>LR738711.1:72220558-72239491 GCA_902687465.1 Secale cereale
CCCCCCCCCCCCCCCCCCCCCCCCCGCGAAGGAGGTGCTCCGGCAATGCCGTTCAACGGTGCCGCTCCCCCCGCAAGCGAGGTGTTCGACGAAATAGCCAGAAGGTATGCGTCTTCGGTCATGGCGATTTCCTTTCATTTTCGCCATTATCCTCGATAGCTCATGACTTGTTATTATTCACTATAGCGGTGGTTCAAACAATGCAACTATCGAGTTCGTGAACTTGTTGGACACGCACGCGGTTGACATTGATCAAGCTCCGTTCGCCGCATTCGACTACAATGAAACGGAGGGCCCTCTTTTGTGTTTGCCGTAATGAACTTGGCTTTTATTTGCACGTAAAACTGTGTTATGTCGTTTGAATTTGAACTTGTTTGTGAAACCCTATGTCAAATGCGAGATTTGCACTTTTTCTGTCTGAGGGTCGTCGCGGCGGTGTCCGAGCAAAACCCGCAGAAGCCGGCCCGTAAAAAAAGCATATTCCGCAAACATACTTTTATGCTGGCCTGTTTGATGGGTCTGCATCTGCGACCGTCGGTGCCGGCCCGCAAAAGCGGTTTTGCGCGAACTGCAAACGCGTTTTGCGGGTCGGTGGGATGCGGGGTCTGCTAGAGTTGCTCTAACCATCAGACTACATATTGGTTCGCTCCACCCTCCATACTTCTGTAGGTTGAATATATAGGGTGCGGTACTGTTCTCATGTACTCAATTTTTTTAACATCAGTACAGACGCAAGCGCTCATACATACGCGCATACACTCATTCCTATGAACACACGCATACCCTGCATCTATGAGTAACTCCGAGAGACTGAGCCGACATGTCATCTGAAAATTTAGGAAATTACCGTAGGCGCCTCATATTTTATTCATCGTGAGTTTATTGCTAAAACTTTCCGCAGCCACGCGAGGCGTTATCTAATTAAAACCGGAGCCTGTTTTCCGAAGAAAGAAAATAGCGTCGAGGATTGATTCGGGTCCGGCTCACCTGCGGGGTTCCCTGCAGGAATTACCATGCAGGGCCAATATATGAGCGCCACGTGTCATCCATCAGAGTGGATCTCACCTGCTAATCTATGAGACCTCGTCTCATAGAATTTTTTTCCGAATTAAATTAGATTTATTTTGCTTCTTCTTTACTCTCCGGCCGTTCTCACCACCAGAACGATTGCCGGTCCTGATGGTTCTTGCTCGTCGGACTGTGACGCCACTAGCCCATCGAGGACGTCCTGGATGCCGGCGTCCACCCCGGCCGAGGCTCCAGCCGTGCTGCCTCTCATGACGATGCCTCCTCCGCGGCCCTGTCCAAGATCTAGAACAAGCACAAGCAGAGTGGCAAGAAGAAGGCGCCCAGGCCCGCGCCCCGTCGTACTCGAGCCACGCCCACCACCGTCGTGGACGTGTCCGGCCCTGCACTCTCCGCCTACGATCCGGTAATGTTTCACTCAAAACTTAACCTCTTTTAATTTGGTACCAATCGACAGAACGGATAGAACAATGAACTGATTTTTGTTGGTGCAGACTATAGAGCGGGAGCGGCGAGCAGCACGAGCACCTGGACATGGTCGCGCTGAGCGTGGTGAAAGTAAAAGCCTGAGAGATCCATCCATTGTTTATTCATATATCCACTCCATGGTTCAATCATTAGGTTTGCTTGTTATGATAGACATCCATCACTTAGGCTGAATCTCGCCGGAACGGGAGATTAACATGGCGTTCATATATCGGTACTGCTTCCCGCAAAGAAGAAAGAAAAGATTGATTCGATCCTGCTAGCTGCTAATGGATGATGCGAGAAGAGAAACACGTGGAGTGCATGCATTGTGACACGCTACAACAGAAACGCATGCATGCAAGGTGCCGATGGATGACGGCACAAGTGGACAAACGAACCCATGGTCTGATGTGGTGTGGTGGCCGCGAGAGAATCCGACGAGGCCATGCATGTACGACGTGTAGCTCTGCTCTCCGTCAGCTCCGGCCAGGCATCTATCTACCTACAAGTAGAACCAAGCCATCCTGCACAACTCCATGCACAGTTCAGATCGACTACGACCTTGCTGCTGGCTGTAGACAACGATCGACGACGATCCAGAGGAGTAGCATAACCGAGGAGAGCGGAGCATGTGCGGCATACTGGCGGTGCTGGGGTGCGGCGACGAGTCGCAGGGCAAGAGAGTCCGCGTCCTCGAGCTCTCCCGCAGGCTCAAGCACCGCGGCCCGGACTGGAGCGGCCTGCACCAGGTCGCCGACAACTACCTCTGCCACCAGCGCCTCGCCATCATCGACCCGGCCTCCGGCGACCAGCCGCTCTACAACGAGGACAAGTCCGTCTCCGTCGCCGTCAACGGGGAGATCTACAACCATGAGGAGCTCCGGGCACGGCTCTCCGGCCACAGGTTCCGGACCGGCAGTGACTGCGAGGTCATTGCCCATCTGGTCAGTCACCCGCCACACACCAGCCTTTTCTTCTACTTTTTTTTTTCTTTCTGAATAACCTTCTTTTTCTACTTGATATTTTCTTTGTTCTAAAATAAGTGTCTCAACTTATTACTAAAGTTTTGAGGCACTTATTTCGAGATGGAAGGAGTATATTACTATTATTAAAGAGACAATTAAACCTATGATACTAGAACTTGACGTAAACAGTCACATTGATGCTACAATTTACGAAATACATACATTGAATTAATGCAATAACTTGGCTCGAGCGTGCAAATCACGTTTAATACGAAAACAACGGTGACTCGGCATGCCAGCGTGGCACGAGGCCCACTGGAAGGCAGAGAGAAACGCGCGTGGCCTAGTTTTTATAAAAACACCCTCGATTTTTCTATTACTCATAAAAAAATTGCCCCGACGGGTCGGGACATACATGTAGAATAAACCGAACGCATGTGAGCCTTAAATGGGTTGCAAATAGTGCGGGCCATTTTGCTTGCACTAGTTTTTTTAAGATATTAATAAAAACATTGTAGAAACATTCATGTGTTATAAATGTTATAATTGTTTGTGGGGATATAAATAGTATACATAAAGATGATGAACCTTTTTTCAATGATGATCAGTAAATACAATATTAAAATATTCACCCATGACTTACATAAATATGTTTAGTAAATACGGAAATTTAAATATTTTTGAAATAAAACTTTTTAATGAATAAAAAATATTATACACTTGCACCTTATATTTAAATTATACAAAATGATGAATACAAACATTTACTAAATCACTTTTGTATAATTTTAACCCATTACTTATATTTAAAAACGTTATATAATTTATATATTCGCCATGATTGAATATTCATATGAACATTTTAAAATTTAAATTACGAATATTTTTTATTATACAAGGAACTACACAAATGTGCAAATAATTATTGATTTTTTTTGTAATTACACAACCATTTTAATTTATGTATGTATAATTGTATGATAAAAAAATTATTATTTCAAATTTTAATATTTAAATTAAGAATACTCATAGTATTGTTTTAAATTATACACATTTTGATAATTGATAAATATTATTATATATATTAACATATTTCATAATAATGCCTGATGTTTTTTAAAATTAAGTTATTTTTTGTATGGTACAATATTTAAGTCAGAAATATTTGAACGTTATTTTTGTTACTAAGATTAGAATTTACATACCTTTTAAAATTTTGAAAAGATACGAGCAGATGCAAATGGGCCGCATTGGCAACAGGCTATTTCAGCTCCAAGAACGCCTTCGTTATACCCCTAAAAACACTTGAAAAAAAGAGGGTCGGCGGAGTGGCTAGTACAGATTATAAAAAAAGAGGGTCGGCGGAGTGGCTAGTACAGATTATTTGCTTGTTACCGGTTGTTGGTTTGAGGCGCAGAGCACTATTTTTCGTTTTATTTTTTCTGAAAAATTGAGATGCCACCTCACCAATAATGGCAGGGGCTTTTTTGTTATAAAAAAATTGAGGTTGTTTTCACAAAAAATGGCCACACGCCCCCTCCCTGCCCGTCGAGTCATTGACAGCGGGCCCAGCGCCACATTGGCACGCCTAATCAGCGGTTCAGGCGTACACAATCAAGATTTGCACCGTATTTGCACTCTTGAGCCAAGTTATTGCACCAGTTTGATGTATGCCGCAAGTTCTAGCACCAAAGTGACCGTTTACGTTAAGTTCTAGCACCACCATCACCAGTGTAATTGACTCATGATTAAACCACAAGATTTTTTTTGCGAAGAATTACAATCGCATAAAACGGTAAGTTTGGTGCATCCGTAGCTTCTACCATACAAATACAATAGTAGTCCAGACAATCTCTATATGTCCTAATTTGAGGCTTGGCAGCGATAGTAAAGTTGAGTAGACCATTATATCTCGAATCTATTTTTTGGGTCGGCATTATATCTCGAGTCCGTTGATTAAAATTTTGATGAAAAGAAGATCTTGGATTAAACAATCAAACATCTCTGGATTTTTTTCTTAAAAAACATGGTCGAGGGTTCTACCCATGTCAATTTTCGTGAAGGAATCCATCGTGTACCGAGCGATTTTTTTTAAAAAGGTGTCCCCAAAGTCAATGCTCAGCTCGTTAAGTCGTTAATCTTAAGGTGGAAAAAAAAACTCTTGACCGGCTCTATTCGTTTGAAGCACATTAAGCTTGTAAGTAGTCGTTAATAGGTATTACCCCCTTTTGCTCCTACTACAATGTGTTTTTTATGCAGGAAGCAGTAACCACATGAGGAGGTATGCTAGTAGTTTCGTCCTGTGGGTTGAGTTGGGTATTGAATTGATGGGTTGATGTGCCATGAAATGTTGCTACTTAACTTAAAAATATGTGTTGTGTTGTATTAATGCTACTCGTGAAACTCATTAGCTCCTCATTAAGCTTGTTAAATTTAACTAGCTGAAACCAGTGATTGATCCTCTTCATTGAGAAGTGAGCTTTGACAAGCTGAGCTGCCGAGTGTTCATTAAGCTCACAAGCTAGGAGTTACGATCTTTTGGTCCACTCCTAACCTCGGGTGTGAATTCTTGGTGAAAATTCACACCTGGTTAGAACACTCGACCATGTTTGTTAAAAAAACATTTTGTTTTATTGTTTCGCTAGTTTTCCGGAATTCACTATTCATCTGAGTGCTTGCACATCGGAGCTAGAACTCCATTTCGAGATCTTGGCACAATTAAAAATAAAGTAGAACTTTGGCAAGGTGGAGAAATGGGCAGCTCTAAGTGGCATTTTCCCCTTCCTTTTTGGTACGTATGACCTGACTACTTTCTCTCTTTTGATATATAGTATGAGGAACATGGAGAAAGCTTCATTGACATGTTGGATGGTGTTTTCTCCTTCGTGTTGCTTGACGCACGAGATCACAGCTTCATTGCTGCTCGTGACGCCATTGGTGTCACGCCTCTCTACATTGGCTGGGGAATCGATGGTATAACTCTCAAAAGTGCTTGAGGAATCTTTTCATGAAACAAACCTATCATCTGCACCGTGTTACTAAACATGCACATCTCTGCAAAATTGTCAGGTTCAGTGTGGATATCTTCGGAGATGAAAGGACTAAACGATGATTGTGAGCACTTCGAGATCTTCCCGCCTGGTAATCTTTACTCCAGCAAAGAAAAGTGCTTCAAGAGATGGTATAACCCTCCTTGGTTCTCTGAGGTCACCCCCTCGGTTCCCTATGACCCGCTACGTCTCCGATCGGCATTTGAAAAGGTTGCAAACTATACAGAACCACCCTCTATTATCTTTGAAGAACAGAGAAGCGACCAAATTTAGGACTCATGGTCATGATTCTTCTAACCGCATGTTCTTCATTCAGGCTGTCATCAAGAGGCTCATGACAGATGTTCCATTTGGTGTCCTCCTCTCTGGCGGCCTCGACTCATCACTGGTGGCAGCTGTGGCAGCCCGTCATTTCGCAGGGACAAAGGCTGCAAAGCGCTGGGGAACTAGGCTCCACTCCTTCTGTGTTGGGCTTGAGGTCTGAAACTGAAAGGAACATATGCATGTCTATGGAAGTTTCAAAGTACTAGCACTTGCATTCATGTTTTTATCTTAATTTATATTGTAGGGATCACCGGATCTCAAGGCTGCAAAGGAGGTCGCGAATCATCTGGGTACTGTGCACCATGAGTTCAACTTCACAGTTCAGGCACGATATTACCACTAAGCATAACGATCATAGCTTATTTGTTGATCACAATACACAATCACTAATTTTAATAGCACATATTGCTATAGGACGGCATCGATGCAATTGAAGATGTGATATATCACATTGAAACTTATGACGTGACGACGATCAGGGCAAGCACACTGATGTTCCAGATGTCACGCAAGATCAAGGCTCTTGGTGTCAAGATGGTTATCTCTGGTGAGGGTGCCGACGAGATCTTCGGAGGGTACTTGTATTTCCACAAGGCCCCTAACAAGGAGGAGTTCCACCAGGAAACATGTCGGAAGGTATGTAAAATACAAACGTTTCAAAGGAGCAGAAACAATAGCACTTATTCATAATAACACTGCTCTGACATAAATTGTTCTGCAGATAAAAGCTCTCCATCAGTATGATTGCTTGAGGGCCAACAAAGCAACATCTGCATGGGGCCTTGAGGTTCGTGTGCCATTCTTGGACAAGGAGTTCATCGATAAGGCTATGAGCATAGATCCCGAATGGAAGATGGTAAGCACAAAACATATTTACAAAACATTTCAAAATTAAGAATGGAAAGTTGGAAATAATGGGCTGCATTGTTTTCTAAATTTAACCACATAGATCCGGCCTGATCTTGGAAGGATTGAGAAATGGATACTGAGGAAAGCTTTCGACGATGAGGAGAAACCGTTCCTGCCAAAGGTAACATTTTTACGCTCAGCAGTCAGATCCAGCTGGAGTACTAGTGAAGTTAACATGTTCTTTTGTGTGCTACATGTAGCATATCCTGTACAGGCAGAAGGAGCAGTTTAGTGATGGTGTTGGGTATAGCTGGATTGATGGCCTTAAGGATCATGCGGCATCAAATGTAAATAAACGTTCTTTTTTATGTTAATTAGTTTCGGTAAAACTAATGCATTATTCCTTGATAGAAAGATGTGACTGTGTTACACGAGCTATATGACATGAAATCACTGACTGCAGGTTAGTGATAAGATGATGGCCAACGCAAAGTTCATCTTCCCAGACAACACCCCAACAACTAAAGAGGCCTACTATTACAGGATGATCTTCGAGAGGTACTTCACCCAGGTGAGTTAGTAAATAAAACATGTTGAGCAACATGGCCATTATGATTTTGCATTAAGAAGTGAAATAGATACCTTAACTTCAATACCATTGGAGCAATGCTTAATGGAAGCAATGTTGGCTGCTCGATCTTGTTTCAGAGCTCGGCGATCCTCACGGTGCCAGGCGGGCCAAGCGTGGCGTGCAGCACAGCCAAGGCTATAGAGTGGGACGCGCAGTGGTCTGGGAACCTGGACCCCTCTGGGAGAGCAGCGCTTGGAGTCCATCTCTCAGCCTACGAGCAGGACACGGTCGCAGTGGGAGGTAGCAACAAGCCCGGGGTGATGAGGACCGTGGTGCCTGGCGTTGCCATTGAGACCTGATGATGAATGGTACATGTGTCATATCGTGTCCTAGTAAAGGCAAATAAGATGCATAAGTTCTTGTCAGCGTTGTAATAAGACATGCATATGTTTCTGCTGTTTAATTTATAAGACTCTTCACCTGGGCTATGAATTTGAAAACCTAGAGCTAAGGGGTCGGTACGTCGGCGGACATAAGGGGAGAGCCGGCACGGACAAGGGAGAAGAGAGGAGAGGAAAAGGGCTTGTCCGGCAAGGTGGGGGGAGCAGGATCAGGATTAGGTGAAATTTGTGCCAGTCCAGTCTGTCCGGGCGTGATTGGTCCTTTCCATATAGGCCGCATATATGGGCTAAGAACAATTTTAACATGCTACCTTCTACCTTCTCTTTTCGATTTTTTTTTCGTGCGTACCGATTGCAAGTCTCCTGCTTTGCAACCTGGACGTTATTTGCTGCCATGTATTCAGCCTGGACATCGCACAATCTCCCCACTTTTGCCCCATGCGAGGCACACATCGCACGGCCTCCTTACTTTTGCCCCAGGCGATACGCAGCTTGGCTCCAATCGTAGCCCAGCAATACTAAAAGACTGGTACCCAAACAGAAGTTATTTATGTCGGAAAAAAATTCCTTGCGTACGGATTTTAAGCCTCCTCCTTTGCAACCCGGACGTCATTTGCTGCCATGTGTCCATACTGGACATCGCACGACCTCCTCACTTTTGCCTCAGGTGATATGCAGCTCGGCGCACATCGCATGGCCTACTCACTTTTGCCCCAGGCGTACGCAACTCGGCGCCAATCGTGGCCCAGCAATACGTAAAAGATTGGTACCGGCGCCAATCGTGGCCCAGCAATACGTAAAAGATTGGCACCCAAACAAAAGTTATTTATGTCGAAAATTTTTCCATGCATACCGATTGTAAGACTCCTCCATTGCAATCCGGACGTCATTTGCTGCCATGTGTCCAGGTTGGACATTGCACGACCTCCTCACTTTTGCCCCAGGCGACACGCAGCTCGGCGCACATCGCACGGCCTCCTCACTTTTTCCCCAGGCGATACACAGGCCGGCTCCAATTATGGCCCAACAATACGTAAAAGATTGGTACCTGTCGTGGTACTAAGTTTGACAGTAAGAGTAGGGGGTACGTAGGAGGAGACAATGTCCTAACTACGGCGAGGTTGTACGCACGAGTTTACGAGTTCAGGCCCCTCTCGGAGGAGGTAAAAACTCTACGACTCGGTGCCCGGAGGCGGTCGACTGGAATATGGGCGTGTGTGTTACAGGGGGTGCGAACCCTTGTACCAGAGGAGGGAGGTTGCTTATATAGAGTGCGGCAGGACCCCAACCATCCCCCGTTACAGAGGGTTAATTGTACATAAAGACATGACGTTACTGATAACGCCTGTTATAAAGAGTTATAAATGGCCTTTAAGACTACGGAGTGAATGCTTGACCTTTGTCATCTTGAGTGACTTTAGATCTTCTGTACTCCGAATGGTTTTCTTGTATAGTCGAGTGACTTCTTCCTAGTCGAATGGAATTGGGGTATCCGAATGAGATATTGGGTCGAGTGGATTGCACTCCTTGGTTACTTCAGTTGGTATCCTTTGCTGTCCTTTGAATATCCTTGACTCTAGGGTAGTGACCTTGGGTAGGGTGTCTAGGTCAGGCCTATGATCCTACCCTAGGTCTATGGCATCGTCAGTAGCCCCCAAATAGATTGAGGTCCGAATGAAAAGAAAGTTGAAGTTGATTCCGACTTAATTCCTATGCTTCGGAGGCACTTTTCTTGAACCTGGGAATCATGCTGATCCTTCAACTTTATTTCAGTCGCCTTGATCGATTCAGAAGTCGTCGAGTGAACTATGCTGGTAATCTTCGAGCGTCGATGAGGCACGAGATCTTCGGTGCGATTGTTGCTCTGCGGTTCACGGATTTCACGGGATTCGAAATTTCGGGGAAGCGTGTGGGACGGAGCGCGCCGCAGTAAACGGACTGGATAGACAGGGGCACCTCGATTCTCATGCCACCTTTTCCGCCACGTACCGGGCATGCGACTGTTGCGAGATTTGACAGGATCGTTCAGGCCCACACGTCAGCCACTCGGAAGCAGGCCCTTAAAATGGTGTCGAGGCCGATGCGTCTGCACTGTGCGCCTTGTTCCTCTTCTTCCCCCTCTGCTTCTCCACCGCGTTCTCCACCACTCTCGACGCCGCCGTTTCGCCCGTACGCAGTCCGCCGCCATGGGAAAAGACAAGACGACGGCTCCGGAGCGTGAAGAAGGCGCCGGCGACGGGGAAAGGCAAGAAGACGAGTCGGGTGTCGACGTCAAGTTCTGATCTGCAGCCTGGTTGGATCTAGGGGGACCGGATTCGGTCCGTGATCCGACAAGAAGACATGGAGGAGTTGGTCGATGGAGGTCTGATTGCCCACGAGTCTTGGAGGCTACCGGGGAACGAGACCGGGCCTCAGCCGCGGGAGGGTGAGTGCGTCCTCCTCGCAACCCATGTCAATCGTGGTTTCTCCCTGCCTCCGCATCCTTTTTCTGGTGTTTCTTGAACTTC
Organism: Secale cereale; assembly: GCA_902687465.1. NCBI lineage: Eukaryota > Viridiplantae > Streptophyta > Magnoliopsida > Poales > Poaceae > Secale > Secale cereale. Next base: position 72,230,720 of record LR738711.1, read on the forward strand.
TTCGGTGCTCAACTCCAACATTTCTCTCCCAACACAATCACATACCTTGCTGCATATATCTCTCTGTGCGAAAATTTCTTGGGTTGTCGACCGCATAACTAGAATACTAGGCCCGTAAGGGTTTTTTTTTCTGGATTTTTTGGAGTTTTTTTTACCACTGCTGTAAAAATGACACTTGTTGTGTGTTTTTTTTTAATTGTGTGGTGGATAGAGCATGTAACCACACGTTATGATTTTCTTTGGACTCCACCGCTTTGACTGGTCTCTACCCTTTGATCGTGTGTCTCTTTGGTTTTTACTTATCGGCTCTAGAAGACTCAGGTAGAATCCCACAACTCCAGAAGCAACACCCGTCGCCCAGGGCTTCGCTGCCTTTCCATCGTCTGCCGCGTGCCATTCCTTCACCCCGGGTTATAAAAAGCCTTCCCATCGACTACATGTCTACCTCAGTGTCTTCAAAATCCCGCCACACTAGACCTCACCGACGACGTGTGCCTGGCCGGAGCCCCGGCATCACCCCATGTCTCTCTCCGTGCGGCCGAGGTGGTGGTGCACACAGGAGAGACGGCACACAGGAGGTGCTATGGCGGGCACAGCCTAGGCGGGGAGGAGTTCACCGTCCAGAAAAATCGAGTGCCGACCGTCAGCGCCGCTGGCCTCGCTCGCCTGTTTCCCATCTTCTAACCTCTGAGATTTCTTGTTTTTGCCTTTTCTTGCATACAGGAAAAGGCCCCTGCCCCATCTCCGTTCTCTTCCAGACGAGGCCCTCCCCCATCGGTCACCAGCGGCAGCTTACAGGGCGCACGGCCGCACGCGGAGGCCGCGGCCGATCGAGGACGAGCTCGCCCCTGTTGGGCAACAGGGCGACCGCGGCTCGGTTTCACCTGATTCTTCCCGCCTCCATCGCCAGCAGCAAGAGCACCGCCACCAAACGTGCCTTGCGCGTCTTCTTGGATTTCCCTCGTCCGAGGCGCACAACCGCCTCAATCCAAACCTTCCCCGTGGACTTGTGGAAAGCAACGTGAGTTCTTTGTGTTGTCGATATTTTTCAGTGTCTTGAGTCTATGCAAGAAAGAGATGAGCAGCCAATCAATTCGAGGTAGCAACTGTTGTACTGCCCCTTCTCTTTCCCCCTTCATTTTTTGTTAGTTCGTTGGATTCTTGCAGGCGATTTGATTTTCATGTGATGAATTGGGTGCAATCGGATTCTTGGTTACTAGATTTTCATAATTCCATATTTGCGGCCAGGATGGTGGGTGCGTGCTGGTCGCTGCTCGCGATCGTGGCTGGTCAGACTGGCGCAAGAAAAGGTCCGATGAGGTCGTCATCTGTCGGCGCATCTGCACCTCCATGCGGGTGCTCTCAAGATCGATGATGATTTTTACAAGAGCCCTATCCCAGGCACTTGCGCTTATGGTTGCATGGTGATCGATGAAGTGGTTTCCAATGATCTGCAGGAAGGATAGAGATGGATACCTATCTGGCTATCTCTGAGTGGTAAAGAAGCTAGTTCCCAGTTTCCCTGCCCGAGCGTTACAACAGTGCATATTTATGCTTTTGTTCTCCAAGTACTAAAGCACAAGTGTCTTATTAAGGCTTCTTTAAAATTTGTTTTCTGATTTTCAATCCTGGGGACATGTAGTTATTTCTTCATGTTCTAATCTGAAAAGTACAGCCATGTAAAGCCATATTCTTTTACACCAGGAACTAACTTGGAGGTCGCTGATTTGGTAATCAGTCTTGAGCAGCTCATGATTCTTGCCTGCTTGCTAGGTGCAAGGAGGGACTAATAGAAGACAAAACAGCCTTAGCAGTAGGACAAAGATAAGAGGTTGTTTGATCTGGGAACTAGAATGGTGCCTAATGGACATACAGTAATATATCTTGGTATATCTTGTGTATATCTTGGTATTTTTATAAATAGAGCCTCCAAATATAAACCATCTAGATTAAACAAATATTGTTTTGCCAAACAAAATTCACTACTGGTATACATCATTAAATAGCATCAACTCAAATGTGTAATCTGTCCTAGATTCCGAGATAGTTTTCAGGTCTAAGCTTACTTACCACTTCATGTATTGAGAGAGGAGCTGAGGCATGTTCCTGATGAAATCACAACAGGTTTCTTATTTCATAAAAATGAGAATGAAAATCTATACTAATGCCTGTTTCGAATTTGCAAGATCATTCTTTCACCCAAAATGCTTTCACTTTGTGCACATAGCACTGGGTTTTTTTCTTGATCTGATCAAACATGTTCGCCTTCTTAATGTTTATTATACATGTGAACACAAATTTAAGTTAATGATAGCATTGATTTTGTATTTTTTCTGTAGCTTACTGAAGCTAACATAGACGAAGCCACTCTGATTGAGCAGTAACATTATGGTTGTTTGAGATTCATGGTGTTTAAGGAGGATCGATGAGGCGGGGGAAAGAATTCTGAGCTATGAGTAGCAAACTAGCAACACACCAACCATGCCCAACCATGGTAAAATCACTAATAGCTTCATAAAAATACTAGGAAGGTACTCCCTTCGTCCCATAATATAAGAACGTTTTTGACACTATATGGGACGGAGGGAGTAATTAGCATGTCCATTTGACATATAACTCTTTCCAGTTTTTTTTTATTTCTGAGTCCTGAAAGTACCGAAATAATGTACTTCCATGATTTAAAGATTCAAAAAAAATTAATTTTGGTTTCATGTGCTTCTCAATTTGTGGTAATAGAGGTACAGCAACGTGAGATGAAAAGGCACAGACCCCTTTCCAAGGCAAGTTCTTCAGTTATTCAGACACAAGCATTTTTAAGTGCTTCAACAAAGTTCTTTCTATCTGTTAATAGCAATGCGCATGTTGAGGTTTAGTGGTTTGACTGGTTTATTAGAAGTGATCTTGATGATATGTAAGCTAAAGGCTTGAGAGCTTAAATATTTTTTTCCTGTGATACAACTCGAGTCGTATACTGAGCATGGAAGATAACCTGGATGATATATGTACCTATTGTTGGAGCAGCCCCATTACTGAATACATTTGGGTTGCATATCTGTCTAATATTATATTCTAACAATATACCACTTCTGTATATTAAGTCTGTCTATTTAGAGTGGCAGTGGATTTTCAGGCGGAGAAGCAAGCATGTGTATCTATAGTAGAAATGATGAGGGCAAGGAATGGTCCCTGAAACGAACAAGGTGATCATACTTAGTATACTTTGCACCTATTATGATATGAGCAAAACCTTCTGTATAGTTCACATGACTGTGAATGACACTTCACAGAATTTCAGGAAAGCCTTCTGTGGTTCACATGATTTTCATTGACACTTCACAGAATTTTAGCAAATGGTCTGGGTCGTGAACTCATGATGTGCTGAAAATATTGCATTATCTTTGCATCTCAATCCTGTAGACTTGGGGTAAACAAATCTATGCAAGCTGATGTGATTTATGAAGCGCCCCAAAAAAAGGATTCAATGATTCGTAAAACTGGGTTTGTTTTTATTCAGTAGTATGATTTATGAAGTTCTGATGTTTCCTCAGTTATGTTGATATATATTGGCAGCAATAGCATAATGATGACTACCTGTCGAGATGGGGATCATGAGGTAGCAACTGAGGAATTACTTCTACAAGACGCGGATGACGAGCGACACCGGCAGGCACAACGAGTTCTCTGTACCTTGCCTTGCCGTTTGAGTGGGTTTCGGACTTCTGGCGTGAAGAGTGTGTAGTTTGGGGCAATGTTCTTCTCTTTGGCACCATGGGTTTTGGGTTTGCTGTTGCCAATAATAGTGTAGTGTACCTTAGGATTTCACATAGCAGACTCCAGCTCAGGGCCTAATTGCCACGATATGTTCAGACACATTTTCCGAGACAAGTTTAAGAAAATTCCCAGAGTTGTTTTACTGATCATGGTGAATTCTTCTGGTCTTAAATGAAGTTCTTTGATTAGTTTTGCATCTTTGCAGACTGACTGATCAAATCATGTCCTCCGAAACTTCTCCAAGTGTGTTTTTTTTTTTTTTAGAAAAGGGGCATTCCCCGGCCTCTGCATCAAACTGATGCATACGGCCATCTTATTAATAAACAAGGTCAAGGTCTCCAAGTAAGCGAAAAAAAGAGTACAAAATGCTCAGACTGAGCTAGAAAAAACGTAAGTACCCCACATTTGGATGCGTTAATGTAAACAGGACCTATACTCCTAGCCTATTACATGACCGCCATCCAAACCGGCTGAAGATAGCCCGAGCTACCATCTCCCATCGGATAGACCCAGTAACCAAACGCTCCCTGGCATCCATCGAAGTGAGTAGCGACCACATACAGATCAAAGCAGTGGCCCTGTGAATAACCTGCAAAAAATGAACATTTGTTGATCTGTTAAAAACCAAATCATTCCTGCACTTCCAGATAGCCCATAGTAATGCACAAACACCCACACGTATATGGCTCGCTGATTCTTTCGCGACTCCATTCAACCACGTCCCAAAAAGCGTGGTGATACTAGTTGGTGGAGTGATATTAAAGGCTATATGAACCGAACGCCATAAAACTTTAGCCATAGGACAATCGAGAAAGAGGTGTTGAATTGTTTCATCCTTGTCACAAAAGCTACATCGCAAAGACCCACCCCAGCTGCGTTTGGCTAGATTATCCTTAGTGAGAATAACTTGTTTATGCACAAACCACATAAACACTTTAATTCGTAAGGGCACTTTGACTTTCCAAATGTGAGCAGACCTAGGGATAGGCACCGAATCAATTAAATCTAAATACATCGATTTCACTGAAAACATCCCGTTCTTAGTCAGTTTCCAATGAATACGGTCTGCCTGTTGAGTCAACTGAACATCCATCAGTCTTCTCACCAAATGGAGCCAGGCTTCCCAACGGTGTCCAACCAGCGCCCGTCGGAATTGAATATTAAGAGGAGTTGACTGTAACACTGATGCAACATAATCTTCTTTACGTTGAGCAATGTTGTAAAGAGAAGGATATTGAGTGGCTAGGGGCGTCTCTCCCAACCAAGTATCCTCCCAGAATCTTGTGGAGCCACCATTGCCAACCAAGAACTGAGTTCTATTGAAAAAGGCCGACTTTACTTTCATCAGTCCTTTCCAAAAGGGTGAATTAGTTGGTCTAGCTGTCACCTGAGCTAGTGTCTTGATTGCAAGGTATTTGTTATGTAAAATCTGGGCCCAAGTGGCTTGAGTCTCAGAGAGTAACTTAAACAGCCACTTGCTGAGTAAGCACCTATTTTTAACCTCCAAATTTTCAATTCCGAGACCACCTTGATCCTTCGGTCTGCAAATAACATCCCATCTAGCCAACCTATACTTGCGCTTCACCTCATCACTCTGCCAAAAGAACCGCGACCGATAGAAATCGAGTCGTTTCCTCACCCCTACTGGGATCAAGAGGAAGGACAGAAGAAACATGGGCATACTCGTAAGTACCGAATTAATTAAAATCAATCGGCCCCCGTACGACAAAAGCTTGCCCTTCCAGCAGCTAAGTTTCTTCTCGAAACGGTCTTCTAGACTCTTCCACTCTTTATTAGAGAGTTTCCGATGGTGGATCGGAATGCCAAGGTATGTGAACGGTAACGACCCTACCCCGCATCCAAAAAGCTGCATGTAAGCTTCTTGTTCATCTTTGGCCCTTCCAAAGCAGAACAATTCACTCTTATGGAAGTTAATCTTTAACCCCGAGAGTTGCTCAAAAAGGCAAAGCACAAGTTTCATATTTCTCGCCTTAGCTAAGTCATGTTCCATGAAAAGAATCGTGTCATCCGCATACTGTAGAATAGAGAGTCCTCCATCCACTAGATGAGGAACGAGACCACCTACCTGCTCATTCTCCTTTGCTCTACCAATAAGGATTGTTAACATGTCTGCTACAATGTTAAACAAGATAGGAGACATCGGGTCCCCCTGTCTTAAACCCTTGTGAGTCTGGAAGAAATGACCAATATCGTCATTGACTTTTATTCCGACACAGCCTTGTTGAGTAAAGGAGTCCACCTGTTTTCTCCAGGATGGATCGAATCCTTTCATCCTTAAGGCTTGCTGAAGGAACGGCCACTTGACCTTATCATATGCCTTTTCAAAGTCCACCTTGAAAATTACCCCATCAAGTTTTTTCGTGTGGATTTCATGGAGAGTTTCATGCAGGACAACAACCCCTTCCAGGATATTTCTATCCGGCATGAAAGCCGACTGAGAAGGCTGTACCACACTATGCGCGATCTGCGTCAATCTATTTGTTCCCACTTTAGTGAACACCTTAAAACTGACGTTGAGAAGACAGATTGGTCGAAATTGCTCTATTCGATTCGCCTCTGCCTTCTTAGGAAGCAGCGTTATTGTACCAAAATTAAGGTGGAATAGTTGCAGATGTCCATCGAACAGATCATGGAACATCGCAAGTAGATCATCCTTAATTATATGCCAGCACCTTTTATAAAACTCTGCCGGAAAACCATCCGGGCCAGGAGCTTTATTATTCTTCATCTGCGAGATCGCATCTAACACCTCTTTCTCCGAGAACGACGCAGATAAGATTGAATTCTCCTCTGACGCTAATTGAGGGACATCCTGAATTCGATTCTCATCCAGAGACACGAAGCTATCATCCGGGGGTCCAAACAGCCTCTTATAATAGTCAGTGATGTAAAGTTTGAGGTTCTCATGCCCTACAATCGTGCCCTCATCCTGCTCAAGCTGAAAGATTCTTTTTTTTCGATGCTTACCATTAGCTATCAAGTGAAAGAATTGTGTGTTATCATCCCCTTGGATGACTTCACGCACTTTAGCTCGGAGTGCCCATTTCAATTCTTCCTCTCGTAGCAGTTCTTTCAACCTAGATTCGGCCATTCCCTTAGCCTCCAGTTCACCAGGCTCAAGGATAGACGACTCCGCCTTAACATCAAGAATTTGAATAAGGTTGATAAGCCTCTCCTTTTCAACCTTATACACACCACTGAGATGTTTAGCCCAACCTCGTAGAAACTGCCTTAAATGCCTAATCTTATTCTGCCACCTGTCTATAGCCGACCTACCGCCTTCACCCTTCGCCCATTCCCTGGCGACCAAGTCCAAGAAACCTTCTCGTTCAAACCACGCTAGCTCGAAGGAGAACGTATTCTTATTCCCCGTATATGTTGCCTCTCCAGAATCTATCAAAAGTGGAGTATGGTCCGAAATAGCCCTCGACAAAGCCTGAACGGTAACCATGGGGAACTTCTGTTCCCACTCCACACTAGAGAGAACACGATCTAGCTTCTCATAAGTCGGGTTTGGTAGTGAATTGGCCCAGGTGAATTGTCTGCCTGAAAGCTCTATCTCCCGGAGATCCAAGCTCTCAATAATAGCATTAAACATAAACGACCATCTGCCGTCAAAGTTATCGTTATTCTTCTCCTCCCGCCTTCTAATAATATTGAAATCACCACCCACCAGAATTGGGAGCTGCTCGTCTCCACAAATCCGAACTAGATCCGCCAAAAAGTCTGGTTTGAGCTCAGGTTGTGCAGCTCCGTAGACTGCCACCAGAGCCCAGTGAAATCCATCTACCCTGGATCTCACTCGGAACTTTACGGCGAACTCTCCCAAGACCACGCTACGGACTTCTAAAGACTCTCTTCTTACCCCTAGTAAAATCCCACCAGACCTTCCTCTCGGGGGTAAGCAATGCCAGTCAAAAGCCACACCTCCAGATAGAGTACCCAGAAACTGGGAGGTGAAGTTGTCTCTACCAATTTCGGAGAGGGCTATGAAGTCAAGCTTGTGTTCAACCGACGCCTCCGCCAAAAACCTACGTTTAGCCAAGTCTTTCAGACCTCTGCTATTCCAGAAAATGCCTCTCATTTTTCATCATGGAATTTCTTGACGGTCCGAATCCGCTATTTGGGCACAATATAGCTGTTTGAGCAACTCTTGTATGGGGAGAAACAACCAATACATGAAGAGACCGGCTTTTCAACACCCGGATGTCTAGACACCCGGCTATCCTACGTCCAGTCAATACCCATTTCCTTGGAATATGCGCGAGGTTCTGCACAATTGTTTGGATTAGCAAACAATAGATGAATAGTAAATAGATGTGACAATACAAGTTAGACTTTTGACTACATGCAGATTCTTCACCCACATGTCACTTTCCCGTGCTTGAAATGACAGAGGCTGCAGGAGAGAGAGGTTGTGTGAGAGAGAAAATAATTATTTTTTGAGGGAGAGAGAGAGTGTGATGGTGCAAAGTGCAAAGTAGTGTCAGCGTTCTCAGTTTTAGCAGCACCATCTCAAAAAGCATTGGCCCATGAGAGTAAATACTGCAGTACTGTATTATTTAAAGTGATTTCATAGACTCTGTGAGCTCTACTGAATAGTGCAGAACAAGCCATCCATGAAGGACAAAGCTCATTCACGTGTCACACAACATCGTAGAACAGTGGCCGTCCTGTCGTGCTCTTGGAGACTGCATCGCTGTCAGAAAAAGTCAAATGAGCTGATAAAGCAGGCAGGTGTTGCAAATGGTATGATTTTAGTCAGGCCTCAGCACGATCTTAGAGGAATTGGACGGGGCTGATAAGAGGGTGCCGGGAGTCCCGGGAGCCCCCACACCTTTCGATACATGAATTTGAATTTTTACGAGGAGAAACAAGCAGTACATGAATTTGAAATTTTATGGGGAGAAACAACCGATACATGAAATTGAATTTTTACAGAATAAACAAGCAATACATGAATATGAATTTTTATTTTTT
>LR738711.1:72239607-72279080 GCA_902687465.1 Secale cereale
CAGATCTTTTTCAAAAAAAATCATGGGAGTCTGGAATTACCGAATTTGTGTGTGTAGTAATTTAGCCAGGCAAATGTATGTAGGTTTCTTTCATAGGTCTTAGGCTCATTTACTTCAATGTTTCTTTTCAAATGTATTAGGCTCATTTTCTTTGACGGGATATATTGTAAATAATGCTGCTCTACAAGGCAGAGTGTGTCATCAGTCATATCATGAGACGAAGAGAAGATTGTATAGCAGATAGCTTCTTTTTCTGGATAGCGGAAATAACACAATTGGTGCTAAAATAATTGATGTTGCTTTGCCATTCTAAATATCTTCAGGAGTGGGACTTATGCTAAATTGCTAATACTGATATGGGGTGGCAGAGTGGTGTCATGCATAAATATGTTATTAAATTCCTGTAAATGCTTGCCCAATTCTCCGTTGCCCATAATACACAATACGACATAAGTTCGGGAAGAAGAATGATCTAACAAGCCAAAAATTAAGACGTACAAATTCGAGCTGATATACAAAACTACATATAGATTACGAATGAAGCACGGCGTGCCGCCGCGCACAACCCGCTAGTTGGGGTCTGTTTAAGCACATCTTTACTTGCCGCTCTCAAGCCGTGAAGAAGGCAAATCCGACTGATGAGAAAACGCACGTAATCCAAATGTGCGGGGGTTTAGGGATTCAGACGAGGGGTAGGAGTACTTTTCCCACTATGACCCTTCATGAGTCGGTCAGAGGGTAGCAGTCGACCTGGTTCTACTACGAACGAGAAGCCTCCTAGAGGGGTAGAAGCCTCCTAGAGTGCACAGTTATAATGTCTTTAAATAACGATGGTACGTCAAGACTATTCATCGGGAATGAGAAGGGAATTAATAACTTTTCTTCGGAGAAGGCGGTTTGAGCCCTGGCCCAGCTGCTCACGCCAATAAAGAGTAAAATCAGAAAAATAGAAAAAACATCTAAAAAGGTTGAATTTTTTGGCATGTAAGATGCTCGGATGCGCAATGTGCTTCCAAATTTCCGTTGTATTCAGATAGTCGTGGAGGTCATGGACAACAAACAAAATTTGACTGTCAAAGAAACTTTGAAAATGTGCATTGTTTAGACCCAGTTTTATTTTTTTATTTGCTAGAGCACCTCTAATGTTCAAACACCACAAAAAATATGCCACCCAGCGTACCCGTCAATCTTGGATGCCGAAAATTCAAATTTTATAATATTTTTAGCTATTATTTTTTAATTGACTGTTTAGAAGGACATATAAACTTGGGATCGGACGCGGATAAAAAACCTATCCGGATGAGATCGCGGAGATTCCCTTCTGACAGGATTCAAACTCCAGCATGCAAGGCGCGCCACAGCGACCTTGCCACTGGGCTACTGCCCAGTCCTCTTCTGTAGTGAATACTAGTCCAAAAAATAATAATAGAAAATATGACGGTGAAGACACCCATGTGGATCCTGCGGGCTAGCTGGCCACTACCACAACCAACCATTAAGCCACAGGTCCTTGTTGTGTCAACATGGTTAACAAGCACGAACAATCGTCGAATTCACGTCCTCTGTACTTCATAGATAAAAGCATATAGATGTTGATCTCCATATTCATCATTGCATTTTTTTTATAGCACAACTGTGAGGCAGACATAATCTGACACCATGCTATTGGATAAATTGCCATTTAGGAAGACTACGGGTACTTCAAAGTTAGTACAAACTTGAGTCATTTATTTTGGGACGAGGGAGAATAATATAACGCCTTGCGTCAGGACAGATAATGACACACATACCAATTATACATTGGAAAAGGAAGGGAATTGACGACTTTTCTTATCAGTAGACAAGGGATATCTACAATCGGTTTGGATGGCGGTCATGTAATAGGATAGGTGTTTAGTAGCCTATCTATCTTTTGCCTGCCGGCTGTGACGGTCCTATTCCTTTTTATTCTCAGTTTTTGTAAGACTTATGTTGGATTGTTTTTCGTCTAATAAGATGGCCGTATGCATCATTTTGATGCAGAGGCCGGGGCTCAAGCTCCTTTTCTAAATTAAAAAAAAAAGTGGACAAGGAAAGCTGTGTTGGGTGTGAGGTGTTACAATTTAACCGACAAGACATCGGCATTGTCTGCATGTACCGATTCATTTGCACATATAGTAACGAATATTCATCTCTCAACCCAGGCTCATCTGCTTTCTATGCACCGTAAAATCAGACGGAAAAACTAGACCAAGACACTCAAAATGCATGACGCCCAGACAAAATTTTAACATGTTCGAATATCTGAGGAGCTCGTGGGTCGTGGCAAAAAAGACAAACTGACCCAAACAGTGCGTAAACCGTAAACTTTTGCACAGACCCCAATTTGTTTTCTTCCTTAGACCTACTCAGATTTCCAAGCACCACCAAATTTGGCACTGGCATCTCATACTCGAAGATCTTTCATGCCAAAGAATTTCAGAGTTTTTTGAGTTTTGTATTATGTCACTGTTCACACAAGGGAGCAGATGAGCTCGGGAGCCGAGTTGCTGCGTCCGAGTAAGACCTACAACTTTTCTTTCCTTAATTTCAGCTAGTAACAATAATGTTAGTTCTAAAAACAACAGTACCAGACTCATCATATATAACGCCAAGATCGCCATAATAACCGTCTATATGCTAATCATGACTGAAAAAGACAACAGAGTCGCGATGCCGACCTCCTGCAATGGATTGGCATGGATTATATGTTTCTTTTCAGGTGTCCCTTTATTTTCTTCATTGACACACATCCGACTGATGGAACCTAGAGGGTCAAGTGGTTACACTGGCTCTTTTTGGGAGGCCGGGGGGGCATAGAATAGGAAATACATCAACGAAGACGACAATGAGGCCTTATCAGATGGCAACTCGTGGAGACGACATGCAGTGGCTTGTAGCTAAATTGTTCGCAGTCGTTATTGTCACAACCAAATTTCATGAAATTTTAGTGACAACCATTGAATTTCGGAAAATGACGCAAACTGAATTTTTCCGTTATATATGGCCGGACTATGATTGGCAGACGAAGACGAAATAGCCATGTGAGAGAGGGAATTTACACCCGATGAATAGTATGGATACAGTACTCTAAAACAACTGCATGCCCTTTCTGTCACATCTTTCCCAAATTTCATTTTACAAAGACTGACTATTTATCCTATATGTGTAATATATTGATTGAGTGGACGAAGTGAATTGTTGAATTTTCTTGTTTGGAATTGGAAGATCGCCAAATGACCATTGAGAAGACTACGACGGTGGTATGTCAAGACTATTCATAGGGAAAGTATAAAGGGAATCTATGACTTTTCTTAGCCGTGAACAAGGAAAGCTGTGGAGGGTGTGAGGTGTGACAGAACTGTCAAAACGCTTTGTCATCCAACGTGGTTCCTCGGTTATCCACGGATGAATCCGTTCGTCTGAAATCACACAAACAAGATGCAAATTAGAACAAATTCGGCTATGGAATGAGCTCGCCGGAGCTTCTGGTATTGGAGGTGACGACAAGGAGGCCGAACGAAGCGCGGTGCGTTGCTCGAGGGACTTCCGGTGGCCATACCAGAGGCCGGCCTTGTCCGCGGCGGACGAGAGCTCAAGAGATTATCAATGTCTAGATACCAAAATCATTATTACTAGATCCGTAATAAAATATATTTTCATACTTTATTTATTTAAAGTATTGCAGTTCTTTACATATTTTGCTGTAAACTTTGTCAAAGATACAGTATAATGTTTGACTTAAATTAATACACTTTATATTTAGGAAGGAAGTGCATGGATAGGGTATGTATAGGTGTATGATAGGTCGGTGCGACCCCAGCATGCATGCAGGGATCCACGTACGTATGCAAACGAACATAGCTACGCCACCGCGGCCGGGACGAAGGGTGTGGCGAGGAGCATCAGCGGCGTGAGGCGGCGCACGCCAAGGCCCGGGGCCTCATCCATATCGACCTCGGACACGCCCTCCGGCAGCGACCAGTCGAAGTGGTAGAGCAGACCGACGAGGGCGAGCTCCATGCTGGCCAGCCCATAGTTGAAGCCGGGGCACATCCTGCGGCCGGCACCGAACGGGAGGAACTCGTAGCTGCTGCCGGTGAAGTCCACCGTGCTTTCCTCGAACCGCTCCGGCAGGAACTCCTCGGCTGCTTCCCAGTACTTGGGGTCGCGTCCGATGGCCCACGCGTTGATGATCACGCGCGACTTGGCCGGCACCGTGTACCCTTCCAGCTCGCATTGGTCGATGCTCTCCCGAGGCACCAGTAGCGGCGCCGGTGGGTGCAGCCGGAGCGCCTCCTTGATCACCATCTTCAGGTACTGCAGGTTGCTCTCCTGCAGGTCTGCCTCAGTCACCACCGCCTTCCCGTTGAACGCCTCTCGGATTTGGCCCTGCAGCTTCTTCATCACCCGCGGGTTCCGCATCAGCTCCGACATCCCCCACTCCATCGCCGAGGCCGATGTTCCCGTCCCACCCCCGAACATGTCCAGGATGATGGCCTTTATCTTGTTGTTGTCCAGGTGGAACCCGAAGCCGCCTTTCTCCTGCAGGCCGATGAGCACATCCACGAGGTTCTCGTCCACGTTCTCGGCGCCGGCCTTGATCTTCTCGACGCGGGCAGCCTTCCTCTCGTCGATGATCTCCTGCAGGATGGCGTCTACCGTCTTGTGGATGTCCTGGAGGCTGCGCTTCATGCCGGTGAGCTTGGCCAGCACAGTGGTCCACGTCGGGAAGAGGTCGGGGATTTTGAAGCCACTCGCCAAGCCCACACCGGACTTGATGGCCGCCTGGAACTCCGCCGCGTTCTTCCGCTTCTTCCCGAACGCCGCCCGCGCAATGATGCTGTTGGTCACATTGTGAAACATCACGCTCAGGTTCACCGGCGCCGACGGCCCTGCCTGGCGGATCTGGTCCACCCGCATCCTCACCTGCATGTGCATGCATGCGTAGCGTGCATACGAGTCGAGCTGTCTGGTTAAACAACGTTCATTCATACTCCTATATCTAACTTTCATCCAAATAATTTGCAAGCGCTAACACATCTCAAATAAAAGAACTCCGCTTGCTCTTCTACCTCTTCATTCAAAAGGTTGTAGCCTTGTAGGTACTTGTCTTTTGTTCACGTGGCTGTTTTAGTATTACGTACTTGACTTCTTGGTTCTGTAGCCGTGTATTCATAATAGTAAGTTGTAATTAAGTTCAATTCCTCTGGTGTTTTTTGTTGCAACGTTCTATCGATTGGTTACCTGATTAGTGCTAAAAGTTTTGAGCGCAGTTTATAAAGAATATTATCTTACCTCAGCTCCATTACAAAATAAGTAGTGACGTGGAGTGGAGTATGTACCTCGTCCTCCCTTATGTGGCGGAAGGAGCGCACGCGCTTGGGGCTGAGAATCTCGGCGGTGCAGAGATGGCGGAGCTTGCGCCAGTAGTCGCCGGATGGGGAGAAGAGGATGTCGGCCCACTCGTAGCCGACGATCTCGCCGGCGAGGAGCTTGGGCCGCGTGGCGAAGTTGGTGTCGTGAGTCTTGAGCACCAGCCGTGCCGTCTCCTTGGACGAAGCCACCACCAGCGGCGTCTGCCCAAGCTGTAGCATCATCAGCGGGCCATGCGTGTCGGCCAGGTCCCGCAGCTTGCGGTGCGGTAGAACGTTCATCAGGTGATGCACGCTGCCGATCACCGGCAGCTTCCACGGCCCTGGCGGCGGCCTCAAGCTCACCGGGTTCAGGACCGCTTTCAGCAGCTGCAGGAGCGCCGCCGCCGCTGCCGCCAGCACCAGCGCCTGGACGTAAAACCCGTCCATGCCTGAGTTACAAAGCGCAGTGAGCTTATTCTCTCTGAGCAGATACCTAGCTAGCTAGTAATACTCCTCGTGGTGAATGATGAGTGGTGACTGGTGACTGGTGTGAGTTGCTCCGCTGCTGGCAGGGGGAGGGAGGTATATATAGGAAGTGGGCGATGTGGGGGTGGGTTGGCCCACGTCACTATGGCGACGCAGCCAATGTAGGCTGGTGATGCAGGGGCATTAGAGCATCTTCAGCCGTTGGCCCCACAGGGGATGCCTAAAATCGTCGCCTGGGAGTGAGCCGGCGCTAAATTTGGGTCTGGGGGCGAGTTGGTCCCCAGCCGCCGGCCGCAGGGCCGCCCCAGGCGCGTTTAAAATTAAAAAAATATAGCACAGTTCGGCGAAGTTCGGCTAAAAACACGATAAATTTCGGCCAAACACGAGAAATTTCGGCACAGTTCGGCGAAGTTCGTGAATTTTCATTAAACAAATCTAAAAAAAACTGGCTGAAGTCGCCGCCATCATCGTCGTCGGCCTTCTCCTCCTTGACGCGGGCGCCTGATACGTCCAAAACGTATCTATAATTGCTGCTTGCTCCATGCTTCTTTTGTGTGATATTGCTATGATATTGATGCACTTCCATACACTTTTGATTATATTTGGACTAACCTATTAACTCAGTGCACCACAGTGCCAGTTCCTGTTTTCTGCTGTTTTTCTATTTCAGGTTTCTCCCATATTAAAAGTGCTCCAAAAATTCCAGGAAAAATCAGCGTACAGGAAGCTTCGCGAAGAACCAAAGATGGGCCAGAGGGGAGCCAGGGGAGGCCCAGGCGGCCACCTGGCGCGGCCCCACCCCTGGCCGCGCCAGGGGGCGCTTGGGGCCCCTGCTCCGCCTCTGGCTGCCCCCCTTCGCATATATATCCCTCTCGTCCCGAAACCCTCGAGGACAGAACCCTTTTTCGCGATCTCGCCTCTGTTCCGCCGCCGCAGCGCTTCCAAGATCGGGAGCATCAGGAGAACTCTTCCCGGCACCCTGCCGGAGGGGAGAACCACCACCGGGAGCTTCTCCACCACCATGGACGCTTCCCGGATGAGTCGTGAGTAGTCCACCTTGGACCATGGGTCCATGATCAGTAGCTATATGATGTTCTCCTCCCCTCTTTGCTCTTCATGGTTTAGACCTCATGAGCTGCCCTACATGATCGAGGCACATATGTAATCTTTCTGCTGTTGCTTTGCTGAGTTTGCTGGGATCTGATGGATTATGAGACTATGTTCAGATTGTGTTTGAGTAATATATTTGATCCACCTATTTTATATCTTTGTTCTTCAGTAATTCTTGCATGTTCTCCGTTGCTGTTTATTGCTTTGGCCAAGTAGTAGGTAGTAACTCCAAGAGGGAGCGTTATGCTTGATTGTGGGTTCATGCCCCCTGATGACTAGCTTGAGTGACAGAAACATGAGTCTAGGGGATGTGCTGTTGCCACAAGGAAGAAAACAACGGTGCTTGTACTTGCGGGTGCAAGGATTGTTTACTTTACGCAAAGTTCTTTTAATGCAGTTATCTGTTGCTTTGAGTTTACACTTTGGGTGGGATTCGCAACTTAATACCAGCGAGATGTTCTGGATAGATATCTCAATTTAATACCAACTTAGTAGTAGATGCAGATGGATTTCGGTCTACTTGCCTTGGCGTACCGCCCATGCTTTTGAGCCTCTACCTTTCTTTGCAGCATAGTTAGCATTGGTTTGCGCACATAATCCTGTCAATTGCCCAGCTGTAATTTGTTTACCTCGCTTTGCTGTTTTATCGTCTTTTGGGAGAGAGACATCACTAGTGAACATCATGGGACCTCGGTCCATATTACCACCGCTGATCACACCTTCTATTTACTTCCTGTTTTTATTTCCTAGTTGCAGTCATAGCTATCATTATTATCTCTTGTGTTTGATCCTTTGTAAACAATAAGGCCGGAGGGATTGACAACCTCTCTGTACTCGTTGGGAGCAAAGTTATCTGTATCTGTGTGCAGGTCCCGTCAACCGCTAAGTTTCTGGCGCCGTTGACACCTACTTGTCAACCCTCGGAGTCTCACGGGATTCGATCCTTGGTATCTTTGCCAAGGGAAATTTGCCGCTACGCTACATCTCAACCTTCCACTTGGGGTAACCAACGAGGGGCGAGAAGCCATCAGCGCCCCTGCTGGACCCCTGCCCGGCGTCGCCATGGCGGACTGGTGGCAGTGCGTCATCGTCGTCGTCGCTGTCGTAGATGACGACGACTCCGCCTTAGGTGCGGCCGCGTCGGCGCTCCGCGAAGCGGCGCAGGGCGGCGCACTGGCGCTCTGATACGTCCAAAATGCATCACTATTTTGTACCATAATTCATCTTTATTCATTGATATAATTCACGTTATGATGATGTTCTTATGTTGTTTTGGTCTATTTTACACAGTTTGCAACTTTCCGGTGCCGGAACAGCAGACGCAGGATTCCGCAGGAAAAAGTGGATACTGAGTTGCTGAAGAAGAACACCTCCAAATTACCTGAAAATTGACGGGAGGTATTTTTCAGACGAATAACGAAGACACGCAAAAGGGGAATCAGAGGGGGGCCACAGGGTGCCCAGGCGGCCTGGGGGCGCCCCCCCTGGCCGCGTCGGGGGGGGCGCCTGGAGGCCCTGGCCACCTCTGGTCGCCCCCTTTTGCATATATGTTCTCCGTCCTCCGAAAACCCTAGGCACGGAACTTTTTACGGAGTTCCGCCGCCGCTTCGAGGCGGAAACCTACAGAGAAGAAAAGGGCATCTCCGGTGGGCAGATTCCGCCGGGGAGATCACCTCCCGGAAGGGGAGATCGCCGCCATCGTCATCACCATCGTCACGGGCATCATCGAGATCATCATCAACATCATCCCCAACACCAGCACCATCTCCATCTTCATCCAAATCTCATCTTACCATCGCAACTCGTGTTGTAACTCGCACTACCTATCCTCTCTACTCCATTGGTGTTGATTGCTACTTTGTGGTGAATGCTATTGAGTTTTGTTGGAGAAATATTATTATGTCCAGATTGTTCATCACATATTTATCCCCACTGATCATGATCTCTTTTATGTCTTGTGAGTAGTTACCTTAGTTCTTGAGGATATGGGGGAAGTCTTGTTGTTAGTAGTCATATGCTGTTGAAGTAATATGTGTTGTTTGGTACTTAAGTTGCGTTGTCATTCTACTAGTGGTGTTGTGTGAGTCGAACACCCAACACTTCGCCTTATTAAGGACCTAGGAGAATACATTGTGTATAAAGAATGCTTATGGTGGGTTGCCGGAGTGACAGAAACCTGAACCCCAGTTCGCACGCTTTTGCATAAGGGAATAATGGATCCTCGATCGTATTGCTATGGTTAGGCTTTTGCCTTAAATTCTATCTTGTATTTGCGGATGCTTGCAAGGTGTTTAATCATAAGAGTGCATTCATCTTAGTCTAGAGAGTGCACTAGCATAGATCCACCCACTCAACACTTATCAACACATAACATAGTATCGATACGGAATATGGCGAAAGCACATGACTACCTCTCCCGTGTGTCCTCAAGAACGCTTTAGTCTTTATAAGTTCAGTTGCTAGGCCTCTCCTTTGCTAAGAAAGGATTGGGCCACTTGTTACTCTCAGTACCTTTTACATTACTTGCCTTTACATTCCCGTTGCTTATATCGAGAAAACCCCTAAAAGTTATCTTTCAGTGCTTGCAGTAATTTCTTGCTCAGAATCGCTTATCAATACCTTCTGCTCCTCGTTGGATTCGACACTCCTACTTATCGAAAACGCTGCAACAGATCCCTTACAGTTGAGGGTCATCAAGTAACGTTTTCTGGCGCCGTTGCCGGGGAGCGTAGCGCTATTGGTAAAGTGAAACTGGTAAGAAAGTCTTTTTATAATTCTGTTTTTATTTTTGCTATTGCTGCTCTTTGTCCTTATGGATAACCCTATTATTGGAGCGTTGCTTGCGGGAAGACGCCCCACACCTGTGGTGGTTGATCCTCCCCCTACTGAAATTGTGCCTTATAAAATACCAGCTGGTATTATCAATTATGTTTTGGCTAATCGTTATGCAGGAGACAGACATCCCGGTGAACACTTGCTATATTTGTCACGACTATGTTCATTATTTAAGCTTGCAGGTGTATCGAGGGAGTTTGTCATTAGGAAATTGTTTGTTGTATCACTTATAGATAAAGCTTCAGATTTTTATGGGCTTCTCGATAACTCACACTTGCTGGACTGGCAGGAGCTTATGTCTCTCTTTTATACTAAGTTTTATCCTCGTCATGAAATTCATCGAGACAGGAATTATATATATAACTTTAGGTCTCGTGACGGAGAAAGCATTAGTCAAGCTTGGGGGAGATTGAAGTCTCTAATGCTCAAATGCCCAATTCATAAGCTCCCCAAGTAAATTATACTTACAAATTTTTATGCCAGGCTTTCTCGTCAGGATAAGGAGATGCTGGATGCCTCCTCTAGTGGGGTATTTGAGAAGAAGAGTGTTGAAGAAAGGTGGGATCTCCTTGAAAGAATCCAGAGGAATACTGAAGATTGGGAAATTGATAAAGGTATTGAACCCGTTATAAATTATGAACATGATTATATTGAGAGCTATGTGGAAACTAATTACTTCAATACCTTTTGCTCTAAGATTGGTCTCGATTCCCA
This sequence comes from Secale cereale, assembly GCA_902687465.1. Classification (NCBI taxonomy): domain Eukaryota; kingdom Viridiplantae; phylum Streptophyta; class Magnoliopsida; order Poales; family Poaceae; genus Secale; species Secale cereale. Next base: position 72,250,128 of record LR738711.1, read on the forward strand.
TCTAGTGATTGATTTATGTAAGAATTTTGCCTCTCACGTTGATTCTTTTAAAAAGAATAGAGACCAGCACCATGCACCTTTTAAAGAACCACCTATTGATATTTATGTTGCTGAGCCTATTTTTCCTGCAGTTATATATGAACAGCCTCCTTTTCCCACGAGGATAAAGGAACACTCTCTTGTGACAGGCATAATAAATAAAAGTGAGAGAAGAGTTGATGAACCTGAGGACCAGATCAGGGTCGATCCTCAAGTTGCATTGATTAAAGACCTTGCTACTGATGATGTTTTGGATTCTAATATAACTTTTTGTGCTGTTTCCACTAACCTTGTCACAGCCAAGAACAAAGGCCCAATTTCAGGTACTCCGGTGGTATCTGTTAAAATAGGAGATCACAATTATTATGGGCTATGCGATTTGGGATCGAGTGCAAGTGCTATTCCTTATTCACTCTATGAAGAAATCATCAGTGACATTTCCCCTTGTGAACTTGAAGAAGTTGATGTTACTATTCATCTTGCAAATAGATCAACTATCTCTCCTATCGGAATTGTGAGGGACGTTGAAGTCCTATGTGGAAAGGTAAAATACCCTGCCGACTTTCTGGTACTTGGTCCAGCCAGGGACAATTTTTGTCCCATCATTTTTGGTAGACCTTTTCTTAGAACTTGTGGAGCTATAATAGATTGCAAGAAAGGTAAAGTTTCTGTTGAATTCGATGGTGAGCCATATGAATTTAATTTTTCTAAGTTCTCTAAGCAGCCTCGTGGTACTGATTTACCTAGTGATGATAAGATTATTGAAAATATTGCCTCTATTGCTATTCCCCCTGATGACCCTTTGCAGCAAAAGATGGAGGACCACGAGAATGATTTGCATATGCAGGAAAGAAATGAACTAGATGAAATATTCTTGAGGCAACCTGCTATCCTGAAGCACAACCTTCCGGTTGAACCTTTGGGAATTTTATCAAAACCGAAAGAAGACCCGGTGTTCGATCTGAAACCTCTTCCAGATACGCTCAAGTATGCTTATTTAGATGAAAAGAAAGTATATCCTGTTATTATCAATTCTAACCTTTCAGGATATGAAGAAGAGCGATTATTGGAAGTACTTCGTAAACACCGAGGCGCAATTGGCTATACCCTTGATGACCTTAAGGGGATTAGTCCATCTATCTGTCAACATACTATCAACCTTGAGCCTGATGCTAAACCAGTTGTTGATCATCAACGACGGTTGAACCCGAAGATGATGGATGTCGTGAGAACTGAGATTCTCAAGCTTCTAGCCGCAGGTATTATCTATCCTATAGCTGATAGTAAGTGGGTAAGTCCGGTACATTGTGTTCCTAAGAAAGGAGGTACAACTGTGGTTCCTAATGATAAAAATGAACTAATACCTCAAAGAATTATTATTGGATATAGAATGTGTATTGATTACAGGAAGTTGAACAAGGCAACCAGGAAGGATCACTACCCGTTGCCGTTCATCAACCAAATGCTTGAAAGGTTATCCAAAAATACCCACTTTTGTTATCTCGATGGTTATTCTGGTTTCTCTCAAATTCATGTTAACACTGCCAATCAAGAGAAGACCACTTTTACTTGTCCTTTTGGTACTTATGCTTACAGACGTATGCCTTTTGGTTTATGTAATGCCCCTGCTACTTTTCAAAGGTGTATGTCTGCTATCTTTCATGGTTTCTGCGGGGATATTATGGAAGTCTTCATGGACGATTTCTCCGTCTATGGAACTTCATTTGACCATTGTCTTCACAACCTTAATAAATTTTTGCGGAGATGCGAGGAGACAAATTTGGTACTCAACTGGGAGAAGTGCCACTTTATGGTTAATGAAGGAATTGTTCTTGGTCACAAGATTTCCGAAAGGGGAATTGAAGTGGATAAAGCCAAGATCGAAGCTATTGAGAGGATGCCCTGTCCAAAGGACATCAAAGGTATTCGCAGTTTTCTCGGTCATGCAGGTTTTTATAGAAGATTTATTAAAGACTTTTCTAAAACCTCGAGACCCCTCACTAATCTTCTCCAGAAGGATGTTCCTTTTGCGTTTGATGAAAATTGTAAGGAAGCTTTTGAAATCCTTAAGAAAGCTTTAATAACTGCTCCTATAGTACAACCACCTGACTGGAATTTACCTTTTGAGATTATGTGTGATGCAAGTGATTTTGCTGTTGGAGCTGTTTTAGGACAAAGAGTTGATAAGAAATTGAATGTTATACATTATGCTAGTAAAACCCTTGATAGTGCTCAAAGAAATTATGCTACTACTGAGAAGGAATTCTTAGCTGTAGTTTTTGCTTGTGATAAGTTTAGGCAGTATATTGTTGATTCCAAAGTTATTATTCATACTGATCATGCTGCCATTAAATATCTTATGACAAAGAAGGATGCCAAGCCAAGGCTTATCAGATGGGTACTCCTTCTCCAAGAATTTGATTTGCAGATTGTTGATAGGAAAGGGGAAGACAATCCGGTAGCGGACAATCTTTCAAGAATGGAAGATATACCACATGACCCCATCCCAGTTAACGATAGTTTTCCAGACGAGCAACTTGCCGTTGTAAAAGTACAACCTCTTTCCGATCCTTGGTATGCAGATTATGCTAATTTTATTGTTGCGAAGTATTTGCCTCCAGGTCTAACATTTCAGCAGAGGAAGAAGTTCTTTCATGATTTGAGACACTACTTTTGGGATGACCCACATCTTTTCAAAGAAGGCCCCGACGGGATCATGAGAAGATGCATTCCGGAACATGAGCAGAAGGACATTCTCCGACTATGTCATGATAGTCCCTATGGAGGACATCATGCCGGTGAGAGGACTGCACATAAGGTTCTTCAATCAGGTTTTTATTGGCCTACTCTCTTTAAAGATGCTAGAAATTATGTTTTAGCTTGTGATAAATGTCAGAGAGTTGGTAACATTAGTAGAAGGAATGAGATGCCTATGAATTACTCACTAGTGATTGAACCTTTCGATTGTTGGGGTTTTGATTTTATGGGTCCTTTTCCTTCTTCGCACAAGTACACTCACATTTTAGTAGCTGTTGATTATGTGACCAAGTGGGTTGAAGCAATCCCCACTGAAAGTGCTGATCACAAAACATCTTTGAAAATGCTTAAAGATGTAATTTTTCCTAGGTTTGGTGTACCAAGGTATCTCATGATCGATGGAGGATCACATTTCACGCACGGAGCTTTTAGAAAGCTTTGGCTAAATACGATGTTAATCATAGAATTGCTTCACCGTATCATCCTCAAACTAGTGGGCAAGTTGAGCTCACCAATAGAGAGATTAAGTTGATCTTGCAGAAAATAGTAAACAGAAATAGGAAGGATTGGTCAAATAAATTAGGAGATGCTTTGTGGGCATATAGAACTGCTTACAAAAACCCCATGGGCATGTCCCCCTATAAGATGGTATATGGCAAGGCTTGCCATTTGCCATTAGAGCTAGAGCACAAAGCTTTCTGGGCTGTTAGAGAGCTTAACGCTGACCCAAAACTAGCTGGTGAGAAGCGTCTCATGAACTTGACTTCTCTAGATGAATGGAGAAGTGAAGCTTACGAGAGTGCTAAAATGTTCAAGGAAAAGGTAAAAAGGTGGCATGATAGGAAGATTCTGAAACGTGAATTTAATGTCGGTGATAAAGTTTTGTTGTTTAGATCCCGTTTCAGGTTTTCTCCAGGTAAACTACTTTCCAGGTGGGAAGGACCATTTCATATTGAAGAAGTTTATCGGTCTGGTGCAATTAAGATTAATAATTTTGAAGGCACCAAACCTCAAGTTGTGAATGTGCAAAGACTTAAACATTACATAGCAGGAGACCCTGTCGATGTTGATGTGAATATAATATACACAACAACCCACGAAGAACATGTTGCAGCCCTGTTTCAGACGCCAGCAGAAGCAGAATAAAGAAAAGGTATGTAGTACGGTAAGAAAACACCGCAAACCATCATAAAAGTTCCGTATTACGAGTTTTTGTAAAATTAGTAAAATTCCGAGTCGAAGTGGAGCCGGAGACGACCACCAGGGAGTCCAGGCGCCCCCCTGGCGCGCCCCCCTCCCCTGGGCCGCGCCGGCAGGCCGCCTGGACACCCTGGAGCCCGTCTCCGACCCCGCTTTGGTCCGTTACCTTCCTTTCTGTGCATAAAATTTTCCTATATATTTGCCCGGATTGTTCCTGCAACATATCTTGTGATTTCGCGTGTTTTGTCTTCGATCTGTTTCTGCCAAGAAATCTTTCAGCTAAATTTAGGTGCCATGGCTTCTCCAAGTTCCCCCAATGACACGTTCGTCGTCAACGTCATCAACCCTTACCTCGCCGAGGTAAAGAAGCACCCTCAGGTTGTTCAGATGAAGGAAGCCGTCCTTCATCAAGAAGATCTGAAGGGACCTATCAAGGAGGGGAGCGTCCAGGCCAGGCTGGAAGAAGTGGAGCAGGAAGTCTTCAAGTACAAGAAGATGACCGAGCGTGGTGTCGAAGCTAACTTTGACATCACCAACGAGCTGAAGAACTACTTTTTGAAGGAGATGAAGGAGATGTGGGAAAGAATCGCCGTGTCTGAAGACAGAATCATAGAACTCCAAGGGCAAATTAATGATCTACATAACCAGAACTGTGAGTATGACCTAAGGTTTCTGCGCATGGGTTTGGGTGCTGAATGCAGGATCCAGGAGACGAGCTTTTCATATGAGACTGGAGAACCCCTTCCATGGAAGAGTTTCGCCAAGAACTACTTGATCAACGCCAACAAGGATGATGAGTGAAATCTCCTGGGGTAATGGCATTCCCTTGGCTTGTTCCAAGCTTGGGGGAGTGCCCGGTATCTTTATCTTTTACCTTTTATCTTTTAGAAGTCAAGTAGAGTCGTATCATGTCTAGGGAGGTTATTATATGAGATAGGTGTGTGCATTAAGGTCTATCACCCCTTTGGTGAAGAATTGTATCCGTGAGTGTGGAGTCGTCTATGATGGAATATTAATGAGAAGTTTATCGGTTCCTTTTGCTGCACACGGTATTCTCTTCAAGCAATCGACCTTATATGATGATTCTTATGGGGAGTATTGACCTTATGTCAGGTATGGCTATGAAACTTTATTTAATCTTGGCAAACATAGCTTTGGTCATAACAACAAGCATGATTTTCTTAAAGTATCAACATAGCTAAAACCTTTATGTTATTATGCTTGAAGTGTTATGTTGACAAGGAAGACAACTTGATGTGTTATGCTTATTTCAATGTTCATGCTTTATATTGCTTTGCATCTTAGTCATCATCAATTGTCTGCTCTCTCAAAACCTTTGCTAGCCTAACTCTGTACTAAGCGGAATTCTGCTTGTGCGTCCATACCCTTAAGCCAATACCTTCCATATGAGTCCACCATACCTACCTACTCGTGGTACTCCACTACCACCTCCTAAAGTATATAATTTATGTGTTATCCTTAAATGTTCTAAATCTTTTATTTTGTGCCTCTGCTTTAGCTCATGAGGAAGTAGTAGCTAATTCATGACCTTTTTGAGTTGGACAAGCTTCACCCCGGGATTGCATGTATAATGTGCAAACCCATAATACGAAAAGGAACTGGCATTGAGTGCGCCCGGCTTAAACATAATATAACAAACAAACCCTCCTTCACGCTTTGTTCATGAGAAATCAGAAAACTTTGGCAGTGATAAACAAAGGAGAATAAGAGGATGTTATCGTCCTCATACGGGAGCCGTTCCTCGAAACTTGTCCAGCTCAAGAAGTAATTGAGTTATCTATTAGCATTCGTTGACGAATCATGCACCTCTCAAAAACTTGTTTTCATTCTGTTTGATTTGAGGATAGCACATGAGTTTTCCCTACTACCCTAGAGCAGGGCCTATCTTTTAATTTTAAGATGAGTCAGTTATTCCTACTCCCCTCTATTTCTCAAAGAGAGCAGACGTTTGATGTTGATAAGGATTCATTCATATAAAGCTGCATTAAGATTTGTCATATCATATCCTTGTTGACATTATCATCTAATAAGTAAGTTGTTTGTCATACCCAGCTAAGGCAAATATCTTCTTTTGTGTTAACACTTTCAACTCTTGCTTATTAACATGTTATTCCAAAAAGCTTCAATTAATTCCGTCAAAATATAAGAGCAAAGGTTAAAATTATTTGTTGTTCTTTGACCAAAGGACATGTTTGCCATGATATAATGAGTTTCCATTGGTCCTACTTTCGAACATAAGTGTTAACACTCTTTCATAAGAGCCTTATGAGTTGAAGATTGCTGCTGAGGATATTTGAGTTGGTGAAGAGACTATGATGCTTCTTGTCCGTATTCTATTTATCGACACTTCACTCTCTAAACTTGTGGACAGGTTTACCGAGTTCATATTCGCTTGGGGACAAGCGAGGTCTAAGCTTGGGGGTGTTGATACGTCCAAAATGCATCACTATTTTGTATCATAATTCATCTTTATTCATTGATATAATTCACGTTATGATGATGTTCTTATGTTGTTTTGGTCTATTTTACACAGTTTGCAACTTTCCGGTGCCAGAACAGCAGACGTAGGATTCAGCAGGAAAAAGTGGATACTGAGTTGCTGAAGAAGAACACCTCCAAATTACCTAAAAATTGACGGGAGGTATTTTTCAGACGAATAACGAAGACACGCAAAAGGGGAGTCAGAGGGGGCCACAGGGTGCCCAGGCGGCCTGGGTGCGCGCCCCCCCTGGCCGCGCCGGGGGCGCCTGGAGCCCCTGGCCCACCTCTGGTCGCCCCCTTTTGCATATATGTTCTCCGTCCTCCGAAAACCCTAGGCACGGGATATTTTACGGAGTTCCGCCGCCGCTTCGAGGCGGAAACCTACAGAGAAGAAAAGGGCATCTCCGGTGGGCAGATTCCGCCGGGGAGATCACCTCCCGGAAGGGGAGATCGTCGCCATCGTCATCACCATCGTCACGGGCATCATCGAGATCATCATCAACATCACCCCCAACACCAGCACCATCTCCATCTTCATCCAAATCTCATCTTACCATCGCAACTCGTGTTGTAACTCGCACTACCTATCCTCTCTACTCCATTGGTGTTGATTGCTACTTTGTGGTGAATGCTATTGAGTTTTGTTGGAGAAATATTATTATGTCCAGATTTTTCATCACATATTTATCCCCACTGATCATGATCTCTTTTATGTCTTGTGAGTAGTTACCTTAGTTCTTGAGGACATGGGGGAAGTCTTGTTGTTAGTAGTCATATGCTGTTGAAGTAATATGTGTTGTTTGGTACTTAAGTTGCGTTGTCATTCTACTAGTGGTGTTGTGTGAGTCGAACACCCAACACTTCGCCTTATTAAGGACCTAGGAGAATACATTGTGTATAAAGAATGCTTATGGTGGGTTGCCGAAGTGACAGAAACCTGAACCCCAGTTCGCACGCTTTTGCATAAGGGAATAATGGATCCTCGATCGTATTGCTATGGTTAGGCTTTTGCCTTAAATTCTATCTTGTATTTGCGGATGCTTGCAAGGTGTTTAATCATAAGAGTGCATTCATCTTAGTCTAGAGAGTGCACTAGCATAGATCCAGCCACTCAACACTTATCAACACATAACATAGTATCGATACGGAATATGGCGAAAGCACATGACTACCTCTCCCGTGTGTCCTCAAGAACGCTTTAGTCTTTATAAGTTCAGTTGCTAGGCCTCTCCTTTGCTAAGAAAGGATTGGGCCACTTGTTACTCTCAGTACCTTTTACATTACTTGCCTTTACATTCCCGTTCCTTATATCGAGAAAACCCCTAAAAGTTATCTTTTAGTGCTTGCAGTAATTTCTTGCTCAGAATCGCTTATCAATACCTTCTGCTCCTCGTTGGGTTCGACACTCCTACTTATCGAAAACGCTGCAACAGATCCCTTACGGTTGAGGGTCATCACGCTCCTTCTCCTTCTTCAGCCGCTCCTTCTCCATCGCTATGGAGTCCCTGCGCGCCCATTCCAGGGCCGTGTGGTCGTCGTCGAGCTCCGTCGTCTTCGCTGGCGCGGCCGGCTCCTTCTTCACCGGCGCGAGCCCGGCTCCGTCTTTGGCTTGACGAAGCGCGGAGGAGGAGCCGACGAGGATGCGCGCCGGCCTCCCTCGTTGATGACGATGCCGGCGCTGCGAGTGCGCCGGCCGAGCGGCCTCTCCGCCGCGGGCTCGGCCTTGACGCCGAGCAGGGCCGGAGTACCGGAGGAGTGCGATGAAGATTGCGAGGAGGAAGAAGAGGAGGAGGACCCGAACCTCCTTGGCGCCCATGGCCCGGCGCGTCAGTGCTGCGCCGCGGCGGCCACCCTCGCCGGGTATGGCTGGTCGTTGCCGCCGTCGAGGTACGTCAGCACACCCTCGAGTGTGCGGCCGGGGACACCCCACCACAGGTGGCGCCCCTCGCTGTTCTTCACGCCGCCGACCACCGGTGCACCATTGGTGGACGCCAAGCGCTGCTGCTGGCGGCGCTCGAAGTACGCCGCCCAAGCCGCGTGGTTGTCGACGGCGTACTGGGGGAGGGAGAGTTCAGCGTCGGTGAGGGAGGCGCGCACGACCTCGACCTCCTCGGCGAAGTATTTGGGCTTCGCCACGGCGTCGGGCAACGGGGGAATGGGCACTCCCCCATCGCTGAGTCTCCACCCCGTCGGCCCGGCGCGCATGTCTGGCAGCGCCGAGATGTTCGCCTGGAACTGGAGCCAGGACTCCTGTTCGCGGAACGAACGGCGGCTGAAGCCGTTGGCCGCCGCCTCGTCTCCGGGGAAACGCTCTGCCATGGCGACGGGCTCGGGAGAGGTAGAGAGGTAGAGAGGGAGAGCGAGGGGCTGGGCGGCGGCGCTCGGGAGAGGCAGACGGAGAGGGAGGGGCTGGGCGGCGGCGAGGGGCGAGGCTGGTGTGGGCACATGCGAGTGAGGCCATCGGCTATATAGCCGCACCGCGCCCGTGTGTACGCGTGCGAGGGAGGGGAGGCGTCGGCGCGCCGTCCCATGATGCGCCGTCCGTGAGGAATCAATGGCAAGGCTGACCGGCGGCAGCCTTGCCATTGATTCCCCGCGGGAACCGAGGCAGTTGGGGGAAGACGAGCCGCCGTGCCGCTGACGCGGCTGGCCCGTGGCTTTTTCGCGCCAAAACAACTCGCCCCGGCGCCCCGGGCGCCCCCAGCGCGCCGGGTTCGGCCTGGGTCCGTGATACGTCCAAAACGTATCTATAATTTCTGCTTGATCCATGCTTCTTTTGTGTGATATTGCTATGATATTTATGCACTTCCATACACATTTGATCATATTTGGACTAACCTATTAACTCAGTGCACCACAGTGCCAGTTCCTGTTTTCTGCTGTTTTTCTATTTCAGGTTTCCCCCATATTAAAAGTGCTCAAAAAATTTCGGGAAAAATACAGGAAAAATCAGCGTACAGGAAGCTTCGCGAAGAACCAAAGCGGGGCCAGAGGGGAGCCAGGGGTGGCCCAGGCGGCCACCTGGCGCGGCCCCACCCCTGGCCGCGCCTGGGGCCCCCTCTCCGCCTCTGGTTGCCCCCCTTCGCATATATATTCCTCTCGTCCCGAAACCCTCGAGGACGGAACCCTTTTTCCCGATCTCGCCTCTGTTCCGCCACTGCAGCGCTTCCAAGATCGGGAGCATCCGGAGAACTCTTCCCGGCACCCTGCCGGAGGGGAGAACCACCACCGGGAGCTTCTCCACCACCATGGACGCTTCCCGGATGAGTCGTGAGTAGTCCACCTTGGACCATGGGTCCATGATCAGTAGCTATGTGATGTTCTCCTCCCCTCTTTGTTCTTCATGGTTTAGACCTCGTGAGCTGCCCTACATGATCGAGGCACATATGTAATCTTTCTGCTGTTGCTCTGCTAAGTTTGCTGGGATCTGATGGATTATGAGATTATGTTCAGATTGTGTTTGAGTAATATATTTGATTCACCTCTTTTATATATTTGTTCTTAAGTAATTCTTGCATGTTCTCCGTTGCTGTTTATTGCTTTGGCCAAGTAGTAGGTAGTAACTCCAAGAGGGAGCGTTATGCTTGATTGTGGGTTCATGCCCCCTGATGACTAGCTTGAGTGACAGAAACATGAGTCTAGGGGATGTGCTGTTGCCACAAGGGGGAAAACAACGGTGCTTGTACTTGCAGGTGCAAGGATTGTTTACTTTACGCAAAGTTCTTTTAATGCAGTTGTGTGTTGCTTTGAGTTTACACTTTGGGTGGGATTCGCAACTTAATACCAGCGAGATGTTCTGGATAGATATCTCAAGGTGGATGATTAGTAGTAGATGCAGATGGATTTCGGTCTACTTGCCTTGGCGTACCGCCCATGCTTTTGAGCCTCTACCTTTCTTTGCAGCATAGTTAGCATTGGTTTGCGCACATAATCCTGTCAATTGCCCAGCTGTAATTTGCTTACCTCGCTTAGCTGTTTTATCGTCTTTTGGGAGAGAGACATCACTAGTGAACATCATGGGACCCCGGTCCATATTACCACCGCTGATCACACCTTCTATTTACTTCCTGTTTTTATTCCCTAGTTGCAGTCATAGCTATCATTATTATCTCTTCTGTTTGATCCTTTGTAAACAAGAAGGCCGGAGGGATTGACAACCTCTCTATACTCGTTGGGAGCAAAGTTATCTGTATCTGTGTGCAGGTCCTGTCAACCACTAAGTTTCTGGCGCCGTTGACACCTACTTGTCGACCCTCGGAGTCTCACGGGATTCGATCCTTGGTATCTTTGCCAAGGGAAATTTTTTGCTACGCTACATCTCAACTTTCCACTTGGGGTAACCAACGAGGGGCGAGAAGCCATCAGTCCGCCGGCGCTGTTTTCGGCCCAGGCCGGCGAAAATCGGGCTCCTGGGGGTGCGACTGGGCCGTTTTTTGGGCGCCGGCACAGAAAAATCGTCTAGGAAGGCCTTCCTGAGGCGCGGCTGGAGATGCTCTTAGCTTGGAGCGACCTGTTCACTTGCGTACACAGAGTGTGGAGGTTAATGCAACTTTGCCTTATCTAAGATAGCGTTAATATAGTTTTCTTCTTCTGAACACAGTATAGATGCAGACGTCCATACATAAGCACATACACGAGAGATGCTAGACATACAGAGAAGTTTTTACAGACTTCACAGACGAGCGCAAGTGGCATCTTCTAGTTGGGATTAGGGAGAGACAGTGGAGAGGTTAATTAGTGTTAACCAATCCATAAAACATACGTGCTTGCCCGTGCGTGTAGCATTTTTGGCACATACACTCACCTCTACAAACGCACACATGTACATTCTACCCTTGTGAGTACCTTCAAGGTGTTGAGAAACGTAGTATTTCAAAAAAATATCCTACGCACACACAAGATCATGGTGATGCATAGCAACGAGAGAGGAGGGTGTCATCCACGTACCCTCGTAGACCGTAAGCAGAAGCGTTATGACAACGCGGTTGATGTAGTCGTACCTCTTCACGATCGACCGATCCTAGTACCGAACGTACAACACCTCCGCGATCTGCACACGTTCAGCTCGGTGACGTCCCACGAATTCATGATCCAGTAGAGCTTCGAGGGAGAGTTCCGTCAGGGGGGAACCGCACACGGCTAAAAGATCAATGATCAACTTCTGTCTATGGGGTGCCCCCACCCCCGTATATAAAGGAGTGGAGGAGGGGGAGGAGGCCGGCCTCCTAGGCGCGCCCCAAGGGGAGTCCTACTCCCACCGGGAGTAGGATTCCACCCCTTCCAAGAGTAGGAGTAGGAGGGAAGGAAGGAGGGGAGAGGAGGAAGGAAAAAGGGGCGTGCCCCCCCCCTTCCTTGTCCAATTCGGACTAGAGGGGGAGGGGGCATGCGGCCTGCCCTGGCTGCCCCTTCCTCTCTCTCCCAAGGTCCATAAGGCCCATTACACTGCCGGGGGGGTTCCGGTAGCCCCCGGGTACTCCGGTAAATACCCGAACTCATCCAGAACCATTCCGATGTCCAAACATAGGCTTCCAATATATCGATCTTTATGTCTCGGACATTCCGAGACTCCTCATCATGTCCTTGATAATATCCGGGACTCCAAACTACCTTCGGTACATCAAAGCTCATAAACTCATAATACCGAACGTTAAGCGTGCGGACCCTACGGGTTCGAGAACTATGTAGACATGACCGAGACTCATCTCCGGTCAATAACCAACAGCGGAACCTGGATTCTCATATTGTTTCCTACATATTCTACGAACATCTTTATCGGTCAAACCGCACAACAATATACGTTGTTCCCTTTGTCATCGGTATGTTACTTGCCCGAGATTCGATCGTCGGTATCTCAATACCTAGTTCAATCTGGTTACCGACAAGTCTCTTTACTCGTTTCGTAATATATCATCTCGTGACTAACTCATTAGCCATTTGCTTGCAAGGCTTATAGTGATGTGCATTACCGAGAGGGCCCAAAGATACCTCTCCGACACTCGGAGTGAAAAATCCTATTCTCGATCTATGCCAACACCACAAACACCTTCGGAGACACCTGTAGAACATCTTTATAATCACCTAGTTACGTTGTGACGTTTGATAGCACACAAGGTGTTCCTCCGGTATTCAGGAGTTGCATAATCTCATAGCATTAGGAACATGTATAAGTCATGAAGAAAGCAATAGCGGTAAAACTAAACGATCAAGTGCTAAGCTAATGGAATGGGTCAAGTCAATCACATCATTCACCAATGATGTGATCCCGTTAATCAAATGACAACTCATGTCTATGGCTAGGAAACATAACCATCTTTGATTTAAAGAGCTAGTCAAGTAGAGGCATACAAGTGACACTTTGTTTGTCTATATACACTAGTAGAAAACAGGGCTTTGGTCCAGGCCTGTCCAGCCCATTAGCCCCGGTTCAATCAAGAACCGGGTCCAATGGGGGCACTGGACCCGGTTCGTGAGCCCAGGGGGCCGGCCGGGCCACGTGGGCCATTGGTCCCGGTTCGTCTGGACCTTTTGGTCCCGGTTAGAGCGACAAACCGGGACCAAAGGGTCTTGCTCCTCGCCCACCACCATTGGTCCCGGTTGGTGATATGAACCGGGACCAAAGGCACCCCTTTAGCCCCGGTTCGTAGCACCAACCGGGGCCAATGAGGTGCCTATATATACCCCCTCGCGCAAGAGCAGAGCACACTGCTCTATTTTTTTGTCTGGCCGAGGGGGAGAGGGGTTAGTGGTGCTCTAGCTCACCTCCTATGCACACAACGTGTTCGATGGAATGCCCGAGTCACAGTAGTTAAGCTTTTCTCCTCTCGAAGCTCTATTTTCTCCGAGATTTGTCTAGGTTTAGCGGTCTGTCACGTCCCGTCCCCGTCTTCGCCGCCGTCGATCGCCCCCGGCGATCTCGTCACCGGCACCACCGTGGCGAGCCTTTTGTTATGTCCATGCTTTTCTTACTTTTATTATTGCTTGTTATTATTGCTTTAGATAGATATTTGTCTAATTTTCTTACGTTTATTATTGCTTGTTATTATATAGTGCGATGGTTTCGATATCCGCCCACGTGGGCCCTCGTCCTGTCTACGATTCGGATGTGGTATATTATCTTTAATTTATAACTATTTGTTTTAGTGTTTATGATAGTTATGCCGACCAACCTGACATGCATAGATGTTTTATTATGTCTAGGAGGTAGTTGAACCGGAAATTCCAACCGACCCTCTTGTGGAGAGGTTAAATTTAGTTGAAGAGGAAAACATTTCCTTAAAGAAAAAATTGGAAAAAATGGAGGAGGAGAAGATGGAATTAGAGTTGCATGTTGCGGAAGTCATCGATGATCACAAGATCAAGATGGACCCTATTGTCGAGAGGTTAAATTTAGTTGAAGAAGAAAACAAATTCTTGAAGGAAAAAATAAAAAAAATTGAAGACGAGAAGATGATATTGGAGTTGCATGTTGCGGATGTCGTCGATGATCACAAGATCAAGATGGATGCAATGCGGTTGAAGATTAGAAAGATTAGAAAATATGCCATTCATACCGAGGCTTGTATCATTATGCCGTTGGATCAATTGTTACCTTGGTTGCGATTATGATCGCATTTGTTTTCGCATTGAAATGTTTTACATGGTTTCGATGTGTATGGAGAGCTATATGTTGCTAGATGAGAACTATATATGTATGTACTTTGGTTTTAATGTGATGATGAACTTCTATTAATTTGGTCACTTAATTATCTATTTATGATGTTCTGTAATGGTTTTTGACACACTTAATTATATATAATGCACGCAGATGAACCGGCAATGGATGTACGGTGACAGACACACCTCCGAGCACATTAAGGGCGTGCATGAGTTTCTAAATGCGGCTGAGGCAAACAAGCAGAATGGTTTTATGTGTTGTCCATGCACTAAATGTGGGAATACGATGTCTTACTCTAACCGGAAAATCCTTCACTCCCACCTGCTTTACAAGGGTTTCATGCCACACTATAATGTTTGGACGAGGCACGGAGAAATAGGGGTTTTGATGGAAGACGGCGAAGAAGAAGAGTACGATGACAACTATGTGCCCCATGAATACGGTGATGCTGCAATGGGGGGAGCTGGTGAAGATCAAGAGGAACCAGACGATGTGCCCAATGATGCTGCAACGGGTGAAGCTGCTGAAGATCAAGAGGAACCAAATGATGATCTCCGCCGGGTCATTGTCGATGCAAGGACACAATGCGAAAGTCAAAAGGAGAAGCTGAAGTTCGATCGCATGTTAGAGGATCAGAAAAAAGGGTTGTACCGCAATTGCGAAGATGGCAACACAAAGCTCGGTACCGTACTGGAATTGCTGCAGTGGAAGGCAGAGAATGCTGTGGCTGACAAAGGATTTGAGAACCTATTGAAAATATTGAAGAAGAAGCTTTCGAAGGATAACGAATTGCCCGACAGTACATATGCAGCAAAGAAGGTCGTATGCCCTCTAGGATTGGAGGTGCAGAAGATACATGCATGCCCTAATGACTGCATCCTCTACCGCGGTGCATACAAGGATCTGAACGCATGCCCGGTATGCGGTGCATTGCAGTATAAGATGAGACGAGATAACCCTGGTGATGTTGACGGCGAGCCCGCCAGGAAGAGGGTTCCTGCGAAGGTGATGTGGTATGCTCCTATAATACCATGGTTGTAACGTTTGTTCAGAAACAGAGAGCATGCCAAGTTGATGCGATGGCACAGTGAGGACCGTAAGAAAGACGGGAAGTTGAGAGCACCCGCTGACGGGTCGCAGTGGAGAAAAATCGAGAGAAAGTACTGGAAGGAGTTTGCAAAGGACCCAAGGAACGTATGGTTTGCTTTAAGCGCGGATGGCGTTAATCCTTTCAGGGAGCAGAGCAGCAATAACAGCACCTGTCCCGTGACTCTATGTATGTATAACCTTCCTCCTTGGATGTGCATGAAGCGGAAGTTCATTATGATGCCAGTTCTCATACAAGGCCCTAAGCAACCCGACAACGACATTGATGTGTACCTAAGGCCATTAGTTGAAGAAATTTTACAGCTGTGGAATGGAAACAGTGTACGTGCGTGGGATGAGCACAGACAGGAGGAATTTGACCTAAAGGCGTTGCTGTTCGTGACCATCAACGATTGGCCCGCTCTCAGTAACCTTTCAGGACAGACAAACAAAGGATACCACGCATGCACGCACTGTTTAGATGACACTGAAAGTATATACCTGGACAAATACAGGAAGAATGTGTACCTGGGCCATCGTCGATTTCTTCTGACCAACCATCAATGTCGAAAGAAAGGCAAGCATTTCAAAGGCGAGGCAGATCACCGGAAGAAGCCCGCCATGCGTACCGGTGATCACGTACTTGCTATGGTCTATGATTTACACGTAATCTTTGGAAAGGGCCCCGGCGCACTAGCTGTTCCGAATGACGCTGAGGGACACGCACCCATGTGGATGAGGAAATCTATATTTTGGGACTTACCCTACTGGAAAGACCTAGAGGTCCGCTCTTCAATCGACGTGATGCACGTGACGAAGAACCTTTGCGTAAACCTGCTAGGCTTCTTGGGCGTGTATGGAAAGACAAAAGATACAGCTGAGGCACGAGAGGACCTGCAACGTTTGCACGAAAAATACGGCATCCCTCCGAAGCAGTATGAAGGTCCTGCTAGCTATGCTCTTACGAAAGAAGAGAAAGGAATCTTCTTTGAATGACTGCTCAGTATGAAGGTCCCGACTGGCTTCTCGTCGGATATAAAGGGAATAATAAATATGACAGAGAAAAAGTTCCAGAACCTAAAGTCTCATGACTGCCACGTGATTATGACGCAACTTCTTCCGGTTGCATTGAGGGGGCTTCTACCGGAAAACGTCCGATTAGCCATTGTGAAGCTATGTGCATTCCTCAATGCAATCTCTCAGAAGGTGATCGATCCAGAAATCGTACCAAGGCTAAGGAGTGATGTGGCGCAATGTCTTGTCAGTTTCGAGCTGGTGTTCCCACCATCCTTCTTCAATATCATGACACACGTCCTAGTTCATCTAGTCGACGAGATTGTCATTCTGGGGCCCGTATTTCTACACAATATGTTCCCCTTTGAGAGGTTCATGAGAGTCCTAAAGAAATATGTCCGTAACCGCGCTAGGCCAGAAGGAAGCATCTCCATGGGCCATCAAACAGAGGATGTCATCGGGTTTTGTGTTGACTTCATTCCTGGCCTTAATAAGATAGGTCTCCCTAAATCGCGGTACGAGGGGAGACTGACTGGAAAAGGCACGCTTGGAAGGGACTCAATAATATGTAGGGATGGATATTCTTGGTCTCAAGCACACTACACAGTTCTACAGAACTCTACATTGGTGACCCTGTATGTCGATGAACACAAGAACAATCTATGCTCCAAACACCCGGAGCAGTGCGACGACTGGATTACATGTGAACACATCAGGACTTTCAGCAGTTGGTTGGAAACACGTCTCAGAGGTGACAACACTGTTTGTGATGAGTTGTACTTGTTGTCCAGGGGACCATCTTCGACTGTATTGATTTACAAAGGATACGAGATATATGGGAATACATTTTACACGATTGTCCAAGATCAAAAGAGCACCAACCAAAACAGCGGTGTCCACTTTGATGCAACAACCGAGAGAGGAAAGGACACATATTATGGTTACATAGTGGACATATGGGAACTTGACTACGGACATGATTTTAAGGTCCCTTTGTTTAAGTGCAAATGGGTCAATCTGTCAGGAGGCGGGGTACAGGTAGACCCACAGTACGGAATGACAACAGTGGATCTGAAAAATCTTGGATACACTGACGAACCGTTCGTCCTAGCCAATGATGTGGCACAGGTTATCTATGTGAAGGACATGTCTAGCAGACTGAGAAAAAGAAAAGATAAGGAAGCGAATACATCATACGATGAGCCAAAGCGCCACATAGTTCTTTCAGGAAAAAGGGACATCCTGGGAGTGGAGGGCAAGACAGACATATCCGAAGATTATGAAAAGTTTCATGAAATTCCTCCCTTCAAAGTCAAGGCTGACCCAAGCATCCTGATAAACGATGAAGATTATCCATGGTTACGGCGCAATAAGCAAATGACACAAGCGAAGAAAAAGTGAAGACTTTTTTCCGCAACTATTATGATGATACCATGCCAACTTTGTAACAGACGAGTATGATACCATTGTCCGTTTGTACTATTCAAATTTTAATACTACTTGCACTAACAGAAAGTTTGTAATTGGTTTTACCAGAAAGAATTAAAAAATAAAGCAAAAAACAAAAGAAAATAAATAATGCAGAAAACAAAACAAAAAAACTTGCAAAAAAATAAAAATAGCAACAATAAGTATTTCGTTGTAAGTAGAAACAAAATAAAATAAATAAAGCAACAAAGAAAATAAATAATTTCAAATTTAAACTATTCAAATTTGAATACTACTTGCATTAACAGAAAGTTTGTAATTGATTTTACCAGAAAGAATTAAATAATAAAGCAAAAAACTAAAGAAAATAAATAATGCAGAAAACAAAACAAAAAAACTTGCAAAAAAATGAAAATAGCAACAATAAGTATTTTGTTGTAAGTAGAAACAAAATAAAATAAATAAAGCAACAAAGAAAACAAATAATTTCAAATTTAAGCTATTCAAATTTGAATACTACTTGCACTAACAGAAAGTTTGTAATTTGTTTTACCTAAAGCAATAATATTCACAAAGAAACTCTAAATACAGCAAAAAACAACTTAGAAATAAATAAAGCAAAAAAGGAATAAAAAAAAAATTTGGGCGCTGCCCAGTGAGCCTGCAAGGCCTACAGCCCAAGATGCATCTGGACTATAAGGCCCAGCAAGCTCACAGGGCAGCGCGCAGAGTTAGGCCCTGATGGGCCTCGAACCCCTCGTTGGTTACCCCAAGTGGAAGGTGTAAGATGCAGTATGTAGAAGTGTTTTCCCCTAGCAAAGATGCCAAGGATCGAATCCCCAGAGACTCCTAGGTTCAACAAGTAGGTGTCAATTGCTAACGGCGCAATTAGCAATCAACGTGGACCTGCACACAGATACAAATAACTTTGCTCCCAACGAGTACAGAGAGGTTGTCAATCTCTCCGGCCTTGTAGTTCAGAAAGGGTTAAAAGCAATATGATAATAGTGATAGATAGTTTTTGCAATAGTAGGTAAATAGCGAAAAGTAAATAGTGGTTGTGATCAATGATGGTAATATGGACCGGAGTCTCATGATGTTCACTAGCGATGTCTCTCTCCCAAAAGACGATAAAACAGCTATGTGAGTTAAACAAATTACAGCTGGGCAATTGACAGGACCACGAACGCAAACCAATGCTGACTACATTGCAAGAAAGGTTGAGGTTCAAAGCATGGGCGGTACGCCAAAGAAAGTAGACCGAAATCCATCAATATCTACTACTAATCATCCACCTTGAGATATCTATCCAGAACATCTCGCTGGTATTAAGTTGTGAGTCCCACCCATAGTGTAAACTCAATGCAACAGACAACTGCATTAAAAGAACTTTGCGTAAAGTAAACAATCCTTGCACCCGCGGGCACAAGCACCGTTGTTTTCCCCCTTGTGGCAACAACACATCCCCTAGACTCATGTTTCTATCACTCAAGCTAGTCATCGAGGGGCATGAACCCACAATCGAGCATAACGTTCCCTCTTGGAGTCACTACCTATTACTCGGCCAAAGAAATAAATAACAACAGAGAACATGCAAAAATTACTTATGAACTAAAATATAAAAGAGGTGAATCAAATATATTACTCAAGATCAATCTGAACATAATCTAATAATCCATCGGATCCCAGCAAACTCAACATAGCAACAGCATAAGGATTACATAGGTGCCTCGATCATGTAGGGCAGCTCACGAGGACTAATTAGTGAAGCACAAGAACGGGAGGAGAACATCACATAGCTACTGGTCATGGACTCATGGTCCAAGGGAGACTACTCACGAGTCATCCGGGAGGCGTCCATGGTGGTGGAGAAGCTCCCGGTGGTGATCCTCCCCTCCGGCAGGGTGCCGGGAAGAGTTCTCCTGGTGCTCCCGATCTTGGAAGCGGCAGCGGCGGCGGAACAGAGATGGGATCGCGAAAAGAGTTCCTGTTCTGAGGGTTACGGAGGACCCTTTAAATATATGCCAAAGTAGGGCACCGGGGGAGCCTCGGGGGGCCCAGGCGCCCCCCCGGCGCGGCCCAGTGGGGGCGTGCCCACAGGGCGCCTGGAGCCCCTGTGGGCCCCCCAGGCTGCCCTTCGGACGCAGTGTTGTTTCCGGATCGCTGATTTTTTATATAATTTTTCTGGATTTTTTTGGGCAGTTCTCGAAACGTGAAAACCTGAAATACAAAAACAGCCGAAAACAG
The DNA here is from genome assembly GCA_902687465.1 of Secale cereale. NCBI lineage: Eukaryota > Viridiplantae > Streptophyta > Magnoliopsida > Poales > Poaceae > Secale > Secale cereale. Next base: position 72,270,055 of record LR738711.1, read on the forward strand.
AAACTGGCACTGGGGTGCACTGCATTAGTAAGTTAGTCCAAATATGATCAAAAGTGTATGGAAGTGTATGAATATCATAGCAATATCACCCAAAAGTGGCATGGAGCAAGCAGAAATTATAGATACGTTTTGGACGTATCAACATCCCCAAGCTTAATTCCTGCTCGTCCTCGAGTAGGTAAATGATAACAAGAATAATTTATGTGGTGACATGCTATTAACCATATAGGACTTTCTCATAGTCATATGACAAAAGCTTACTGAGACAATGATTCTAAAGTAATTAAGTTGTCTCAAGAGAAAATCACAAATGACTAAAAGTTTTACAATATGAAACTAAAACATCAAAAAGATTTGCAATGAACATGATGTGCAAATATGATAAAGTGATATCTAGCTTGCCCCCTTTAGTGATGCAAAACATAAATGCAAGGGCACCTTCAAGGTTTAAGTGATGACTAGATACAATCATTTCAGAATAAACGATATCACAATCATGCAAAAGACAATGCTACTTTGGGACAATGCACATTACACTCAGAATGACAATCATGCTCTCAGTAGTTGGTGCTTCAACATAAAGGTAAAAGAAAGGTTAAGTGCTAAAGCTTTTTATTTTGAAAACATGGAAGCAATTGTGTCACGGTAGTAGTACTTCATATGTGTCATCCATGAAACATCCTATAAGTTGCAAGCCTCATGCATCGAATACCAATAGTGCTCGCTCCTTGTCCTAATTAGCTCGGATTCCCATGGGTTATCATTGCATTGCATATGTTTTAACCAAGTGTCACAAAGGGGTACCTCTAAGCCACCTGTACAAAGGTCCAAGGAGATAGATCGCATTTGATTTCTCGTTTTTGATAGATCTCAACTTGAGGACATCCATACCGGGACAACATAGAAAATAGATGATGGACTCCTCTTTAATGCATAAGCATATTCTCATGAGAGATTGAGGATTAAGGTCCAAGCTAAAACTTCCACCATGATGCATGGCTTTGGTTGGCGGCCCAATGTTCTTCTCTAACAATATGCATATTAATTCAACACACGGTAAATCACCCTTACTTCAGACAGGACGAACATGCATAGCAACTCACATGATATTCAACAAAAGTGTGACAGTTGATGGCGTCCCCAGAAACATGGTTACCGCTCAGCAAGCAACTTATAAGAAATAAGATACATAAGCAACATATTCTTTACCACAATAGTTTTTAGGCTACTTTCCCATGAGCTATGTATTGCATGGTTAGTTTGCTTAGTGCAGGTGGAGGTTAGCAAAAGACTGGGAGCGACCAACTAAGAGAGCAATGACGGTCATAATCATGCAGAGTGACAAAGCAATATTGAATCAGGCATGGTAGTTATATCGCTACTTAGAAACAAAAGATCATCAAGGCTTGACAGACTTTCTTTACAGTCTTGAATATGCGTGAGCATACGCCAAGTCAATCAAAATAAATTCTTGAAGGAAGATATTACTAAACCATACCATATCATAGGCAAACAAACCAAGTTGGTACTCCAATAACACATTGGGAACCTCCCAGCTATTTGAGATTACCCATAAGAAAACCTGAACTACTAAGCACCATCATGAAAGTAGCATCTTTATCATAGACACATTAACCCATGCAACGGAAGCAAACTCTCTTAATAAGGTGAGCATGGTAATTAAAGAGAGTTCAAGCAACCAACTAAATAAAAGCTCTTGGAAAGATAAGCATGAATACTAAGAGCAGAGTATGATAGTAGCTATTAAAAGACAAAGAACACACACAGCATAGATAGACATGAAAATTCTATGTAATGTTCTAGGTAGAGGTGGAGCGTGTTTCTCTCCCACATAAAGGAATGCTGGGTTCCGACTCGTTATGAAAAACTAAAAAGAAAACTAAAAGCAAGACGCTCCAAGCATAGCACATAACACATGAAGTGATAAAAATATAGCGAAACGAAAGACGAACTGATAATGTTGATGGAGAAGGGGATGCACGGGGGCATCCCCAAGCTTAGACGCTTGAGTCTCCTTGAATATTTCTTGGGGGTGCACGGGGGCATCCCCAAGCTTGAGCGCTTGACACTCCTGAATCTTTTTATCATCTTCCCTCGCACACTTGAAAACTCCCTTCATACACAACTCATCATAATCTGATTAGCGAGGTTAGTACCCTTAATAAAATAATTATACCTTGCTGGAAATAATGATATTCTTGAAGTTCTACTGTTTCTCAAGATTGCCAAAAGGTTTTTGCAAAGAAAAAGCAAGTTCTTAATTTGCAAAGTGAAGGTAAGGAAAAACAGGACAGAATCTATGAAAAACAGAACAGCAGGCAGTAATTGATCTGTTCGGGATACTTCTGCAACTCAAATCAAAAAACTCAGAACTGACGCACGAAATACAATTATATAGAGAACGCTGTCGAAAAAATTCAGACCAAAAAGATGATCTGGTGATTTTATACGAATTTTTCTATCCAAGGACAGAATCTGTTTCCTGGACAGCACCTCACAACTTTTGAACTTTCTAGCTATCAGAGGCTATACTTGGCACAAATATGAAAAACAAAGATACAATGATGATGCTACAGCAGTAAACAACATCAAGACACAACAAATGCAAAAATCTTATTCATGTGGGCTGCCTCCCAAAAGCGCTTTCTTTTATGCCTTTAAGCTAGGCATAATGCATAGAGGAATCAATAATCATCATAATAATCGGAGTTATAAATTGTTTCAAATGGTTCCTCAATAAGTTCATTCTTGTTCCTTCTAGGAAAGGGGTACACACCTTTTGCCTTCCCGCGCAAGCGGATTTGTCCCTTACCTATATCGATGAAGCCTTTAACTGCTCGGAGGAAGTCCCTTCCAAGCACTATATTTCCTTGGTTTGGCTCCACGATGAAGAAATCAATCATTGCAATCCCTTTAAGGAATTTAACTGGCACGTCTTTTATTTTTCCCTGGATTTCAGAAATATCTCCATTAGTGTGTTCATGATAAGATGGTAATCTATCCATGTTAAATTTTAAAGAATCATGAACAATTTTTGGCATAGTAGAAATCATAGATCCAATATCACAATAAGCAAGGAAGTCTTGATTAGAGATGCTAATCCTAACAAGAGGTTCCCAGTCATTATCTATTTCCAAAATATCTCTCTTATTGGGTTTGGGTTTCTCTACCTTCATTAAGTCTAGAGCATCCATTCTTTTCTCAATAGTAGCAAGTCTATCTATGATAGTATCAAAGTTATGATCATAAACAAAGTAACTAGATAGACCATGTATAATCTCAAGAGCTCTAGCTTCATCACATTCTAAGAAATCTCCCTCAGCTATAATGTCAAGGGAGTGTTTACACCATTTAAAAAGACCATGGTAAAAATTCCTAAGCACAATTTTTATAGGTATCCAAGGCATAATTCTCCTATGTGCATCAGAAATTCTGTCCCATGCCTTCTTCATATTTTCTCCATCCCTTTGATGGAAATCTAAAACTTCCGATTCCCTCAAAGCACCAAATCCTAACATGTTAGGCTAAACAGAAAGGACTACTAATGAAAAGACAAATAATTTTTTGTGATTTTTGATAAAAAGGAACTAAAGCAAAAAGCAAAAGGTAAACTAACAAGACTAAAAAGCAAAGGTAAAAGATAGCATGCAACTCCCCTATCCTGAAGAGTGGAGTCCCCGGCAACGGCGCCAGAAAATACTCCTTGATGGGCCTCGAACCCCTCGTTGGTTACCCCAAGTGGAAGGTGTAAGATGCAGTATGTAGAAGTGTTTTCCCCTAGCAAAGATGCCAAGGATCGAATCCCCAGAGACTCCTAGGTTCAACAAGTAGGTTTCAATTGCTAACGGCGCAATTAGCAATCAAGGTGGACCTGCACACAGATACAAATAACTTTGCTCCCAAGGAGTACAGAGAGGTTGTCAATCTCTCCGGCCTTGTAGTTCACAAAGGGTTAAAAGCAATATGATAGTAGTGATAGATAGTTTTTGCAATAGTAGGTAAATAGCGAAAAGTAAATAGTGGTTGTGATCAATGATGGTAATATGGACCGGAGTCTCATGATGCTCACTAGCGATGTCTCTCTCCCAAAAGACGATAAAACAGCTATGTGAGGTAAACAAATTACAGCTGGGCAATTGACAGGACCACGAACGCAAACCAATGCTGACTACATTGCAAGAAAGGTTGAGGTTCAAAGCATGGGCGGTACGCCAAAGTAAGTAGACCGAAATCCATCAATATCTACTACTAATCATCCACCTTGAGATATCTATCCAGAACATCTCGCTGGTATTAAGTTGCGAGTCCCACCCATAGTGTAAACTCAATGCAACAGACAACTGCATTAAAAGAACTTTGCGTAAAGTAAACAATCCTTGCACCCGCGGGCACAAGCACCGTTGTTTTCCCCCTTGTGGCAACAGCACATCCCCTAGACTCATGTTTCTGTCACTCAAGCTAGTCATCGAGGGGCATGAACCCACAATCGAGCATAACGTTCCCTCTTGGAGTCACTACCTATTACTCGGCCAAAGCAATAAATAACAACGGAGAACATGCAAGAATTACTTATGAACTAAAATATAAAAGAGGTGAATCAAATAAATTACTCAAGATCAATCTGAACATAATCTCATAATCCATCGGATCCCAGCAAACTCAACATAGCAACAGCATAAGGATTACATAGGTGCCTCGATCATGTAGGGCAGCTCACGAGGACTAATTAGTGAAGCACAAGAACGGGAGGAGAACATCACATAGCTACTGGTCATGGACTCATGGTCCAAGGGAGACTACTCACGAGTCATCCGGGAGGCGTCCATGGTGGTGGAGAAGCTCCCGGTGGTGATCCTCCCCTCCGGCAGGGTGCCGGGAAGAGTTCTCCTGGTGCTCCCGATCTTGCAAGCGGCGGCGGCGGCGGAACAGAGATGGGATCGCAAAAAGAAGTCCTGTACTGAGGGTTTCGGAGGTCCCTCTAAATATATGCCAAAGGGGGGCACCGGACGGGCTTCAGGGGGCCCAGGCGCCCCCCCCCCCCCCGGCGCGGCCCAGGGGGGGCGCGCCCACAGGGCGCCTGGAGCCCCTGTGGCCCCCCAGGCTGCCCTTCGGAGGTAGTGTCGTTCCCGGATCGCTGATTTTTTATATAATTTTTCTGGATTTTTCTGGGCAGTTCTCGAAACGTGAAAACCTGAAATACAAAAACAGCCGAAAACAGAAACTGGCACTGGGGTGCACTGGATTAGTAAGTTAGTCCAAATATGATCAAAAGTGTATAGAAGTGTATGAATATCAAAGCAATATCACCCAAAAGTGGCATGGAGCAAGCAGAAATTATAGATACGTTTTGGACGTATCAACATCCCCAAGCTTAATTCCCGCTCGTCCTCGAGTAGGTAAATGATAATAAGAATAATTTCTGTGGTGATATGCTATTAACCATATAAGACTTTCTCATAGTCATATGACAAAAGCTTACTGAGACAATGATTCTAAAGTAATTAAGTTGTCTCAAGAGAAAATCACAAATGACTGAAAGTTTTACAACATGAAACTGAAACATCAAAAAGATTTGCAATGAACATGATGTGCAAATATGATAAAGTGATATCTAGCTTGCCCCCTTTAGTGATGCAAAACATAAGTGCAAGGGCACCTTCAAGGTTTAAGTGATGACTAGATACAATCATTTCAGAATAAACGATATCACAATCATGCAAAAGACAATGCTACTTTGGGACAATGCACATTACACTTAGAATGAAAATCATGCTCTCAGTAGTTGGTGCTTCAACATAAAGGTAAAATAAAGGTTAAGTGCTAAAGCTTTTTATTTGAAAACATGGAAGCAATTGTGTCAACGGTAGTAGTACTTCATATGTGTCATGCATAAAACATCCTATAAGTTGCAAGCCTCATGCATCGAATACCAATAGTGCTCGCTCCTTGTCCTAATTAGCTCGGATCACCATGGGTTATCATTGCATTGCATATGTTTCAACCAAGTGTCACAAAGGGGTACCTCTATGCCACATGTACAAAGGTCCAAGGAGATAAATCGCATTTGATTTCTCGTTTTTGATAGATCTCAAATTGAGGACATCCATACCGGGACAACAAAGAAAATAGATGACGGACTCCTCTTTAATGCATAAGCATATTCTCATGAGAGATTGAGGATTAAGGTCCAAGCTACAACTTCCACCATGATGCATGGCTTTGGTTGGCGGCCCAATGTTCTTCTCTAACAATATGCATATTAATTCAACCCACGGTGAATCACCCTTACTTCAGACAAGACGAACATGCATAGCAACCCACATGATATTCAACAAAAGTGTGACAGTTGATGGCGTCCCCAGAAACATGGTTACCGCTCAGCAAGCAACTTATAAGAAATAAGATACATAAGCAACATATTCTTTACCACAATAGTCTTTAGGCTACTTTCCCATGAGCTATGTATTGCATGGTTAGTTTTCTTAGTACAGGTGGAGGTTAGCAAAAGACTGGGAGCGACCAACTAAGAGAGCAATGACGGTCATAATCATGCAGAGCGACAAAGCAATATTGAATCAGGCATGGTAGTTATATCGCTACTTAGAAATAAGAGATCATCAAGGCTTGACAGACTTTCTTTACAGTCTTAAATATGCGTGAGCATACGCCAAGTCAATCAAAATAAATTCTCGAAGGAAGATATTACTAAAACATACCATATCATAGGCAAACAAACCAAGTTGGTACTCCAATAACACATTGGGAACCCCCCAGCTATTTGAGATTAACCATAAGAAACCTGAACTACTAAGCACCATCATGAAAGTAGCATCTTTATCATAGACACATTAACCCATGCAACGGAAGCAAACTCTCTTAATAAGGTGAGCATGGTAATTAAAGAGAGTTCAAGCAACCAACTAAATAAAAGCTCTTGAAAAGATAAGCATGAATACTAAGAGCAGAGCACGATAGTAGCTATTAAAAGACAAAGAACACACACAGCATAGATAGACATGAAAATTCTATGTTATTGATGGGCCTCGAACCCCTCGTTGGTTACCCCAAGTGGAAGGTGTAAGATGCAGTAAGTAGAAGTGTTTTCCCCTAGCAAAGATGCCAAGGATCGAATCCCCAGAGACTCCTAGGTTCAACAGGTAGGTGTCAACTGCTAACGGCGCAATTAGCAATCAACGTGGACCTGCACTCAGATACAAATAACTTTGCTCCCAACGAGTACAGAGAGGTTGTCAATCTCTCCGGCCTTGTAGTTCACAAAGGGTTAAAAGCAATATGATAGTAGTGATAGATAGCGTTTTGCGATAGTAAGTAAATAACGGAAAGTAAAATAGTGTATGTGATCAATGATAGTAATATGGACCGGAGTCTCATGATGTTCACTAGTGATGTCTCTCTCCCAAAACACGATAAAACAGCTATGTGAGGTAACAAATTACAGCTGGGCAATTGACAGGACCACGAACGCAAACCAATGCTAACTACATTGCAAGAAAGGTTGAGGTTCAAAGCATGGGCGGTACACCAAAGTAAGTAGACCGAAATCCATCTGCATCTACTACTAATCATCCACCTTGAGATATCTATCCAGAACATCTCGCTGGTATTAAGTTGCGAGTCCCACCCATAGTGTAAACTCAATGCAACAGACAACTGCATTAAAAGAACTTTGCGTAAAGTAAACAATCCTTGCACCCGCGGGCACAAGCACCGTTGTTTTCCCCCTTGTGGCAACATCACATCCCCTAGACTCATGTTTTTGTCACTCAAGCTAGTCATCGAGGGGCATGAACCCACAATCGAGCATAACGTTCCCTCTTGGAGTCACTACCTATTACTCGGCCAAAGCAATAAATAACAACGGAGAACATGCAAGAATTACTTATGAACTAAAATATAAAAGAGGTGAATCAAATATATTACTCAAGATCAATCTGAACATAATCTCATAATCCATCGGATCCCAGCAAACTCAACATAGCAACAGCATAAGGATTACATAGGTGCCTCGATCATGTAGGGCAGCTCACGAGGACTAATTAGTGAAGCACAAGAACGGGAGGAGAACATCACATAGCTACTGGTCATGGACTCATGGTCCAAGGGAGACTACTCACGAGTCATCCGGGAGGCGTCCATGGTGGTGGAGAAGCTCCCGGTGGTGATCCTCCCCTCCGGCAGGGTACCGGGAAGAGTTCTCCTGGTGCTCCCGATCTTGGAAGCGGCGGCGGCGGCGGAACATAGATGGGATCGCGAAAGAGTTCCTGTTCTGAGGGTTACGGAGGACCCTTTAAATATATGCCAAAGTAGGGCACCGGGGGAGCCTCGGGGGGCCCAGGCGCCCCCCCGGCGCGGCCCAGGGGGGGGCGCGCCCACAGGGCGCCTGGAGCCCCTGTGCCCCCCCCAGGCTGCCCTTCGGACGCAGTGTTGTTTCCGGATCGCTGATTTTTTATATAATTTTTCTGGATTTTTCTGGGCAGTTCTCGAAACGTGAAAACCTGAAATACAAAAACAGCCGAAAACAGAAACTGGCACTGGGGTGCACTGGATTAGTAAGTTAGTCCAAATATGATCAAAAGTGTATGGAAGTGTATGAATATCATAGCAATATCACCCAAAAGTGGCATGGAGCAAGGAGAAATTATAGATACGTTTTGGACGTATCAGGCCCAGAAGCCTGCAATTGAGAGGAGCTCAATACAGCCACCGCAGTGGGGTTTATAAACCACTCCGAGCCCCTGTCAACTAGCGAGGTGGGACTAAATATTTGCGCCGCGGGGCAAGACAAGGGCTTTGGTCCCGGTTGGTGGCACCAACCGGGGCTAAAGGGGGGGGTATTAGTCCCGGTTCGTGGTACAAACCGGGACCAATGCCCCCTTTAGTCTCGGTTGGTGCCACCAACCGGGACCAAAGATCCCTTCTTCCCACCCTTTGGGCTGCTGAAAAGGGACCTTTGGTCCCGGTTGGTGGCACCAACCGGGACTAAA
>LR738711.1:72279285-72296518 GCA_902687465.1 Secale cereale
AACCGGGACTAATACCCCTCCTATATAAACAACACTTGTGAAAATTTCCGTTTCAGTTCTTATTCCCCGCCCCCAAAGCCGCCTTGCTCGAGCTCGCCGTCGCCCCGCGCCGTCGCCCCGCCCCGCGCCGTCGCGCCGCCCCGCCCCGCGCCGTCGCGCCGCCCCGCCCCGCGCCGTCGCGCCGTCCCCCCGTCACGCCGCCCGTCGCCGGCGCCCTCTGCCCCTGCGCTCCTCGTCGCCGGCGCCCTCTGCCTGCCCCGCGATGTGAGGAGATTTTTTTTTCATATGTGATAAAATATATATATATATGTATATATTTTGTATGTGTATATATATAGTTGCATATATGTGTATATAGTTGCTGTATGTGATGTATATGTGTATGTGGCTATATATATTTTTTATTTTTCTTAGGAATTTAATAAATATATATGTTTAAAATGTTTTTTTTTCATAGAATGTTTTTGTTTATATATAGAAAGTTACAATTGTGATGTATAGTTGCTGTATGTGATGTGTATGTGATGTATATGTGTATGTGGCTATATAGTTTTTTGTTTATATATGCTAAATATATATAGAAAGTTTTATATATGCAAAAGTTACAAATTTAGAAAAAGAAGGATAGGAAAGAAGAAAATAAGAAGAGGAAAGAAAGAAGAAGAGGAGAGGAAGAAGAGGAGAAATAAATGAGAAGAAGAAAAAAAGAAAAAAAAAAGAGGAGAAGAAGAAAGGAATAGAGGAGAAGAAGAGAAATTGTAACTAATGATGAAGTATTGGTTTTGTTGAATCCTTTGACACTAGACAAAATATGACATGAGGGGGTCTAGGGTTGTTGATCGCCGAGCAGTCGAGGGTTGTCCAGGGGTCGAGGGTCGAAGCTAGTTTTACGTTTGCCATTAATATATCCATCTGTCATGTTTGAATAATAATTGGCATGTTGTAAATATTTGTAGAAACTATGGACGACAACACCCGAGACGAAGCACAAGAAGCGATGTTGATGGACATAATCGCAGACGGACAAGATGTCGTCTTGTCGTTTCTCAACGACACCAATGAGCTGGTGGAAAGAGAGCTGGAAGATCTAGGCTATGATATTGATGGCTCCGGTGACCCAATGCACATGGAAGAAGTAGACCGTGAGGACGGCTCCGGTGACCCAATGCCGGTGCAAGAAGGAGACCGTGATGCTGGCTCCGGTGACCGAACCGAGTCCGGCCAGGAGGTATATATATTAGTTAAGCATGTGCTGACTAGTTAATTGATGCATTCATTAACTCTCGTCTTTGTTCCTTTTTCTAGCCCTCCGGATCGAGCAAATCTTCGGTAAAGAGACGAGGCGCGAAGAAAAAGTTGAGGCCGGATGAAAAGTTTGAGATCTCAGAAATCTCGCGCTCCGGCGAACCGATTGAACCCATCCGGACAAAGTACGCATTTGTTAATCAGTGCGGGGTTCTGGTTAGGGACAAGATCCCGATCAGCATCCATCAATGGTTAAAGCCGGCTGCAAAAGACGCTCAGGTGTCTTATGTCACTAATATGCAGAAAGAAGATCTTTGGACTGAGCTGAAGTCAAATTTCATCCTACCGCCAGAGGATGATCCAGCGAATCCAGTTAAAGAGGAATTAATCAAGTCTGCTGCTCTTACGAAGATGGCAGACCAATTCAGGGCATGGAAGAAAAAACTGAATAAGTTTGTCCGCGAAAAAGAGACTCCAGAATTCGTGGGCATATATGAGAAGATCAAAGATGACTGGCCCGCATTTGTGGCCTATAAGACATCGGAAAAGAGTAAGAAGATGTCGGCGACAAACCAGATAAATGATGCGAAGAAGAAGCATCACCATCGCACGGGGTCATGTGGCTACCTCAGAGCCCGGCCTAAGTGGGCCAAGGCTGAGAATGATCTGCTTTAGAAAGGGATCGAACCAGAGACAATGCACTAGCCAGACCGTTGCCGGACTTGGTTCTTCGGGGCTGGCGGAACCTTAGACCCTGTATCAGGGAGGTGCATTTGGACGGACAAGCAATTGGAAATACCACTCAGGAAGCTTCGGCACTATATCAAAGTAGCGCAGCAAGGGACGTTCTTCCCCGACAGAGAGAACGACGAGCTGACAATGGCCCGCGGGAATCCTGAGCACCCTGGACGGACACGAGGCACGCCAGGCTCCCTTCCGTGCAGTGCTGGGTTTCCGGACGCAGGCGGCTACAAATGCCACGAGAGGAGGAAGAAAATGCAGCAGACCGAACTGCAGGCGTTGCGCGCCAGAATACAAGCGATAGAGGAACGAGAAGCAAATCGGGACAAAAGAATTGCCGAAGATTCCCCCGAAGCTACCCCGCCATCTCAGCGGAGAAGCAGCGTGGCTTCCACCGAGCTGCTTCAGCCGGAGCATGTCTTCACGGCTACTGCCAGCTATCCCGTGGATGCTATCACGGAGGTACAAAATTGCCACCTTATGACGCAGTGGATAAATATGAAGGTCAAGGCGGCTGCTGGCTCTGTTTATCCTACTGGACCCGGCGCAACTTTTCACTGCCGACCGATTCCAGAAGGATATGCTAGGGTGATGGTGGATGAAATTACGGAGGGATTTGAGGAGCTCCAGCTTGACCACCCTATCGGTGAAGGGGAGACTCGGCTGGGTTCTTCACTGAAGACTCCATGCCTATGGCGGAAGGACCTCATCAACATTCTCAACTGGACGCCTCCGCCTCCTCCTCCTCCTCCGGCGAGTCAGGGCACTCCGCCTCCTCCACCGCCTCCTCCTCCGGCGAGTGACGATCAGGGCACTCCGGCTCCTTCTCCGGCGCGTGGCGGCACTCCGCCTCCTTCTCCGCCTACGCCGGCACGCCCGAGCAGCCAGCCTCCTCCTTCTGCGCCTGCGCCGGCGCGCCAGAGCAGCCAGCCTGCTCCTCCTTCTCCGCCTAGTCAGCAAGGGCGGAAGAGACCTGCCGCCGCTCCGGCTGCTCCTGCTCCGGCGCGTAAGCAAGGAAAGAAGATAGCCGCTTCGTCTGGTCTGCCGACGTCTAGCAGTACAGCCAGAGGCGGGAGGCAATGCAGATTCGGTCCTTCTCTCACGCCTCTAGAGAAGTTACCATACGAGAGGTCCGACGAGGAAAACACGAAGATCGCTCAAGGCGGAATGAAGGACTGGCTTGAAGGTTTGAAAGCACAGAGACATCCACCTCCGGAGGAGAAGATAGATCCGGTGAAAGCAAAGCGCACTCTTGCTGCCCTGAAGAAACCAGCGAAAAGTAAGCCGAAGAACAACTATGACCGCATTATTGAAAAGTCATTTCACGAAGCGAAGCGGTCGGGAAGTACTAAAAGTGATCAAAGGTTAGCAGAAGTATGAGCTGGGAAACAAATTGCCCAGCTCGGCGAACAAGCGGACCAATCGTGCCCCCCGCTCAAGGTGTCTAGCGACATGGTCGCTAATGATCCGAGGATGGTGCCCGGTTATAGCAATCTTGGAGATTACCTGTCCGACGATGTACATTATGATTTCTTGGAGGTGCAGATACAAAGATACGAGTACGGGAAGCCTCTCGACAAAAATAAAAGATCTCTATCAACGAATATGCGAAGATTGCATGATTGGTACTTAAAAATCTGCAGAGAGTCTGGGGGGAGGGATAGTTTGTATGTGAGAGTTAAACCGAAGCATGACCTCGTTGGAATTGAACTGTTGCCTATTCCATTTGAGGAGTTCTATCAGTTTTTCAATCAATTGGCCCTCGATAAAGCAACGGTCACCTGCTACTGTCTGTAAGTAGTACTACTTCTGTCATTAAGTCTCTCTATATAGCTCAGCTCTTTCATTGCATGTATTTATAATTATCCTCACTATATTATGCACATTGAAGATCGTCGAATTGAAGAAAAGACAAGTCGGTGATATTGGGTTCATTAACACATACCTCATAGATGCAACCGAGGTTAAATGGCATGCCTCAGATACCGAGACCAACTTGCTACGATCGTTGGTGGTAAATGAAAACAAAGATATAATACTCTTTCCTTACAATTTCAAATGAGTGTTACTGTCTTGTGCATATTTGGTTTCCCTTATATATCAGTCAAGGTTATAGTAATGTAATTGATGAGTTCATGCATGCGTGCGCAGCTTCCACTATATTCTCTTAGAGATTAAGCTTGAGAAGGGAGTAGTAACTGTCTTGGACTCTAAACGTAAAGATCCCGAGGAGTATGCGGACATGACTCAAATGCTCGACAGGTAAGTTAAATCGATCAATATTATCCACCATGCATATCAGCAACTTTGTTCATTTCTGATATCAAGTAATTGTTTTCTTTGTCTGGCATGGTTTGGAGAAAATTCACCAAAAAAGCTCCGGGACCGCCGAAGAAGCTAGAATTTAGACACCCGAAAGTAAGTACTATATAGTAGCATATTCCGCGCATCTCCTATATCTTGATTCAAGCGCTAGTTTCATCAATACCATTTGGCATTCTTGCTTATCAGTTTGATTGACCTCTATTTCTTGTAAAGTGGTTGTGGCAGGAACCCGGGAATGATTTCTGTGGATACTACATTTGCGAGTCCATCCGCCACACGACCTATGAGCGGGGCTACTCTGAAGTACAATTTGAAGTGCGTAAGCAATTAATAATATTCACAATTTTATTTCATTACCATCATTTGAAGTGCGTAAGCAATTAATTAATAATATTCACAATTTTATAGCATCATTTCATGTATTGACCCCCTTCTTCAAATTAGATGTTTCGGATGCGGGATGAACTCCTAGCACCAGATCGTTTGCGAGCAATTCAAGAGGAATTGGCGGCATTCTTCCTTGAACACGTGATCGCGCCAGACGGAGAATACTATGTGGACCATGCGTCCATCGTATAGGAGATTATATTTGTAAGAGATAATTATTGTATATATGTACCCGGTAGTGTCGGATAGATATACGAGAACTTGTTGTTCGACCAATCTCTCGGAGAAGAAGAGGTGGTCGATATTACTTCTCTCTGTATGCATATATATGTTGATTACGATCTTCTGTTTCTTCGTTTGCTTACTAGCTAGCTAGCTAGCGTGTCTAGTCCTCTCTATACGTATGTGTAGTACGTAGCGTCGACCAAGCACGAACATAAGAGAGGACACTTCTCTCTATTAATTAGCTAGCTAACACAATATATGAAACACCTAAATTAACCCCCCAAAACCTCCAACCCCCCCTCCCCTTAAAAAAAACAAAAACCACAGCCACAGAAATGCTGACGCGTGGATGCCTTTTGGTCCCGGTTGGTGCCACCAATCGGGACCAAAGGCCCTCCTGCCCGGGCTCCGCGCACAGGCCACGTGGAGACCCATCTGCCCCGGTTCTGGATTGAACCGGGACTAAAGGGCCAGAGCATTAGTACCGATACTTTAGTCCCGGTTCAAGAACCGGGGCTAAAGGCCCTAACGAACCGGGTCAGATGTCCCTTTATCTACTAGTGATATTCACACATGTATTATGTTTTCCGTTAATACAATTTTAGCATGAATAATAAATATTTATCATGATATAAGGAAATATAAATAACAACTTTATTATTGCATCTAGGGCATATTTCCTTCACAAGGGACTTTAGACATTATAGAAGCAAAATATATTCAATAACAAAGCAAACTATGGCTCCCCATAATAGGGAGTATCATATACTAGTATCATGCATATGATACTAGGGCGTGTTTGGATGCCTGCATATAGGCCAACCAAGTGAATGTTTGTGCTTCAGGTGATATGCCTGAGCACTGTTGATTTCTAAAGTTTGCTTTACCCTAGAAAAATATGGATTCAGCATGCACGAATTTATTAAAGTAAGTATAAACATGAAAAAAAATACATGTGTAATATAACGACTTGTATCTCTTGCGTGCGGATGAATTAAGATCAATTGCGTATGTGGCTTACAATTGCATCAGGCTTGTGGCTAACGTTTGTGTTGGCATTGCTCTCTCCGTATTCTGGCATCAGTGTATAGACTGATAAAGACAATAACGATGGTACGTCAAGACCATTCATCGGGAATGAGAAGGGAATTATAACTTCTCTGGAAAAGGCGGTTTGATCTCTGGCCCAGCTGCTCGCGCCAATAAATAGTAAAATCAGAAAATATAAGGAAAACATCTAAAAAGGTTGAATTTTTTTGGCATGTAAGATGCTCGGATGCGCCGCCAAATTTCCGTTGTATTAGATAGTCATGGAGGTCATGGACAACAAACAAAATTTGACTGTCAAAGAAACTTTGAGAATGTGCATTGTTTAGACCCAGTTTTATTTTTTATTTGCTTTAGCACCTCTGATGTTCAAACACCACAAAAAACATGCCACCTTGCGTACCCGTCAATCTTGGATGCCGAAAATTCAGTTTTTATAATATGTTTAGCTATTATTTTTTAATTGACTGTTTAGAAGGACATACAAACTTGGGCTCAGACGCGGATTTCCACTTTTCTTAGACCTGGTACTCTAGGAAAGCTGTGGTGGGTGCAAACTGTTAAGACTTAACCATCGAGATTCAAGTGTTCGAGATTATCTCCATCTAGGGCTGTATGTGCATCTATAGTAAGTCCTGGAACTTTTCCGTAGTGAATGAGAAAAAAAAGATTCATGATCACTAGCACTCAGGACATATTTGTAGAAGAAACCCATCCGGATGAGATCGTGGAAATCCACTCATGACAGGATTCAAACTCCAGTCTGCAAGGTGCGCCACAGCCATAACCAAGACCTCCACGTCGGCTATAAACAGTGAGCAACCTCCACATCTACTGCCCAATCCTGTTTTGTAGTGAATACTAGTCCAGAAAATAATAGTAGAAAATATGGCGGTCAAGACACCCATGTCGATCTTGCGGGCTAGCTGGCCACCACCACAACCAACCATTAAGCCACAGGTCCTCACTGTGTCAACATGGTTAACAAGCACGAACAATCATTGAATTCACGTCCTCTGTACTTCATACTCCCTTTGTTCTGATTTACCTGTCGTGGTTTCAGTTCAAATTTGAACTAAAACCACGATGACTAAATCGGAACGGAGGGAGTAGATCGATAAAAGCATATAGATGTTGATCTCCACATTCATTATTGCACTTTGTTTATAGCACAACTGTGAGGCAGACATAATCTGGCACCATGCTATAGGATAAATTGCCATTTAAGAATACTATGGATACTATAATGTAACGACTTGCGTCAGGATAGACAATGACGCACATACCAATTATTCATTGGGAAAAGGGAAAAAGTCTATTTTAAACCTTGAATTTGTAGAGGTCAGGCGAAATGAACCCCCAAGTCGAAATCCCGGTCGATTGCATCCTGAACTATGCAATCCCTGTCTAAATCGAACCCTGACATCATTTGAACTGGGATTTGTCTGATGGGCCGGCCCACTGGAGTATTTTTTTCGTCCAGGAACAAAAATTCCAAAGGGGCGCACACCCTGCTACCCGCTAGACCAGCCCGCTTTAGTTTTTTCTGTTAAAAATATTTTTAGCGCGTGCTGATGGCTCGAAGAGAAAATCACTTGTTGTTGATCAAAGCAACAAACCACCAGGATTCCACGTGTGTTGTGTTCACTTACTCCCTTTTTCTTTCTTTTCTTTCCTTTTTTTAATTTTTCATTTTCCATTTTTTTCTTAAATTCGCGAGCCTTATCTGTAATCTATGCATCGAACTTCTTTTGAACATTGGAGAATATCATGCACTGAAGATTTTGTAATATCCATTGAACACTTTCTTAATATACGATGAACATTTTAAATTATACACAATGAACAGTTTTAAATATACGGTGAACATTTTGGAAAAACTATAAATATATGTGTTGAACAATTTTCAAATATGCATTGAACATTTGTATTATGTGATATTTTTTTTTGAAAACAAATATGAATATATGCATCGTTTTTTAAAATACGCATGAAACATTTTTGTAATATATGTTGACTTCTTTTTGAATAAACATTAAACATCTCTACGATATACACTGAACAAATTTCTAAAATATGATTAACATTTTTATAAATATACCGTGAACATTTCCTTAATATACGCAATGAACTTTGTATAAATACAGGAAAAAAGAAACAACAGAAAAAAAAAGTAAAAAACGATTGAAAAAAAAGACCATGAACTCTTTTTTCATGGATGTTTTTCGAATCCGTGAATATTTTGTTGAAAATTCGTGATTTTTTTCCTTTTGAAATTCTGGTTCACATTTTTTTTTGCTATTTCCTAGTAAAATGGCCACTGGTTTTTATATAGTTAAAAAAACTCAAGCATTTTTTAAAAATAAAAAGTTTACAGGATTCAAAAGTAATATGCCAATTTGGAAAAAAGTTGGTCAATTTCAAAAGAAAACACGAATTTTGAAAAAATAAAAATAAAATAAAAAGAAAAAGAAAACGAAAGAAAAAAGAAAGGAAAGAAAGAATAAAGGAAGAAAAAGGGAGGATGTTAACATAATGTATGTGGTGTACGTGGTGGTTAGTTGCGTTGTTCGAGCCACACCACAACCGAGTCTCGAGTTCGAGCTCACACCGTGCGCATATTTTTATTAAAAAAACTAAAACGGGCCGGCCCAGCTAGGAGCAGGTGCACGCGCACCAGCGCCCTCAGCGAAATCCCGTTGATCCCGGCCATGCAAACTTTTTGTTTTTAAACGAAAAAATAAAAAAGTGGGCCGGCCCAGCAGTTTGAGCCACACCGTGCGCATATTTTTATTAAAAAAATTAAAGCGGGCCGGCCCAGCTAGGAGCAGGTGCACGCTTACCAGCGCCCTCAGCGAAATCCCGTTGGCCATGCAAAGAACCCGAAGGTTCGATTTAGAACGTGATTGCATAGTTCACGGTGCAATCGACCGGGATTTTGATTTGAGGGTTCGTTTCGCTGAACGTCTACGAGCTTAGGTTTTAAAATGGAAAAAATAAAAAAGTGGGCCGGCCCAGCAGTTTGAGCCACATCGTGCGCATATTTTTATTAAAAAAACTAAAGCGGGCCGGCCCAGCTGGGAGCAGGTGCGCGCACCAGCGCCCTCAGTGAAATCCCGTTGATCCCGGCCATGCAAACGACCTGAAGGTTTTATTTAGACCGGGATTGCATAGTTCACGGTGCAATCGACCGGGATTTCGATTTGAGGGTTCGTTTCGCTGAATGTCTATGAGTTCAGAGTTTAAAATGGACTTTTTCCTTGAAAAAGGAAGGGCATTGACGACTTTTCTTATCAGTAGACAAGGAAAGCTGTGTTGGGCGTGAGGTGTTAAAATTGAACCGACAAGACTTTGGCATTGTCTGCATGTACTCATTCATTTGCACGTATAATAACGAATATTCTTGACCCTAAAAAAAACAAATATTCATCTTTGAACCCAGGCTCGTCTGCTTTCAATGAACCGTAAAATCAGGCGGATAAACTAGACCAAGACTCTCAAAATGCTTGACCCCCGGACAAAATTTTAACAAGTTCGGACATCTGGGGAGCTCGTGGCAAAAAAGACAAATCGGTCCGAACAGCATGTAAACAACAAACTTTTGCACTTACCCCAATTTGTTTTTTTCCTGAGACCTACTCACATCACCAAATTTGACACGGACATCACATACTCGAATATCTTTAATGCCAAAGAATTCCATTTTTTTTAGTTTTTGTATAGTATTTATTTATGTCACTGTTTACCCAAGGGAGCGGATGAGCTCGTGAGCCGAATTGCTGCGTCTCTACAACTTTTCTTTCCTTAATTTCAGCTAGTAACAACAATACTAGTTCTAAAAACGACACAGTACCAGACTCATCATATATAACGCCAAGATCGCCATAATAACCGCCTATATGGTAATCATGACTGAAAAAAGACATTATAGCAGAGTCGCCACGCCCGACCTCTTACAATGGATTGGCATGGACTATTTGTTTCTTTTCAGGTGTCTCTTTATTTTCTTCATTGACACACACCAGATTGATGGGACCTATAGGGTCAAGTGGGTAACCTGGCTGTTTCTGATGACATGGAAATCTTTTTTTGGGGCAAGGAGGACCATAATGATGCCTAACCAGATGGCAACTCGTGGAGACGACGTGCAGGGGCTTTAGCTAAACTGTTCGCAATCGTTAGTGTCACAACCAAATTTCATGAAATTTTAGTGACAACCATTGAATTTCAGAAAATGACGCAAATTGAATTTTTCCTTTCTATATATGGCCGGATATTGACTCGCATTACACCTGGCACAAATGGAATTTAGTGGTCTGTATTAGCCATAGGCTGGGTTTTTTCGGCTAGTATCAATTCCCAAGCAAGCAAGTTTTTACAATTACGGATACTTCTTTAATTCCATATTATTTGAAGTTATATATTTCTAATTCGTTAAACTTTTTTAAGTTTCACTTGGTCTATACAAAATATATGATCATCCAAAACACCACATCAGTGTCATTAGATTAATCATGAAATATATTACACACTCCCTCAGATAGAAAATAAGTATTGTAGAACCTGAAATATTGATCATACAGTCGGTCAAGAGAGAGTGTTAAGTCTTTCACGTAGTCATATGGACTAATGAAAGTTGAATCAATTACATCTCGGCAACCATTTGGCTAAGAGCCATGATCAGCTTTTATATTGACGTAGATTCACTAAGGTAACCAAACGACTGTCGTGGAAACGGGTCTGACAGTAGAGGTAGGGGGTACGTAGGAGAGGGCAGAGCCTAGCTACGGCGAGGTTGTACACTCGGATTTACGAGTTCATGCCCCTCTCGGAGGAGGTAATAGCCCTACGTCTCGGTGCCGCAGAGATTTTGTTTTGACTGGAGTGTTGAGTTAAAGGGGGGTGTGAACCCTTGTGCCAGAGGGAAGGGGTGGCTTATATAGAGTCCACCAACCTCTTGCAGTCCTTAGTTATGCGAGGGTTCAATGAGAGAATAAAGGTCCGAACGTTACTGTAAACGCCCGTATTTAATGATCTTTACAGCTACAGAGTGAATGTCTGACCGTTGCCATCCTGGAGTAGCCCTAGGTCTTCTGTACTCCAAGTGTAATCAGACCTTCTGAGTGAACGACGAGTGGATCTTCTGTCGAGTAACTTTCATGCCGTGGTGATTCCTGTCGGCATCTTCTTTCTAACTCTGCAGGTGCTAGATTCTTCGTGTAGTGTCATTGGGTAGGGCATGTTGGTCAGGCCTAGGACCCTACCCTAGGTACATGTCATCGTCATTAGCCCCTGAATGGATCAATGTTCGAGTGAAGAGGCGTTGGAGCTGACTCCGACCCGACTCGATGTCTCAGAGACATTTTTTAGGAGTCTGAAGTTATGAGCACTGCCAAACCCATCGTCAATTGCCTTGATCGTTTATGGCTCCTTGAGCGCTCGAGCCACGAGGTGCCGAGCGTCGGGTTCGACCCGAATGAATAACGATGTCTCTGATGCCATCGATTGATTTGCTGGATCCAGATTTAGCGGGATTCAAAATTCGGAGAAGCGCGCGAGCCGGCTGTAGCGCGGTAAGAGGTGCAAGCGGGAAGGGACTCCTCGATCTCTGCCCCACTTTTTTTCCACGTATCGGGCTGGCGTCAGTTGCAGGATGCGCTGAGATTGCGCTGGCCCACAGGTCAGCCACTCGGATGCGCGGGTATAAAAGACGACGCAGCCGTGGTGTGTAACCGTACCCTCCACTTTTCCCCTTTCTTCTCTGTCTCCCTGCTTCACCCCTCCCAGCGCAGCGCCGCCTCGTTCGTTCCCTTCAACCACCGCGGAGATGGCGAAGGAGAAGATGAAGGCACTGGAGCGCGCCAAGAATGTGGCCAAGGGCAAAAAGGGGTCGAGCACTCGGTCCAATCTTCCGCCGGGCTGGATCCAAGGCGATTGGATCTCCTCTTTGGTCATGCATGACGACCTCGAGGGACTCGTCACCGACGGCCTACTGGCCCCCGGATCATGGAGGTTGCCAGTGGGGGAGACCGAGCCTGCGCCGCGCGACGGCGAGCGGGTTCTTCTTCTTACTCACGTGGAGAGAGGCTTTTTTTTGCCCCCGCATCCGTTCGTCTGTGGTTTCTTAAATTTCTTTGGTATGCAAATCCACCACTTTCCCCCAAACACTATATCGCATCTCGCTGCCTTTGTCTCAATGTGCAAAAACTTCTTGGAATGCCATCCTCATTGGGGGCTTCTCAAACATATTTTCACTTGCCGATCCCAGCCGGTCAAGAAAGCAAACTCGAGTGACGCGAAAACCCACGTGATCCAGATGTGTGGGGGTTTAGCTGTCCAGATACGAGGTTAAAGTGCCTTTCCTCCCATGACCTTTCCCGAGTCGGTTAGGGGTTGTCTCGACCTAGTTTTACTATAAGGACATTCCGACTCCTGGTACGCCGACTGGTCTTCCCCCTTTCTCTCTGGAGAGACTCCATGCCCCTCGTTCGTTGACCATAGATGAGGAGGAGAAGGGCGAGGTGGGGATCTTGGTTGAAGTGTTTTTTGAGCTGATACGGGGTGGAGTGACGGGCATAGACCTGCTGGAGGTGTTTCTGAGTCGACGCATCCAACCTCTGCAAGCTCGCGACCATCCCATGTGGTTGTACTCAAGTGCAAACGACACTACCCGTACCCATCCAGAAGAAGTTTGTGACCATACCGTGGCCCAGTGGCTTAGGAGCATCACTGGAGCCCGTGACAAGCCATGTGGAGCCAAGCGAATTCAGCCTTTTGATGCCACGAATCTACCAGGAGAGGTGAGTCATAATTTGTCAAGTGAACCATCTCTGTTTTCAACATATCACCATATTGGAATCTGACTGACTTTGAAATCCTTGTCTTGCAGGCATTCACAACGATGTACTCGCCCGTGCCGAACGGGGAGCAGTTAATTGGAGGAGAAGAGAGCGAGGGTGGGAGTGCCGACATTGATTATGCTGACAATAGTGAAGACGACAATGACTAGTCGGATGATAGCGAAGAAGTCGAGTCACCATCACGCACTGAATGTCGAACCAAGCAGACTCAGGATCTCCCGGCTAGCCACGACAAGGCTGTCGTGTTGAGTGTCGAGAACTAGAAGCGCACTCAGACGTCAACTCCTGACCCGACTGAGAAAACTGCTAAGCACACGAAAACTGTTCCACCTAAGCCTCGGAAGGCCCTGCCCAGGATAAAGGTTACTGTGCCCACTGCGTCAACGTGAGTGTTTCTTCTTTTTCACTTTCTGTCTCATTGCTGCAGACCTTCATGTATGTGTTGACCGAGTGAGAGTTGTGCCAGGGCCGCTACATCGGTAACGTCACCTATGCAAATTGATGAGGAGCACGTGGAGGTGGAAACTACGGACATGGCGACTTCTCGTCAAGGTATGTCAATTTTTACTCTATTTCTCTTCAGTGGTTGACTCAGCAATTGAATGAATTGTTATTGTCGAGTGATTGCAGAGCCAACATACATCATCCATCTGGGTGATGACGATGAAGACGAGCCTCAAAAGGACACAGGGGAGGCAGGTGTGACCTCAGTGGCTCCCTGAGGACTTGCTCGAAGAGTGCCGTCGGGCCGAACACCTCGTGCACCTCCTACGGCTGCACCTCAAGAGCCAGGTGGTTCATCTAGCGCTGGTACCATCACTATTGCTCCAGCTTCAACCACTTCGCCTTTGGTGTCGACTCTTCCAGCTTTAGGACCCACTGGCCAATCTCAGGTGCCAATTCTTCCGACTGCGTCGCTGACTGATGTCTACTATGCAACTTTATTCTTGTAGACTCGTGTTGGGCCTCCAAGCGGAGAGTTTTGTAGGATGGTAGAAATTTCCCCTCAAGTGGATGACCTAAGGTTTATCAATCTGTGGGAGGTGTAAGATGATGATGGTCTCTCTCAAACAACCCTGCAACTAAATAATAAAAAGTCTCTTGTGTCCCCAACATACCCAATACAATGGAAAATTGTATAGGTGCACTATTTCGGAGAAGAGATGGTGATACAAGTGTAATATGGTCAGTAGATATTGATTTTTGTAACAGTAACGATAAAAAACAGCAAGGTATCAAGTGATAAAATGGAGCACAAACGGTATTGCAATGCTTAGAAACAAGGCCTAGGGTCCATACTTTCGCTAGTGCAATCTCTCAACAATGCTAGTATAATTGCATCACATAACCATACCTCAACTTGCGATGAAGAATCACTCCAAAGTTCCTACTAGCGGAGAACATAAGAAGGAATTTTTTGTAGCTATTCTTTCCGATCGATCTATCCAAGAGTTCGTACAAAAATAACACCAAGTTATTCTTTCCGATCGATCTATCAAGAGTTCGTACTAAAATAAGACAAGATATTCTTTTCGATCGATCTATCAAGAGTTCGTACTAAAATAACACCAAAACAGATTCATATTCATAATACTCAATCCAACACAAAGAACTTCAAAGAGTGCCCCAAGATTGCTACCGGAGAAACAAAGAAAAGAACGTGCATCAACCCCTATGCATAGATTACCCCAATGTCACCACGGGAATCCGCGAGTTGAGTGCCAAAACATATATCAAGTGAATCAATACGATACTCCATTGTCACCACGAGTATTCAATTGCAAGACATATATCAAGTGTTCTCGAATCCATAAGAGTATTCAATCCAAAGAAATCTCAAAGGGAAAACTCAATTCATCACAACAAGATAGAGAGGGGAAAACACCATATGATCCGACTATATTAAAAAAGCCCGCGATACATCAAGATTGTGCATCTCAAGAACACAAGAGAGAAAGAGAGAGAGAGAGAGAGAGAGAGAGAGAGAGAGAGATTAAACACATTCCTACTGGTACAAACCCTCAGCCCCGAGGGTGGACTACTCCCTCCTCACCATGGTGGCCGTCGGAATGATGAAGATGGCCACCGGTGATGATTTCCCCCCTCCGACAGAGTGCCGAAAAGGGCTCTAGATTGGATCTCGTGGACTATAGATCCTTGCGGCGGCGGAACTTCTGACCTAGGTTCTCCTCGAGGGTTTTCGGAATATTTGGGAATTTATAGGGTAAAGAGGGGGTGCGGGAGGCCGCCGATGTGGGCACAACCCACGTGGGCGCGCCAGGGGGGCCTGACGTGCCCTGCTGGTTTGTGCCCCCCCTCGGGGCACCCCCAGCTGTAACTCTGGCCCATTGGGTGTCTTCTGGCCCATAAAAAATCTCCAAAAAGTTTCGCGGTGTTTGGACTCTATTTGGTATTGATTTCATGCGATGTAAAAAACATGCAGAAAACAGCAATTGGCACTTGGCACTATGCCAATAAGTTAGTACCAAAAAATGATATGAAATGACTATAAAATAATTGTAAAACATCCAAGAATGATAGTATAATAACTTGGAACAATCAAAAATTATAGATACGTTGGAGACGTATCACTGACTCCTGCGTCGACTGTGTTCACTTTGCACCACGTCCCTGAAGAACAGACCGAGGCTAGCAAGGAAGCCATGATCCAAGCCGGTCTTATGATGCAGCGCTTGAAGGAAGTGTATGAAAGTAGCAAATTGGCTTATGATGCTAGCGCAGCTCTCCAAGAGAATGTCCGAGTAAGTGCGACCATAAGTTGATTTCTGATTGGGTTTACTCCGTCTTGAATCTGTACACCAACTGGGTGCTTCTCTTTTTTACTCTATAGTCTTTCCACTCAGACCGGTCAGGCCGCGTCGAGTGGGAAACTTATCCAGTGGGGGCACACTGAGTGCACCCACTAGGTGTAGTCCCCGAGACCACCGTCGAATGTTCGATTTGGCGGGGGTCTGAGAACGAGTTGTTTGCTCTCTCTCTCTCTCTCTCTCTCTCTCTCTCTCTCTCTCTCTCTCTCTCTCTCTCTCCCATTCGGATCAGTCAGGCCGAGACCGAGTGGAAATGGAACCAGTGGGGGCACTTTGAGTGCACCCACTGGGTGTAGTACCTAAGTCCGTTGTCGAATGTTTGATTCGGCGGGGTCTTAGAACATATTTTGTAGTAGCAATCATGATTTTCTCTTATCCACTCGGAAGTAGAGGAAATACTTTGAGAATTTTTCTCATCGTTGACTGAGTCTTTTTTTGTTGATCTCAGAAATCTTGTGAACTCGGAACTCAGTATGTTTCTCTGGAGAAGGAGAAGATCGAACTACAACTGGACTTAGAACTCACCAAAAAGAACCTAGAGCATGCTCAGACTGAGGTGATGACCATGGGAGGTAATTTCTGTCGACTGTGAGCATCATTGCTTTTTGTTTCCATTCCTTGAATTCAATAGTTTCACTCAAACATATGTGCGTAGTGAAAACCGTCGGCTACAAGCTTGACTCGGGATTGTTGTTTCTTTAGACACCGTGAAGCAGGACTTGGAGGAGAAATACAAAGATCTCGCCGCATCACAGAAGAAGGCCAGTGAGAAGACCCGAGCTGTTGAGATGAAGTTGGCTTTAGTCAGCAAACTTGAGGAGGAGAATGCTACTCTAAAGACTGACGTCGAAGAGCTCAGAAAGGAGCAAGCCGAGTGAGCCAAGAAGGTTGACGACCAGGCGAGTACCTTTGAGATGGAACGGACGATCCTGAATGATAAAGTTGGAGAGCTCACACAGAAAAGAGATGCACTAGAAAATTATCTGGGGGGCTTCGCAACGAAGATTAACAACATGCTGGAAGGTATAATTTCTTTGCCTGAGTGAATTTCTTGTGGAACTTGCCATTCCGAGTGAATTTTCAGTAGGTGTCATAACCGATATTTTCTTTGTTGCTCAGAATTCTGTCAGGATTTCGAGCAGGTGACTGATCGGACTCAGACGGGTCTCGACCCGACCAAGTCACACGTAAAGGATGTAAATGTTGGGAAACGTAGCATAATTCAAAAAATTTCCTACGCTTCACCAAGATCAATCTAAGGAGTCATCTAGCAACGAGCATAAAGGAGTGCATCTACATACCCTTTTGTAGATCGCGAGCGGAAGCGTTCAAGAGAACGTGGATGATGGAGTCATAGTCGTCGTGATCCCTATCGTCGATGATCCCAGCGCCGAACGGACGGCACCTCCACGTTCAACACACGTACAGTGCACCGACGTCTCCTCCTTCTTGATCCAGCAAGGGGGGAGGAGAGGTTGATGGAGATCCAGCAGCACGACGGCGTGCTCGTGGAAGCAACGGGAAAACTGCAGGGCTTCGCCAAGGACCTGCGGGAGGAGGGAGAGGTGTAACGGG
>LR738711.1:72296570-72314965 GCA_902687465.1 Secale cereale
GGGGTGGCGCCAGGGGCTGAGGTGCGGCTACCCTCTCTCCCCCCACTATATATAGGGGCCAGGGGGCGCCGCCCCTAGGAGATGGGATCTCCTAGGGGGGCGGCGGCCAGGGGGAGACTTGCCCCCCAAGGCAAAGGTGGGGCCCCCACCCCTAGGGTTTCCAACGCTAGGCGCAGGGGAGAGGCCCAAGGGGGTGCGCCAGCCCACTATGGGCTGGTCCCCCTCCCCCTACGGCCCATGGGCCCCTCTGGGATGGGTGGCCCCACCCGGTGGACCCCCGGGACCCTTCCGGTGGTCCCGGTACACTACCGGTGACCCCCGGAACTCTCCCGATGGCCGAAGCTAGATTTCCTATATATAATTCTTTACCTCTGGACCATTCCGGAACTCCTCGTGACGTCCGGGATCTCATCCGGGACTCCGAACAACATTCGGTTTACCGTGTGCATATATCTCTACAACCCTAGCGTCACCGAACCTTATGTGTGTAGACCGTACGGGTTCGGGAGACACGTAGACATGACCGAGACGACTCTCCAGTCAATAACCAACAGCGGGATCTGGATACCCATGTTGGTTCCTATGTGCTCCTCGATGATCTCATCGGATGAACCACGATGTCAAGGATTCACTTAATCCCGTATGCTATTCCCTTTGTCTATCGGTATAGTACTTGCCCAAGATTCGATCGTCGGTATACCGATACCTTGTTCAATCTCGTCATGGCAAGTCTCTTTACTCGTTCCGTAATACATCATACCGTGACTAACTCCTTAGTCACATTGAGCTCATTATGATGATGTCTTACCGAGTGGGCCCAGAGATACCTCTCCGTCATACGGAGTGACAAATCCCAGTCTCGGTTCGTGCCAACCCAACAGATACTTTCGGAGATACCCGTTGCGTACCTTTATAGCCACCCAGTTACGTTGTGACGTTTGGCACACCCAAAGTATTCCTACGGTATCCGGGAGTTGCACAACCTCATGGTCTAAGGAAAAGATACTTGACATTGGAAAAGCTTAAGCATTACGAACTACACGATCTTGTGCTAGGCTTAGGATTGGGTCTTGTCCATCTTATCATTCTCCTAATGATGTGATCCCGTTATCAATGACATCCAATGTCCATGGCCAGGAAACCGTGACCATCTGTTGATCAACGAGCTAGTAACTAGAGGCTTACCAGGGACACGTTGTGGTCTATGTATTCACACATGTATCATTGTTTCCTTACAATACAATTCAAGCATGAATAACAAACAATTATCATGAACAAGGAAATATAATAATAACCATTTTATTATTGCCTCTAGGGCATATTTCCAACAGTCTCCCACTTGCACTAGAGTCAATAATCTAGTTACATTGTGATGAATCGAACACCCATAGAGTTCTGGTGTTGATCATATTTTGCTCATGGAAGAGGTTTAGTCAACGGATCTGCGACATTCAGATATGTATGCACTTTACAAATATCTATGTCTGCATCTTGAACATAATTCCGTATGGATTTGAAACGGCGCTTGATGTGCTTGGTCTTCTTGTGGAATCTGGGCTCCTTGGCAATGGCAATAGCTCCAGTGTTGTCACAGAAGAGAGTCATCGGGCTTGACGCGCTTGGAATGACTCCTAGGTCGGTGATGAACTCCTTCATCCAGACTCCTTCCTGTGCTGCTTCGCAAGCAGCTATGTACTCCGCTTCACATGTAGAATGCGCCAGGATGCTCTACTTGCAACTGCACCAGCTAACTGCCCCACCATTCAAAATATACACGTATCCGGTTTGTGACTTGGAGTCATCCAGATTTGTGTCGAAGCTAGCATCGACGTAACCCTTTACGACGAGCTCTTCGTCACCTTCATAAACGAGAAACATATCCTTAGTCCTCTTCAGGTACTTCAGGATGTTCTTGACCGCTGTCCAGTGTTCCATACCGGGATCACTTTGGTACCTCCCCACCAAACTAATGGCAAGGTTCACATCAGGTCTGGTACACATCATGGCATACATAATAGAACCTATGGCTGAGGCATAGGGGATGACACTCATCTTTTCTCTATCTTCTGTCGTGGTCTGGGATTGAGCCCTGCTCAATCTCATACCTTGCAATACAGGCAAGAACCCTTTCTTGGACCGATCCATATTGAACTTCTTCAATATCTTGTCAAGGTATGTGCTTTGTGAAAGACCAATGAGGCGTCTCGATCTATCTCTATAGATCTTGATGCCTAATATATTAGCAGCTTCTCCAAGGTCCTTCATTGAAAAACTCTTATTCAAGTAGGCCTTTATGCTCTCCAAGAATTCTATATCATTTCCCATCAGCAATATGTCATCCACATATAATATGAGAAATGCTACAGAGCTCCCACTCACTTTCTTGTAAATACAGGCTTCTCCCCAAGTCTGTATAAAACCAAACGCTTTGATCACATCATTAAAGGGAGTATTCCAACTCCGAGATGCTTGCACCAGCCCATAGATCGAGCGCTGGAGCTTGCATACCTTGTTAGCATTCTCAGGGTCGACAAAACCTTCCGGTTGCATCATATACAGTTCTTCCTTGAGGAAGCCATTAAGGAATGCCGTTTTGACGTCCATCTGCCATATCTCATAATCATAGAATGCGGCAATTGCTAACATGATTCGGACAGACTTCAGAATCGCTACGGGAGAGAAAGTCTCGTCGTATTCAATCCCTTGAACTTGTCGATAACCTTTAGCGACAAGCCGAGCCTTATAGATGGTCACATTACCATCCGCGTCAGTCTTCTTCTTAAATATCCATTTATTCTCTATGGCGTGCCAATCATCGGGCAAGTCCACCAAAGTCCATACTTTGTTTTCATACATGGATCCTATCTCGGATTTCATGGCTTCAAGCCATTTGTTGGAATACGAGCCCGCCATTGCTTCTTCATAGTACGAAGGTTCACCGTTGTCTAACAACATGATTTCCATGACAGGGTTGCCGTACCACTCTGGTGCGGAACGTGTCCTTGTGGACCTTCGAAGTTCAGTAGTAGCTTGATCTGAATATTCATGATCATCATCATTGACTTCCTCCCCTGTCGGTGCAGGCACCTCAGGAACAATTTCCTCTGCTGCGCTACTTTCCGGTTCGGGAGGGGTGACTGTCACCTCATCAAGTTCTACTTTCCTCCCACTCACTTCTTTCGAGAGAAACTCTTTCTCCAGAAAGGATCCATTCTTGGCAACAAAGACCTTGCCTTCGGATCTGAGGTAGAAGGTGTACCCAATCATTTCCTTTGGGTATCCTATGAAGACGCATTTTTCCGATTTGGGTTCGAGCTTCTCAAGTTGAAGTTTCTTGACATAAGCATCGCAACCCCAAACTTTCAGAAACGACAGCTTAGGTTTCTTGCCAAACCAAAGTTCATACGGTGTCATCTCAACGGATTTTGACGGAGCCCTATTTAAAGTGAACCCGGCAGTCTCTAAAGCATAACCCCAAAAATATAGCAGTAAGTCGGTGAGAGACATCATAGCTCGCACCATGTCCAACAGAGTACGATTTCAACATTCGGACACACCATTACGCTAAGGTGTTCCGGGCGGTGTCAATTGTGAAACAATTCCACAGTTCCTTAGGTGCGTGCCAAATTCGTGACTTAAATATTCACCCCCGCGATCCGATCGTAAGAACTTTACTCTTCTGTCACGTTGATTCTCAACCTCATTCTGAAATTCCTTTAACTTTTCAAAGGTTTCAGACTTGTGTTTCATTAAGTAGACATACCCATATCTACTCAAGTCATCTATGAGGGTGAGAACATAACGATAGCCTCCGCGAGCTTCAACACTCATTGGACCGCACACATCGGTATGTATGATTTCCAATAAGTTGGCTGCTCGCTCCATTGTTTCGGAGAATAGAGTCTTGGTCATCTTGCCCAAGAGGCATGGTTCGCACGTGTCAAATGATTCGTAATCAACAGACTCTAGAAGTCCATCTGCATGGAGCTTCTTCATACGTTTGACACCAATATGACCAAGGCGACAATGCCACAAATCATTATCAACTTTACGTCTTTTGGCATTCACACTATGAATATATGTAACATCACGTTCGAGATTCATCAAAAATAAACCATTGACCAGCGGGGCATGACCATAAAACATATCTCTCATATAAATAGAATAACCATTATTCTCGGATTTAAATGAGTAGCCATCTCGCATCAAACAAGATCCAGATACAATGTTCATGCTCAAAGCTGGTACTAAATAACAATTATTAAGGTTTAAAACTAATCCCAAGGGTAGATGTAGAGGCAGCGTGTCGACGGCGTTCACATCGACCTTGGAACCATTCCCGACGTGCATCGTCACCTCGTCCTTCGCTAGTCTCCGCTTATTCCGGAGCTCCTTCTTTGAGTTACAAATATGAGAAACTACACCGGTATCAAATACCTAGGAGCTACTATGAGCGTTGGTAAGGTACACATAAATAACATGTATATCATATATACCTTTGACGTTGCCGGCCTTCTTATCTGCTAAGTATTTGGGGTAGTTCCGCTTCTAGTGACCCGTTCCCTTGAAATAAAAGCACTCAGTCTCAGGCTTGGGTCCATTCTTTGGCTTCTTCCCGGCAACTGGCTAACCGGGCGCGGCAACTCCTTTGATGTCCTTCTTGAAGTTCTTCTTACCCTTGCCTTTCTTGAACTTAGTGGTTTTATTCACCATCAACACTTGATGCTCTTTCTTGATCTCCACCTCCGCTGATTTCAGCATGGAATACACCTCGGGAATGGACTTCTCCATCCCTTGCATATTGAAGTTTAACACGAAGCTCTTGTAGCTAGGTGGGAGTGACTGAAGGATTCTGTCAACGACCGCTTCGTTTGGAAGATTCATTCCCAACTGAGAAAAGCGATTGTGCAACCCAGACAACTTGAGTATGTGCTCGCTGACAGAACTATTCTCCTCCATCTTACAACTATAGAATGCGTTGGAGACATCATATCTCTCATCTCGGGCATGAGCTAGGAAAACCATTTTCAGCTCTTGGAACATCTCATATGCTCCGTGGTGCTCAAAACGCTTTTGGAGCCCCGATTCTAAGCTCTAGAGCATGCCGCACTGAACCAGGGAGTAATCATCACAACACGACTGCCAAGCGTTCATAACATCTTGGTTTGCCGGGGCGGGAGCGTCACCTAGCGGTGCTTCTAGGACATAAGTTTTCTTGGCAGCTATGAGGATGATCCTCATGTTACGGACCCAATCCGTATAGTTGCTACCATCGTCTTTCAGCTTGGTTTTCTCTAGGAACGCGTTGAAATTGAGGGTGACATGAGCGTGGGCCATTTGATCTACAAGACATATTGTAAAGAATTTAGACTAAGTTCATGAAAAATAAGTTCATCTAATCAAATTTAATGAACTCCCACTCAGATAGACATCTCTCTAGTCATCTTAGTGAAAACATGATCCGAATCGACTAAGCCATGTCCGATCATCACGTGAGACGGACTAGTCATTAACGGTGAACATCTTCATGTTGATCGTATCTTCTATACGACTCATGTTCGACCTTTCGGTCTTCCGTGTTCCGAGGCCATGTCTGTACATGCTAGGCTCGTCAAGTGAACCCTAAGTGTATTGCGTGTGTAAATCTGGCTTACACCCATTGTATGCAAATGTTAGAGCCTATCACACCCGATCATCACGTGGTGCTTCGGAACAACGATCCTTAGCAACGGTGCACAGTTAGGGGAACACAATTCTTGAAATTTTAGTGAGAGATCATCTTATTTACTACCGTCGTTCTAAGCAAATAAGATGCATAAACATGATAAACATCACATGGAATCAAATAAAGTGACATGATATGGCCAATATCATTTTGCTCCTTTGATCTTCATCTTCGGGGCACCATGATCATCTTTGTCACCGGCATGACACCATGATCTCCATCATCGTGTCTTCATGAAGTTGTCTCGCCAAATATTACTCCTACTACTATGGCTAACGTTTAGCAATAAAGTAAAGTAATTACATGGTGTTATTCAGTGACACGCAGGTCATACAATAAATAAGACAACTCCTATGGCTCCTGCCGGTTGTCATTCTCATCGACATGTGTCGGGGAAACTGATCGCCCATGAACACCTATGGGACCGGAGCCCCTTTTCGGTACGGCAAGGGAGCGGAGGGAGCACAAAGAGCGGATCGAGGCGCACACGCGAGCAGTTTACCCGACATCTTTGGCGCGCCAGGTAGGGGATGCGCCAGCGAAAAGCTTGCCGGACCAGCTTGCTGCTCCGCAGAGCAGCCCCCAGCGCAGCCCCCAGCGTGAGTCTTCTTTTTACTTCTTCACTTGTCGGGCGCGCGTGGGCTTCTTTTCCTTGCTAATGTCTTGTTTGTTTGCTGATTTGTGCAGAAGCAGAGCCGCAGCCTCAGGAGCGTCAAGAGACTGCTCCCGAAGAGCCGCTCGTCTCAGCCTCCCCGCCAAGGAGGAGGTCCCCGGCGAGGGAGAATACTCCGCCAAGGGCGAGCCCTCCGCCAAGGGTGAGTACTCCGCCAAGGGCGAGCACCCCACCACGGGAAGGCGCCAGCGGCCCCCCGCCAGCGGAGGCTACCACCACGCCGCCGAGGGAGGACCCCCCGGCGAGGAACCCCGTCGAAGACGAGGCTCGTGCAGGTAACCCTTGTGCTTTTCTTCTCTTGACTTTTCCTTTTTGGATATTTGCTTGACAATTCTTCTTTCTTTCTTCTTTTCCTCTTGTCTTCAGACTCGACCGCCCCGGAGCCGATGGAGACGGAGGCCACCGTCGATGAGACCGCCACGGCTACTGATGCGGCAGCTGAGGAGGGGACCAGCGACCGCACTGACGGCCCTGAGGCTGCAGGAGCGCCGGACGCTGCGCCGGCCGCCGATCCTTCTGCTGCCGCGACCGAGCCGGGCGTCTATCTGGAGGCCGCCAACGGGGTCTTCATCCAAGTCCCGTGGGCTTCTACGTCGAGGGCGCCCGCGGAGGGGGAGGTCTTCGATGGGGAAGTCCTGGCCTCCGCCGGGCTGAGGCTTGTCGACGCGCCCGACAGCAGCAGCGAGCCCGGAGAGGAGCAGCTCCTGCGGAAGCTCCTAGCTCTGTACCGCGCCAGGCAGGCCAAGCTGGAGTCCCGGGAGGCCCTGGCTGCCAAGGCCGGCGTCGATCTAGAGAAGCGCGCCGAGGAGCTCCGTGCCGCCAACCAGGCGGCCCTCCAGTCTTTGGCGGAGGAGCGGGAGGAGCTTGCCGAGGCGCACCAGGCTTTCGTCCTCGAAAAGGCCGAGGCAGAGGAGCAGCAAAGGCTTGCCGCCGAAGATCTGTCTCGGCGGGAAGGAGAACTGAGGTAGCGGAAGGTCGACCTCGATAGCCACGAGGACGACCTTACCGCGCGCGAGCAGTCCCTCGGCGGGGCTCTACAGGAAGCGAGGGACGCCGCTGCAGCTGCAGAGACCGCCAAGAGGGATTTGGAGGCGAGGGTGGCACAGTTGGAGCTCGACTTGAAGACGAGCGAGGAGAAGGTCGCCGCGCTCAAGTTGGAGAGGGAGAAAGACGCCCACAGCCACTCGGAGCTGCAGGTCCGTCTCTCCGACAAGGTCACGGAGCTCGCCGTCGCCAAGGACTCCATCGCGGACTTGGAATTGAAGCTGTCCACCCTCACTGAATCACTTGACGGCGCCAGGAACAGGGAGACGAAACTGAAGGAAGATCTCCGGGCAGAGAGGGCACTGTTGGACAGCGCGGCCCTCACGCAGAATAACTTCAGGCAGACGGTGGAGCAGTGGACCGAGGAGCTCGTCGCCGCCGCCGCTGACATCGACAAGGAGATGGCGGCGCTAGGGACAGAGCACCTCGGGTACTCCCCCGACGCAAACCTCCCTCACAGCGCCAAGCTGAGCTTATTCTTCAGGGGAATAGCGCCGGCCCTCGAGCAGCTCCGGGAAAGGATTCCAACGCAGCTGGCGGACGAGGCGCGCAGGCTTTGCACGGGTACTGTGGAGCGAGTGCTGACGAAGATAGTCTACCGCAACCCCGGGATCAATCTTGACAATGTCCTCCGGACCTTGCCGCCCGACGCTGACCAGGAAGCGCTGAAGGCTCGTGTCGCCCACATCGTGGCCAAGGTGGGCAAGATTAGGAGAGTCGACGGCGACCGTGTAGACTAGGCTGTCTTCTTTCTGCTTCCCTTGTCGCTGTCAATCAAGTTATGGACATTAGTTTATTAGAACAGCGACAAGTCATCTTGTAATATAACTTTGTTTTGGGTAGTTGATGCAGTGTTATTTCCTTTACTCAACCTCTTTACTTTGTATGCTTTTACCCTACGCTTTTAGGGAACTTGCCGACAAAAAGACCCTTGCCGCGAGCGCTGAGTGCGGGACTTCAGCAGCCTGCTGGCAATGCCTCTATCGGCAAGAAACTTTGCTGCAGCTAGTCGCAGCACACTTAGGTTGTTGAGCGAACTCGAAAACGAAGTAAGGGCGCGACACTTGTCGCAGCTCACTTAAGCCGTTGAGCGTGCTCGAAACAAAGTAAGGGCGCGGCTAGCTACGGGTAGGTTCCTCCGCGCATAGGTTTTCCATACAAAGTGTGGTCGTTCAAGGAAGATAACTTAAATTTTTTAAAAATTTGAATGCTCAAACTTTGGCAACTTAGCTTTTGTGTTGTTTGCTTCCCGGCAAGGCGAGGCTTTATTGAACGGCACTTGGTCCATACCACTGTCTCCTTCCCCCCCGGCAAACTTGTGCGCGAGGAATCCTTCTTCTGCTTGAGAAAAGAAAGAAAAACGGAGGAAACATAGGCATGGAGCTTTGCGGCTCGTTATTGCTTACCGGGGGTGCGTGCTGCACAAACTGTCAGATAACACATGCAAGATTAACGAAAAGGCATGAAATGACAAGTTGTGCAAGGCACAAAAGTTTTACTGATGCACGTGGTCTGCGCCCGGCTTTGTACAAAGGTTTACATGCAACAGCGGCAAGACTTGTACAAAAGGTGGTTGCCGGAGCGGATCACGGCAACCACGCCTTATGGGTGAAACTTGCGAAGATGCTCAATGTTCCAGGAGTTGCTCACCGGTAAGCCTTCTTCGGTCTCAAGGCGGACAGCGCCAGGCCTTGTGACTTGTCTCACCCGATAAGGGCCTTCCCACTTCGGCGTCAACTTGTTGGAATTCTTGGCGGACTGAACACGCCGAAGAACAAGGTCGCCTTCCTCGAGACTTCTGGCCTTGACTATGCGGCTATGGTAGCAGCGCAAAGCTTGCTGGTATCGAGCAGCTCGTACAGCAGCCTGAAGACGGTTCTCCTCGAGGAGCAGTGCATCATCTTGCCGCAGCTGTTCTTGCTCGAGCTCATCGTAAGCGAGCACTCGAGGAGACTCGTATACGAGTTCCGTGGGGAGAACTGCCTCTGCTCCATAGACAAGAGCAAAGGGTGTCTGTCCGGTGGCTCGATTTGGTGTCGTCCTGATTGACCAAAGAGCCGCCGGCAACTCCTCAATCCAGTTTCTTCCGCATTTGCGTAGCCTGTCGAAAGTTCTTGTCTTGAGCCCGCGCAGCACTTCAGCGTTTGCCCTCTCCGCTTGACCGTTGCTCCTTGGGTGAGCAACAGAAGCGAAGCAGACCTTGGCGCCAAGGTCTTGGATGTATTGCATGAAGGTGCGGCTTGTGAACTGTGTGCCGTTGTCGGTGATGATCCTGTTAGGGATTCCGAAACGGCAAATAATTGACCTGAAGAACTTGACTGCTGACTATGCGGTCACCTTTCTCACTGGTTCCACTTCCGGCCATTTTGTGAACTTGTCGATAGCGACGTACATGTACTCAAAGCCCCCGACTGCGCGGGGAAAGGGGTCGAGGATGTCGAGCCCCCAGACCGAAAAGGGCCAGGACAAAGGGATTGTCTGGAGAGCTTGAGCTGGCTGATGTATTTGCTTGGCATGGAACTGGCACGCTTCACACTTGGTTACTTGTGCAGTTGCATCTTGGAGGGCTTCTGTCCAAAAGAAACCTTGCCGGAACGCCTTCCCGGCAAGTGCTCTTGCGCCAATGTGGTGGCCACATATGCCTCCATGTATCTCTGCCAATAGCTTCTGTCCATCTTCCCGGGAAATGCACTTCAATCTGACACCATTGAGTCTTCTTCTGTACAGTTCGTTGCCGACGAACTGGTACATACTTGACTGCCTGGTTATTCTCTCTATCTCTTCTGGCTCTTCGGGAAGTTCTTCAGTTTGAAGAAAACGGACAATTTGCTGTGCCCAGGATGGAGCTTGAGGCTCAACAACAAGGACCAAAGGCATCAGTGCTGCTGCGGGAACGCCAGCTTCTACGGCAAGAACCTGCGGCTCTGCCGGAGCTGGACACTCCCCGGCAAGCCTGCCGGGGCAAGACTTGTCGGGAACGCCTGCTTCAACTGTACGAACCCTGGGGTCCGCAGGAACAGACCGTTCCTCAGCAACTTGGTCGTTGATCTTGGGGACCTTGGCGGCGGCTTCAGGAAGATCCGCCGGCAAGTAGTCGCCCGAGACCAACTTTCTCTTCTTGCTTTGCCCAACTGATGGTGTAACGGATGGTTGAGTTAGCTTGAGCACGAAGATCCCTGGTTCCACAGGTAGCTTCAGTGCAGCGCACTTTGACAGGCCGTCTGCGATATCATTTTGAGCTTTTGGAACGTGCTCCATCTGTATGCCTTCAAAGTGCTCTTCAAGCTTTCTCACTTCGTCGACGTAAGCTTCCATCAATGGGCTCTGGTAGCTCTTGTTCACTTGTCGGACAACCAACTGCGAATCTCCCCGCACAATCAGCTTCTTGATCCCAAGTTCTGCTGCAATTCTGAGGCCGGCAAGCAAACCTTCATACTCTGCATTATTGTTCGTTGCTTGTTCCTTGGGAAAGTGCATTTGGACAACATACTTGAGGTGCTCGCCGGTGGGTGCGACGAGCAGCACACCAGCACCGGCGCCTTGCAGCGAAAAGGCACCATCGAAGTACATTACCCATTCTTTGCTCGCTTCTTTGACGGGGGTGTTTGTCTCTGCAATCTCTTCGTCTGGTGTTGGTGTCCATTCTGCTATGAACTCTGCCAATGCTCTGCTCTGGATAGTTGAAGTACTTTCAAACTTGAGACCAAAGCTTGACAGCTCTAGTGCCCACTCGACAATCCTGCCCGTTGCTTCTGGATTTTGCAATATCCTTTTCAGCAGAAAGCGAGTGACCACTGTTATCTCATGTGCTTGGAAGTAGTGGCGCAGCTTTCTCGAGGCCATGAGGAGGCGGAAAAGCAGCTTCTGCACCCCAGAGTATCTTGATCTAGCCCCCTGCAATAGGGAGCTGACAAAATAGACTAGGCGCTGCACCATCTTCTTTCGCACTTCTTCTTGCATCTGCGCGGATTCTCCCTTGTCGGGGCCAGAGCTTGTCTGGGAAGCCCCCTGCTTGTCGTTGGACATGCTTGCCGGGGCTGTGGGCTCCTCATCTGCTTCCCTTTCCGCCACCAACGCAGGACTAACCACTTGATTGGTCGCTGCTAAGTACAGCAGCAACTTCTCTTGCGGCCTAGGTGCGACAAGTATTGGAGTGGAGGACAGGTACCCTTTCAAGTCCTGCAGCGCTGCCTCCGCTTCCGGAGTCCACTTCATTGGACCTGCCTTTTTCAAAATTTTGAAAAACGGCAGGGCGCATTCCGCAAACTTAGAAATGAACCTGCTGAGGGCAGCCACACAACCAGCAAGCCTCCGCACATCCTTGACGCGCTTCGGAGCTTCGATCTGCTCAATGGCTTTGATCTTGTCGGGATTGGCTTCAATCCCCCTCTGGGATACAAAGAACCCGAGAAGCTTGCCGGAGGGGACTCCGAACACGCACTTCTCGGGGTTGAGCTTGAGTTGTATCTTGCGCAGGTTCGCAAAGGTTTCATCTAGGTCTTGAATCAGGGTATCCTTGTCCTTGCTCTTGACCACTATATCATCCATGTAAGCTTCTACATTCCTGTGTATTTGTGGCTCAAAAGTAGTGTGGACCACCCTTGCAAATGTTGAACCCGCATTCTTCAATCCAAAGGGCATGCGCATGAAGCAGTAAGTGCCACATGGAGTAATGAATGCGGTCTTCTCTTCATCTTCTTCAACCATGAATATCTGGTGGTATCCGGAATATGCATCAAGGAATGAAAGCAACTCACATCCAGCCGTGGAGTCAATGATCTGGTCAATGCGCGGCAAGGGAAATGGATTTTTGGGACAAGATTTATTCACATCAGTGAAGTCTATACAAAGCCTCCACTTCCCATTAGCTTTGCGCACGACAACAGGGTTGGCCAGCCACGTGGGATGAAGAACACCTCTAACAAGGCCTGCCGCTTCCAACTTCTTGATTTCTTCAGCAATAAACTCTTGGCGCTCCACCGCTTGCTTCCTGACCTTCTGCTTGACGGGCCGCGCATGAGGACAAACGGCAAGCTTATGCTCAATTACTTTCCTGGGAACGCCGGGGATGTCAGAAGGTTGCCATGCAAACACATCGACATTTGCCCGCAGGAAAGCAACGAGCGCGCTTTCCTATTTAGGATCGAGCGTGGC
Organism: Secale cereale; assembly: GCA_902687465.1. Lineage (NCBI taxonomy): Eukaryota > Viridiplantae > Streptophyta > Magnoliopsida > Poales > Poaceae > Secale > Secale cereale. The sequence continues at coordinate 72,309,167 of LR738711.1, forward strand.
ACTGATGGTGAAAGTACCACCAGTGCCGTCCTCCTTGGCGGACACCTTCTTGGTTGCAGGTGGAGCTGCCATTCCCTTCTTGCACTTGCCGGTGGAGCTCGATGGTGCGTCCTCGACGGCAGCGCAGCACTCTGAAGAGGTGCGTTTGCCGGAGTGGGCCCCAGAGCTCTTGCCGCACTTGGTCTTGTCCTTCCCCCCGGGAGCTTCAGCGGCAAGTGTTTTGCTGTCTGTGGCGGCTGCTGCGTCCCGGTAGATCTTGTCGGCGCAGATAAGCGCGTCCTTCTTGTCGCCGGGGACAGAGATGACACTTATCGTCCCTGACATCTTGAGCATGTTGTAGGCGTAGTGAGAGGCTGCCATGAACTTGGCGAGTGCTGGACGGCCAAGTATCCCATTGTATGGCAATGGGATATCGGCAACGTCGAATGTGACCCTCTCAGTCCTGAAGTTTAGCTCTCCGCCAAAGGTTACTGGCAATGTGATCTTCCCCTTCGGCTTGCTCCTTCCCGGGTTAATTCCTTGGAAAGTTCCGGTTTCCTCGAGCTCGCTGTCGGGGATCTGCAGCTTCCGGACCACAGCAGAGGAGATCAAGTTTAGGCCGGCCCCGCCGTCAACCAGCATCTTGGTGACCTTGAGGTTGCGGATGGTTGGCGAAACCAACATCGGCAAGCACCCGACCGCAGTTGTGCGGTCAGGGTGGTCCTCAATGTCGAAGATGATGGGCGTGCTGGACCACTTCAGGAGCTTGCGCGACTCGACGGGCGGCTCTGCTGCATTCACTTCCCGCACCCATTACTTGAGTTGGCGGTGGGAAGTATGTAGAGAGGCACCTCCATTGACGCACAGAACTTATGTGGCCTTCTGGAACTCCTGCTCGCTGTTGTCTCTGTCGTCCATGTCCTCATCGTCATGTTCGTCTTCGTCCTTGTCGCGGCCGCGGGGAGGCCTATCTCCTTGCCGCTGCTTGGCCTTGCCGCGGCGCCCCCCCGGCCATTGAATGGCCGCTTCTTGCCGGACTCTCCTCCACCTCCCTAGGCCTTCTCCTTGTCACGTCGCTCGTACTCAGCCTTCTGCTGCTCGACGAGGTATTCGACCCTCTTGCAGTGCTGGAGATCGTGGCCCTTGGTACGGTGGATCTTGCAGTACTGCTTGTCGGAGCCGTCCTGCTAGTCGGCGGTGGCTACAGTGGCGGCTTCCTTGCCGGAGCCACCAGCCTGAGCTTTCTTGGCGCCTGCCTCCTTGCCGGACTGCTCGACAGCTAGTACTTCCTTGTTCTTCTTCTTCTTATTGTTCCGCCGCCGGTTTTTCCTTGCCGGGGCGGCATCCTCATTGTCCGTTCCTCCTGCTCCAACATCCTCTCCGGGGAGTCTCCTCCCCTCTTCAGCACGCGCGCACTTGTCTGCCAGGGCATAAAGCTCACTGACATCTCGTATCTTGCACATCGCCATTTCCTCCCTCATCTGGCGGTTACGCACGTTTTGATGGAACGCGCTAATAACCGCGGCAGGGTGGACGTCCGGAATGTTGTACTGGACGCGGCTGAATCTCTGGATGTATTTCCGCAGGGACTCTCCCTCCTTCTGGGCAAGTATGTGGAGATCACTTTCCTGGCCATGGGGCTTGTGGCCGCCCGTGAAGGCGCCGACAAACTGGTGGCACAGGTCGGCCCAAGAAGAGATGGAGTTTTCCGGCAAGTGCATAAGCCAAGATCTAACGTTTGGCTTAAGCACGAGCGGGAAGTAGTTTGCTAGTATCTTCTCGTCGCGTCCCCCGGCAGCCTGCACCGCAATGGTGTAGATGCTGAGGAACTCCGAGGGATGGGTCTTGCCGTCGTACTTCTCGGGTACGTCGGGCTTGAAGTTCTTCATGCTGGGCCACTGGACTTGCCGCAGCTCACGGGTGAACGCAGGGCAACCTGCCGTGTACGGCAAGTCACCTGGTTCGCCGGGCGCGTGCATGTCGACAGCGGTCCCAGCGCGCTGGTCGGACTGTCCTCGCGCTTCTCTTCGACGCTCGATGCGAGTTCGAGCGTCTTCTTGTCGTCTGTCGTCGAGGACTTGGCGTTGATCGCGGCGAGCTCGTGGATCCGACGACGCCGTGGAGTCGTCGTCGACGTTGATCCGACGAGTCGGCGATTTCTGCTTCCGCGGCGGGGAGTGCACGGTAGTTGCACCCCCGGCGGTCTTGTCTCCATCAGCCCGCGCCTGGCTGACTTGCCGCGGCCGTGCCGTCGCCGGCTGTTGCGGCGTGTCGTTGTTGGCGAAGGCGATGAGGCTCTGGATGGTGGCCCTCCAGTCTTCGGCTTTGTCTGCCGCTGGAGGGAAGTCGAGGAGCAGCTGAGCTCTAGCGAGAGCTTCTGCTGGAGTGGAGGGGAGCGGTGGCGAGCGGTGCGAGGAGCGAGATATGCTCGGACTCCTAACAGCGTTAGAAGGAGCAGGTTCTCGCCCCGGCGACCGCGCCTTGCTCGTGCCAGCACGTTGGCCTTGAGCGTCCTGCGACCCGCCGACTTGTCCTTGACCCAGCAAGCGGATGGTACCCTGCATACCACGCCGCTGCCGTTCCGGCACCTCCTGAGAGGGGCGCGGTGCGTGTACGGACACCGAGGTCTTGGAGTGGGCTCGGTCGTCCGTCTTGTCCTTGGACTTGGCGGCGCCGTGAGTTTCCTCGCCGGTGTCCGTCCTTCCGCCAGCGTCTACCCCACCAACCGTTGGTTCTGGTGGCGGCGGGATCGACGCAGACGGGCCTCCTACCTCCGAAGCTTTCTTCTTCGGCGGCATGTCGATGAAGTTTACGAAGTTGATGAAGTTGCTGAAGATTGCGCCCGCGTGAACGCCGGATCAGGTCCCCACGGTCGTCGCCAAAAGATGTCGGGGAAACTGATCGCCCACGAACACCTATGGGACCGGAGCCCCTTTTCGGTATGGTAAGGGAGCGGAGGGAGCACAAAGAGTGGATCGAGGCGCACACGCGAGCAGTTTACCCAGGTTCGGGCCGCACGGATGCGTAAAACCCTACTCCTGCCTTGGTTTGTTATTGAGTTCTTGGCTCGGGAGCAAGAAGATCTACAGTGCTTGAAGCTAGCTACACCGAGCGTGAGAGTGATCGAGAGTTCAGAACCTCCTCTACGTTGTGCATGGGCCTCCTTTTATAGGTCAAAGGGGTCACCGACAGGTGGCAACGTAGTTGAGGGTAAAAACGTAAAAGTGGTGGTAGATAGAACAGTGTTTTGTACAGTGGTCTATACCTAACCCTGACGGTAGGGGACAAGGGCATTGAATGCCCGTCGCCGTCGCCCCCAAACAGTGCAAAAAGTGTCCGTTAGGGCGTCTCCGTTCGCCACGACGGTAGCCTCGTCATCGTGGCTTGCCACCGTGTACCCCAGGCTGCACGGCCATCCGCCACGCGCCCCTGGAAGGGCCCCAAGGTGATGCGTGGCCAGATGAGCTGGAGCGCAGGCACAAAGTGAAAGCTTGCCGCGGCAAGCACCTTGCCGCGGCCGCTACCTTGCCGCGCCCGGAGGCTTGTCGCTCTCCGGGCCTTGCCGGGGCGCGCGACGCGCCACGGCGAGTCTTCTGAAATGCTATGCTCTGTCTTTCCTGGCAAGCTCCTCTTGCCAGGGTCTTGTGCTAAAGGTATGGTCTTGAGCCTGGTACGGCCTTCCCGGCAAGCTCCTCTTGCCGGGGCCTTGTTTCTTTAACTTGAATACTTTGTTCTTGAATGGTTCTAAAGGATCCAGAGCGGGCCTTGGCGGGCGCGTGGCGAGCCCGACCACGGGACGCTGCTACTGCCCGTGCACAAGTCGGGATACTAAGGTACCCCTACTTTAGTACACCGACAGGAGCCCCCGGGCCTGGGCCACACACGGTGCCGAGCGCTGTTGGGCCAGGCCCAAAACAGTGCACGGGCACCCGCGGCCCACGGCGCGCCGTATCCCCCTACCTGGCGCGCCAAAGATGTCGGGGAAACTGATCGCCCACGAACACCTATGGGACCGGAGCCCCTTTTCGGTACGGCAAGGGAGCGGAGGGAGCACAAAGAGCGGATCGAGGCGCATACGCGAGCAGTTTACCCAGGTTCGGGCCGCACGGATGCGTAAAACCCTACTCCTGCCTTGGTTTGTTATTGAGTTCTTGGCTCGGGAGCAAGAAGATCTACAGTGCCTGAAGCTAGCTACACCGAGCGTGAGAGTGATCGAGAGTTCGGAACCTCCTCTATGTTGTGCATGGGCCTCCTTTTATAGGTCAAAGGGGTCACCGACAGGTGGCAACGTAGTTGAGGGTAAAAACGTAAAAGTGGTGGTAGATGGAACAGTGTTTTGTACAGTGGTCTATACCTAACCCTGACGGCAGGGGACAAGGGCATTGAATGCCCGTCGCCGTCGCCACCGAACAGTGCAAAAAGTGTCCGTTAGGGCGTCTCCGTTCGCCACGACGGTAGCCTCGTCATCGTGGCTTGCCACCGTGTACCCCAGGCTGCACGGCCATCCGCCACGCGCCCCTGGAAGGGCCCCAAGGTGACGCGTGGCCAGATGAGCTGGAGCGCAGGCACACAGTGAAAGCTTGCCGCGGCAAGCACCTTGCCGCGGCCGCTACCTTGCCATGCCCGGAGGCTTGTCGCTCTCCGGGCCTTGCCGGGGCGCGCGACGCGCCACGGCGAGTCTTCTGAAATGCTATGCTCTGTCTTTCCTGGCAAGCTCCTCTTGCCAGGGTCTTGTGCTAAAGGTATGGTCTTGAGCCTGGTACGGCCTTCCCGGCAAGCTCCTCTTGCCGGGGCCTTGTTTCTTTAACTTGAATACTTTGTTCTTGAATGGTTCTAAAGGATCCAGAGCGGGCCTTGGCGGGCGCGTGGCGAGCCCGACCACGGGACGCTGCTACTGCCCATGCACAAGTCGGGATACTAAGGTACCCCTACTTTAGTACACCGACAACATGCAAGTCGTGATTCCCTATTACAAGAACATGATCAATCTCATACATCACATATATCATTCATCACGTCTTCTTGGCCATATCACATCACATAGCACATGCTGCAAGAACAAGTTAGACGTCCTCTAATTGTTGTTGCAAGTATTTACGTGGCTGCTATAGGTTTCTAGCAAGAACGTTTCTTACCTACGCCAAAACCACAACGTGATATGTCAATTTCTATTTACCCTTCATAAGGAACCTTTTCATCGAATCCGATCCGACTAAAGTGGGAGAGACAGACACCCGCCAGCCACCTTATGCAACTAGTGCATGTCAGTCGGTGGAACCAGTCTCACGTAAGCGTACGTGTAAGGTCGGTCCGGGCCGCTTCATCCCACGATGACGCCGAATCAAGATTGGACTAGTAGCGGCAAGAGAATTGAACAAAATCAACGCCCACAACTTGTTTGTGTTCTACTCACGCAAGATGCTACGCAAAGACCTAGCTCAGGTGCCACTGTTGGGGAACGTAGCATAATTCAAAAAAATTCCTACGCTTCACTAAGATCAATCTAAGGAGTCATCTAGCAACGAGCATAAAGGAGTGCATCTGCATACCCTTTTGTAGATCGCGAGCGGAAGCGTTCAAGAGAACGTGGATGATGGAGTCGTACTCGTCGTGATCCCGATCACCGATGATCCCAGCGCCGAACGGACGGCACCTCCGCGTTGAACACACGTACGGTGTAGCGAAGTCTCCTCCTTCTTGATCCAGCAAGGGGGGAAGAGAGGTTGATGGAGATCCAGCAGCACGACGGCGTGGTGGTGGAAGCAACGGGAAAACTGCAGGGCTGCGCCAAGGACCTGCGGGAGGAGGGAGAGGTGTAAC
>LR738711.1:72324980-72351337 GCA_902687465.1 Secale cereale
TGGGAGGGATGCTCTCACTCGGAGTAGTTTTTTTAGCTTAGGCGAGGACTGGCTCATGACTAAGCCCCCCAGTGGGAGAGATGCTCTAACTCGGAGTAGTTTTTTTTAACTTGGGCAAAAACAGGTTCGCGGCTAAGCCCCCGAATGGGAGGGATGCTCTCACTCGCAGTAGTTTTTTTAACTTAGGCAAGGACTGGCTCGCGGCTAAGCACCAGAGTGAGAGGGATGCTCTCACTTGGAATAGTTTTTTTTACCTTAGGCGAGGACTGGCTCGCGGCTAAGCCCCCGAGTGGGAGGGATGCTCTCAATCGGAGTAGTTTTTTAACTTAGGCAAAAACAGGTTCGCGCTAAGCCCCCGAGTGGGAGGGATGCTCTCACTCGGAGTAGATTTTTCACTTAGGCGAAAATTGGTTCGGGGATAAGTCACCCACTAGGGTTTTTGAACATACGCTCTTGCGAGAGAAATCAGCGTGAGACTGCAGGAGTCGTGTCTTGATGAACAATCAAAAAGTACTCTTATTACATCTCGACTACCCGAGTGCTAGGTATAAAATCGACGAAGGAGATCATCATTCTAGGAATGCGGCTCGTCGATCTTCTTCTTGAGGTTGTAGAGGTGGTAAGCCCCGTTGTGAAGCACTCGGTGACGATAAAATGACCTTCCCACATGGGGGCACGTTTGTGTGGTCGCTGTTGATCCACTCGGAGTACATGATCTCCTTCTTGAAATGCTCGACCTTTGACATTCCTGGCGTGGAGTCGACGAAGATCTTGCTGATAAACCATCGAACGAGTTAGTTCCATATCACGTTGCTCTTCCAAAAGATCTACGTCATCTTGCCATGCTTGCTCTGCTTCAGCTTCCGAGTAGAGTTCCACTTGAGGTGAATTATGGAAAAGATCACTAGGCAAAACGGCTTCAGCTCCATACACCATGAAGAAAGCAGTGTGGTCAGTGGACCAGTTCGGAGTAGTCCTTAAACCACATAGGACAGATGGAAGTTCAGTCACCCAGGCTCCAGCGGCATGCTCAAGGTCGCGCATGAGTCGGGGCTTCAACCCTTGAAGGATAAGGCCGTTCACCCTCTCAGCTTGACCATTCGACTGTGGGTGCGCAACGGATGTGTAGTTGATGTCTACTACGCAACCTTCTTCTTGTAGACGTTGTTGGGCCTCCATGTGCAGAGGTTTGTAGGACAGTAGCAAATTTCCCTCAAGTGGATGACCTAAGGTTTATCTATCCGTGGGAGGCATAGGATGAAGATGGTCTCTCTCAAACAACCCTGGAACCAAATAACAAGGAGTCTCTTGTATCCCCAACACACCCAATACAATGGTAAATTGTATAAGTGCACTAGTTCCGCGAAGAGATGGTGATACAAGTGCAATATGGATGGTAGATATAGGTTTTTGTAATAAGAAAATATAAAAACAGCAAGGTAGCAAGTGGTAAACATGAGCATAAACGGCGTTGCAATGGTAGAAATGAAGGCCTAGGGTTCATACTTTCACTAGTGCAAGTTCTCTCAACAATAATAACATAACTGGATCATATAACTATCCATCAACATGCAACAAAGAGTCACTCCAAAGTAACTAATAGCGGAGAACAAACGAAGAGATTATGGTAGGGTATGAAACCACCTCAAAGTTATCTTTTCTGATCGATCTATTCAAGAGTCCGTAGTAAAATAACACGAAGCTATTCTTTCCGTTCAATCTATCATAGAGTTTGTACTAGAATAACACCTTAAGATACAAATCAACCAAAACCCTAATGTCACCTAGATACTCCATTGTCACCTCAAGTATCCGTGGGCATGATTATACGATATGCATCACACAATCTCAGATTCATCTATTCAACCAACACAAAGAACTTCAGAGAGTGCCCCAAAGTTTCTACCTGAGAGTCAAGAAGAAAACATGTGCCCACCCCTATGTATATATTCCCAAGGTCACGGAACCCACAAGTTGATCACCAAAACATACATCAAGTAGACCACTTGATATCCCATTGTCACCATAGATAAACATATGCAAGACATACATGAAGTGTTCTCAAATCCTTAAAGACTCAATCCGATAAGATAACTTCAAAGGGAAAACTCAAACCATTACAAGAGAGTAGAGGGGGAGAAACATCATAAGATCCAACTATAATAGCAAAGCTCGCGATACATCAAGATCGTGCCATCTCAAGAACACGAGAGAGAGAGAGAGAGAGAGAGAGAGAGAGAGAGAGAGAGAGAGAGAGAGAGAGAGATCAAACACATAGCTACTGATACATACCCTCAGCCCCGAGGGTGAACTACTCCTCCCTCGTCATGGAGAGCACCGGGATGATGAAGATAGCCACCGAAGAGGGATTCCCCCCTCCGGCAGGGTGCCAGAACGGGTGTAGATTTGTTATCGGTGGCAACAGAGGCTTTCGGCGGCGAAACTCCCGATCTAGGTTATTTTCCGAAGGTTTTAGTATTTATAGGATTTTTTGGCGTAGGGCACAAGTCAGGGGGGGTCTTCGAGCTGTCCACGAGACAGGGGCACACCACCACCTGTGGTGGGCGCCCCCCCAACCTCGTGGGCAGCCCGTGGCTCTCCTGGCCCAACTCTTTTACTTAGAGGGCTTCTTTTGGTCCAGAAAAAATCATCAAAAATTGGCACGTCAATTTGACTCCGTTTGGTATTCCTTTTCTGTAAAACTCAAAAACAAGGAAAAAAAACAGAAACTCGCACTGGGCTCTAGGTTAATAGGTTGGTCCCAAAAATCATATAAAAGTGTATATTAAGGCCCACAAAACATTCTAGCAGGACAATATAATAGCATGGAACAATCAAAAATTATAGATATGTTGGAGACGTATCAAGCATCCCCAAGTTTAATTCCTGCCCGTCCTCGAGTTGGTAAATGATAAAAACAGAATTTTTAATGTGGAATGCTAACCAACATAGTTTTCAATGTAATTCTCTTAATTGTGGCATGAATGTCCAGATCTGAAAGATTCAAGACAAAAGTCTATATTGTCATAAGAATAATAATACTTCAAGCATACTAACAAAGCAATTATGTCTTCTCAAAATACTATGGCTAAAGAAAGTTATCCCTACAAAATCATATAGTCTGGCTATGCTCCCTCTTCATCACACAAAATATTCATATCATGCACAACCCCGGTTTCTGCCAAGCACTTGTTTTCATACTCTATTCTTTCAAACCTTTCAACTTTCACGCAATACATGAGCGTGAGCCATGGACATAGCACTATAGGTGGAATAGAGTGGTGGTTGTGGAGAAGACAAAAACGAGGGAGATAGTCTCACATCGACTAGGCGTATCAACAGGCTATGGAGATGCCCATCAATAGATATCAATGTGAGTGAGTAGGGATTGCCATGCAACGGATGCACTAGAGCTAAATATGTATGAAAGCTCAACAAAAGAAACTAGTGGGTGTGCATCCAACTTGCTTGCTCACGAAGACAAAGGGCATTTGAGGAAGCCCATCGTTGGAATATAAAAGCCAAGTTCTATAATGAAAATTCCCACTAGTATATGAAAGTGACTAAATATGAGACTCTCTATCATGAAGAACATGGTGCTACTTTGAAGCACAAGTGTGGAAAAGGATAGTAGAAATTTTCCCTTCTCTCTTCTCTCTCATTTTTTTGGAGGGGCTTTCTCTCTCATTTTTTTATTTAGCCCCTCTCTATTTTTTTGGGCCATCCCTTTTTTATTGGCCTTTCCTCACATGGGACAATGCTCTAATAATGATGATCATCACACTTATATTGAATTACAACTTGATACTAGAACAAGTATGACTCTATATGCATGCCTCCGGCGGTGTACCGGGATATGCAATGAATCAAGAGTGACATGTATGAAAGATTATGCATGGTGGCCTTGCCACAAATACGATGTCAACTACATGATCATGCATGGCAATATGACAATATAAAGCGTGACATATGAACGGAACGGTGGAAAGTTGCATGGCAATATATCTCGGAATGGCTATGGAAATGCCATGATAGGTAGGTATGGTGGCTGTTTTGAGGAAGATATATGGTGGCTGTTTTGAGGAAGGATATATAGTAGGTGTATGGTACCGGCGAAAGTTGTGCGGTACAAGAGAGGCTAGCAATGGTGGAAGGGCGAGAGTGCGTATAATCCATGGACTCAACATTAGTCATAAGAACTCATATACCTATTGCAAAAATTTACGAGTCATCAAAACAAAGCAATCAACGCATGCTCCTAGGGGGAGGTTGGTAGGAGTTAACCATTGCGCGCCCCCGACCTCCACACAAAGGATGACACTCTACAAATACCTCATGCTCTAACTTCTTCACATAGCGGTTCACCATACGTGCATGCTACGGGAATCACTAACTTTAACACAAGCATTTCTCAATTTCATAATAACTCCACTAGCATGACTCTAATATCACTATCCTCATATATCAAAACAATTATCAAGCATCCAACTTCTCATCATATTCAATGCACTTAGTGTGAAAGTTTTTACTACATTGATATTGGATGTCTATCATGTGAAGGCTAGTTTTATAGCCAAAGCACATTACCATGCTTTTTTAATAGACTCTCAAATGGATATAAGTGAAGCATGAGAGATCAACAATTTCTACAAAATATAATCACCACCGTGCTCTAAAATATATAAGTGAAGCACTAGAGCAAAAACTATTCAACTCAAAAGATATAAGTGAAGCACATAGATTGTTCTAACAATTCCTAGGCCATATTTAACTCTCTCAAATATGTGTGTCCAGAAAGGATAATTGTGGCAAACTAACAAGCAAAGACTCAAATTATACACGACGCTCCAAGTAAAACACATATCATGTGGTGAATAAAAATATAGCTCCGAGTATAGTTACCGATAGATGAAAATGAAAGAGGGGATGCCTTCCCGGGGCATCCCCAAGCTTAGGCTCTTGGTTGTTCTTGAATTTTACCTTGGGGTGCCTTGGGCATCCCCAAGCTTAGGCTCTTGCCACTTTTTGTTCCATAGTCCATCAAAGCAATACTCAAAACTTGAAAACTTCACAACACAAAACTTAGACAAAAATCTTGTGAGCTGATGAGGTTACAGACCTAGGGTAGGGTCACAGGTCCAACCAAGGTACCCCACCCAAGGTCATTACCTTAGAAGATCAAGAAACAAAACTTATGATGACAGAGACAGTGGACTGAGACGGCCCAAGAGGACACTCCACTCGACCGGATATCATCTACAAGACGACTCAACCCCACTCGACCAACCCAAGGCACTCGACCCCCGAAGGTCAAGTGTCACTTAGGGTAGCAACGGTCTGGTATTTACTCACCGTAGTAAACACCTTAATTACTCTTTACTGCGGGCGTTATCAGTAATGCCTTCCTTAATGTACATTGAACCCTTGGTAACGTGGAGCTTGGCTGGGGTCCTGGTGCACTATATAAGCCACCCCCTCCTCTAGTTCAAGGGTTCGCACCTCGGTAACTCACATATACACATATCAGTCGACCAGCCTCCGGGCACCAAGACGTAGGGCTGTTACTTCCTCCAAGAAGGGCCTGAACTCGTGAAACACCTTGTGTACAACTCCACCATAGCTAGGGCCTTGGCTCTCCATCCGTACCCCCTACTCGTACTGTCAGACATAGAACCACGACAGTTGGCGCCCACCATGGGGCAAGGCGTCTTAGCGACATCTGGTGAGGTTGCAATTCCTCCTTCGACCTCCTTCATCAAGGTGTCAGGCGGTGGTTTGGTGTTGGGCCGCGAGATCCGGCTCGGCGCGCTCGTTTTTATCGCCGACGACACCACGTGGCTCCAGGAGGCCCCTCTCGACGTCGAAGCTCTGCCCACCCGGGGGCTGCGCACTTCCGCACCAGCGCTTGCGGCGTCCTCCTTCGGCAGCCTTCGATTCAATATTCGTCGTCCCCCATCCCCGTCGGACGTCGCCGCAAGCGATCCGGACGCTCGCGGCTCCAGCAGTGGGTGAAACACGCGGTGGCCCGCCAAACGGCCACCCCTCAAGTCGCGGCCATTGAGCCCGACGGTTACCTCTACGGGCTGGCCGATCCATCGTCCGGGCTCGTGGATTCCGTTTCCGAGTGCGGGAGCAGTGATCCCGCGGCGGAAATTCTCATGGTCGATTCGCGCCGTAATCCGCCGGGTTTTCCTCGCGGTGGAGACGGCGGCATCGGTGGCGGCCGATCACATGACAATGACGGCTACATTCCTCAGCCCCTCACCTCCGAGCAAAGGGCTGAGCTTTGTCGCCGCAACGAAGATGCACTCTTCACTCCCATCGTGGGAGATACTCCAGAGGCTCTGGCCCTCGAAGCCACACGCTTGGCCACCGTGGCCGAGCGCGCCCGCTTGGAAAACATCCAACGCGCACTCGACGAACAGGCCCGCCGACTGGTCCCCGAGTCCAGTCGACGATCGCGGCAATCGCGCCAACACGAGACTCAGGTGTTCCGCACGCCAGTCCAGAACCTCGAAGCCGCGGCTCGCATCGCGGAGTCGATTCAACCCTCTCAGTCGGAGGCTGGGAGGGGCCTTCAGCAGATCCGAGCTTTGCTCCGAACGGCTGAAGAACAAAACGCGACTGTTTCTCAGTCGCGCAACAGGATTCACAGCAGATCGGTGGCTGCAGACACCGTATGGTCGGCCCACAGTCCAAGATCGCCCCTAAGGCGTGAGGAATGTGGCCTGCGGCAAGACCGGCATCCAGGTCGGAATGACGAGCCACACGACCGTCGACACGGGCGTCATGACCACCGTCGAGTGCCTACGCCCCCTCCGGGAAGCGGGTCACACTCGCCCCGGCGGCACGAGGGTAGACGCCTACGCGACATTGAGCGGAGGATTCCCCCAGATCCCCGGAGGCCAGGTTTCGATGCAAGGTCTATCCTTGTGCAGGGACGGGTCGACCGAAACCGGGCATCCAGAGAAGAGCAAGGCAGAGATCAACCGAGTGGCAGCCGAGCACCTGCCTTTGGGACCGAATGCTTCTGTAGTGCTATCAGAGCTGCAGACATCCCTCCGAACTTCAGGTTAGCGGCGGGAGTAAGCAAGTTCACCGGTGAGTCGAAGCCAGACACCTGGCTAGAAGACTACCGAGCGGCTGTGCAGATCGGAGGCGGCAACGACGACGTGGCCATGAAGCACCTCCCCCTGATGCTGGGCGGTTCTGCTCGGGCGTGGCTCAATCAGTTGGCCCCCAGGAGTATTTATAGTTGGGAAGAGCTCGCTCGAGTTTTTATTCAGACCTTCGAAGGCACCTGCAAGCGGCCTGCTGGACTTGCGGAACTTCAGCACTGCGCGCCGAAGTCGAATGAAACTTTGAGAGATTACATCCACAGATGGACCACCTTGCATCACATGGTGGAGAACGTGTCTGAACACCAGGCGGTTTGCGCTTTCATGGAAGGCGTGCGTAACAGAGAGTTGAATCTGAAGTTTGGTCGATCAGGCGACATGTTTCTGTCACGGATGATGGAGATTGCCAGTCGGTATGCCAACGGTGAGGAGGCCGATCGGCTCCGCAGCGGCAAGAAACCAGTCGGGCAAGACGATCAGAATCCCAATCGAAAGAACAAGCGCAAGGCCGAGCCAGCTGCTCAGGGAGAGGCTGCTGTGGTCAATCAGGGAAAGGGCAAAGGAAAGCCGAAAGGTTCCTGGGCCCCCAAGAAGGGAAAGGGTCAAGCTGGAGACGATGTGCTCGACCAGCCGTGCCCCATACACACGAAGAAAGATGAAGAGGGAAACTTGGTATATCCCAAGCACACCACTCGACAGTGTCGACTCCTGATCCAGAACTTCCAGAAGGATCAGTCGACTGAGAAGGAGAAAGAATCAGAAGAGTCCAAAGATAAGGAAGGGGACGGATGATACCCCCGGATCAACTCCACTTTGGTGATTTTCGCAGACGTCTAGAGCAAAAGTCGACTGAAAATCATCAACAGAGAAGCAAATATGGTTGCCCCGGCGACCCCCACGTTTTTGAAATGGTCCAAGACCCCCATCACATTCGACCAGTCTGATCACCCAGTACACATTGCCACCCCCGGGTGGCAGGCACTGGTGGTCGAGCCAGTGATCGAGGGCACACACCTCACCAGAGTCCTGATGGATGGGGGCAGTGGCTTGAACATCTTGTATGCAGCGACCCTCCGGGATATGGGCATTCCGATGTCCAAGCTGAGAGAAAGTAACATGAGGTTCCACGGGGTAATCCCCGGGAAGAAAGCCGACTCGCTTGGCCAGATCACACTCGACGTGGTCTTTGGTGAATCGAAGAATTATCGCAAAGAGAAGTTGACGTTCGAAGTGGTGGACTTCAACAGCGCTTATCACACCATCCTGGGTAGGCCCGCCTACGCCAGGTTCATGGCTCGACCATGTTACGTCTACCTCAAGTTGAAGATGCCGGGACCCAACGGCGTTATAACCGTCACTGGGAACCGTCAGAAAGCGGAAGAGTGCTTCCAAAAAGGCTCGAAAATCGCCGACGAGCAGATGGCAGCAGTAGAGATGGAGGAGTACCAAAAGAGCGTGGATCCGAGTGATCTGCTAAGGGCGAAGAAGCCGGCTTCCGAGTCAGCCTTCCAGTCGGCCGGGGACACCAAACCCGTGCACATTCACCCAACCGACCCCAACGCAGCACCGACCCACATCTCCACTAAACTCGACAGCAAATAGGAAGAAGCGCTCGTCCAGTTCCTCCGTGAGAACTGGGACATCTTCGCATGGAAACCTTCGGACATGCCGGGTGTACCCAGAAGACTGGCCGAGCACCATTTGCGAGTCGACCCAAATGTAAAACCCGTGAAGGAACATCTCCGTCGATCCGCTGCGGAGAAGCGAAAGGCAATTGGCGAGGAAGTGGCTCGGCTCCTAGCAGCTGAGTTTATCCGCGAGATCTACCACTCCGAGTGGCTTGCCAATGTCGTCATGGTCCCCAAGAAGGACAAGTCTCTCCACATGTGCATCGATTTCAAGCACATCAATCGGGCCTGCCCGAAGGATCATTTTCCTCTTCCCCGCATTGATCAGATAGTCGACTCGAATGCGGGATGTGAACGTTTGTCCTTTCTGGACGCGTATTCCGGGTACCATCAGATCCGTCTGTTCGGGCCCGACGAAATCAAGACAACTTTCATCACCCCCTTCGGGTGTTTCTGTTATGTCACCATGCCTTTCGGCCTCAAAAATGCCGGCGCTACCTTCATGCGCATGATCCAGAAGTGCTTGATAAAGCAAATCAGTCAGAATGTCGAGGCATACATGGATGACATTGTGGTCAAGTCACGGAAAGGTTCCGACCTGCTGACTGACCTCGTAGAGACATTCGCAAACCTAAGAAGCTACGATATCAAGCTCAACCCGTCAAAGTGTACATTTGGAGTTCCTGGCGGCAAGTTGCTCGGTTTTCTCGTTTCCGAACGGGGAATCGATGCCAACCCAGAGAAGGTCTGCACCATCCTCCGAATGAAACGCCCCGAGTGTATACACGACGTCCAGAAGCTTACTGGTTGCTTGGCCGCACTGATTCGATTCATTTCTCGTCTTGGTGAGAAGGCACTACCTCTCTACCGACTCATGAAGAAATCCGACAAGTTCGAGTGGAATCCCGAAGCTGAAGTAGCGTTTGAAGAGCTCAAAGCCCTGCTGTCCACCCAGCCGGTGCTCGCTGCCCCAGTCAGCGGAGCCTCTTCTACTGTATATTGTTGCCACCAGACAAGTCGTCAGTACTGTACTCACGGTCGAGCGGGAAGAAGAGGGCAAGGCATACAAGGTCCAACGCCCGGTATATTATATATCCGAAGTTTTGACTCCCTCCAAGCAAAGGTATCCACATTACCAAAAGCTTGTGTACGGGATTTACTTGACTGCAAAAAAGGTTGCCCATTACTTTTCGGACCATACGATCTCAGTCGTCAGCGACGCTCCGCTGTCAGAGATCCTGAACAACCGAGACACAATCGGTCGAGTGGCAAAATGGGCGATTGAACTTCTTCTGTTAGATATCAAGTTTGAAGCGAAGAAAGCCATCAAGTCTCAGGCTATATTAGATTTTGTGGCCGAGTGGATAGAACAAGAGCTGCCGACTCAAGTTCAGTCGGACCATTGGACTATATTCTTCGATGGATCCAAGATGCTGAACGGATCCGGCGTAGGTGTGGTTCTGGTCTCTCCCAGGGGCGACAAGCTCAGCTACGTCCTTGAGATCCACTTTGACTCATCGAACAACGAAGCCGAATACGAAGCACTTTTGTATGGGTTGTGTCATGGAATTAACACGACAGATGTTCGGTTTAACGGACTTAATGATGGAACGATCGCACAGGTTAGCTTGAAGGGGTTAAAAGCACACAAAGGACACAGAGGGTTTATACTAGTTCGGCCCCTTCGATGAAGGTAAAAGCCTACGTCTAGTTTGGTTTGGTATTGCTTCGGCGTCGATGAACAGGGAGCGGATCACTTGCCTGTGTCTCGACGGGTTGTTTCTTGCTTGTCCCTGAACCGTCGCCGGGTCGTCCCTTTATATAGAGGCGACGCCCGGTGCGGTTTACAGATTCCCGAGGCCGGCTCATACTTGTGTCCGCCTCGGTCTCTGATCTTTCTTTCTTATCTTTCAAGTTACATGATCAGGCGGTTTACAAACCGTAACTCTATACATGGGCCCTAAGATCTCATGGGCCGTAGCCCTTACTAAATATTACAATGATTCAAATATATTACAGTAATCCGGTTTACACTAGCCAGTTCATACCTGCTAGTAATATCCCTGACATTAGGCCCTAGAATGATTTGAACTTGTTCACATCAATCTTCCCAGTCTTGCATAATCTTCCTTCTTGTGTCTTCTCATTTTTGTAAACCGGCCATGACGTCATCCTGGAAAGTCACCATGACATCACTTCCGCATTTAACGCACCCAGCTGTCTATCGGCTTTGTTTAAGGGTCGTCCCGAGAATCGAGGCGACAGAGGATCTTTATCCAATCTTCTGCCTCCTCAAATCTCACACCTGTCGTTTCAGCTCTGCCTTTCTATAAATACCGCTGCCTCTGTCCTTTATCTCCGTCCATTCGTTCTTCTTCCTCCGTCGCCCGAGCTCAAAACTCCGTCGTCGCCCGTCGAGCCCAGGTCTCCACCATCGTCCGTCGAGCTCAAGTCTTCGCCGGCCGCTGCATCGACCTGAGCGTGACCAGAGAAAACTCCGCCGCCGCTTCTTGCTGCTCCAGGTATGTCATCTTCTTCGCTGTAGATCCATAGCTCTAGGGTTCCTTCTCGCATCTTCCGCCATTAAACCTCAGTGGTAGCTTCGTCCGTTCATCGTAGGCGCCAAGTTCGCAGAAATTTCAGCCTTTAAATCTTGCCCTTGAAACTTGCTTCTGTTCCGCCACTGTATGCTTTAGATCTCGTCCCTTAGATTCATCTGTTTTATATAAGATTCTTACCGTTCTGTAATAGTCTTGTATTTACTTTTCCTTTTCCTGGGTGCTCAGATCTATTTTATCTTAGCTGTCTGCGAAAACTTGTTTCTTCCCCTTTGTAGATTTGTTAAGTATGCTCCGGTTTAAACAGTCATATGCTGCTGTAAAAATTCAATGACGAACGTGACGGTTTAGCTCTTTCTCTTTTGTTGTCATGGAACGGTAGTAATACAGCTTCCTGTTTATTGCTGGGTCAGCCATATCATTAGTCCCTTGTCTAAACCGTTGCGTAACCTTTGCATATATCTTCTGGTTTATGCCATTGTACTCAAATAATCCGGGTTTACACTTTACCCTTTCAGCACTTGTTCTTCTGTTGCCATGGCCAAACAGTTTGTCTCTTGCAATTGGGTTCCTTCCGTTATTACGGAACAAGATTTAGTCAATGCTGCTGCAATCGGCACTTTAGGCCCTCAGTCCGTTTTAAAATGGCGGGCCCCAGGAGATGAATGTCCTCCTACTCCCAAAGAGGTGGAGATTATTGTCTTCTTTGACCATATTGCTCGGGGCTTCACTCCTCCCGGTTCAAAATTTTTCCGGGACGTACTTGCTGCTTTCCAACTCCATCCTCAGGACATAGGTCCCAATTCTGTTTCCAATATATGCGATTTTCAAGTTTTCTCAGAAGTGTACTTGCAAGAAGAACCGTCAGTTGACTTATTCCGGGACTTCTTCCACCTGAACCGGCGAACTGAATTTACCAGCGGACCTCATCAAGAACTGGGCGGGGTCAGCATTCAGAAGAGAAAAGATGCAGTCTTTCCTCATGCTGCTCTCCACACACACCCCAAGGACTGGAATAAATCTTGGTTTTACTGTATTGACACTTCACCTAAGGGGGAAAACCCATTGCCGGGTTATCGCGAGCACCGTCTTCCGGAGGATCACCCTTTGCCGCAGCGCCTCAGCTCCTCAGAGCGGCCCCGGTTTGCCTCGCAACTTGCCAGGCTAAAGGCCTTTATGGCCAATGGCTTAACCGGAGTGGATTTTATGCGCTGCTGGCTCTCTTGGAGTATCCTTCCTTTGAGCCGGCGCCCAAGCTTGATGTATAAGTATTCTGGTAAACCGGATGATCCTCAACGTTTTTCTAAGGACAAACTTTCTGAATCGGAAGTCACTGAGTCTACTAAGAAAATGCTTAACATCACCTTAGAAGAATGCGGCCAAACCGGATTGGCCCCATATTACAAGAAAAACAAGCTACCTGCGGTATGTCTTACTTTCTTTCATACGTTTGTAATCCGTTCCTTTAAATTATTCTTTCAATTATCTTTCACCTTTTGAACAGGCTGATGATCCCTTTTGGAAGAGGAAACCTCACGAGAAGGCCGGAAAACAGCCACGCCGGAAAGCCTTCGCTACGAAGAAGAGAAAAGCGGTTGGTGGCTCCGGTTCTCATCCTGAGGATGACGATCCAGACTCTGAGGTATGAGTTAATCCGGCTTTGACTTGTTCACTTTTACCCATATCTGTATTTAACGGTAACTTTTCACAGGAGTTGGCTGAAGGAGATAAACCGGCCGAAATTGAGGTAACTATCATTTCTTCTGATTCAGAACCACTTCCACAAAAGAGTCGTCGGACAGTCCAGAAATATCAGTTTTCTCACCCTTATGCTCAATTGGATCCCAATTTTCTTTTGAAGAAACAGCAACACGAAGCCCTTCGCCGGACTACCCGTCATAGCGGTCTTGCAGTTGAATCGTCTGGAATTTCTCTTACTCCAGCTCGGAGGCGCCGCTCTGAGGTTATACTCTCTCCAACTCTTCTTCATCCCAAGGCCGGGCTTATACGCAAACCGCTTAAACCGTCTGACCCTGATTATCAGGATACTCCCTTGTCTTCTTCCGGCGAATCAACTGCCACACAACTCCCACCTCTGAAAACTGTCCCAGGGTAAGTCTTTTAATTTATCCGGTTTATGATTGCACTTTGCTTTACAGTTCTGACTTCTTTTTCCAATTCCTTTCAGCAAACCTAAACCCAGCAAAAAGGCAAAAGCTAACAAACCAACTGCTGAGGCTGCTATTGATGATCCGGCGGTTGATCCGGATACAACCGTCCCTCCAGAAGGCGAGCCCACAATGCCGCTTGAAGATCCCGCTCCTGTGGATCATACCACTATGCCTGAGAATCTCAATACTGAGGATGTTCGTGAACCGGCAAGTCCTGCCCGGGCCAATTCTCCTCGGACCAATCCGGCTCCTGCCAGTCCGGTTCACACTGCGACCCCACCACCAACGACTGCTTCTCCGGAAGTTCAAGTAACCGGCACAGGTTATACTGCTCCTGCCGAGCCCACTGTCTTAGCCAAACATACGGCTAAAGCGGAGAAGCTGCATCAAGAAAAGGGTAAATGGAGTACCGAGCTGTCTAGCTTTGCTGACATGAGTGCCCAGGAGCTCTATTCTGGGTACTTGAACCGGCTTCACACTGGTCGAGACTATGAAGCAGGCTTGATTAACATGATGAAGGACAAGTATGAGGTAATCATGTTTGTTTGTTTTTTTTGCTTTTGATGTGCTTCTATCTATATCATAGTAGCCCCCAAGTTCCGGTTTAGCTACGTCCATAAGGTGAACCGGTACTTATAATTTGAGCAAATGATCTTACATTAGCCCCCAAGTGCCAGGGGCATAATTCGGTTTATGTGCCTGGGACTTGTCTGAATATTTTCTTTGACACTTCAACTGTCCATTAGCCCCCAAGTGTCAAGTAGACAACTTGTTTGTGTGCTTGAGACTTGTCTTTGAATTGCTATTGTTGGACGCTTCAACTTCCCATTAGCCCCCAAGTGCCAAGTAGACAACTTGTTTGTGTGCTTGACACTTGTCTGACTTTTGCTTTCATTCCACTTGATTTTCCTTGCAGGCTGACTTGAACCGGAGGGTAGAAGAAATTACTGAACTCCGAAACAGACTTGCTGAAACGGAAACTGCTGCTTCTAAGGCCAAAAAAGACTTGGCGCTGAGCTTAAAAACTGATGAACAACTGAAGAAATTCTTTGAAGAGGAACGGACCGCCTTTGAAGTTCAGAAGAAGGATTTAGAAAAAAGGGCAAAGGACGCTGAAGAAGCTCTTAATCCGGTGACTGAAGAGTTAACCGGTTTAAAGCGGCAAATAGAATTGATGACTTCTGCTGTGTTTGGTAAGTACTTAATATATATTCCTGCCTTCATCCTTGCAATCTTCAATCCGTTCCGGTTTAACTGTGATAATCATATGCAGGGCGCCGTGTCACCCATCTTGGGGATGACTTACGGAAAAAACTCAAGGCATCCTATACTCTGGTCGAGCAGCTGTATTCCGGCGCTCAAAGGGTTATAAGCACAATGTCTTTCAATAAACCGGCCCCCACTACCATCCAGGGCACATTAGAGAAGCTGTCTGTTTTGCCAGTGCGCTTGGAGGAAGTTAAGAAGTCTGCTGCTCGAGCTGGTTCCCTCATGGCGCTTACCAGAGCGAAAGCGTGGGTTCCGGACTTTGATTCGGAAGAAGCTTTGAATGGTTATCCAAATACAAAAGAAGACGGATCATCTTTTACTGCAAAGGATCTCCACGCCTTTACGAAGGAGATGCGCCCTCTTGCCAGCAAGCTTGCTGCCGAAACAGACTTGTCCAGGTATCATCCGGGGTATGATTTACAGAACGAGCGGGTGGATCGGCCGGTTTATGATACCGTCAATCTAATCCCACCAGTGCGTCCTCATACCTTCGCCCCAGATATCAATCCGACTGAACTCATCAATGAAGAAATGTACTTTCGTGCCTTAACGAAAATCGATTGGTGCGTCCCTGACTTCCAGCCACTTCAGGAAGAGGAGGAGATTCCGGAACAAGTTGATACCCAGCCATCACAGCAGGAGGAAGCGTAGTTCATAGTATATCTTTGTAGCTGCAATCTTATTTTGCTGAACAATCTTTTAATCCGTTCAGGCTTGCTATGCCTTGTAATAGGATAGTTGAAAACATTGTCTGCTTTGATCCGGATGCTCCAATGTTGCCAATTTAAATTTGGTCTGATATGGACTATCCTGCATATCATCTGTTTCTGCATAAATAATACTAAAAATATGTCCTAGCGGTTTTACTGCTGGACCAATTAAATTGCTCTCATATATATATATATCAAACGAGTGTTTTGTTTGCATCAAAAATAACTTCATACCTGCCATCCAGTATACTTGATACTTTTAATCTGGTAGAATTTTAAAATTTTCTGAGGGAAGCTTTGATAGACCCAATAATAATCCCGGGTTTGATAAAAGACACCGGTTTAGATCACGCTGGAACTTTGTCCAGACATTTGTAGATATACTTGGTTTTTGCCTAATGGCTGATCCGGATTATAATGAACACCGGTTTAACTCATGCTGGTATTCATGACCCAGACTTTTAACTCATGCTGGTGTTCATGACCCAGACTTTTACCTTATGCTGGTGTTCATGACCCAGACCTTTGAAGATATATGGTCAACTCTGGAGTTGTCCCATTCCGGATTAAGGAACCATAAAACATAAACACCAGAAATGCAAGTTTTGCAAATAAAACCATGTAGTCAAGGCTTTTTACGAGCTGCCAGGCTCAAAGCAAGGTTCAGCCAATCAATGGAATGGGCTTACCATCCAGAGGGCCGGTCGATGGATGCGGGTACCATCCATAGGAACCGGATATGACCAACAGGGGTTAAGCTAGAATTCGGGTACAATCCTGCCCCCCGCTGGTCATATAAAACTTTAGCCAATCACTGGATGCGGGTACCATCCAGAGGGCCTCTATGGTTCCCGTAGAACCATAGGAAGAACTTTAGCCAATCACTGGATGGTTGTCACCGTCCAGAGGGCCTCCATGTTTCCCGTAGAACCATAGGAAAAACTTTAGCCAATCACTGGATGGTTGTCACCATCCAGAGGGCGTCCATGGTTCCCGTAGAACCATAGGAAAAACTTTAGCCAATCACTGGATGGTTGTCACCATCCAGAGGGCCTCCATGGTTCCCGTAGAACCATAGGAAAAACTTTAGCCAATCACTGGATGGTTGTCACCATCCAGAGGGCCTCCATGGTTCCCGTAGAACCATAGGAAAAACTTTAGCCAATCACTGGATGGTTGTCACCATCCAGAGGGCCTCCATCGTTCGAATACGACCATATGTTTGAATAGGAAGTCCTTCAGTGAGTTATTGCTCCAGAATACATATGCCCTGCAGAATTATTTTAAACCAATCGAAGTGTTTGACACATGAGATATGATAATAAATGTATGGTTGTCACCATAAGATACTTATATTGGAAAAAAGGCTGAGCCCCCGGTTTACCGAGGGTGCCGGTTTATTCATTAATCATAATATATACATAGGATACAGTAAAGCTCATGGCTTAAGTGTAGTAGGGCCGCAAGAGGGCGATGTTCCATGGCCTCTTTGTTTCTTCTTCCGATGTCCGTGAGTCCTTGTGTTCTCGAACGTCCACCAGGTAGTATGAACCGTTGTGCAGATTCTTGCTGACCACAAAGGGCCCTTCCCAAGGTGGGGATAGCTTGTGCATATCTGTTGGATCTTGGATGAGCCGGAGCACCAAATCTCCCTCCTGGAACGTCCTTGTCTTGATCCGGCGGCTGTGATACCTGCGCAAGTCTTGTTGATAAATCACAGACCGTGCCGCTGCTATATCACGCTCTTCATCTAACCGGTCCAAGCTTTCTTGTCTCGCCTGCTCGTTGGACGCTTCCACATAGGCTGTCACCCTTGGTGAATCATGACGGATATCACTTGGAAGGACTGCTTCAGCACCATATACCATGAAGAAAGGTGTATAACATGTGGACCGGTTTGGCGTAGTATTGATACTCCAAAGGACAGAAGGTAACTCCTCAACCCAGCACCCTGGTGTTATTTGCAAGGGAGTCATAAGTCGGGGCTTGATACCTCGCAAAATCTCCTGATTTGCTCTTTCAGCTTGACCATTGGATTGAGGGTGGGCCACAGAAGACACGTCTAGGCGAATATGTTCCCGTTGACAAAATTCTTCCATCTCACCCTTAGATAAATTGGTGCCGTTGTCCGTGATGATGCTGTGTGGAAAACCAAACCGGAAAATTACCTTTTTGATAAATTTGACCGCTGTGGACGCATCACACTTGCTCACATGCTCTGCCTCAATCCATTTTGTAAACTTGTCCACAGCCACCAGTAGATGAGTTTTCTGATCTTGGGATCGTTTGAAGGGCCCGACCATATCCAGCCCCCAAGTCGCGAACGGCCACGTTATTGGTATCATCCGGAGCTCCTGTGCCGGAACAAGAGCACGTCGTGAAAACTTCTGACAAGGATCACACTTCCGGACTAAATCCGCCGCATCAGCATGAGCTGTCAACCAATAGAATCCATGTCGAAAAGCTTTAGCCACCAAAGATTTTGAACCGGCATGATGACCACAATCCCCTTCATGAATCTCACGAAGGATCTCACAACCCTCCTCAGCTGATACACACCGCTGAAATGCTCCAGAAACACTGCGATGATGAAGTTCCCCGTTTGCAATTGTCATGGACTTAGAACGCCGGACTATCTGTCGTGCCTCGATCTCGTCGTCCGGTAGCTCTCCCCGGTTTAGATACGCCAAATAAGGTAACGTCCAGTCCGGAATAACGTGAAGTGCTGCAACTAGCTGTGCCTCCGGATCAGGAACAGCCAAGTCTTCCTCCGACGGTACTTGAACTGATGGACTGTGCAGCTCATCCAAAAAAGTATTCGGCGGTACCGGTTTACGCTGTGAACCCAGCCGGCTTAAAGCATCGGCCGCTTCGTTCTTTCGTCGGTCTATGTGGTCCACCTGATACCCTTTGAAATATCCTGCAACTGCTTCCACTTCTCGTCTGTAAGCTGCCATGAGAGGATCTCTCGAATCCCACTTGCCTGATACTTGTTGTGCCACCAAATCTGAGTCACCGAAACACTTAACCCGGCTCAAGTTCATCTCCTTGGCCATCCGCAAGCCATGAAGCAATGCTTCATACTCTGCTGCATTATTAGTACAAGGAAACAATAAACGGAGGACATAGCAAAACTTGTCTCCTCGCGGGGAAGTTAAAACAACTCCAGCCCCCGAGCCTTCTAACTGTCTTGAACCGTCAAAGTGAATCGTCCAGTATGTAAGATCCGGCTTCTCCTCTGGTGTTTGCAGTTCTGTCCAATCATTGATGAAATCCACCAATGCTTGAGATTTGATAGCGGTGCGTGGCACATATTTCAACTCGTGTGGGCTGAGCTCAATGGCCCACTTCGCCACTCTACCCGTAGCTTCCCTGTTCTGGATTATATCTCCCAATGGCGCTGAACTAACAACAGTTATCAGATGGCCTTGGAAATAATGCTTCAATTTCCGGTTTGCCATGAATACACCATATACCAGTTTCTGCCAATGCGGGTACCTCTATTTAGACTCAATGAGTACTTCACTGATATAATAGACCGGACGTTGAACCGGATACTCTTTCCCCGCCTCTTTGCGCTCAACCACGATTGCCACACTAACTACCCGTGCATTAGCAACAACATATAACAATAAAGGCTCATTATCAACAGGGGCGGCTAGGACCGATGGTCTTGCCAACTGCCGCTTCAAATCTTCAAACGCAGTATTTGCCTCATCACTCCATACGAATCGATCCATCTTACTCAACATCTGATAAAGCGGAATTGCCTTCTCCCCCAAACGGCTGATGAACCGGCTTAATGCTGTGATCCGGCCAGCGATACACTGAACATCATTAATGCAAACCAGTTTAGTCAAAGATGTGATTGCCTTGATCTTATCCGGATTAGCTTCGATTCCTCTTTTGGACACTAAGAACCCGAGGAGCTTGCCTGCCGGAACACCAAAAACGCACTTCTCCGGATTAAGCATCATCTTATAGGCTCGAAGATTGTCAAAAGTCTCCTTGAGGTCTTCTATCATCGTCTCCTCTTTTCTTGACTTCACCACTATATCATCCACATAAGCATGAACATTTCTGCCTATCTGCCCCTTAAGAAAGTTTTGTACACAACGCTGATAAGTTGCTTGGGCACTCTTGAGCCCAAAAGGCATAGATACATAACAAAAGGCACCAAAAGGAGTTATGAAAGCTGTCTTCTCCTGGTCCTTAACTGCCATCTTGATTTGGTGATATCCGGAGTATGCATCCAAAAAACTCAAACGCTCACATCCTGCTGTAGCATCGATGATCTGATCAATACGAGGGAGAGCAAAAGGATCAGTTGGACAAGCTTTGTTGAGGTCTGTGTAGTCCACACACATTCTCCACTTTCCATTCTTCTTTAATACCAGCACCGGATTGGCCAACCATTCCGGATGAAAAACTTCAACTATGAACCCTGCGGCTAAAAGCCTGGCCACCTCTTCTCCTATAGCTTTGCGCCTTTCTTCGTTGAAGCGGCGTAGATACTGCTTGACTGGTTTGAACTTCGGATCAATGTTAAGACTGTGCTCAGCGAGTTCCCTCGGTATACCTGGCATGTCAGAAGGTTTCCATGCAAAGATATCCCGGTTCTCATGGATGAACTCGATGAGCGCGCTTTCCTATTTGGGGTCAAGGTTAGCGCTGATAGTGAACTGCTTGGATGAATCGCCTGGCACAAAATCAACTTGCTTGGTCTCCTCCGCCGATTTAAATTTTAACGCCGGATCATGCTCCGTAGTCGGCTTCTTCAACGGGGTCATATCTGCCGGATCAACATTATCCTTATAAAACTTCAACTCCTCTGTAGCACATACTGCCTCCGTGTAAGCAGCGTCTCCCTCTTCACACTCCAATGCAATCTTGCGACTTCCATGAACCGTGATCGTGCCTTTGTGACCCGGCATCTTGAGCTGCAGATAAACATAACACGGCCTAGCCATAAACTTGGCATAAACCGTCCTCCCGAACAGAGCGTGATAAGGGCTCCGGATCTTGACGACTTCAAAAGTTATCATCTCTGACCTGGAATCATGCTCATCTCCAAAGGTAACTTCTAAGTCAATTTTCCCAACTGGGTAAGCTGAATTACCTGGAACCACCCCATGGAACACCGTGTTTGACTGCCTTAGCTTCTTATCCGTCAAGCCCATTCGACGGAAGGTCTCATAATACAAGATATTGATGCTGCTGCCGCCGTCCATAAGAACTTTAGTGAACTTATAACCACCCACCTGTGGTGCTACCACCAAGGCCACGTGGCCCGGATTATCCACCCGCATCGGGTGATCCTCCCTGCTCCATACAATGGGCTGCTCTGACCAGCGCAGGAATTGCGGCGTCGCCGGTTCAACCGCGTGGACTGCCCGCTTTAAAACTTTTTGATCTCGTTTACACAAACTCGTGGTGAACACATGATATTGCCCACTGCTCAACTCCTTCGGATTACTCTGATATCCGGATTGCTGCTGATGTTGCTGACGCTGCTGATTACCCTGGTTATTGTTATTACCTTGGCCCTGCTGTTGGCTGCCTTGGTTATTGTAACCACCTTGACCATACGGCTGATTACCCTGGTTATTATAACCACCTTGACCATATTGATTATTGACCCGGTTATGATAACCACTGTTGTTGCCACGATATCCTGATCCGGAGCCGTTCCCCTGGTGACCCGGACCGTAAAACCCCGGGCCTGAGCCGCCATTTGGGGGCCTGCTTTTAGAGTTGAAGCGGCCCATTATGGCTTCCATCAAGGGCCTGCATTCTCCTATAGTGTGTTTCGCTGGTCGTTCCCTTGTGCTATGCTTCGGACAAGGCTGACTTAACTCCTGGTCCCAACTAACATCCCCTCCGCCGGTTTGTGGAGGCGGTTTGCCCTTATCGCGCTGAAAACCCCCTTGAACTTGGGTATTGGCCACGAAATCAGAACCACCCTCTGTCTTTTGCTTGCCTAAGAGACTGGTACCAGCCGGATTAACCTGTGCCGGTTTACCAGGCTTATTGACCTTTCCAGCCTTGTCTCCCTCTGCTTCTGGATACTTATTGTTGTCGGAGTCCCCATACTTCACCAGAGCACTCATGAGAGTTCCCATATCATTACAATCCCGTTTAAGCCGTCCTAGTTTTAACTTTAGAGACTCAAACCGGCAATTGTTTTCCAGTGTCACTATTGTCGTACTGGGATTTATACCATTCGAAGAATGCAAGATCTCTGATACTCGCCGCACCCATGCACTTGTAGATTCCTGTTCTCCTTGCACACAGGCTGCTAGATCCACTATTGACATCGGCTACTTGCATGTATCTTTAATTTTTTTGATAAACTGGCGACGTAGCTCTCCCCATGACCCGATGGAATTAGGGGGTAAACCCTTTAGCCAGGTCCGGGCTGTACCTTCAAGCATCATAGTAAAGTACTTTGCACAAGCCGCTTCATCTACATCCAGCATCTCCATGGCCATCTCGTAACTCTCAACCCAAGCTTCTGGAGCCAAATCTGCTGTGTAATTAGGCACCTTACGCGGACCTTTGAAATCCTTGGGCAGTTTCACGCTCCGTAAAGCGGGGATAAGACACTGCACCCCAAAGGAACTCGTTGTGACTCCTGTCTCTGCTGTGGCTGTGTGAACCGGCGTCGTCTGACGGATCTCCTCCCGGGCTACCGATCTAACCCGATTTGCATCCTGAGCTTGTGCATCTGCGCCTGCCGGATTATTCTGTTTGTGCCGGTGTCGCCTGCGTTCACTGCTAGACACTTCTGGTTCCTCCCAATGCCTAGTGTAACTCCGGCTGGGCGTGGTGTTGAATGGAGCCTCTCCCGGCTATGCGAATATGCTTGCTGTTGTATTAACGCCGTATTAAGTAGGTCCTTAACCCTGCGTGCCTCCAACGCCACCGGGGATGTCCCCTCAATGGGTAAAGCGGCCAAGCGTGAAGCAGCAGCAACGATGTTGTCCAAAGGATTTGAATAGTGACCCGGAGGGGTAGGAACGTGAGGCGTAGGGATGACCCACCGATCTTGCTCCGCAGTAGGCTGCTGAACCGACTCATCCCTTGGGGGCGCCGTCCGGTTTAAAGCCGGATCATTGCTGGTCCCAGCCCCGGGTGTCCTGAACAGATCTATCGCCTCGTAAATCGACGGTAGACGAGATTGATATTTCCGACTCCTTACCCCCTGTGCAGAGGCCTGCTCCATCCTTAGATGAAAAGTATGATCATTCAGTTCCGCCTGCCTTATTGCTATCATAGCCTTCTCTGTTTTCAGATCTTCCCTTGCTTGATCAATCCGGCCCTTTAGCTGAAGGAGCTCTGCATCATGTTGCGCCTTGTCTGCTGGAGCTACCTCTGCCATGGCTCGGGCTGTGAACTCCTCGACTAAGGTGGATAGAACGTCAGTAGGCGAGAGGGCCTGGCCACTCCCCCCTACACCAGCTTCTGCTGTTGCCCCGATCACCGTGGACTGTGGCGTAGGTTGTGAACCAGCCATAAAGACAGCCGCCCGGTTTGGCAGGACAAAGGGGCCCGGAATACTGTCTCCGTCGGACTCACCCTCAGACCGGCCGTCCCGCAACTGATACAAAGATTCAGTCTCTCCGGATGAAGATTCGTCGTCGGAGTAGACAACTGTCTCGCCACCGGATTCCGATCCGTCCTCGGCCTGGACCCCGTGAACTGCTCCAACGAAGACGTGCTTCATGGCGGGCTGAATCCGGGCCGATCTCGCATGCTGAGCCGGCTCGACGATGTTGGGGAAGATGTCCGGCTCAGGTCCCGGTTCGCCGATCTTGCCGATGAAGACGTGGATGCCGCCGAAGGGAACCCGATACCCGTATTCGATTGAATCGGCCTCCGGTCCCCAGCCCGCGTCGTCGATGTAGATCCGGCCGCGGCGACTCTTGGTCATCCGGCCGACCGCGTAACCCTTGAGCCCTTCAAAGCTGCCCTTCAAGAACTCGAAACCATCGTGCGCAGGCCCCACGATGGGCGCCAACTGTCGTGGAATTAACACGGCAGATGTCCGGTTTAACGGACTTAATGATGGAACCATCGCACAGGTTAGCTTGAAGGGGTTAGAAGCACACAAAGGACACAGAGGGTTTATACTAGTTCGGCCCCTTCGATGAAGGTAAAAGCCTACGTCTAGTTTGGTTTGGTATTGCTTCGGCGTCGATGAACAGGGAGCGGATCGCTTGCCTGTGTCTCGACGGGTTGTTTCTTGCTTGTCCCTGAACCGTTGCCGGGTCGTCCCTTTATATAGAGGCGACGCCCGGTCCGGTTTACAGAGTCCCGAGGCCGGCTCATACTTGTGTCCGCCTCGGTCTCTGCTCTTTCTTTCTTATCTTTCAAGTTACATGATCAGGCGGTTTACAAACCGTAGCTCTATACATGGGCCCTAAGATCTCATGGGCCGTAGCCCTTACTAAATAATACAATGATACAAATATATTACAGTAATCCGGTTTACACTAGCCGGTTCATACCTGCTGGTAATATCCCTGACAGGTTGCGTATGGCCATCTCACTCGGCGTCTGTCGCTTGATGGTCTACGGCGACTCCGACCTGGTGGTGAACCAAGTGATGAAAGAATGGGACGTCAGGAGCCCGGCAATGACCAGTTATTGCAGTGCGGTCCGGAAGCTTGAAAAGAAGTTTGAAGGCTTAGAGCTCCATCATGTGCCCAGAGCCAAGAATCAACTAGCCGATGACCTCGCTAAAATTGGGTCGACTCGGAAGCCCATACCCAAGAATGTGTTCCTAGAGCATCTGCACACCCCTTCTGTCAAAGAAGACCCCTTCACGGAAGACCCCCGCAGCCAGTCAGCGCGTCAGATCCGACTAAAGTTGAGGTACCGGCCGTGGTCGACTTGATCATGGAGGTCTTAGTGATTACGCCGGACTGGACTGTGCCATATATATCTTATCTGCTCAGGCAAGAACTCCCAGAAGATGAGGAGGAAGCACGCCAGATCATCCGCCGATCCAGGGCATTCACTGTCATTCAGGGTCAACTCTACAGAGAAAGCGTCACTGGAGTCGCTCAGTGCTGCATCACTCCAGAGGAAGGTCGACTGATCTTGGATGAAATCAACTCGGGAACTTGCGGTCACCACGCCTCTTCTCGGACTATAGTGGCCAAAGCATACCGAGCCGGGTTCTACTGGCCCCGCGCCAACGAGATGGCCAAGGATATTGTGGACAAATGCGCGGGTTGCCAGTTCTACTCCAACATGACCCACAAGCCGGCTTCCGCCTTGAAGACCATTCCACTAGTTTGGCCCTTTGCTGTTTGGGGGCTTAGACATGGCCGGCCCTTTCAGGACAGGGAGAAGCGGATTCACCCACCTGCTCGTGGCAGTCGACAAGTCCACCAAATGGATTGAGGCCAAGCCCATCAAGAACATCGAGTCAAGCACCGCCATCAGCTTCATCAGGGAATTGATATTCAGATATGGGGTTCCCCACAGCATCATCACAGACAACGGCTCCAACTTTGACTCGGATGAATTCAGAGCTTTTTGTGCTTCCCAGGGGACATGAGTCGACTACGCCTCCGTGGCACATCCGCAGTCGAATGGGCAGGCAGAAAGAGCAAATGGTTTGATTCTCCAAGGCCTAAAACCACGGCTCATGCGTGATCTTAAGCATGCCGCTGGGGCTTGGGTAACAGAACTACCATCCGTCTTATGGGGTCTGAGAACAACTCCGAACCGGTCGACCAACCACACCCCTTTCTTCATGGTCTATGGAGCTGAAGCGGTGTTGCCGAGCGACTTGTTGCACAACACCCCCATAGTGGAAATTTTCTCCGAAGCCGAGGCAGAGCAGGCTCGTCAAGATGCGGCCGACCTTTTGGAAGAGGAAAGAGAGATGGCCTTGATCCGGTCGACCATCTATCAACAGGACCTGCGTCGATTCCACGCTCGCAACGTCCGAAGCCGAGCATTCCAGGAAGGAGACCTGGTCCTTCGAGTGTATCAGAAACGTCCACACAAACTCGCCCCGGCCTGGGAAGGCCCATTCATCATCACCAAGGTACTACACAACGGAGCATACCACCTCTACAATGTAGCCAAGAAGAAAGACGAACCTCGTTCGTGGAACGCGGACCTGCTCCGCCGCTTCTACAATTGAGACACTCGACAGTCGAGTTGTAATAAAGATTTCCCAATTTGTTTCAAAGACAAGTTAGCAATGGTCCTTTAATGATTGATGTTTTCTAAAAAAACGTTGGTCTTCAAAATCCCCCAGTGGGTGCTTAGCTGCGGTCCTCCGAGCTACGTCGCAAGTATAATGTTGCTCTGTCTTCCGAGCTCCGCCACAAATACGACGTAGCTTGGAATCGCCTAAGTTACAAACATCCACTCCGAGTGAAGAGCAACCCTCTCACTAGGGGGCTTAGCTGCGACCCCATGACTCGCCTAAGTTTCAAACGCTTACTCCGAGTGAAGAGCAACCCTCTCACTTGGGGGCTTAGCTGCGGTCCTCCGAGCTACGTCGCAAGTATAATGTGGCTCTGTCTTCCGAGCTCCGCCACAAATACAACGTAGCTTGGAATCGCCTGAGTTACAAACATCCACTCCGAGTGAAGGGCAACCCTCTCACTCGGGGGCTTTGCTGCGACCCCGTGACTCGCCTAAGTTTCAAACGCTTACTCCGAGTGAAGAGCAACCCTCTCACTCGGGGGCTTAGCTGCGGTCCTCCGATCTACGTCGCAAGTATAATGTGGCTCTGTCTTCCGAGCTCTGCCACAAATACAACGTAGCTTGGAATCGCCTAAGTTACAAACATCCACTCCGAGTGAAGAGCAACCCTCTCACTCGGGGTCTTAGATGCGACCCCGTGACTCGCCTAAGTTTCAAACGCTTACTCCGA
>LR738711.1:72351574-72485569 GCA_902687465.1 Secale cereale
TCTCACTCGGGGGCTTAGCTGCGGTCCTCTGATCTACGTCGCTAGTATAATGTGGCTCTGTCTTCCGAGCTCCGCCACAAATACAACGTAGCTTGGAATCGCCTGAGTTAGAAACATCCACTCCGAGTGAAGAGCAACCCTCTCACTCGGGGGCTTAGCTGCGACCCCGTGACTCGCCTAAGTTTCAAACGCTTACTCCGAGTGAAGAGCAACCCTCTCACTCGGGGGCTTAGCTCAGGTCCTCCGAGCTACGTCGCAAGTATAATGTGGCTCTATCTCTCGAGCTCTGCCACAAATAAAACGTAGCTTGGAATCGCCTAAGTTACAAACATCCACTCCGAGTGAAGAGCGGCCCTCTCACTCGGGGGGCTTAGCCGCGACCCCGTGACTCGCCTAAGTTTCAAACGCTTACTCTGAGTGAAGAGCAACCTTCTCACTCGGAGGCTTAGCTACGGACGTCGACTCAAAGATTCAAGCAATCAAAGAAGAGCCACAAACCGAAAGATCAAAATCAGATAAAAGTCCCGCAAGATTCGGGCAAGAGTACTTGGGCCGCAGGCCCGCCAGAGTTTAACTATTACAAGAGCACACAGCATTCCGTGGCAAATGGGATTAAAGTATCAAAGTCATTCCTCGGGGCGAGGCGGGCTTGCGGGTGCGACAAACTCGTCCAGGTTGATCCCGTCAGCGATGCGGGTGACGACTTCCAGGAAAGTCTCCATAAACAACTGGAACTGGAGCTCCTTCGTATTGGCAACCTTGAGCGCCGCAAGCCTTCTATCCTTCACCTCCTTGCAGTGCACACGGACCAAGGACAGCGCCACGTCGGCTCCACTCCGGGCGGACGACTTCTTCCATTCCTGCACTCGGTTGGGGATCTCATTGAGTCGAGTCATCAAGGAGTCGAGGTTGTTCTCCAGCACGACCCCCCTCTAGAGCGCGGTGTCGATTCGGGCCATCACCGCTTTCAGCCGTCCCAGATAATCCGTGGCCGCAGTGGGGCGGGACTCCAGCCTCAAGATGTTCATGGTAACCTCATCCTTCACGATGGAATTGGTTGGGTCCAAGCCGGGCTCGACCCGTCCAGTCTCTTCTTCAAAGTTACGACAGAACTCTACGCCGAAAATAGCAAGTCGAGTCAGCAGACAAGATATGGGTCGACCGATCCAGCCTAACCCGAGCCGAAAGGGACATACCTTCGAGCACGAGGTACTATTTCTTGGTGAGGTCACCCAGATAGGCCTCAAGATCAACCCTCTTCCGGAAAAGAGCCTCGTACTTGTCGTTCAAGACAGTCTTGGAGTTCTTCAGCCGAGTCACCTCTTGATTAGCTGCGTCGAGCGAGCCTCTCAGCCTGATGATCTCTGCCTCGAGCGCACCTACAGAAGCCAACTTCTGCGCCGCTAGTTCCATCTTCTCTTGAACCGCCTGATGCGCCGCCGCCAGGTCGAGATCTTTCTGCTCCAAGGCCGCTTTCAGTTGACCTACCAAAGCCACCACTGGACAAATGAACATGAGGGAACACAAGGCATATCTATCAAAAGTCAGTCGACAAAAGGTCGGTGTCGGTTACCAGCCGCATCATCCTGCGTCTTCTTCGGGTGGTCCCGAGCCAACTGCAAGTCGAGATTGAGCTGGATTTGCTTCTTCTCTAGGTCAGCAAATTTGGCCCCAAACTCACAAGATTTCTGCATCAACACAACAAAACAAGATTCTAAGACTACAGTCGAGTCAAAACACTCAACCGCAGTCTCAAGGACTACACCCAGTGGGTGCACTGAGCGTGCCCTTACTGGTTTCACTCGGCCAAAACTATTCTGGCTCGAGCAAAAAAAAAACAGCAAGGAAGAAAAAGTTCTATAGTCAGACCATGGACGACCGCCAGCAGTCGACCATGGTCTCGGCGACTAGACCTAGTGGGTGCACTGAGCGTGCCCCCACCGGCTCTCACTCGACCGGGATCAGTCTCGCTCAAGTCCAAGAGAAGTCAAAAGCAAACACATCAAGAACACACCCAGTGGGTGCGACATCATCTTACGAACAAAGCAGCAGATTCTCTCGAAGCCAAAGACTATTCTAGTGGAGAAAACGAACCTGGACGTTGGCCCGAAGAGCAGAACTAGCATCATAAGCAGTCATGCTGGCCTCGTACGCTGCCTTCGTCCTCTCCATCATCAACCCCGCCTGGCGAACGGCTTCTTGAGCCGCTCCCACAGGATCCTCCGGGAGGCGGTAGGAGGAGAAGAGAACGGACGAAGGGGCAGGCGTTGGGTCGAAGGCAGGAGCGGGCGCTGGATCGACGGCTGGAGCGGGCACTGGGTCAACGACTGGAGCAGGCGCTAGGACGACGGCCGGGGCAAGTACCGGGCCGACGACCCCTCCAGTTGACGAAGCGAGGCAGACGGTCGACACAGGGTCGGCAAAGGAGACCGTGGCTCGGGCCGCATCTTCCTGTGGCTGGGCCTCCGAGCCACAGAGCGCCTTCTGGCCCTTCTTCCCTGTGCGTCGTCGGTGTCCTCCCAAGCGCTCCTCATCAACCTCATCATCGTCATCTGGGAGCTCTATGACGTGGCGCGGCACTTCAAGACAAACAATAAGAAAAGTTCAGTCGACCGTCACCCATAACCGACGAAAGAAAAACAAGACACGATCTGTGACCCGCACCTGCGCGGGATGTCGCGGCATCTGCAGTCTCCTCGTCGTCCCAACCCTTGTCAATATCCATTGAGGTCGTGGAAGCAGCAGCGTTGAAGGGATCCCTCGAAGATGAGTCGACAGAAGACACGGTCGACCTCCAAAAGAAAAACAGAAAGAAACAAAACCAAGCGATACTTACGTGGAGGCGATGGGAACATCTACCTTGATCCTCGGCAGGGCCTTCTGGGGCTTGGTGGTGGTAACCTTGCGATGCTTGGGCACCTTCACAGAGGGGTCAGGAGTGGCCGTGCGGGTGCGTTTGGGCATCCGAGAGCCTAAAGGACCCGTCCGAGGGCGTGCGGCCCCTGGGTCGTTCTTCTCCTTGGACCGCCGCTCATCACGGGGAGGTGACTCGACCTCCTCCCCGCTGCTGTAGTCCTCGCTCTCCTCCTCGGTCTCCTCCTCCGACTTCCACTCGGTGGCGTCGCCCACGCCCTCCTCACCCTCCTGGACCAAGTCCCCGTTGGGCAGCGAGTACATCTCAGTGTAGATCTGCAAAAGGGGAAGTTTGACCAAATATCAGTCGATCCGTCAATACAAATTGCAAGCCAACGGCGGAAACATCACTCGGGAGCAAAAGACTAACCTTGTCAGGTAGAGGGTCATCGTTGAATGGGATGACCCTCCCAGACCCCCTAGGGTTATCTTTGTTCCCCGTGATACACTTCAGGCACTGCGCCACGTACTTCACGTCGGCCGCCTCCGGGTGGACTCGCGACGAGTCGTCGGTGCCGGAGTACAACCACATCGGGTTGTCCCGAGCCTGGAGCGGCTGGATCCTCCGCAGGAGGTACACCTCAAACAGGTCCATCCCCGTTACACCCTCACGGACCAACTGGACGACCCGCTCCATGAACATGTTCACTTCGGCCCTCTCGGCCTTACCCACTATCATTGAAGGAGGCTGGCTGGCTCGACCCAGAGAGAAAGGAGGAAGACCAGTCGACTGACCCGGGGTCGGACTGTCCTTATAATAAAACCAAGTCGACTGCCAGCCCCGAATCGACTCCGGAAATATCATGGGGGGAAAGGCGATCCTATTCCTAAGTTGGATTCCGAGCCCGCCGCACGCCTGGAGGACGTGCGTCTTATCGTCCCTCGGATTCGCCCTCTTGACAGTTTGCGAGCGGCAGGTAAAAATGTGTTTGAACAAGCCCCAGTGCGGCCGGCAACCGAGGAATTTCTCGCACATGGAAACGAACGCGGAAAGGAAAGCGATGGAATTGGGCGTGAAGTAATGCAACTGGGCGCCAAAGAAAATCAAGAAAGCGCGAAAGAAGGGATGCGGAGGCATGGAAAAACCTCGGTCGACGTGGATCGCAAGGAGGACGCACTCGCCCTCCCGCAGCCGGGGCTCGAGTTCTCCCTCTGGCACCCGCCAGGAACCGCGGGCGATCAACCCTTCCTCCTCCAGCTCCTCCAGATCCTCCGCCACGATGGTGGACCGGATCCAGTCCCCCTGGATCCAACCAGCGAGGAGTCCAGACCTTGACGACGATCCACTCCGGCCGGACCGCCTCCCCTTCCCCGTCGCCGCCTTCTTCGAACGCTCCATCGCCGCGGTCTTGTCCTTGCCCATGGCACGCGCGCCGGCGGTCGCTGTGGAGAGAGGCGAGAAGAAGCAGAGGCGCAGCAAAGAGGCAGAGGCGGAGGAAGAGAGATTGGGCGCACAATGCTCCCGCTTCGGGCTCGGCGCGCTCTTATAGCGACCCGGTCGAGTGGCTGACCGGTGGCCCCGAGCAATCTTATCAAATCCCGTAACAGGCGCGGGCGCGGTATGTGGCGAAAAAGGCGGCGCGAGGATCGAGGCGTCTCAAGTGTATCCCTCCGATTGCTGCGGCACGTTCCGCCCCGCGCGCTTCCCCAAATTTCGAAACCCCGCAGAATCTGGCGACCAAAGGGCAACCAACCCCGCCGAAAACTGCACGCGCTAACGGCGCCCGACGCCTAGCGCAAAGTTCGGTCTACGAAAGAAGCGGCTAACACACTCGACGACTCCAGAATCGATCAAGGCGAACAAGACGAGACTGAGGAAGACTGCCTAGTTTGCAAGCTCAGAAGTGGTCTACCCCAGGGACGTCGAGCCAGAGCCAGAGCTTCTCTCAGCACTCTCTTGCTCAAGCCTCGATCCATTCGGGGGCTACTGACGAGTTTACAGACCTAGGGTAGGGTCACAGGTCCGACCAAGGTACCCCACCCAAGGTCATTACCTTAGAAGATCAAGAAACAAAACTTACGATGACAGAGACAGTCGACTGAGACAGCCCAAGAGGACACTCCACTCGACCGGATATCATCTACAAGACGACTCAACCCCACTCGACCAACCCAAGGCACTCGACCTCCGAAGGTCAAGTGTCACTTAGGGCAGCAATAGTCTGGTATTTACTCATCGTAGTAAACACCTTAATTACTCTTTACTGCGGGCGTTATCAGTAATGCCTGCCTTAATGTACATTGAACCCTTGGTAACGTGGAGCTTGGCTGGGGTCCTGGTGCACTATATAAGCCACCCCCTCCTCCAGTTCAAGGATTCGCACCTTGGTAACTCACATATACACATATCAGTCGACCAGTCTTCGGGCACCGAGACATAGGGCTGTTACTTCCTCCGAGAAGGGCCTGAACTCGTGAAACACCTTGTGTACAACTCCACCATAGCTAGGGCCTTGCCTCTCCATCCGTACCCCCTACTCGTACTGTCAGACTTAGAACCACGACATGAGCCCCGTTAGTATAAGAAAGCAAACCACTACTCAAAGGTACTGCAATGAATTCAATCTTTGTTTATATTGGTTTTCAACCTACTGTATTCCAACTTCTCTATGATTCATACTTCCCAATACTACTCATAGAAGCACTGAAATAAGCAAACAACACACGAAAAACAGAATCTGTCAAAAACATAACAGTCTGTGGTAGTCTGTAACTTCGAATACTTCTGTAACTCCAAAAAAATTGAAATAAATTGGTAAACGTGAGGAATTTGTCTATTAATCATCTGCGAAAAGAATCAACTAAATAGCTGTAACACCCCAGATGTAACACCTTCCATTTATGGCAATATATGAAACGTTGACTTCATCAATTCCATTCTGGGCTCTTCTTTCATTTAGGGTTTCTTCGTTTTGTCGCGTGCGTGTGTGCATTTCATTCATATCATGTTATCATGTGCATTGCATTGTATTCGTGTTGTCACTTGAACCCGGTCCCACTCGCCTCCTCCCGTTGTCCGTTTCGAGTTCCGACACTCACACACGTGCCCGTGGCACCCCCGAGTCCTTCTTTCATGTGTGGCCGTGTAACATTCACGAAATGAGGTGAGACTTGTCGTGCATTGTTGTTTTGGTACGTGTAGGCCGCCTGTCAAGTTTCATCGCGTTCGGAGTTCGTTTGATACTCCAACAGTTAACCTAGTGGGCTAAAAGCACCTCTTCCTTTTGGCCCAAGACCCCCTCCACAATAGCCCACTAACCCAGCACAACCACTCCCATCCTCTCGGTCGTCGGATCAGGAACGTGTGGGCCAAAACCGCACCCCATTTGGACCTTCTAACTCCCAGAATCTATAAATTAGCCCCTCCCCCGAAATTTTCGGGCAAACCCTAGCCAGACTCCTCGTCAGCGCCGCGCCGGACATGTCCGCCGCGCCCCGAGCCAGTCCGCCGCCGCCACGTGTCCCATCCCTGCCGCCGGGCCCGCCGCGGCCCGAGGCCGGCCTGCGAGGCCCACGCGTCTCCGCCGCCCGCGGCGCTCGTCGTCCCGACGCCGCCGGCCCTTCCCCGCACTCCCGCTGGACCTCCGGTCTCCGCTGCCTCCGGCCACCGCGGCCCGCCGCCCGGCCGCCTCTCGCCGCGCCCGCCGGCGCCGTTCGCCGCCGCCGCCGCGGACCTTTGCCTCGGCCGCCGCCCGTCGGCGCCGCCCCAGCATCTCACCGCCATCTGCCTCCGTCCGTCGTCCCGGCCGGACCCGCCGCTGCCGTCCGCCGCCTCCGGTCCCCGCGCCTCCTCGCCGGCCGCCGTCTCCGGCGAGCCGCCGCTCCGCTCCGGCCGGATTTGCCCCGGGTGGATTAGATCCACCGGGAGCCGATCCAAACGCCTCCGTCCACCCCGCACCGGCCCGTCCCGGGATCCCTCCGTCCCGGGTTTACTTTTCAGAGGGTATATTTTCCACTAAGTCCCAGATCTCTGTTAATTTGTTGCCCTCTTTGACATGCAATAACTTCGTGCTCGTAGATCCGTTTTGGGCGTGTAATATGTCAAAATGTTCGTTGAGATGTGCTCTTCATTTTGTTCCACTGTGGCATGCTTGTTTGAGTTCATCTTGATTCCCTATTCATCGTTGCAAGAGTGCTATATGTTTAAAACTGCTGATGACTGTAATTTTGTTGCCATGTTTGAGATGGGATAACATTGTGCATGTTGGTCCAAATGGAGCATATGATATGTCAAAATGTTCATTGTGAAGTGCTCTACACGATGGTTGCTGTAGCATTCATGTTAGGTGTCATATTGCCATATTAATCTCTGTTGCAAAAGTGCATGTGGCTGTTAAGTGCTGAAACTTGTTGTGAGATGCTGTTTTGACTTGCTCATTGCTATTGGTGTGTTTGTCTTCATGCAACATATCAATATGTTTTAGAAGCACAATCATATGGTCTTTGTTGTGGTGCAATTCACTTTCCATGATATGCCTTGAGGTGACTTAAACAAGCTTCTAAACATGCCATGCCAATGTTGTTGTTTTCATACTAGTGAAAAAACTGCTAAGTCTGGAATCTGTTAACCTGATGCTATGTTTGCTTGATGCGTCACTGAATTCCATGCTTGTTTTGGAGTGGCCAACGGTCATATATTGTTGTCCATGTTATGCTCTATCCATCCATGCCCTTACTTGCACATATGGCCTGCTATAGCTTATTTATTTCTTGCTCTCAAGTTGCTATAAATTTTACCTGTCAGACTTTTATCAGCATGATCATTTTGGTGAAGCTTGTTGTTATTGATCCATGCCTCCTATGGAGTTGCTCCAATGGAGTTGTTTGATGTATGTCATGTCTACTACATGTCCATGATCTTTACATACTTAGTGGAGTTGATATGCCTGTTTTTTTGTGCCTCCGAAGGCAGCATCGTGATGATGTTTTTGCCTTCCCAGATTTTGACTAAGTCTGGATATATTTATTGCAACTTGCCATGCTTGGTTAATTGTGTTCCAGTAGGTTTTTGGGTGTGTTTTAAGTTCATGCTTGTTAAGTATCATGTCTACTTCACATCCATGCCCTTTGTCTCCATGTTTGAGTGTTGTAGCATAATTATTTCTTGCTCCAAAGGTGCCATGTGGCTGTAAACTGCAGTTTTGTGTGAATATTGTTTTGCTTGCCTTTTGCAAACCGTGTGTCCATTTCCGGCGATCTTTATATTGATTTCAACCGAAATCTTCCCCTCTATCCAGTGGCTTGCTTGGTTTTCCAAGATGAGGCCTTCTCCATCATCTTCTCCTTAGGCTCAAGTGCTTCCACATGCATACGCACATCATACTTGCATCATGTTGATTGTGCATTGCACCATGTTTGATATTGTGCCGTGTTGTATTCTTGTGTTGAGTAGAGCCGGGAGCCGAGACCGAGTACGAGGTTCCTACTGAGGTTGAGTGTGAGGAGCAAGGTTACGATCCCACCGATGACTCAACAGGCAAGATGACCTTACCCAGATATCATTACTATCTTTGCCTATGCTAGATGTCTCTCTCTTTAGCTTATTGCCTCGATGCCTATGTCCGTTTGTCAGCCTCCTATTGTTGCCATGAAACTCTCTAACCACCCAACCTAGCAAACCTTTGATTGGCTACGTAAGCATCGCTCAGCCCCTCTTATAGAATTGTTAGTTGCAGGAGAAGATTTGAAGATTCTTGCTTCATGATGAAGTTATTGTTGGGATATCACAATATATAATCTGCTTAACTAAATCATCTATATACTTGGCAATGGGAGGAAGGCTAAGCCTCTTGCTTGGTGTTTTGTTCCACTCATGCCACCCTAGGAACCGTATAAACCGGTGTTATGTTCCTTATTTTGCGTCCCTAACATGGTTGGGGTTTATGGGCCCCCCTTGATAACCCGCTTAGCGCTAAAGCTTTTCCAACAAGGCCCAACATTGGTTTTTACATTTGTCTAATAACTAAAACTTGCATAGGTAGTTATAAACCTTTTTCTTAATTAACAACCCGGGCCAGTGCTCCACATGAGTGTTAGTCCAAACTGGGGGTCCTGCAGGGCCACCTTGGGGAAACCCGAGGGTTGGTAAAAACCTGTAGCATCGCCCATCCGGCCGTGGCCTGAGACGAGATACGCGCGGCTACTATCAGGGTGTCGGCACGCCGGGAGGTCTTGCTGGATTAGTTTTACATTAGTCGGAATATCTTGAGCACGGGATTCCGAGAATACTCGGGTCTTCCCACCTTGGAGTTGCGACTCCGCAGATCATGAGCTTGTGATGGGCTAAGTTGGGACACCCCTGCAGGGTTTGATCTTTCGAAAGCCGTGCCCGCGGTTATGTGGCAGATGGGAATTTGTTAATATCCGATTGTAGAAAGCTTGACACCATGTTCAGAATACACTACCAGCGTGAGTAACCGTGACGGTCGCTTTCCGAAGGGGTTCGGGAAGTGAACACGGTGGGGTTATGTTTGACGTGCTTAGATAGGATCACTTCGTGATCGCTTTGTCGATCGTTGGCTCTTCTCTTCTCGCTCTAAACACGTAAGCTAGTGCTAGTGCAGCTGCAACCTTGTTCTTCAGCCTTGTTCCACACCCAAGGCTTAGATAGTTGTGCTACCCGGGAACGGGATTGCTGAGTCCTCCGTGGCTCATAGATTTGACACAACACCAGATGTAGGTACCGTGGAGAACTACACTACTGGTGGTTCAGAGTTGTACTGGGAGTTCGATGAAGAACATGGGCGATACTACTTGTCTTATCCAGAGGATCAGTAGGGCTCTTACTAGGATGATCGGGACCTTGTGTTATTTATTTATGCTATCTTTCATTTGGATCATCGTCCGTAGTCGGACTCTGATGTTTTGGATGATGAATGTTTATGTAATGCATTGTGTGACGTGGCGAGTGTAAGCCAACTACTCTTTTGCAATTTCATCCCTCTTTTACATGAGTTGTGCAAAGATACCATCCTTGAGATCATTCCAGTATGATATTATGCCTTTAAGTCATGCCTCGACACGTGGGAGGTATAATCTCATACTGGGCATTACAAGTTGGTAATCAGAGCCTTCTCCGACCTAGGAGCCCCCACTGATTGATCGAATCGTTGACGGTTGAGTCTAGGCACACACTTGTAAATGTTTTGAGTCCTATATATATATATATATATATATATATATATATATATCGGAGAGTAGGATTTCTTTTTTACTTCTCATCCCTTTATCACTCTGGTGAGGACTCCTGACGATTACTCAATCTCTTCTACTCTCAAAAATTCACTAATTTTTTTTTGGATCACGCGAGTATTGTTTGAATTGTTCCGATGTCTTGAACATTATTCTCGATGCCTCCTGTCATTTAGGGGTTGTGGCCGTGTCCCGGGGATTTGAGCTCTAAGGTGTTGTCGTCACAAATCTATCGCGGCAGTTCTGGAATACTTAAGACGACTGACATCGAAAACTCTTCTATGCGGTTAGTGGCAAGATAACCCCGACATCACACAGTACTGGGGAGGTAGTTCGGGAGTATTGCCATAGCTTGCATAGCAGATGCGTTTCGA
Organism: Secale cereale; assembly: GCA_902687465.1. Taxonomy (NCBI): domain Eukaryota; kingdom Viridiplantae; phylum Streptophyta; class Magnoliopsida; order Poales; family Poaceae; genus Secale; species Secale cereale. Next base: position 72,362,053 of record LR738711.1, read on the forward strand.
AGGTCCGAGGTAAATGGTTTTCGGAAATAATTGGTTATGTGTTGAAGGATGGATACAGCTGGATGTAGGATTAGAGTTGAGTGCGCGGTGCTTCCCCTGTATCCCCAACACCTGATTGCATAACTGGAAACTTTCGGAAATTAATATGTGGGTTCATCTAGTAGCTCGTAGGCATTCTTCCAACGGATGCATGATATGGAGTTCGGGGTTCTACATTGAGTGAATTGGTTTATGGGCGTTGTTCCGGTCGGGAGTTGCATCTTAAAGGGTCCTTGGCTATGCTGATCCGGGGATTGCAAAACCCTTTTGTAACACGTTCCATGAGCTTTCAGCACGAACATGTGGGACGAAGCTTCTATCTTGTATTTGTTCTATCTGCTCCTTGTTGTTTTTATTTACCTTTTGTTCTCCCAAGTGGCTTCTCGTGAAGATTGTTGTACCATTAAACTGTGGATTACATTCGTTCATTTTGTTGGAATGTTCTTGTGAAGACTTATGTTGCAATTTCTAGTCGTTGATTCTGCTTATATATTTTCAGTCAATGGCTAATAGTTGTCATCTCATTCAGGATGGCTCCTAAGAAGGTTCTCAATGCTAACCCAAAGGGTGAAGAAGTTCCTGATCGTCCTCCTTCCCCTCCTCCTCCGTCTGAGGCCTGGAGAGCAATTATGCAAGCGACCAACCAGAACACCCAGATGCTTATGCAAATGATGCAGAACATTCAAGCCAACCAAGAAAATCAAGGTGGTCATGGTAACCAGGGCCAAGGCAATCTGTTCAATCAACCTCACTTCGCTACACTCAACCAGTTCCTGGCAAACCAACCGAAGGCGTTCAGTTACTGTGAGGATCCGCTAGATGCTGAAGACTGGATAACAGACATCAAAAAGCATTTCGAGTGCAGTAACGTGAGACATGAGGATTATGTCAAGTTTGCCGCCTTCCAACTCAAGGACCAAGCCGCTGATTGGTGGCAACAGTACAAAGATTCCAGAGAGGGACGTGAAATCTCGTGGACTGACTTCTGCAAGGATTTCCGCTCTCACCACATTCCAACTAGTGTCATCAAAGGCATGTGTGAGCAATTCCGCAACCTGAAGCAAGGCACCATGTCCGTTTATCAATACAATGTCAAGTTCCAGAACCTTTCCCGCTATGCCAAGCAAGACATCCCAGATGCCAAGAGCAAGATTTATCAGTTCCGTGGTGGTCTGAAGGATGAACTCCAACTAGCTCTCACCTTGTTTGAGCCGGATGAATTTGATCAATTCTATAACATGGCCCTTAAGCAAGAGGCAGCCTAGCTCAAGGTTGAAGCTTCCAAAAAGAGGATCAGAGATGCTGTCAACTCCTCCTCTTCTTCCCAAGTGGTCGCAAAGCAGCAGAAGTTTTGGCTTCCACCTCCTCCAGTGCTCCGCCCTCCCAACAACAACAACAAGCACTCTGGTGGCCGTGGTTTCTCCCACCCACCCAACCCAAGCAATCAGTCCAAGAATCACTTTCAAGCTTCAAAGTCAAGTGCTCCTTATCACCGTCCTCTCTCAGAAGTGGTTTGCAACAAGTGCACTCAGAAGGGTCATTATGCTAACAAGTGTCCCAACCCAAGGCGCCTTCCGCCTCCTCCACCTGTCAGCACTGCTATTGTCAAGCACAACCCCAAGGCAGCAAGAGTGAATCTGATGAATGCAGCTCAAGCAGAGAATTCTTCAGATGTGATACTTGGTAACCTTCCAGTCAATCTTAAACCTGCTAAAGTTTTGTTTGATTTAGGTGCATCATGCTCTTTCATGTCTCATCCATTTGCAACAAAGCACAATGTTGTCACCAAAAAATTTCCAAGGGAGTTATCAGCTATTTCTCCAGGAAAACGAATGCATTCTAGTGTGTATGTTACGGATATATCTATTTATATGGGTGATTACCGCTTTCTGGTTTCTCCGGTTATTCTCGGCAACTCCGACATTGATCTTATTCTTGGGATGAATTGGCTTTCCAAGCATGATGCTCACATTGATTGTGCAAATAAGGAAGTCAAGCTTACTCATCCTGATGAAGATGTGATTATCTTCGCCTCTCGAGATAACAGAATCAGGCTATTCTCTCTCAATGACATGGGCGAGATTAATGCCATCTCTCAGATTCCGGTGGTTAATGAATATGAGGATGTTTTCCCTGAAGAGCTTCCAGGCATGCCTCCGCATCGTCAAGTTGAATTCGTCATTGAACTCGAGCCCGGTACCGAGCCAGCATGTCGGTGTCCGTACAAGCTTTCTCCTAAAGAGTTGAAGGAGCTGAAGAAACAACTCGATGAGCAAGAACGTATGGGTCTAATCAGGCCTAGTACTTCTCCTTGGGGTTGTGGTGTTCTATTTGTCAAGAAGAAGGATGGCACGGAACGCCTTTGCGTTGATTACCGGCCATTGAACAAGAATACAATAAAGAACAAGTATCCGCTCCCCAATATCAATGAATTGTTCGAGCAGCTCAAAGGAGCAAAGGTGTTCTCAAAGCTCGATCTCCGGATGGGTTACCACCAGATTCGTATCCGTGAAGAGGATATTCTCAAGACCGCATTCAGGACAAGCTATGGCTCCTATGAATACACGGTCATGTATTTTGGCCTCGCAAATGCTCCACCCACCTTCTTGAGGATGATGCACTTCATATTCAACCCCTACACCAATGAATTTGTTCTCGTCTATCTAGATGACATCTTGGTATTCTCCAAGAATGAAGAAGACCATGCCAAGCACCTCCGTTTGGTCCTGGACAGGCTCCGTGAACACAAGTTCTATGCGAAGTTCTCCAAGTGGGAATTCTGGCTGGATAAAGTCTTATATCTTGGCCATATCATCTCTGCTGAGGGTATTTCTGTCAACCCTGAGAAACTTGAAGCTATTGTCAACTGGGAACCTCCGCAGAACGTCAAGCAACTCCGAAGCTTCCTTGGTCTCGCTAGCTATTGCAGAAGGTTCGTTGAGAACTTCTCCAAGATTGCCAAGCCTCTCTCAAACCTGTTGCAGAAGAATGTCAAGTACAACTGGACTCCTGATTGTGATGTGGCATTCAAAACACTCAAAGAGTAGCTCATTTATGCTCTGGTTCTTACTCCTCCGGATGAGTCCAAGCCCTATGAAGCATTCTGTGATGCTTCTTTACAAGGACATGGTGGTATCCTCATGCAAGACAAGAAGATTGTGGCATACACTTCTTGTCAATTGAAACCAAATGAGAAGAATTACCCCAGACATGATCTCGAGCTAGCAGCAATCGTACATGCCTTGATCACGTGGAGACACCTTCTGTTGGGCAGAAAGTGGACATCTTCACCGATCACAAGAGCTTGAAGTACATCTTCACACAGCCTAACCTGAACCTTCGCCAGACTCGTTGGGTTGAGATGATCAAGAGTATGATCCAAGCATTGAGTACACACCTGGCAAGGCCAATGTCATTGCAGATGCCTTGAGCAGACAGGCATATTGCAACAGTCTCCTTCTCAAACCGTTCCAGCCTGAACTTTGTGAATCATTCAGGAAGCTCAACCTCCAAGTTGTTCCTCAAGGTTTTCTTGCAAAACCTTCAAGTTGCTCCTACCTTGGAAGATCAGATCCGTGAGGCCCAACTCAGTGATGCTATGGTGCAGAAAGTGAAACATGGTATTGAAAAGTATACTCCCAAATACAAGTGCTATCGTGTTGATGAGAAAGACACCTTGTTCTTTGAGGACAGAATTGTGGTTCCCAAGGGTGATCTCAGGAAGCTCATAATGAACGAAGCACATGACTCCCTCCTCTCGATTCATCCCGGAAGTTCCAAGATGTACTAAGACCTCAAGCAATCTTACTGGTGGACTCGCATGAAAAGGGAGATTGCCCAATTCGTGAATGAATGTGATGTCTGCAGAAGAGTGAAGGCAGAGCATCAACGTCCAGCCGGTCTCCTCCAACCTCTACCTATTCCCGAGTGGAAATTCGACCACATTGAAATGGATTTCGTCACTGGGTTTCCTAAGTCCAAGAAGGGGAATGATGCTATCTTTGTTGTCATTGACAAGCTAACCAAAGTAGCTCACTTCCTTCCCGTCAAAGAATCCATCAACGCAGATCAGTTGGCAGAGTTGTACACTTCCAAAATTGTTTCGTTGCATGGCATTCCTCAAGTCATCTCCTCAGACCGTGGAAGTTTGTTCACATCCAAGTTCTGGGACTCCTTTCAGTCAGCCATGGGCACTAAGATTTGTTTAGCACTGTGTTTCACCCTGAGACAAGTGGTCAAGTCAAAAGAGTGAACCAGATCCTCGAAGACATGCTGAGAGCTTGTGTCATCTTTTTTGGCATGAAGTGTAAAGATTGCCTCCCGTTTGCCGAGTTCTCTTACAACAACAGTTTCCAAGCAAGTGTCGGCAAAGCTCCTTTTGAAATCCTCTATGGCAGAAAGTGTCGTACCCCTCTCAACTGGTCCGAGACTGGTGAACATCAACTTCTTGGCAATGACTTGGTCTCACAAGCCGAAGAAATGTGCAAATTCATATGTGAGAATCTCAAAGCCGCTTAATCGCGTCAAAAGAGTTACTATGACGGCAAGCATCGTGATTTGGCTTTCGACATTGGGGATCATGTCTATCTCTGTGTTTCTCCTATGAAAGGCACCCAGAGATTCGGTATCAAAGGCAAGCTTGATCCTAGATACATGGGCCCTTTCAAGATTCTTGGCAAAAGAGGCGATCTAACCTACCAACTCGAGCTTCCCTCCAACTTTGCAAATGTTCATGATGTGTTTCACGTGTCTCAACTCCGCAAGTGCTTCAAGACACCTGAACACACCATTCTGTTCGAGGAGATTGATCTTCAACAAGACTTGTCTTATCATGAGCACCCTGTTGCTATTCTTGAAGAAACTGAGCGCAAGACCCGCAACAAGTCTATCAAGTTCTTGAAAGTAAAGTGGTCACACCATACCAACCGAGAAGCTACGTGGGAACGAGAAGATCACCTTCGTTCCGAGTATCCCTCCTTCTTCCAGTCCTAGATCTCGGGACGAGATCTTTATGTAGTAGAGGAGAGTTTGTAACACCCCAGATGTAACACCTTCCATTTATGGCAATATATGAAACGTTGACTTCATCAATTCCATTCTGGGCTCTTCTTTCATTTCGGGTTTCTTCGTTTTGTCACGTGTGTGTGTGCATTTCATCCATGTCATGTTATCATGTGCATTGCATTGCATTCGTGTTGTCACTTGCACCCGGTCCCACTAGCCTCTTCCCGTTGTCCGTTTCGAGTTCCGACACTCACACACGTGCCCGTGGCACCCCCGAGTCCTTCTTTCGTTTGTGGTCGTGTAGCGTTCCCGGAATGAGGAGAGACTTGTCGTGCTTTGTTGTTTTGGTAAGCTAAGGCCGCCTGTCAAGTTTCATCGCGTTTGGAGTTCGTTCGATACTCCAACGGTTAACCTAGTGGGCTAAAAGCACATCTTCCTTTTGGCCCAAGACCCCCTCCACAACAGCCCACTAACCCAGCACAACCACTCCCATCCTCTCGGTCGTCGGATCACGAACGTGTGGGCAAAAACCGCACCCCATTTGGACCTTCCTAGCTCCCAGAATCTATAAATTAGCCCCTCCGCCGAAATTTTCCGGCAAACCCTAGCCAGACTCCTCCTCCGCGCCGCGCCGGACATGTCCGCCCGGCGCCGGACACATCCGCCGCGCCCCGAGCCAGTCTGCCGCCGCCACGTGTACCGTCCCCGCCGCCAGACTCCACCCGCGCCGCTGGGCCCGCCGCGGCACGAGGCCGGCCCGCGAGGCCCGCGCGTCTCCGCCGCCCGCGGCGCTCGTCATCCCGACGCCGCCGGCCCTTCCCCGCGCTCCCGCCGGACCTCCGGTCTCCGCTGCCTCCGGCCACCACGGCCCGTCGCCCGGCCGCCTCTCGCCGCGCCCACCGGCGCTGATCGCCGCCGCCGCCTCCCGCCGGCGCTGCCCTGGCATCTCGCCGCCATCCGCCGCCATCCGTCGTCCCGGCCGGACCCGCCGCCGCCTCCGGCCGCCACGCCTCCTCGCCGGCCGCCGGTCGGCTCCGGCCGAGTTTGCCCCGGGTGGATCAGATCCACCGGGAGCCGATCCAAACGCCTCCGGCCACCCTGCACCGACCCGTCCCGGGATCCCTCCGTCCCGGGTTGACTTTTCATAGGGTATATTTTCCACTAAGTCCCAGATCTCTGTTAATTTGTTGCCCTCTTTGACATGCAATAACTTCGTGCTCGTAGATACTTTTTGGGCGTGTAGTATGTCAAAATGTTCATTGAGATGTGCTCTTCATTTTGTTCCACTGTGGCATGCTTGTTTGAGCTCATCTTGATGCCCTAATCATCTTTGCAAGAGTGCTATATGTTTAAAACTGCTGATGACTGTAATTTTGTTGCCATGTTTGAGATGTGATAACTTTGTGCATGTTGGTCCAAATGGAGCATATGATATGTCAAAATGTTCATTGTGAAGTGCTCTACACGATGGTTTCTGTAGCATTCATGTTAGGTGTCATATTGCCATGTTAATCTCTGTTGCAAAAGTGCATGTGGCTGTTAAGTGCTGAAACTTGTTGTGAGATGCTGTTTTGACTTGCTCATTGCTATTGATGTGTTTGTCTTCATGCAACATATCAATATATTTTAGAAGCACAATCATGTGGTCTTTGCTGTGGTGCAATTCACTTTCCATGATATGCCTTGAGGTGACTTAAACAAGCTTCTAAACATGCCATGCCAATGTTGCTGTTTTCATACTAGTGAAAAAACTGCTAAGTCTGGAATCTGTTAACCTGATGCTAAGTTTGCTTGATGCCTCACTCAATTCCATGTTTGTTTTGGAGTGGCCAATGGTCATATCTTGTTGTCCATGTTATGCTCCATCCATCCATGCCCTTACTTGCACATATGGCCTATTGTAGCTTATTTATTTCTTGCTCTCAAGTTGCTATAAATTTTACCTGTCAGACTTTTATCAGGATGATCATTTTGGTGAAGCTTGTTGTTATTGATCCATGCCTCCTATGGAGTTGCTCCAATGGAGTTGTTTGATGTATGCCATGTCTACTACATGTCCATGATCTTTACATACTTAGTGGAGTTGATATGCATGTTGTTTTGTGCCTCCGAAGGTAGCATCATGATGATGTTTTTGCCTTCCCAGATTTTGACTAAGTCTGAATAAATTTATTGCAACTTTCCATGCTTGGTTAATTGTGTTCCAGTAGGTTTTTGGGTGTGTTCTAAGTTCATGCTTGTTAAGTATCATGTCTACTTCACATCCATGCCCTTTGTCTCCATGTTTGAGTGCTGTAGCATAATTATTTCTTGCTCCAAAGATGACATGTGGCTGTAAACTGCAGTTTTGTGTGAATATTGTTTTGCTTGCCTTTTGCAAACCGTGTGTCCATTTCCGGCGATCTTTATATCGATTTCAACCGAAATCTTCCCATCTATCCAGTGGCTTGCTTGGTTTTCCAAGATGAGGCCTTCTCCATTATCTTCTCCTTAGACTCAAGTGCTTCCACATGCATACGCACATCATACTTGCATTATGTTGATTGTGCATTGCATCGTGTTTGATATTGTGCCATGTTGTATTCTTGTGTTGAGTAGAGTCGGGAGCCGAGACTGAGTACGAGGTTCCTACCGAGGTTGAGTGTGAAGAGCAATGTTACGATCCCACCGACGACTCAACAGGCAAGATGACCTTACCCTGATATCATTACTATCTTTGCCTATGCTAGATGTCGCGCTCTTTAGCTTATTGCCTCGATGCCTATGTTTGCTTGTCAGCCTCCTATTGTTGCCATGAAACTCTCTAACCACCCAACCTAGCAAACATTTGATTGGCTACGTAAGCATCGCTCAGCCCCTCTTATAGGATTGTTAGTTGCAGGAGAAGATTTGAAGATTCTTGCTTCGTGATGAAGTTATTGTTGGGATATCACAATATATAATCTGCTTAACTAAATCATCTATATACTTGCCAATGGGTGGAAGGCTAAGCCTCTTGCTTGGTGTTTTGTTCCACTCATGCCACCCTAGGAACCGTATAAACCGGTGTTATGTTCCTTGATTTTGCGTCCCTAACACGGTTGGGTTTATGGGCCCCCCTTGATAACCCGCTTAGCGCTAAAGCTTTTCCGGCAAGGCCCAACATTGGTTTTTACATTTGCCTAATAACTAAAACTTGCATAGGGAGTTATAAACCCTTTTCTTAATTAACAACACGGGCCAGTGCTCCACATGAGTGTTGGTCCAAACTGGGGGTCCTGCAGGGCCACCTTGGGGAAACCCGAGGGCTGGTAAAAACCTGTAGCATCGCCCATCCAGTCGTGGCCTGAGACAAGATACGCGCGGCTACTATCAGGGTGTCGGCACGCCGGGAGGTCTTGCTGGATTAGTTTTACCTTAGTCGGAATATCTTGAGCACGGGATTCCGAGAATACTCGGGTCTTCCCACCTTGGAGTTGCGACTCCGCAGATCGTGAGCTTGTGATGGGCTAAGTTGGGACACCCCTGCAGGGTTTGATCTTTCGAAAGCCGTGCCCGCGGTTATGTGGCAGATGGGAATTTGTTAATATCCGATTGTAGAAAGCTTGACACCATGTTCAGAATACACTACCAGCGTGAGTAACCGTGACGGTCGCTTTCCGAAGGGGTTCGGGAAGTGAACACGGTGGGGTTATGTTTGACGTGCTTAGATAGGATCACTTTGTGATCGCTTTGTCGATCGTTGGCTCTTCTCTTCTCGCTCTAAACACGTAAGCTAGTGCTAGTGCAGCTGCAACCTTGTTCTTCAGCCTTGTTCCACACCCAAGGCTTAGATAGTTGTGCTAACCGGTAACGGGATTGCTGAGTCCTCCGTGGCTCACATATTCTACACAACACCAGATGTAGGTACCATGGAGAACTACACTACTGGTGGTTCAGAGTTGTACTGGGAGTTCGACGAAGAACGTGGGCGATACTACGTGTCTTATCTAGAGGATCAGTAGGGCTCTTACTAGGATGATCGAGACCTTGTGTTATTTATTTATGGTATCTTTCATTTGGATCTTCGTCCATAGTCAGACTCTGATGTTTTGGATGATGAATGTTTATGTAATGCATTGTGTGACGTGGCGAGTCTAAGCCAACTACTCTTTTGCAATTTCATCCATCTTTTACATGAGTTGTGCAAAGATACCATTCTTGAGATCATTCCAGTATGATATTATGCCTTTAAGTCATGCCTCGACACGTGGGAGGTATAATCTCATACTGGGCATTACAATAGCACTCTCCAGTAAAATTTGGTGACTATTCTCGCGAGCGCTAACGTTTCTGTTTTTTACAGCATGATCATATAAACTTCACACAAGTCTTCCCAAAGGTTCTACTTGGCACAAACACTAATTAAAACATAAAACCACATCTAAACAGAAGCTAGATGCAATATTTATTCCTAAACAGAAGCAAAAGCAAAGAAAATAAAATAAAGTTGGGTTGCCTCCCAACAAGCGCTATCGCTTAACGTCCCTAGTTAGGCACGATGATTTCAATGATGCTCGCATAAAAGATAAGAATTGAAACATAAAGGGCGCATCATGAAGCATATAACTAGCACATTTAAGCCTAACCCACTTCCTGTGCATAGGGATTTTGTGAGCAAACAACTTCTGGGAACAATAATCAACTAGCATAGGAAAGCAAAACAAACATAGCTTCAAAATTTTAAGCACATAGAGAGGAAACTTGATATTATTGCAATTCCTACAAGCATATATTCCTCCCTCATAATAATTTTCAGTGCATCATGAATGAATTCAACAATATAACCAGCACATAAAGCATTCTTTTCATGATCTACTTGCATAGAAATTTTACTACTCTCCACATAAGAAAATTTATACTTATCAATAGTAGTGGGAGCAAACTCAACAAAATAACTATCATGTGAAGCATAATCCAATTGAAAATTAAAATCATGATGACAAGTTTCATGGTTATCTTTATTCTTAATAGCATACAAGTCATCACAATAATCATCATAGATAGCAACTTTGTTCTCATACTCAATTGGAACCTCTTCCGAAATAGTGGATTCATCACTAAATAAAGTCATGACCTCTCCAAATCCACTTTCATCAATATAATCATCATAAATAGGAGTCATGCTTTCATCATAATAAATTTGGTCATCAAAACCTGGGGGACTAAAAATATCATCTTCATCAAACATAGCTTCCCCAAGCTTGTGACTTTGCATATCATTAGCATCATGGGAATTCAAAGAATTCATACTAACAACATTGCAATCATGCTCATCATGCACATATTTTATTGCAAGCATTCTATGTAATTCTTCTTCTAGTACTTGAGCACAATTTTCCTTCCCATCTTTTTCACGAAAGATATTAAAAAGATGAAGCATATGAGGTAACCTCAATTCCATTTTTTGTAGTTTTCTTTTATAAGCCAAACTAGTGATAAAACAAGAAACTAAAAGATTTGATTGCAAGATCTAAAGATATACCTTCAAGCACTAACCTCCCCGGCAACGGCGCCAGAAAAGAGCTTGATGTCTACTATGCAACCTTCTTCTTGTAGACATTGTTGGGCCTCCAAGTGCAGAGGTTTGTAGGACAGTAGCAAATTTCCGTCAAGTGGATGACCTAAGGTTTATCAATCCGTGGGAGGCGTAGGATGAAGATGGTCTCTCTCAAACAACCCTGCAACCAAATAACAAGGAGTCTCTTGTGTCCCCAACACACCCAATACAATGGTAAATTGTATAGGTGCACTAGTTCGGTGAAGAGATGGTGATACAAGTGCAATATGGATGGTAGATATAGGTTTTTTTAATAAGAAAATATAAAAACAGCAAGGTAGCAAGTGGTAAATGTGAGCATAAACGGTGTTGCAATGGTAGGAAACAAGGCCTAGGGTTCATACTTTCACTAGTGCAAGTTCCCTCAATAATAATAACATAACTAGATCATATAACTATCCCTCAACATGCAACAAAGAGTCACTCCAAAGTAACTAATAGCGGAGAACAAACGAAGAGATTATGGTAGGGTACAAAACCACCTCAAAGTTATCCTTTCTGATCGATCTATTCAAGAGTCCGTAGTAAAATAACACGAAGCTATTCTTTCCATTTGATCTATCATAGAGTTCGTACTAGAATAACACCTTAAGATACAAATCAACCAAAACCCTAATGTCACCTAGATACTCCATTGTCACCTCAATTATCCGTGGGCATGATTATACGATATGCATCACACAATCTCAGATTCATCTATTCAACCCACACAAAGAACTTCAAAGAGTGCCCCAAAGTTTCTACTGGAGAGTCAAGACAAAAACGTGTGCCAACCCCTATGCATAGATTCCCAAGGTCACGGAACCCGCAAGTTGATCACCAAAACATACATCAAGTAGATCAAGTGATATCCCATTGTCACCACAGATAAACATATGCAAGACATACATCAAGTGTTCTCAAATCCTTAAAGACTCAATCCGATAAGATAACTTCAAAGGGAAAACTCAATCCATTACAAGAGAGTAGAGGGGGAGAAACATCATAAGATCCAACTATAATATCAAAGCTCACGATACATCAAGATCGTGCCATCTCAAGAACACGAGATAGAGAGAGAGATCAAACACATAGCTACTGATACATACCCTTAGCCCCGAGGGTGAACTACTCCTCCCTCGTCATGGAGAGCGCCGGGATGATGAAGATAGCCACCGAAGAGGCATTCCCCCCTCCGACAGGGTGCCGGAACGGGTGTAGATTTGTTTTTGGTGGCAACCGAGGCTTTCTGCGGCGGAACTCCCTATCTAGGTTATATTCCGAAGGTTTCAGTATTTATAGGATTTTTGGCGTAGGGCACAAGTCAGGGGGGTCTCCAGGCTGTCCACGAGACAGGGGCACACCACCACCTGGGGTGGGCGCGCCCCCACCCTCGTGGGCAGCCCGTGGCTCTCCTGGCCCAACTCTTTTACTTCGGGGGCTTCTTTTGGTCCAGAAAAAATCATCAAAAATTGGTACGTCAATTGGACTCCGTTTGGTATTCCTTTTTTGTAAAACTCAAAAACAAGGAAAAAACAGAAACTAGCACTAGGCTCTAGGTTAATAGGTTAGTCCCAAAAATCATATAAAAGTGTTTATTAAAGCCCACAAAACATCCTAGAAGGATAATATAATAGCATGGAACAATAAAAAATTATAGATACGTTGGAGACGTATCAGTAGTCCACCCGAGTGCCTTGGGTGTCGCAGAAGATTCTAAATTCTTCTGAGTCGAAATTGGAGCCATTATCTATGATGATGGTGTGTGGGACCCCATAACTGAATATCAACTTCCTCATGAAATGAATGGATGTGCGCTAATCTAACTTCTTGATGGGCTTGGCCTCAATCCACTTAGTGAACTTGTCTACTGCCACGAATAAATGAGTGAAACCGCTTCTGCCTGTTCTCAGTGGACCAACCATGTCTAATCCCACACGGCGAATGGCCAGATGAGTTGGATGCTCTTCAAGGCGGATGCAGGCTTGTGATACATGTATTCATAGAACTGAGAGCCAATGCAGTGATCAACGATCTCTTTAGCGGCTTTATTGGCACACGGCCAATAAAAACCAGCTCTAAATGCTTTGGCAACAATGGTCCGGGAGGACGCGTGATGGCCAAAAGCTCCCGAGTGAATCTCTTCCAAAATCAGTCGAACCTCTTCTGGAGAAATACGTCGTTGGGACACGTCGGTGACACTCTTCCTATAAAGCGGTGCATTCATCACTGTGAAAGCTTTGGATCTGCGGACAATCTGATGTGCTTCAACTCCATCTTCTGGAAGATCTTGCCTGAGCAAATATGCAATGTATGTCATTATCCAGTCGGGGTTTAATACTAGGATCTCCATACCTAAGTCAATGACTGCAGAGACCTCGATTTTAGTCGGATCAGTAGGACTTATCGCTTGGGGAGGCTCTTCAGTGAAAGGATCCTCTTGTACTGATGGGGAATGAAGGTGCTGAAGGAACACATTGCTGGGAATAGGCTTTCGAGTGGAACCTATTTTTGCCAGATCGCCGGCTGCTTGATTTCTGATTGGCTCTCCAAGTATCAGTCTACACTCCTCCTCACTCTAGTTTAATGTGCTCCTTATGATGAGAACCTGGAATATTCTGAACTGGAACATTAGGGGCATCAATGACCCTAAGAAATGGGATGCTCTATCCAAGAAAATTGTTGAATCTGCTTGTTCCATCATCTGCCTTCAAGAAACCAAAAGGAAGCTATTTGATACTACGTATATTAGGAAATTCTGCCCTAAAAACATATCAAAATTTGAGTTTCTTCCCTCTAATGGTGCTTCTGAAGGGCTGTTTATTGCTTGGAATGAGTAATTATTCTCTGGTTTGCTGATACATTAGAATGACTACTCATTGACCATCATTTTTACTTGTAAACTCTCCGGGGCTACATGGAAACTCACATACATCTATGGACCTTGTCAACAAGAAGCAAGAGTTGATTTCCTTAATTGGTTCAAATACTATCAGGTGGGGGATGATGATAATTGGCTTGTGTTGGGTGATTTCAATTACATAAGATATCCTCATAACAGAAACAGAGATGGTGGTAGTATAAATGACATGTTCTTGTTCAATGAAGCAATCAGTACCCAAGCACTTGCTGAAATTCAAATTCCTCTTAAAGGTGGAAAGTTCACCTGGAGCAATATGCAAGAAGCCCCTCTACTTGAAAAGCTGGACTGATGTTTCACCTTTGAAGCCCCTCATGTTCCCTTCTACTCAAGCCACCCATCTTGCCAAAAGCACTTTAGATCACATCCCTATATATTGATAACTCACAAGTATAGGGGATCACAACAGTTTTAGAGGGTAGAGTATTCAACCAAATTTATTGATTCGACACAAGGGGAGCCAAAGAATATTCTCAAGTATTAGCAGTCGAGTTGTCAATTCAACCACACCTGTAACACTTAATATCTGCAGCAAAGTATTTAGTAGCAAAGTAGTATGGAAGTAACGGTAACTGTGGCAAAAGTAACAATAGCAGTTTTGTAGTGATTGTAACAGTGGCAGCGGAAAAGTAACTAAGCAAGGATCAATATGTGAAAAGCTCGTAGGCATTGGATCAGTGATGGATAATTATGTTGGATGTGATTCCTCATGTAATAGTTATAACATAGGGTGACACAGAACTAGCTCCAGTTCATCAATGTAATGTAGGCATGTATTCCGAATATAGTCATACGTGCTTATGGGAAAGAACTTGCATGGCATCTTTTGTCCTACCCTCCCGTGGCAGCGGGGTCCTATTGGAAACAAAGGGATATTAAGGCCTCCTTTTAATAGAGTATCGGACCAAAGCATAACACTTAGTGAATATATGAACTCCTCAAACTACGGTCATCACCGAGAGTGGTCCCGATTATTGTCACTTCGGGGTTGCCGGATCATAACACATAGTAGGTGACTATTGACTTGCAGGATAGGATAAAGAACTCACATATGTTCATGAAAACATAATAGGTTCAGATCTGAAATCATGGCACTCGGGCCCTAGTGACAAGCATTAAGCATAGCAAAGTCATAGCAACATCAATCTTAGAACATAATGGATACTAGGGATCAAACCCTAACAAAACTAACTCGATTACATGGTAAATCTCATCCAACCCATCACCGTACAACAAGCCTACGATGGGATTACTCATGCATGGCGGTGAGAATCATGGAATTGGTGATGGAGGAAGGTTGATGATGACGGCGGCGACGATCTCCACTCTTTGGAGCCCCAAACGGACTCCAGATCAGCCCTCCCGAGAGAAATTAGGGCTTGGCGGTGGCTCCGTATCGTAAAACGCCATGAATCCTTCTCTCTGATTTTTCCCCGAAAGTGAATATATGGAGTTGGAGTCGGGGTCGGTGGAGCCTCAGGGGGGCCACGAGACAGGGGGCGCGCCCCGGGGGGTTGTCACGTCCCCCCACCCTCGTGGACAGGGTGTGGGCCCCCTGGTCTTGATTCTTTCGCCAGTATTTTTTATATATTCCAAAAATATTCTCCATTGATTTTCAGGTCATTCCGAGAACTGTTATTTCTGCACAAAAATAACACCATGGCAATTCTGCTAAAAACAGCGTGAATCCGGGTTAGTTCCATTCAAATCATGCAAGTTAGTGTCCAAAACAACGACAAAAGTTTTTGGAAAAGTAGATACGTTGGAGACGTATCAACTCCCCCAAGCTTAAACCTTTTCTTTTCCTCAAGCAATTTTGTTGACAAACTGAGAGTGATAAAGAAAAACTTTTACAAACTCTGTTTGCTCTTGTTGTTGCAAATATGTAAAGCGAGCATTCAAGTTTTCAGCAAGATTATGAACTAACCATATTCACAATAACTTCCAGGTCTCATGTTTACTCATATCAATGGCATAATCAACTAGCGAGTAATAATAATAAACCTCGGATGACAACACTTTCTCAAAACAATCACAATATGATATAACAAGATAGTATCTCGCTAGCCCTTTCAGAGACGGCAAAACATAAATAAAGAGCACCTCTGAAGATCAAGGATTGACTAGACATTGTAATTCATGGTAAAAGAGATCCAGTCACAGTCATACTCAATGTAAATTAATAGCAATGCATGCAAATGACAACGGTGCTCTCCAACTGGTTCTTTTTAATAAGAGGATGATGACTCAACATAAAAGTAAATAATAGGCCCTTTGCAGAGGGAAGCAGGGATTTGTAGAGGTGCCAGAGCTCGAGTTTTGAAATAGAGATGAATAATATTTTGAGCGGTATACTTTCATTGTCAACATAACAACCAAGAGTTCTCGATATCTTCCATGCTACACATTATGGGCGGTTCCCAAACAGAATGGTAAAGTTTATACTCCCCCACCACCAACAAGCACACTCCATGGCTGACCCGAAACAACGGGTACCGTCCATACCAACAACAGCCATGGGGGAGTTTCGTTTAATTATTTTGATTTGATTTGAGCATGGGACTCGGCATCCCGATTACCGGTCATTTTCTCATGAATGATGAGTGGAGTCCACTCATCGTGAGAATAACCCACCTAGCATGGAAGATATAGACAACCCTAGTTGATACATAAGGTGTTCGAGCATACAAAACAGAATTTCATTTGAAGGTTTAGAGTTTGGCACATACAAATTTACTTGGAACGGCAGGTAAATACCGCATATAGGAAGGTATGGTGGACTCATATAGAATAACTTTGGGGTTTATGGAAGTGGATGCACAAGCAGTATTCCCGCTTAGTACAAGTGAAGGCTAGAAAGAGACTGGGAAGCGACCAGCTAGAGAGCGACAACAGTCATGAACATGCATTAAGATTAATCAACAATGAGTGCAAGCATGAGTAGGATATAAATCACCATGAACATAAATATCATGGAGGCTATGTTGATTTTGTTTCAACTGCGTGGGTAAACATGTGCCAAGTCAAACCACTTGAATCGTTCAAAGGAGTATACCACCCTATCATACCACATCACAACCATTTTAATAGCATGTTGGCACGCAAGGTAAACCATTATAAACTCCTAGCTAATTTAGCATGGCATGAGCAACTATAATATATAATTGTCATTGCAAGCATGTTTAATTCATAATAGGCTAAATCAGGAATGATGAACTATTCATATTTACAAAAATAAGATAGGTCGAGTTCATACCAGCTTCTCTCTTCTCAATTAGTTCATCATATATCGTCATTATTGCCTTTCACTCACACGACCAAACGGTGTGTATAATAATAATAGTGCACGTGCATTAGACTAAGCTGGAATCTGCAAGCATTTAATACAAGGAAGAAGACAAGGTAATATGGGCTCTTGGTTAAATCAACAATAATGCATATTAGAGCCACTAAACATTTTCATCATGGTCTTCTCCTCTTGACCCCAAAGAAAAGAAATGAAATAAAACTATTTACACGGGAAAGCTCCCAACAAGCAAAAGAATAACGAGAAATATTTTTGGGTTTTCTTTTAATTACTACTACTACAGGCATGGAAAGTAAACTAGATAAAAGCTACAAATATTTTTTTGGTTTTCTTTTTTTCAGACACACAGGAAGAAGGCTTAGAAAATAAAATAAACTAGCATGGATAGTACAATGAAAAAGTATGAGCACCGACTACTGGAATGAGTGTGTGAACATGAATTTAATATCGATGAGAAATGCGTACTCCCCCAAGCTTAGGCTTTTGGCTTAAGTTGGTCTACGGCCACTGCTGGCCTGACGGATATCCAAAGTCGTAGTTGGGGTTGTACAGCGATGCAGCGGCCATTGCCTGATGAGCTGCAGCTAGGAGACGAGCCTCCTCCGTCCTCTCCTCATACTCATTCGCCTCCTCCCTGGTTATAACATATCTCCTTTTTGCCTGAAAGTCAAAGAAAGTAGGAGCATGGAGAGCAATATGGATAGTGCGACGTCTGTCAAAGATTAGTCGGTACTGGAGGAATTGTTCATTCCTCTCAACAAACTGATGGCAAACCATAGCATTATAATGTAGATAAGCAGGAGGTAACTCCATATCATTTTCGTGTATGGGTACATCAACATAATTAGCCACACGAGTTGCATAAATTCCACCAAAAAATCTCCACTTAAACCTTTAAGATGCAACCTTCGTGCAACAATATCCCCCAAATTATATTGTCTATCACCTAATACCGCACTCTTGAGGACACAAAGATCTGGGATGCACATCTGGCAAGCCTCATCTTTACCGTTAATACATCTACCAACGAAGAGAGCAAAATAATGTATGGAAGGGAAATGGATGCTCCCTAAGGTAGCTTGTGTGATTTCTCTAGATTCCCCCACGGTGATACTAGCAAGGAAGTCTTTATATTCGGATTTGTGAGGTTCACTAATATTACCCCACTGCGGGAGCTTACAAGCATCATTAAAATCTTCTAGGTCCATGGTATAAGATTTATCATAAAGATCAAATAAAACAGTGTGAGAATCACGTGAGGATGTAAATTTAAATCTTTTCACAAAGGAATCAGTTAGGTAGTGGTACTGTGGGCACTTATCTGACACGAAGTCCTCAAGATCAGCATTACGCACATATGTGTCAAATTCATCCTTGATGCCTGCCTGGACCATAAACTCCTCCGACGGCCATTTACAAGGCCGCACTTGAGCTTCCCTCATTGGTTCATCGTCTAACTCACGTATCGCGAGCCTTGGTTCTTCCTTCCTTGAGGAATAACCTTGGTAGATTTTCCTATGCATTTTTCTCTGAAAAATTTCTGAAATTTTTAGTGACTCGAAATAAAAGTGAAACAAACTCAACAAGATTGATAGCAACTACTCCCACAAGTGCCTAGAGACTATATCATGCATTAGAACTACTTGGGACCACATAAATTTGACATGCAAGCTCAAGAACAGGGTCACCTGAGTAGCAAAAATTTGCAATAAATAAAGCACTAGAACAAAAACTAATTGGACCATTGGAGGAGTCACATACCGAAGAACAATCTCCCCAAAAAGTTTTGTGAATGAAGCTTTAAGCAAGGAGATCGAAAATGGCAGTAAGATGAGCTAGAACACGGGTTTGAGCTATGGGAGGATTTTTTTCTAGAGGAAGAAGAAGTGTGTGGGTGCTGGAATAAGTTGAGGGGGGCACGTGGGGCCCATGAGGCAGGGGGCGCGCCTAGGGGGTGGGCGCGCCATGTACCATCGTGGCCAGGTGGTGTGCCCCCCTGGTGTGTTCTGAGTGCCAAATATTCTTAAATATTCTATAAAAATCATATTTCATTTTCGGGACATTTGGAGAACTTTTATTTTAGGGGTATTTTTTTATTGCAAGGATAATTCAGAAAACAGATAGAAAATACTATTTTTGCTTTATTTAATCTAAATAGCAGAAAGTAAAAAGAGGGTATAGAGAATTGTGCTTTCCATCTCGTTCCCAGCAAAAAAAACTTCATCCATCTCATGCTCATCAAAAGGAATCCATTAATAAGGTTGATCAAGTCTTGTTAACAAACTCTTTCCGAATAACATGAAACTGGAGAATTTTCGAATAGCACTATGTTACCTCAATGGGGATATGTATGCCCCCAACAATAGGAATACCATATTTCTTCTTGATAGTCGGAAGAGGAAATTCAAAACCTCCATTAGTGATCGTTGAAATTTTTCCAATAGAATTGATGCTGTGGACCTGAGGTTGTTTCCTCGGAAAGTGTACCGTATGCTCATTACCATTAACATGAAAAGTGACATTGCATTTGTTGCAATCAATAACAGCCCCTGCAGTATTCAAAAAGTGTCTACCAAGGATAATCGACATACTATCGTCCTCGGGAATATCAAGGATAACAAAGTCCGTTAAAATAGTAACGTTTGCAACCACAACATGCACATCCTCACAAATACCGACAGGTATAGCAGTTGATTTATCAACCATTTGCAAAGATATTTCAGTAGGTGTCAACTTATTCAAATCAAGTCTACGATATAAAGAGAGAAGCATAACACTAAAATCGGCTCCAAGATCACATAAAGCAGTTTTAACATAGTTTCTTTTAATGGAGCATGGGATAGTTGGTACTCCTGGATCTCCTAGTTTCTTTGGTATTCCACCTTTAAAAGTATAATTTGCAAGCATGGTGGAAATTTCAACTTATGGTATCTTCCTTTTGTTGTAATAATATCTTTCATATACTTAGCATAAGGATTTTTTTAAGCATATCAGTCAGACGCATACGCAAAAAGATAGGTCTAATCATTTCAGCAAAGCGCTCCTCATCATCCATTTTCTTGGATGGTTTAGGAGGAAAAGGCATGGGTTTCTGAACCCATGGTTCTCTTTCTTTATCAAGCTTCCTAGCAACGAAGTCTCTTTTATCATATCGTTGATTCTTTGATTGTGGGTTATCAAGATCGACAGTAGGTTCAATCTCTACATCATCGTTATTGCTAGGTTGAGCATCAACATGAACATCATCATTAACATTATCACTAGGTTCATGTTCATTACCAGATTGTGTTTCAGCATCAGAAATAGAAATATCATTGGGATTCTCAGGTGTGTCAAGAACAGGTTCACTACAAGCATGCAAAGTCCTATCATTTTTCTTTTTCTTCTTCTTAGAAGCACTAGGTGCATCAAATATTGGTTCTCTGAGAATCTTGCTCAATTCTCTTAGGGTGGCCCTCGGGATACAGAGGTTCCTGAGTCATTCTACCCCCTCTAGTCATAACTCTAACATCATTATCATTTTTCTTATTATTTAATTCATTGAGAAAATCATTTTGTGCTTTAAGTACTTGTTCTACTTGAGTGGTAACCATAGAAGCATGTTTACTAATGAGTTTAAGTTCACCTTTAACACTAGACATATAATCACTCAAGTGTTCAATCATATGAGCATTACGTTTTAATTTTACCAACATGCGCATTGAAATTTTCTTGTTTACCAATAAAATTGTCAAACTCATATAAGCATTGGCTAGCAGACTTATAACGAGGAATATCACCTTCATCAAATCTATAGAGAAAAATTACCTTTACTACCCGTGTCGGATTATCAAGACCATGTATTTCTTCAATAGGTGGTAAATTCTTAACATCAGCTTTAATACCTTTTTCTTTCATAGATTTCTTTGCCTCTTGCATATCTTCAGGACTGAGAAATAGAATACCCCTTTTCTTCGGAGTTGGCTTAGGAGTTGGTTCAGGAAGTGTCCAATTATTTTCATTACTCAACATATTATTTAATAGCAATTCAGCTTGATCAACAGTTCTTTTCCTGAAAACACAACCAGCACAACTATCCAGGTGGTCTCTGGAAGCATCGGTTAGTCCATTATAAAAGATATCAAGTATTTCATTTTTCTTAAGAGGATGATCAGGCAAAGCATTAAGTAATCGAAGAAGCCTCCCCCAAGCATGTGGGAGACTGTCTTCTTCAATTTGCACAAAATTATATATTTCCCTTAAGGCAGCTTGTTTCTTATGAGCGGGAAAATATTTAGCAGAGAAGTAATAAATCATATCCTGGGGACTACACACACAACCAGGATCAAGAGAATTAAACCATGTTTTAGCATCACCCTTTAAGGACAACGGAAATAACTTAAGGATATAGTAGTAACGAATTTTTTCCTCATTGGTGAATAGGGTGGCTATATCATTCAGTTTAGTAAGATGTGCCACAACAGTTTCAGATTCATAGCCATGGAAAGGATCAGATTCAACCAAAGTAATTAACTCAGGATCGACAGAGAAATCATAATCCTTATTAGAAATACAGATAGGTGAAGTAGCAAAAGCAGGGTCGTATTTCATTCTAGCATTCAAAGACTTTTCTTTCAGCTTAGCTAACAGTTTCTTAAGATCATACCTATCATTGCAAGCTAAAAGATCTCTAGCAGTTTCTTCATCCATAACATAACCCTCAGGCACAACAGGAAATTCATATCTAGGGGGAGAATCTTCATCATCACTTTCATCAATATCATCAGTTTCAATAACTTCATTCTCTCTAGCCCTAGCAAGTTGTTCATTAAGAAATTCACCTAGTGGCACAGTATTATCAAGCATAGAAGTAGTTTCATCATAAGTATCATGCATAGCAGAAGTGGCATCATCAAGAACATGCGACATATAAGATTCAATAGCAGGTGTAGGTGTCACAAATTTACTCATAACAGAGGGTGAATCAAGTGCAGAGCTAGATGGCAGTTCCTTACCTTCCCTCGTAGTTGAGGGAAAGATCTTGGTTTTTTCATCTCTCAAGTTCTTCATAGTGATCAACAAATATAAATCCCAAGTGACTCAAAGAATATAGCTATGATCCCCGGCAAGGGCGCCAGAAAATAGTCTTGATAACCCACAAGTATAGGAGATCGCAACAGTTTTCAAGGGTAGAGTATTCAACCCAAATTTATTGATTGGACACAAGGGCAGCCAAAGAATATTCTCAAGTATTAGCAGTTGAGTTTTCAATTCAACCACACGTGTAAGACTTAATATTTGCAGCAAAGTATTTAGTATCAAAGTAGAAAGGAAGTAATGGTAACTGTGGCAAAAGTAATAGTAGCAGTTTTGTAGTGATTGTAACAGTGGCAGCGGAAAAGTAACTAAGCAAGGATCAATATGTGAAAAGCTCGTAGGCATTGGATCAGTGATGGATAATTATGTCGGATGCGATTCCTCATGTAATAGTGATAACATAGGGTGACATAGAACTAGCTCCAGTTCATCAATGTGATGTAGGCATGTATTCCGAATATAGTCATACATGCTTATGGGAAAGAACTTGCATGAAATCTTTTGTCCTACCCTCACGTGGCAGCGGGGTCCTGTTGGAAACTAAGGGATATTAAGGCATCCTTTTAATAGAGTACCAGACCAAAGCATTAACACTTAGTGAATACATGAAATCCTCAAACTATGGTCATCACCGAGAGTGGTCCCGATTATTGTCACTTCGGGGTTGTCGGATCATAACACATAGTAGGTGACTATTTACTTGCATTAGAGGATCAAGAACTCACATATATTCATGAAAACATAATAGGTTCATATCTGAAATCATGGCACTCGGGCCCTAGTGACAAGCATTAAGCATAGCAAAGTCATAGCAACATCAATCTTAGAACATAATGGATACTAGGGATCAATCCCTAACAAAACTAACTCGATTACATGATAAATCTCATCCAACCCATCACCGTCCAGCAAGCCTACGATGGGATTACTCACGCACGGCGGTGAGCATCATGGAATTGGTGATAGAGGAAGGTTGATGATGATGACGGCGACAATCTCCACTCTTCGGAGCCCCGAACAGACTCTAGATCAGCCCTCCCAAGAGAGATTAGGGCTCGACGGCTGCTCCGTATCATAAAACGTGATGAATCCTTCTCTCTGATTGTTTTTCTCCCCGAAAATGAATATATGGAGTTGGAGTCGGGGTCGGTGGAGCCTCAGGGGGCCCACGAGATAGGGGGGCACGCCCAGGGGTGGGCGCGCCCCCCACCCTCGTGGACAGGGTGTGGGCCCCCTGGTCTAGATTACTTCACTAGTATTTTTTATGTATTCCAAAAATATTCTCCGTTGATTTTCAGGTCATTCCGAGAACTTTTATTTCTGCACAAAAATAACACCATGTAATTCTGCTGAAAACGGAGTCAGTCCGGGTTAGTTCCATTCAAATCATGCAAGTTAGAGTCCAAAACAAGGGCAAAAGTGTTTGGAAAAGTAGATACATTGGAGACGTATCACCTATTGGTATCAAAGTGGGCACCTGCATCCCTAGATCCCAAATATTCCAATTTGAGAATTTCTAGCTCAAGCACCCCCAATTCAAGGAAGTTGTCAAGCATAGTTGGGAGCAAGAGGTGCATCAGAATGATAGTGCAAAGTGCATTGCTGCTAAATTTAAGAAGCTTCGGAAGGGCCTAAAAATCTGGGCCAAAACTATTTCAAACCTGAGAGATACTATGATGTTATTGTGGAATATAGGGACTTGTCTGTGGAAGAATCTAATGGCAGGAAGATACTCATTGATCACTTGAGACTTATTAATGAGCAGCAAAGGATTTATTGGAAGCAAAGGGCTACCGTGAGAAAAAACAAGATGGGGGAAGCTAACACAAAATACTTGCAAGCTAAAGCCACCATTAAACATAGATTTAATCACATTGCTATGCTGAAGGATGAAGAGGGCCATGAGCATTCTGACCATCATGCAAAAGCTGCTATTCTTTTCAGAGCTTTGAAGAAGAGATTGGGCACAATTTCTAAAACAAGAAACCCACTTCTTCTCCAGTCTCTGCTTTTCCAGCATGATGATTTGTCAGACCTTGAGATACCTTTTACAAAGAAAGAAATTGATGATGTTATGATGAATATGCCTGCTGATAAAGCACCTGGACTAGACAGTTTCAACACAGCATTCCTTAAAGCATGTTGGGACATTGTAGCTCCTGATTTTTATAGACTTATTGAAGATTTTCATTTGGGGACAGTGAATATGCAGAGTATTAATTATTCTTTTATTACCTTGATCCCCAAGAAATATGATGATGCACAACCCAATGAATTCAGACCCATCTCCTTCTTAAATTGTACTTTGAAGATCTTAACCAAGTTCCTGGCCAACAGACTGCAAAAGAAGATCCTCAAGCTGGTCCACCCGAACCAATATGGCTTTTTATCCAACAGATGTTTACAAGATTGTTTGGCCTGGTCTTTTGAATACATACATCGATGTTATCAGTCAAATCAAGATGTGATTCTCCTGAAATTGGATTTTGAAAAGGCCTTTGATATGCTTAATCATGACACTATTATGGAGATTTTACAAGCCAATGGTTTTGGTACTAAGTGGATCAATTGGATTGAGATGATATAAGGCTCTGGGATTTCATCCGTACATCTCAATGGGGGTACCTAGCAAGCAGTTCTTATGTAAATGTGGAGTGAGGCAGGGTGACCCTCTATCACCCCCTCATTTTTGTGCTTGCTGCATGATACGTCTCCAACGTATCTATAATTTTTGATTGTTCCATGCTATTATATTATCCTTCTAGGATGTTTTATGGGCTTTTATATACAGTTTTATATGATTTTTGGGACTAACCTATTAACCCAGAGCCCAGTGCCAGTTTCTATTTTTCTCCTATTTTAGAGTATCACAGAAAAGGGTATCAAACAGAGCCCAATTGACCTGAAACTCAATGGAGGTGATTTTTGGACCAGAAGAAGCCTAGGAAGTGCCGGAGGGGGACCTGAAGATCCACGGGCTGCCCACTAGGGTGGGGGGCGCGCCCCATTGGGCGCGCCCCCTGCCTCGTGGACAGCCCGGAGACCCCCTTTACTTGCCCCTGACTCCAACACCTCCTATATATACTGAAACCTCTGGGAAATAACCTAGATCAAGAGTTCCGCCGCCGAAAGCCTCTGTTGCCACCGAAAACCAATCTAGACCCGTTCTGGCACCCTTCCGGAGGGGGGTATCCCTCTCCGGTGGCCATCTTCATCATCCCGGCGCTCTCCATGACGAGGAGGGAGTAGTTCACCCTCGGGGCTGAGGGTATGTGCCAGTAGCTATGTGTTTGATCTCTCTCTCTCTCTCTCTCGTGTTTTTGAGATGGCACGATCTTGATGTATCGCGATCTTTGCTATTATAGTTGGATCTTATGATGCTTCTCCCCCCTCTACTCTCTTGTAATGGATTGAGTTTTCCCTTTGAAGTTATCTTATCGGATTGGGTCTTTAAGGATTTGAGAACACTTGACATATGTCTTGCGTGGGATACCCATGGCGACAATGGGGTATTCTATTGATTCACTTGATGTATGATTTGGTGATCAACTTGGGGGTTCCGTGACCTTCGGAATCTATGCATAGGGGTTGGCACACGTTTTCGTCTTGACTCTCCGGTAGAAACTTTGGGGCACTCTTTGAAGTAATTTTTGTTGGTTGAATAGATGAATCTGAGATTGTGTGATGCATATCGTATAATCATGCCCATGGATACTTGAGGTGACAATGGAGTATCTAGGTGACATTAGGGTTTTGGTTGATTTGTGTCTTAAGGTGTTATTCTAGTACGAACTCTATGATAGATCGATCAGAAAGGATAACTTTGAGGTTGTTTCGTACCCTACCATAAACTCTTCGCTTGTTTTCCGCTATTAGTTACTTTGGATTGACTCTTTGTTGCGTGTTGAGGGATAGTTATATGATCCAGTTATGTTATTATTGTTGAGAGAACTTGCACTAGTGAAAGTATGAACCCCGGGCCTTGTTTCCTATCATTGCAACACCGTTTATGCTCACTTTTATCTTTAGTTACCTTGCTGTTTTTATATTTTGTTATTACAAAAACCTATATCTACCATCCATATTGCACTTTTATCACCATCTCTTCGCCGAACTAGTGCACCTATAAAATTTACCATTGTATTGGGTGTGTTGGGGACACAAGAGACTCTTTGTTATTTGGTTGCAGGGTTGCTTGAGAGAGACCATCTTCATCCTACGCCTCCCACGGATTGATAAGCCTTAGGTCATCCACTTGAGGGAAATTTGCTACTGTCCTACAAACCTCTCCACTTGGAGGCCCAACAACGTCTACAAGAAGAAGGTTGCGTAGTAGACATCAAGCTCTTTTTTGGCGCCGTTGCCAGGGAGGTGAGTGCTTGAAGCTATATATTTAGATCTTGCAATCGAATCTTTTAGTTTCTTGTTTTATCACTAGTTTAGTTTATAAAAGAAAACTACAAAAAAATGAAATTAAGGTTAGCTCATATGCTTCATCTTTTTAATATCTTTCGCGAAAATGATGTGAAGGAAAATTGTGCTCAAGTACTAGAAGAAGAATCACATAGAATGCTTGGCATAAAATATGTGCATGATGAGCATGATTGCAATGTTGTTAGTATGAATTCTTTGAATACCCATGATGCTAATGATATGCAAAGCCACAAGCTTGGGGATGCTATGTTTGATGAAGATGATATGTTTAGTCCCCCAAGTTTTGATGAGCAAATTTATTATGATGAAAGCATGCCTCCTATCTATGATGATTATTGTGATGACTTCTATGCTTTTAAGAATAATGATAACCATGAAACTTGTCATCATGATTTTAATTTTCAATTGGATTATGCTTCACATGATAGTTATTTTGTTGAATTTGCTCCTCCCACTACTATGAATGAGAAGAATTTTGCTTATGATGGAAGTTGTAAAATTTCTATGCAAGTAGATCATGAAAATAATGCTTTTTGTGCTTGTTATATGGTTGAATTCATTCATGATGCTACTGAAAATTATTATGAGAGAGGATCATATGCTTCTACATATTGCAATAATATCAAGTTTCCTCGCTATCTGCTTAAAGTTTTGAAGCTATGCTTGTTTTGCCTTCCTATGCTAGTTGATTATCATTTTCATAAGTTGTTTGCTCACAAAATCACTATGCATAGGAAGTGGGTTAGACGTAAAAGTGCTTGTTATATTCTTAATGATGCTCTTTTTATGTTTGAAGTCTTATCTTTTATTAGAGCATCATTGAAATCATCATGCCTAGCTAGGGCCGTTAAATGATAGAGCTTGTTGGGAGGCAACCCAATTTTATTTTATTTGCTTTTGCTTCTCTTATGGAATAAATATTGCATCTAGCTTCTGTTTAGATGTGGTTTTGTGTTTTAATTAGTGTTTGTGCCAAGTATAACCTTTGAGAAGACTTGTGTGAAGATTATGCGATCATGCTGTAAAAAACAGAAACTGTAGCGCTCACGATATTAGTTACCATTTTTTACTGGAGAGTGATTTTTAGTTGATTCTTTTTGCAGATGATTAATAGACAAAGTCCTCACGTACACCAATTTATTTCAGAATTTTTAGAGTTACAGAAGTATTCGAAAGTTATAGATTGCTGCAGACTGTTCTGTTTTTGACAGATTCTGTTTTCATTATGTTGTTTGCTTATTTTGATGAATCTATGAGTAGTATCGGAGGGTATGAACCATAGAGAATTTGGAATACAGTAGATTTTACACCAATATGAATTTAGAATGAGTTTACAACAGTACCTAAGTGGTGATTTTATTTTCTTATACTAACGGAGCTTACGAGTTTTCTGTTAAGTTTTGTGTTGTGAAGTGTTCAAGTTTTGGGTAAAGACTCGATGGACTATGGAATAAGGAGTGGCAAGAGCCTAAGCTTGGGGATGCCCAAGGCACCCCAAGGTAAAATTCAAGGACAACCAAGAGCCTAAGCTTGGGAATGCTCCGGGAAGGCATCCCCTCTTTCATCTTCGTTCATCGATAACTTTACTTGATGCTATATTTTTATTCACCACATGATATGTGTTTTGCTTGGAGCATCAATTTGTTTTATTTTGTTTTGCTTGCTGTTTGAATAATGTCCCAAAATCTGAAATCCTTAAATGTTAGAGAGTCTTCACATAGTTACATAATTATTCAACTACTCATTGATCTTCACTTATATCCTTTTAGAGCGCGGCGATGGTTTTATTTTGAAGAAATAGATGAACTCTCATGCTTCACTTATATTATTTTGAGAGTCTTTTAGAATGGCATGGTAATTTCTTGGGTTATGAATTTAGTCCTAATATGATAGGCATCCAAGAGGGATATAGTAAAAAACTTTCATATAAAGTGCATTGAATATTATGAGAAGATACTTGATGATTGTTTTGAGATATGATGATGGTGATATTAGAGTCATGCTAGTAGAGTAGTTGTGAATTTGACAAATACTTGTGTTGAGGTTTGCAAGTCCCGTAGCATGCACGTATGGTAACCGTTGTGTGACAAATCTCAAGCATGAAGTATTTCATTGAGTGTCATCCTTTGTGTGGAGGTCGGGATCGCACGATGGTTAACTCCTACCAACCCTTCACCTAGGAGCATGCGTGTAGTACTTTGTTTTGATGACTTGTAGATTTTCGCAATAAGTATGTGAGTTCTTTATGACTAATGTTGAGTCCATGCATTATACGCACTCTCACCCTTCCGCCATTGCTAGCCTCTCTTGTACCGCACAATTTTCGCCGGTACCATACACCCACTATATACCTTCCTCAAAACAGCCACCATACCTAACTATCATGGCATTTCCATAACCATTCCGAGATATATTTCCATGCAACTTTACACTGTTTCCCTCATATGACATGCTTCATCATTGTCATATTGCCATGCATGATCATGTAGTTGACATCGTATTTGTGGCTAGGCCACCATGCATAATTTTTTATACATATCACTCTTGATTCATTGCACATCCCGGTACACCGCCGGAGGCATTCATATAGAGTCATACTTTATTCTAGTATCGAGTTGTAAGTAAATAAAAGGGTGATGATCATCATTATTAGAGCATTGCCCCAAAGAAAAAAAGGCAAAAAAAGCACAAAAAAAGAAGAAGAAAGGCCCCAAAAAAAGAAAAAGAAAAGAAAAAGGGACAATGCTAATATCTTTTTTTTCACACTTGTGCTTCAAAGTAGCACCATGATCTTCATGATAGAGAGTCTCTTGTTTTGTCACTTTCATATACTAGTGGGAATTTTCATTATAGAACTTGGCTTGTATATTCCAACGATGCGCTTCCTCAAATGCCCTAGGTCTTCTCGAGCAAGCAAGTTGGATGCACACCCACTTAGTTTCTTTTGTTGAGCTTTCATGCATTTATAGATCTAGTGCATCCGTTGCATGGCAATCTCTACTCACACACATTGATATCTATTGATGGGCATCTCCATAGCCCATTGTTACACCTAGTTGATGTGAAACCATCTTCCACCTTTTGTCTTCTCCACAACCACCACTCTATTCCACCTATAGCGCTATATACATGGCTCACGCTCATATTGTTGGGGAACGTAGCATAATTCAAAAAATTTCTACGTCTTCACCAAGATCCAACTATGGATACATCTAGCAACGAGCAAGTAAGAGTGCATCTACATACCGTTATGAAGATTGCGTGCGGAAGCTTTCAACGAAGCAAGGATGAAGTAGTCGTACTCTTCACGTTCTTCGTCACCGATGATCTAGCGCCGAACGGACGGTACCTCCGCGTTCAACACACGTATGGTGCAGCAACGTCACCTCCTTCTTGATCCAGCAAGGGGGGAGGAGAAGTCGTCAGAGATCCGGCAGCACGACGGCGTGATGACGGATGCAGTGGAGATCGCAGCAGGGCTTCGCCGGGCGCCCTGCGTGGGAGTTGGGAGGTGTGACGGGAGGGGGAGAGGCGCCAGGGCTCAGGTGCGGCTGCCCTCTCCCCCCCCCCCACATATATATAGGGGCCAGGGGGGGCGCCTGGACCCCCTGCAGATCCAATCTGCAAGGGGGCGGCGGCCAAGGGGGGTTCCCATCCCCCCAAGGCAAGTGGAGCCCCCCTCCCCCTTAGGGTTTGAACCCTAGGCGCAGGGGAGGTGGGCCCCTTAGTGTTGCGCCAGCCCAGAGGGCTGGACACATCCCCTCGCGGCCTAGGGGCCCCACCGGGATGGGTGGCCCCACCCGGTGGACCCCCGGGGCCCCTCCGGTGGTCCCGGGACTCTCCCGGTGACCCCCGGAGATCACCCGTTGGCCGAAACTGGACTTCCCATATATCAATATTTACCTCCGGACCATTCCGGAACTCCTCGTGATGTCCGGGATCTCATCCGGGACTCCGAACAACTTTCGGGTTTCCACGTGCATTTATCTCTACGACCCTAGCGTTACCGAACCTTAAGTGTGTAGACCCTACGGGTTCGGGAGACACGTAGACATGACCGAGACCACTCTCCGGTCAATAACCAACAGCGGGATCTGGATACCCATGTTGGTTCCCACGTGTTCCTCGATGATCTTCATCGGATGAACCACCGTGTCAAGGATTCACTCAATCCCGTATGTTATTCCCTTTGTCCATCGGTACGGTAATTGCCCGAGATTCGATCGTCGGTATTCCCAATACCTTGTTCAATCTCGTTATGGCAAGTCTCTTTACTCGATCCGTAATCCATCATCCCGTGACTAACTACTTAGTCACATTGAGCTCATTATGATGATGTATTACCGAGTGGGCCCAGAGGTACCTCTCCGTCATATGGAGTGACAACATCCCAGTCTCGGTTCGTACCAACTCAACAGACACTTTCGGAGATACCCGATGCGTACCTTTATAGCCACCCAGTTACGTTGTGACGGTTGGCACACCCAAAGTACTCCTACGGTATCCGGGAGTTGTACAACCTCATGGTCTAAGGAATAATTACTTGACACTGAAAAGCTTATGCATTACGAACTATACGATCTCGTGTTATGCTCAAGTTTAGGTCTTGTCCATCACATCATTCTCCTAATGATGAGATCCCGTTATCACTGACATCCTATGTCCATGGTCAGGAAACCGTGACCATCTGTTGATCAACGAGCTGGCTACTAGAGGCCTACCAAGGACTCATTGTGGTCTGTGTATTCACACATGTATCGCTGTTTCCGTACAATACAATTCAAGCATGAATAACAGACAATTATCATGAACAAGGAGATATAATAATAATGCTTTTATTATTGCCTCTAGGGCATATCTCCAACAGTCTCCCACTTGCACTAGAGTCAATAATCTAGTTACATTG
The DNA here is from genome assembly GCA_902687465.1 of Secale cereale. Taxonomy (NCBI): domain Eukaryota; kingdom Viridiplantae; phylum Streptophyta; class Magnoliopsida; order Poales; family Poaceae; genus Secale; species Secale cereale. Next base: position 72,393,296 of record LR738711.1, read on the forward strand.
TGATGAATCGAACACCCATAGAGTTCTGGTGTTGATCATGTTTTGCTCGTGAAAGAGGTTTAGTCAACGGGTCTGCTACATTCAGATCCGTATGCACTTTACAAATATCTATGTCTCCATCCTGAACATAATTCCGGATGGAGTTGAAACGGCGCTTGATGTGCTTGGTCTTCTTGTGAAACCTGGGCTCCTTGGTAATAGCAATAGCACCAGTGTTGTCACAGAAGAGAGTCATCGGGCTTGACGCGCTTGGAATGACTCCTAAGTCGGTGATGAACTCCTTCATCCAGACTCCTTCCTGCGCTGCTTCAGAAGCAGCTATGTACTCCGCTTCACATGTAGATGCTGCCACCATGCTTTGCTTGCAACTGCACCAGCTGACTGCCCCTCCATTCAAAATATACACGTATCCGGTTTGCGACTTAGAGTCATCCAGATCTGTGTCGAAGCTAGCATCGACGTAACCCTTTACGACGAGCTCTTCGTCACCTCCATAAACGAGAAACATATCCTTAGTCCTTTTCAGGTACTTCAGGATGTTCTTGACCGCTGTCCAGTGTTCCGTACCGGGATCACTTTCGTACCTCCCTACCAAACTTATGGCAAGGTTCACATCAGGTCTGGTACACAGCATGGCATACATGATAGAACCTATTGCCGAGGCATAGGGAATGACACTCATCTTTTCTCTATCTTCTGCCGTGGTCGGTGACTGAGCTTTGCTCAATCTCATACCTTGCAAAACAGGCAAGAATCCTTTCTTAGACTGATCCATATTGAACTTCTTCAATATTTTGTCAAGGTATGTACTTTGTGAAAGACCAATGAGGCGTCTTGATCTATCTCTATAGATTTTGATGCCTAATATGTAAGCAGCTTCTCCAAGGTCCTTCATTGAAAAACTTTTATTCAAGTAGGCCTTTACATTTTCCAAGAATTCTATATCATTTCCCATCAGCAATATGTCATCCACATATAATATGAGAAATGCTACAGAGCTCCCACTCACTTTCTTGTAACTACAGGCTTCTCCATAAGTCTGTATAAAGCCAAACGCTTTGATCACCTCATCAAAGCGAATATTCCAACTCCGAGATGCTTGCACCAGCCCGTAAATCGAGCGCTGGAGCTTGCATACCTTGCTAGCGTTCTCTGGATCGACAAAACCTTCCGGTTGCATCATATACAACTCTTCCTTGAGGAAGCCATTAAGGAATGCTGTTTTGACGTCCATTTGCCATATCTCATAATCATAGAATGCGGCAATAGCTAACATGATTCTGACTGACTTCAGCATCGCTACGGGAGAGAAAGTATCGTCGTAGTCAATCCCTTGAACTTGTCAATAACCCTTAGCGACAAGCCGAGCCTTATAGATGGTCACATTACCATCCGCGTCTGTCTTCTTCTTAAATATCCATTTGTTTTCTATGGCGTGCCTATCATCAGGCAAGTCCACCAAAGTCCATACTTTGTTTTCATACATGGATTCATTCTCGGATTTCATGGCTCCAAGCCATTTATTGGAATCTGGGCCCGCCATCGCATCCGGGACTCCGAACAACTTTCGGGTTTCCACGTGCATTAATCTCTACGACCCTAGCGTTACCGAAACCTTAAGTGTGTAGACCCTACGGGTTCGGGAGACACGTAGACATGACCGAGACCACTCTCCGATCAATAACCAACAGCGGGATCTGGATACCCATGTTGGTTCCCACGTGTTCCTCGATGATCTTCATCGGATGAACCACCGTGTCAAGGATTCACTTAATCCCGTATGTTATTCCCTTTGTCCATCGGTACGGTACTTGCCCGAGATTCGATCGTCGGTATCCCCGATACCTTGTTCAATCTCGTTATGGCAAGTCTCTTTACTCGATCCGTAATCCATCATCCCGTGACTAACTACTTAGTCACATTGAGCTCATTATGATGATGTCTTACCGAGTGGGCCCAGAGGTACCTCTCCGTCATACGGAGTGACAACATCCCAGTCTCGGTTCGTACCAACTCAACAGACACTTTCGGAGATACCCGATGCGTACCTTTATAGCCACCCATTTACGTTGTGACGGTTGGCACACACAAAGTACTCCTACGGTATCCGGGAGTTGTACAACCTCATGGTCTAAGGAATAAATACTTGACACCGAAAAGCTTATGCATTACGAACTATACGATCTCGTGTCATGCTCAAGTTTGGGTCTTGTCCATCACATCATTCTCCTAATGATGTGATCCCGTTATCACCGACATCTCATGTCCATGGTCAGGAAACCATGACCATCTGTTGATCAACGAGCTGGTAACTAGAGGCCTACCAGGGACTTATTGTGGTCTGTGTATTCACACATGTATCGCTGTTTCCGTACAATAAAGTTCAAGCATGAATAACAGACAATTATCATGAACAAGGAGATATAATAATAGTGCTTTCATTATTGCCTCTAGGGCATATCTCCAACAGTCTCCCACTTGCACTAGAGTCAATAATCTAGTTACATTGTGATGAATCGAACACCCATAGAGTTCTGGTGTTGATCATGTTTTGCTCGTGAAAGAGGTTTAGTCAACGGGTCTGCAACATTCAGATCCGTATGCACTTTACAAATATCTATATCTCCATCCTGAACATAATTCCGGATGGAGTTGAAACGGCGCTTGATGTGCTTGGTCTTCTTGTGAAACCTGGGCTCCTTGGTAATAGCAATAGCACCAGTGTTGTCACAGAAGAGAGTCATCGGGCTTGACGCGCTTGGAATGACTCCTAGGTCGGTGATGAACTCCTTCATCCAGACTCCTTCCTGCGCTGCTTCAGAAGCAGCTATGTACTCCGCTTCACATGTAGATGCTGCCACCACGCTTTGCTTGCAACTGCACCAGCTGACTGCCCCTCCATTCAAAATGTACACGTATCCGGTTTGTGACTTAGAGTCATCCAGATCTGTGTCGAAGCTAGCATCGACGTAACCCTTTACGACGAGCTCTTCGTCACCTCCATAAACGAGAAACATATCCTTAGTCCTTTTCAGGTACTTCAGGATGTTCTTGACCGCTGTCCAGTGTTCCGTACCGGGATCACTTTGGTACCTCCCTACCAAACTTATGGCAAGGTTCACATCAGGTCTGGTACACAGCATGGCATACATGATAGACCTATGGCCGAGGCATAGGGAATGACACTCATCTTTTCTCTATCTTCTGCCGTGGTCGGCGACTGAGCTTTGCTCAATCTCATACCTTGCAAAACAGGCAAGAATCCTTTCTTTGACTGATCCATATTGAACTTCTTCAATATTTTGTCAAGGTATGTACTTTGTGAAAGACCAATGAGGCGTCTCGATCTATCTCTATAGATTTTGATGCCTAATATGTAAGCAGCTTCTCCAAGGTCCTTCATTGAAAAACTTTTATTCAAGTAGGCCTTTACATTTTCCAAGAATTCTATATCATTTCCCATCAGCAATATGTCATCCACATATAATATGAGAAATGCTACAGAGCTCCCACTCACTTTCTTGTAAATACAGGCTTCTCCATAAGTCTGTATAAATCCAAACGCTTTGATCACCTCATCAAAGCGAATATTCCAACTCCGAGATGCTTGCACCAGCCCGTAAATCGAGCGCTGGAGCTTGCATACATTGTTAGCATTCTCTGGATCGACAAAACCTTCCGGTTGCATCATATACAACTCTTCCTTGAGGAAGCCGTTAAGGAATGCTGTTTTGACGTCCATTTGCCATATCTCATAATCATAGAATGCGGCAATAGCTAACATGATTCTGACTGACTTCAGCATCGCTACGGGAGAGAAAGTCTCGTCGTAGTCAATCCCTTGAACTTGTCGATAACCCTTAGCGACAAGCCGAGCCTTATAGATGGTCACATTACCATCCGCGTCTGTCTTCTTCTTAAATATCCATTTATTTTCTATGGCGTGCCTATCATCAGGCAAGTCCACCAAAGTCCATACTTTGTTTTCATACATGGATTCTATCTCGGATTTCATGGCTCCAAGCCATTTATTGGAATCTGGGCCCGCCATCGCTTCTTCAGAGTTCGAAGGTTCACCGTTGTCTAACAACATGATTTCCAGGACAGGGTTGCCGTACCACTCTGGTGCGGAACGTGCCCTTGTGGACCTTCGAAATTCAGTAGTAACTTGATCTGTTTCTTCATGATCATTATCATTAACTTCCTCCCTTGTCGGTGCAGGCACCTCAGGAACAGTTTCCTGCGCTGCGCTACTTTCCGGTACAGGAGGGGTGACTGTCACCTCATCAAGTTCTACTTTCCTCCCACTCACTTCTTTCGAGAGAAACTCTTTCTCCAGAAAGCATCCATTCTTGGCAACAAAGACTTTGCCTTCGGATCTGTGGTAGAAGGTGTACCCAATTGTTTCCTTTGGGTATCCTATGAAGACGCATTTCTCCGATTTGGGTTCGAGCTTTTCAGGTTGAAGTTTCTTGACATAAGCATCGCAACCCCAAACTTTTAGAAACGACAGCTTCGGTTTCTTGCCAAACCAAAGTTCATACGGAGTCGTCTCAACGGATTTCGACGGAGCCCTATTTAAAGTGAATGTGGCAGTCTCTAAAGCATAACCCCAAAAAGATAGCGGTAAATCGGTAAGGGACATCATAGATCGCACCATGTCCAACAGAGTACGATTTCGACGTTCGGACACACCGTTACGTTGAGGTGTTCCGGGCGGTGTCAGTTGTGAAACAATTCCACAGCTCCTAAGGTGTGTGCCAAATTCATGACTTAAATATTCACCCCCACGATCCGATCGCAAGAATTTTATTTTTTTGTCATGTTGATTCTCAACCTCATTCTGAAATTCCTTGAACTTTTCAAAGGTCTCAGACTTGTGTTTCATCAAATAGATATACCCATATCTACTCAAGTCATCTGTGAGGGTGAGAACATAACGGTAGCCTCCGCGAGCCTCAATACTCATTGGACCGCACACATCGGTATGTATGATTTCCAACAAGTTGGTTGCTCGCTCCATTGTTCCGGAGAACGGAGTCTTGGTCATCTTGCCCAAGAGGCATGGTTCGCACGTGTCAAATGATTCATAATCAAGAGACTCTAGAAGTCCATCTGAATGGAGCTTCTTCATACGTTTGACACCAATATGACCAAGGCGGCAATGCCACAAGTATGTGGGACTATCATTATCAACTTTACATCTTTTGGCATCTACACTATGAATATGTGTATCACTACGTTCGAGATTCATCAAAAATTAACCATTGACCAGCGGGGCATGACCATAAAACATATCTCTCAAATAAATAGAACAACCATTATTCTCCGATTTGAAAGAATATCCATCTCGCATAAGACGAGATCCAGAAACAATGTTCATGCTCAAAGCTGGTACTAAATAACAATTATTCAGGTTCAAAACTAATCCCGAGGGTAGATGTAGAGGTAGCGTGCCGACGGCGATCACATCGACCTTGGAACCATTCCCGACGCGCATCGTCACCTCATCCTTCGCCAGTCTCCGTTTATTCCGCAGCTCCTGTTTTGAGTTACAAATGTGAGCAACTGCACCGGTATCGAATACCCAGGAGCTACTACGAGTGCTGGTAAGGTACACATCAATAACATGTATATCATATATACCTTTGACGTTGCCGGCCTTCTTGTCTGCTAAGTATTTGGGGCAGTTCCGCTTCCAGTGACCCGTTCCCTTGCAATAAAAGCACTCTGTCTCAGGCTTGGGTCCATATTTTGGCTTCTTCCCGGCAACAGGCTTGCCAGGCGCGGCAACTCCCTTGCCGTCCTTCTTGAAGTTCTTCTTACCCTTGCCTTTCTTGAACTTAGTGGTTTTATTGACCATCAACACTTGATGTTCTATCTTGATGTCTACCTCCGCTGATTTCAGCATTGAATACACCTCGGGAATGGACTTCTCCATCCCCTGCATATTGAAATTCAGCACGAAGCTCTTGAAGCTTGGTGGGAGCGACTGGAGGATTCTGTCTACGACCGCTTCATCTGGGAGATTCATTCCCAGCTGAGACAAGCGGTTGTGCAATCCTGAAATCTTGAGGATGTGCTCACTGACAGAACTGTTCTCCTCCATCTTACAGCTGTAGAATGCGTCGGAGACATCATATCTCTCGACTCGGGCATGAGCTTGGAAAACCATTTTCAGCTCTTCGAACATCTCATATGCTCCATGGTGCTCAAAACGCTTTTGGAGCCCCGATTCTAAACTGTAAAGCATGCCGCACTGAACCAGGGAGTAATCATCACTACGCGACTGCCAGACGTTCAAAACGTCTTGGTCCGCATCGGGAGCAGGTGCATCACCTAGCGGTGCTTCTAGGACATATGATCTCTTGGCAGCTATGAGGATAATCCTCAGGTTACGGACCCAATCCGTATAGTTGCTACCATCGTCTTTCAGCTTGGTTTTCTCTAGGAACGCGTTGAAGTTGAGGGAAACCTGAGCGTGGGCCATTTGATCTACAAGAGATATTGTAAAGAATTTAGACTAAGTTCATGATAATTAAGTTCATCTTAATCAAATTATAATGAACTCCCACTCAGAATGACATCTCTCAAGTCATCCAAGTGATACACGATCCGAATCGAGTAGTCCGTGTCCGATCATCACGTGAGACGGACTAGTCAAAAACGGTGAACATCTTCATGTTGATCGTATCTTCTTTACGACTCGTGTTCGACCTTTCGGTCTTCCGTGTTCCGAGGCCATGTCTGTACATGCTAGGCTCGTCAAGTGAACCCTAAGTGTATCGCGTGTGTAAATCTGTCTTACACCCGTTGTATGTGAACGTTAGAACCTATCACACCCGATCATCACGTGGTGCTTCGGAGCAACGAGCTTTAGCAATGGTGCACAGTTAGGGGAAACACAATACTTGAAATTTTAGTGAGAGATCATCTTATTTACTACCGTCGTTCTAAGTAAACAAGATGCAAAAACATGATAAACATCACATGCAATCAATTAGAGTGACATGATATGGCCAATATCATCTTGCTCCTTGGATCTCCATCTTCGGGGCACCATGATCATCTTGTCACCGGCTCGACACCATGATCTTCATCATCATGATCTCCATCATCGTGTCTTGAAGAAGTCGTCACGCCAACTATTACTTCTACTGCTATAGCTAACGTTTAGCGATGAAGTAAAGTAATTACATGGCGTTATTCAGTGACACGCAGGTCATACAATAATAAAGACAACTCCTATGGCTCCTGCCGGTTGTCAAGTTCATCGACATGCAAGTCGTGATTCCCTATTACAAAAACATGATCAATCTCATACATCACATATATCATTCATCACATCTTCGTTCTTGGCCATACCACGTCACAAAACACATGCTGCAAAAACAAGTTAGACGTCCTCTAATTGTTGTTGCAAGTTTTACGTGGCTTCTATAGGATTTCTAGCAAGAACGTTTCTTACCTACGCCAAAACCACAACGTGATTTGTCAACTTCTATTTACCCTTCATAAGGACCCTTTTCATCGAATCCGATCCGACTAAAGTAGGAGAGACAGACACCCGCCAGCCACCTTATGCATCTAGTGCATGTCTGTCGGTGGAACCAGTCTCACGTAAGCGTACGTGTAAGGTCGGTCCGGGCCGCTTCATCCCACAATACCGCTGAATCAAGATTGACTAGTAACGGTAAGAAAGTTGAACAAGATCATACGCCCACAACTGCTTTGTGTTCTACTCGTGCAAGATGCTACGCATAAAACCTAGGCTCTGATGCCACTGTTGGGGAACGTAGCATAATTCAAAAAAATTCTACGTCTTCACCAAGATCCAACTATGGATACATCTAGCAACGAGCAAGTAAGAGTGCATCTACATACCGTTATGAAGATTGCGTGCGGAAGCTTTCAACGAAGCAAGGATGAAGTAGTCGTACTCTTCACGTTCTTCGTCACCGATGATCTAGCGCCGAACGGACGGCACCTCCGCGTTCAACACACGTACGGTGCAGCAACGTCACCTCCTTCTTGATCCAGCAAGGGGGGAGGAGAAGTCGTCAGAGATCCGGCAGCACGACGGCATGATGACGGATGCAGTGGAGATCGCAGCAGGGCTTCGCCGGGCGCCCTGCGTGGGAGTTGGGAGGTGTGACGGGAGGGGGAGAGGAGCCAGGGCTCAGGTGCGGCTGCCCTCTCCCCCCCCCCCAAATATATATAGGGGCCAGGGGGGCGCCTGGACCCCCTGCAGATCCAATCTGCAAGGGGGCGGCGGCCAAGGGGGGTTCCTTGCCCCCCAAGGCAAGTGGAGCCCCCCTCCCCCTTAGGGTTTGAACCCTAGGCGCAGGGGAGGTGGGCCCCTTAGTGGTGCGCCAGCCCAGAGGTCTGGACACATCCCCTCGCGGCCTAGGGGCCCCACCAGGATGGGTGGCCCCACCCGGTGGACCCCCGGGGCCCCTCCGGTGGTCCCGGGACGCTCCCGGTGACCCCCGGAGATCACCCGTTGGCCGAAACTGGACTTCCCATATATCAATCTTTACCTCCAGACCATTCTGGAACTCCTCGTGACGTCCGGGATCTCATCCGGGACTCCGAACAACTTTCGGGTTTCCACGTGCATTTATCTCTACGACCCTAGCGTTACCGAACCTTAAGTGTGTAGACCCTACGGGTTCGGGAGACACGTAGACATGACCGAGACCACTCTCCGGTCAATAACCAACAGCGGGATCTGGATACCCATGTTGGTTCCCACGTGGTCCTCGATGATCTTCATCGGATGAACCACCGTGTCAAGGATTCACTCAATCCCGTATGTTATTCCCTTCGTCCATCGGTACGGTAATTGCCCGAGATTCGATCATCGGTATTCCCAATACCTTGTTCAATCTCGTTATGGCAAGTCTCTTTACTCGATCCGTAATCCATCATCCCGTGACTAACTACTTAGTCACATTGAGCTCATTATGATGATGTATTACCGAGTGGGCCCAGAGGTACCTCTCCGTCATATGGAGTGACAACATCCCAGTCTCGGTTCGTACCAACTCAACAGACACTTTCGGAGATACCCGATGCGTACCTTTATAGCCACCCAGTTACGTTGTGACGGTTGGCACACCCAAAGTACTCCTACGGTATCCGGGAGTTGTACAACCTCATGGTCTAAGGAATAATTACTTGACACTGAAAAGCTTATGCATTACGAACTATACGATCTCGTGTTATGCTCAAGTTTAGGTCTTGTCCATCACATCATTCTCCTAATGATGTGATCCCGTTATCACTGACATCCTATGTCCATGGTCAGGAAACCGTGACCATCTGTTGATCAACGAGCTGGCTACTAGAGGCCTACCAGGGACTCATTGTGGTCTGTGTATTCACACATGTATCGCTGTTTCCGTACAATACAATTCAAGCATGAATAACAGACAATTATCATGAACAAGGAGATATAATAATAATGCTTTTATTATTGCCTCTAGGGCATATCTCCAACACATATATTGCGTGAAAGTTGAAATAGTTTAAAAAAATTAAAGTATGAAACAAGTGCTTAGCTGAAACCGGGGTTGTGCATGATTGGAATATTTTGTGTGACCAAGATGGAGCATAGCCTAACTATATGATTTTGTAGGGATGAACTTTCTTTGGCCATGTTATATTGAGAAGACATAACTGCTTTATTAGTATGCTTGAAGTATTACTATTCTTATGTCAATATAGACTTTTGTCTTGAATCTTTAGAATCTGAACATTCATGCCACAATTAAGAGAATTCCATTGAGAATTATGATTAAGTAGCATTCCACATCAAAAATTCTGTTTTTATCATCTACCTACTCGAGGACGAGCAGGAACTAAGCTTGGGGATGCTTGATACGTGATACGTCTCCAACGTATCTATAATTTTTTTATTTTCCATGCTATTATTTATGATGTTTTGGATGTTTAATGGGCTTTGTCATACACTTTTATATTATTTTTGGGACTAACCTAGTAACCCAAAGGCCTAGTCCAGATTGCTGTTTTTTTTTTGCCTGTTTCAGGGTTTTACAGAAAAGGGATATCAAACGGAGTTCAAACGGAATGAAACCTTCGGGAGAGATATTTTTGGATAAAATCACACACGGGAGACTTGAGAACCACGGAGTAGGGCTTACGTGGTGCCCACGAGGGTGGGGGCGCCCCCCCCCCCCTAGGGTGCACCCCCTGCCTCATGGGTCCCACGTAAGGCGCCCGGTGCCCTCCTTCCTCCTATATAAGCCTACATACCCCAAAACCATCAGAGCAACAGAGAAAGCCCTAATTCCACCGCCGTAACCTTCTGTTCCTGTGAGATCCCATCTTGGGGCCTGTTTTGGAGCTCCACCGGAGGGGGGATCTTCCACGGAGTGCTTCTACATCATCATCATCACCTCACCATGAGTTGTGAGTAGTTTACTAAAGATCTTCGGGTCCATAGCTAGTATCTAGATGGCTTCTTCTCTCTCTTTGGATCACAATACAATGTTCTCCTCGATCTTCGAGGAGATCTATTCGATGTAATCTCTTTTTGCGGTGTGTTTGTCGAGATCCGATGAATTGTGGGTTTATGATCAAGATTATCTTTGAGAAATATTTGGTTCTTCTCTAAACTTTTTATGTATGATTATAATATCCTTGCAAGTCTCTTCGAATTATTGGTTTGGTTTGGCCTACTAGATCTATAGTTCTTGCAATGGGAGAAGTGCTTGGCTTTGGGTTCAATCTTGCGGTGTCCTTTCCCAGTGACAGTAGGGGCAGCAAGGCACGTATTGTATTGTTGCCATCGAGGATAAAAAGATGGGGGTTTATATCATATTCCTTGAGTTTATCCCTCTACATCATGTCATCTTGCTTAAGGCGTTACTCCATTCTTATGAACTCGGTACACTAGATGCATGGTGGATAGCGGTCGATGTGTGCAGTAATAGTAGTAGATGCAGAATCGTTTCGGTCTACTTGTCTCGGACGTGATGCCTATATATAATGATCATGCCTACATAGTCTCATAGTTATTCGCTTTTCTATCAATTGCTCGATAGTAATGTGTTTACCCGTCGTAGAATATCGCTATCATGAGAGAAGCCACTAGAGAACACTATGGCCCCGGGTCTATTCTCAACATATCAATCTACACTTACTTTACTTTTTATTCTTTACTTTCTGTTCTTATAATAAAAAATACCAAAAATATCAAACTATCATCTCTATCAGATCTCACTTTCATAAGTGACCATAAAAGGGATTGACAACCCCTTATCGCGTTGGCTGCGAAGTTCTTATTTGTTTGTGCAGGTGCGAGGGACTCGCTCGTGGTCTCCTACTGGATTGATACCTTGGTTCTCAAAAACTGAGGGAAATACTTACGCTACTGTGCTGCATCTCCCTTTCCTCTTCGAGGGAATACAACGCAAGCTCGAGAAGTAGCAAGAAGAAATTCTGGTGCCGTTGCCGGGGAGGCTTACGCAAAAGTCATATACCAAGTACCTATCACAAACCCTTATCCTTCGCATTACATTTTTTGCCTCTCGTTTTCCTCTCCCCCACTTCACCCTTGCCGTTTTATTTGCCCTTCTTCTGCCGTCTGTTTATCGTTCGCTTGCCTCTTGTTTGCCTGTGTGTGTTGCTTGCTTGCTTGCCCTCATGTCTGAGATGGGGGACGATTTAATCGAGAAGGGTAGTAATGTCGAGGGCAACGTCTATGTTGATCCCCCGGATGAAGCTACCACTTTACATATTAAGAAGTTCCGGGTTGGTAGTGGTAATATCATTGGAAAAGGAGTTCTTCAAGACTTCTTTACTTGTGCCGGTGCTTTGCCCACTATGGGTGGCTCTACTCTCCACGGAACTAGTAGCCTTGTGGATGTTGGATCTATGCTCATAGTTGAAATTGAAAGGCAGTTTATCCATATGCATTCGTAGAATCTTTTTGGAGTTTTCCAATATTGAGCATTCTTCTGTTAACGTGCAGCTACTATATTTTTGGCTCATGAATTCAGATTTGTCATGAAAGACGCCAAAGAAATCTTTGCTCATTACGGGGTAGATGCCGGTCAACCTCCCATAGAGGCTATCTTATTTAATCAAGAAGACATAATGCGGTTGTGATCTCCTGACCATGTTGCTTTTAATGAAAACCTTAGAAAAAAGGTTCCTACCGATATCTTGGTTGATAGAATTTCTGAGATGAATGATGATTTTGCTATTCAAAACAATGGGTTAGGCTTCTCCCTTGAGCGAAGGCTTATGACCTTCTGCCAAAAGAACGCCTATAATGATAAATTGGTTGTTCATTACAAAGGGCCAAAAGAGGAACCTATTCCTCCTGAGATTGATGTGGGGGACTTTTGTCCCATTAAATTTAGCCATTTTGGTTACTTTTGCTTGCCACAAAGGAAACTTGCTGCTGAACGTAGGGAATATGAGACGAGTTTTCACGGTATATTGCATCATTATGGCATTCCCTAGATCTATCCATGTATCGTGCCTAGCTACGAGCGTAAAATGATAGCGCTTGTTGGGAGGCAACCCAATTTTATATTCTTTGTTTTTGCTTCTGTTTAGGAATAAATATCGCATCTAGCTTCTGTTTAGATGTGGTTTTGTGTTTTGTTTAGTGTTTGTGCCAAGTAGAACCTTTGGGAAGACTTGTGTGAAGTTTATGTGATCTTGCTGTGAAAAACAGAATCGTTAGCGCTCGGTAGAATGGTCATCAGATTTTACTGGAGCGTGCTATTTAGTTGATTCTTTTTGCAGATGATTAATATACAAATTCCTCATTTTTACCAATTTAGTTTGAATTTTCTGGAGTTACAGAAGTATGCAAAACCTGCATATTATTACAGATTGTTCTGTTTTTGACAGATTCTGTTTTTCGTGTGTTGTTTGCTTATTTCAATGCATCTATGAGTAGTATTGGGAAGTATGAACCATAGAAAAGTTGGAATACAGTAGGTTTAACACCAATATAAACAAAGAATGAATTCATTGCAGTACCTTTGAGTAGTGGTTTGCTTTCTTATACTAACGGAGCTCACGAGATTTTTGTCTAAGTTTTGTGTTGTGAAGTTTTCAAGTTTTGAGTATTGCTTTGATGGACTATGGAACAAAGAGTAGCAAGGGCCTAAGCTTGGGGATGCCCATGGCACCCCATGTAAAATTCATGGACACCAAAAGCCTACGCTTGGGGATGCCCCGGGAAGGCATCCCCTCTTTCGTCTTCATCCATCGGTAACTATACTCGGAGCTATATTTTTATTCGCCACATGATATGTGTTTTACTTGGAGCGTCTTGTATAATTTGAGTCTTTGCTTGTTAGTTTGCCACAATTATCCTTGCTGGACACACCTATTTGAGAGAGTTAAATATGGCCTAGAAATTTTTTGAACTCTCATGCTTCACTTATATCCATTTTAGAGTCTATTAAAACAGCATGGTAATGTGTTTAGGCTATAAAACTAATCTCCACATGATAGACATCCAATATCAATGTAGTAAAAACTTTCACACTAAGTGCATTGAATATGATGAGACGTTGGATGCTTGATAAATGTTTTGAGGTATGAGGATAGTGATATTAGAGTCATGCTAGTGGAGTTATTATGAAATTGAGAAATGCTTGTGTGAAGGTTAGTGATTCCCATAGCATGCACATATGGTGAACCGCTATGTGACGAAGTTAGAGCATGAGGTATTTGTAAAGTGTCAACCTTTGTGTGGAGGTCGGGGGCGCACGATGGTTAACTCCTACCAACCTCCCCCCCTAGGAACATGCGTTGATTGCTTTTTTTGATGACTCGTAGATTTTTGCAATAAGTATATGAGTTCTTATGACTAATGTTGAGTCCATGGATCATACGCACTCTCACCCTTCCACCATTGCTAGCCTCGCTTGTACGGCGCAACTTTCGCCGGTACCATACACCCACTATATATCCTTCCTCAAAACAACCACCATATATATTCCTCAAAACAGCCACCATACCTACCTATCATGGCATTTCCATAGCAATTCCGAGATATATTGCCATGCAACTTTCCACCGTTCCGTTCATATGACACGCATCATATTGTCATATTGACATGCATGATCATGCAGTTGACATCGTATTTGTGGCAAAGCCACCATGCATAATTTTTCATACATGTCACTCTTGATTCATTGCACATCCCGGTACACCGCCAGAGGCATTCATATAGAGTCATACTTTGTTCTAGTATCGAGTTGTAATGAAAGTGTGATGATCATCATTATTAGAGCATTGTCCCATGTGAGGAAAGGCTAAATCAATAAAGCCCCTCCAAAAAAGAAAAAAAAGGAAAAAAAGAAAGGCCAAAGAAAAAAAAAGAGGCCCAAAAAAAGAAAGAAAAAAGAGAAAAAAAAGAAAAAGGGACAATTGCTACTATCTTTTTCCACACTTGTGCTTCAAAGTAGCACCATGTTCTTCATGATAGAGAGTCTCATGTTTAGTCACTTTCATATACTAGTGGGAATTTTCATTATATAACTTGGCTTGTATATTCCAACGATGGGCTTCCTCACATGCCCTAGGTCTTCATGAGCAAGCAAGTTGGATGCACACCCACTAGTTTCTTGTGTTGAGCTTTCATACATTTTTAGCTCTAGTGCATCCGTTGCATGGCAATCCCTACTCTCTCACATCGATATCTATTGATGGGCATCTCCATAGCCCGTTAATATGCCTATTCGATGTGAGACTATCTCCCTCCTTTTTGTCTTCTCCACAACCACCTCTCTATTCCACCCATAGTGCTATGTCCATGGCTCACGCTCATGTATTGCGTGAAAGTTGAATGGTTTGAAAGAATAGAGTATGAAAACAAGTGCTTGGCTGAAATCGGCTTTGTGCATGATATGCATATTTTGTGTGATGAAGAGGGAGCATAGCCAAACTATATGATTTTGTAGGGACAACTTTCTTTAGCCATAGTATTTTGAGAAGACATGATTGCTTTGTTAGTATGATTGAAGTATTATTATTTCTTATGTCAATATAGACTTTTGTCTTGAATCTTTCAGATCTGAACATTCATGCCACAATTAAGAGAATTACATTGAAAAGCTATGTTAGTTAGCATTCCACATCAAAAATTCTGTTTTTATCACTTACCTACTCGAGGACGAGCAGGAATTAAGCTTGGGGATGCTTGATACGTCTCCAACGTATCTATAATTTTTTATTGTTCCATGCTATTATTTATGATGTTTTGGATGTTTAATGCTCTTTGTCATACACTTTTATATTATTTGGGACTAACCTACTAACCCAAAGGCCCAGTCTAGATTGCTGTTTTTTTGCCTGTTTCAGGGTTTTACAGAAAAGGGATATCAAACGGAGTCCAAACGGAATGAAACCATCGGGAGAGATATTTTTGGGGGAAATCACGGACGGGAGACTTGAGAACCACGGAGTAGGGCTTACATGGTGCCCACGAGGGTGGGGGGTGCCCCCCCCCTAGGGTGGGCCCCCCTACCTCGTGGGTCCCACGTAAGGCCCCCGGTGCCCTCCTTCCTCCTATATAAGCCAACGTACCCCGAAACCATCAGAGCAACAGAGAAAACCCTAGTTACACCGCCGTAACCTTCTGTTCCCGTGAGATCCCATCTTGGGGCCTGTTTTGGAGCTCCGCTGGAGGGGGGATCTTCCACGGAGTGCTTCTACATCATCATCATCACCTCACCATGAGTTGTGAGTAGTTTACTATAGACCTTCGGGTCCATAGCATGTATCTAGATGGCTTCTTCTCTCTCTTTGGATCTCAATACAAAGTTATCCTCGGTCTTCGAGGAGATATATTCGATGTAATCTCTTTTTGCGGTGTGTTTGTCGAGATCCGATGAATTGTGGGTTTATGATCAAGATTATCTTTGAGAAATATTTGGTTCTTCTCTGAACTCTTTATGTATGATTATAATATCCTTGCAAGTCTCTTCGAATTATTGGTTTGGTTTGGCCTACTAGATCTATAGTTCTTGCAATGGGAGAAGTGCTTGGCTTTGGGTTCAATCTTGCGGTGTCCTTTCCCAGTGACGGTAGGGGCAGCAAGGCACGTATTGTATTGTTGCCATCGAGGATAAAATGATGGGGTTTATATCATATTACTTGAGTTTATCCCTCTACATCATGTCATCTTGCATAAGGCATTACTCTGTTCTTATGAACTCAATACACTAGATGCATGGTGGATAGCGATCGATGTGTGGAGTAATAGTAGTAGATGCAGAATCGTTTCGGTCTACTTGTCTCGGACGTGATGCCTATATACAATGATCATGCCTAGATAGTCTCATAATTATTCGCTTTTCTATCAATTGCTCGACAGTAATTTGTTTACCCGCCGTAGAATATCGCTATCATGAGAGTAGCCACTAGAGAACACTATGGCCCCCGGGTCTATTCTCAACATATCAATGTACACTTACTTTACTTTTTCCCCTTTACTTTCTGTTCTTATAATCAAAAATACCAAAAATATCAAACTATCATCTCTATCAGATCTCACTTTCGTAAGTGACCGTAAAGGGATTGACAACCCCTTATCGCGTTGGCTGCGAAGTTCTTATTTGTTTGTGCAGGTGCGAGGGACTCGCGCGTGGTCTCCTACTGGATTGATACCTTGGTTCTCAAAAACTGAGGGAAATACTTACGCTTCTGTGCTGCATCTCCCTTTCCTCTTCGACGGAATACAACGCAAGCTCGAGAAGTAGCAATACGTCTCCAACTTATCTACATTTTTTTATTGTTCCATGCTATTATATTATCCTTCTAGGATGTCTTATGGGCTTTTATATACACTTTTATATGATTTTTGGGACTAACCTATTAGCCGAGAGCCCAGTGCCACTTTTCTGTTATTCTCATGTTTTAGAGTATCGTAGAAAAGGAATATGAAACGGAGCCCAATTGAACTGAAACTCAACGGAGGTGATTTTTGGACCAGAAGAAGCCCAGGTTGTGCCGGAGGGGGACCTGAATATCCACGGGCTGCCCACGAGGGTGGGGCCCCCTGGGCGCGCCCCTGCCTCGTGGACAGCCCGGAGACCCCCATTTACTTGCCCCCGACTCCAACACCTCCTATATATACTGAAACCTCCGAAAAATAACCTAGATCAGGAGTTCTGCCGTCGAAAGGCTCTGTTGCCACCGAGAACCAATCTAGACCCGTTCTGGCACCCTGCCGGAGGGGGGAATCCCTCTCCGGTGGCCATCTTCATCATCCCAGCGCTCTCCATGACGAGGAGGGAGTAGTTCACCCTCGGGGCTGAGGGTATGTACCAGTAGCTACGTGTTTGATCTCTCTCTCTCTCGTGTTCTTGAGATGGCACGATCTTGATGTATCGCAAACTTTGCTATTATAGTTGGATCTTATCATGCTTCTCCCCCTTCTACTCTCTTGTAATGGATTGCGTTTTCCCTTTGAAGTTATCTTATCGGATTGAGTCTTTAAGGATTTGAGAACACTTGATGTATGTCTTGCGTGGGATACCCGTGGTGACAATGGGGTATTCTATTGATTCACTTCATGAATGTTTTGGTGATCGACTTGCGGGTTCTGTGACCTTGGGAATCTATGCATAGGGGTTGGCACACGTTTTCGTCTTGACTCTCCGGTAGAAACTTTGGGGCACTCTTTGAAGTACTTTGTGTTGTTGAATAGATGAATCTGAGATTGTGTGATGCATATCGTATAATCATGCCCACGGATACTTGAGGTGACAATGGAGTATCTAGGTGACATTAGGGTTTTGGTTGATTTGTGTCTTAAGGTGTTATTCTAGTACGAACTCTATGATAGATCGATTAGAAATGATAACTTTTAGGTGGTTTCGTACCCTACCATAATCTCTTCGCTTGTTTTCCGCTATTAGTTACTTTGGATTGACTTTTTGCTGCATGTTGAGGGATAGTTATATGATCCAGTTATGTTATTATTGTTGAAAGAACTTGCACTGGTGAAAGTATGAACCCTAGGCCTTGTTTCCTATCATCGCAACACCGTTTATGCTCACTTTTATCTTTAGTTACCTTGATGTTATTATATTTTCTTATTACAAAAACCTATATCTACCATCCATATTGCACTTGTATCACCATCTCTTCGCCAAACTAGTGCACCTATACAATTTACCATTGTATTTGGGTGTGTTGGGGACACAAGAGACTCTTTGTTATTTGGTTGCAGGATTGCTTGAGAGAGACCATCTTCATCCTGCGCCTCCCACAGATTGATAAACCTTAGGTCATCCACTTGAGGGAAATTTGCTACTGTCCTACAAACCTCTGCACTTGGAGTCCCAACAACGTCTACAAGAAGAAGGTTGCGTAGTAGACATCACTGTAGACCTATTACAATCCATGATGAATGAAGCAATGCATAATTCTATGATACAATCCCCTTTGGTTCATCAAACAAGCCCTGACTTTCCTATCATTCAATATGCCGATGATACCATTCTAGTTGTTAAAGCTGAGGCCTCTCAATTGATGCATATCAAAAACCCACTTCTCCACTTTGCAGACTTAACTGGACTGAAAGTCAACTACAACAAGTCAATTATGATACCCATCAACACTTCTGATGACTAGATGCAGTACTTCTCTTCAATCTTCGGCTATCAGATTGGAAATCTTCCTCACTCATATTTGGGTTTACCTCTCAGCCTTCACAAACCTAGAGTTGAAGACTACTTTCCTCTACTAAAAAGAGTAGAAAACAGACTGCTGGAATGCTCAACTTTGCTCTCCATTGGAGACAAATTGACTCGTATTAAATCAGTGTTCTCCAGCTTGCTTATTAAATCAGTGTTCTCCAGCTTGCTCATTTTCTCCAGCTTGCTCATTTGCCTCCTTTTAATAGAGTACCAGACCAAAGCATTAACACTTAGTGAATACATGAACTCCTCAAACTACGGTCATCATCGAGAGTGGTCCCGATTATTGTCACTTCAGGGTTGCTGGATCATAACACATAGTAGGTGACTATTGACTTGCATTAGAGGATCAAGAACTCACATATATTCATGAAAACATAATAGGTTCAGATCTGAAATCATGGCACTCGGGCCCTAGTGACAAGCATTAAGCATAGCAAAGTCATAGCAACATCAATCTTAGAACATAATGGATACTAGGGATCAATCCCTAACAAAACTAACTCGATTACATGATAAATCTCATCCAACCCATCACCGTCCAGCAAGCCTACGATGGGATTACTCACGCACGGCGGTGAGCATCATAGAATTGGTGATAGAGGAAGGTTGATGATGATGACGGCGACAATCTCCACTCTTTGGAGCCCCGAACGGACTCTAGATCAGCCCTCCCAAGAGAGATTAGGTCTCGACGGCGGCTCCGTATCATAAAACGTGATGAATCCTTCTCTCTGGTTTTTTTCTCCCCGAAAGTGAATATATGGAGTTGGACTCGGGGTCGGTGGAGCCTCAGGGGGCCCATGAGACAGGGAGGCACGCCCAGGGGGGTGGGCGCGCCCCCCACCCTCGTGGACAGGGTGTGGACCCCCTGGTCCTGATTACTTCACTAGTATTTTTATGTACTCCAAAAATATTCTCCGTTGATTTTCAGGTCATTCTGAGAACTTTTATTTCTGCACAAAAATAACACCATGTAATTCTGCTGAAAACGGCGTCAGTCCGGGTTAGTTCCATTCAAATCATGCAAGTTAGAGTCCAAAACAAGGGCAAAAGTGCTTGGAAAAGTAGATACGTTGGAGACGTATCACCTATTGTTATCAAAGTGGGCACCTGCATCCCTAGATCCCAAATATTCAAATTTGAGAATTTCTAGCTCAAGCACCCCCAATTCAAGGAAGTAGTCAAGCATATATAGTTGGGAGCAAGAGGTGCATGAGCATGATAGTGCAAAGTGCATTGTGCTAAATTTAAGAAGCTTCGGAAGGGCCTAAAAATCTGGGCCAAAACTATTTCAAACCTGAGAGATACTATGATGTTATTGTGGAATATAGGGACTTGTCTATGGAAGAATCTAATGGCAGGAAGATACTCATTGATCACTTGAGACTTATTAATGAGCAGCAGAGGATTTATTGGAAGCAAAGGGCTACCATCAGAAAAATCAAGATGGGGGAAGCTAACTCAAAATACTTTCAAGCTAAAGCCACCATTAAACATAGGTTTAATCACATTGCTATGCTGAAGGATGAAGAGGGCCATGAGCATTCTGACCATCATGCAAAAGCTGCTATTCTTTTCAGAGTTTTGAATAAGAGATTGGGCACAACTTCTAAAATAAGAAACCCACTTCTTCTCCAGTCTCTGCTTTTCCAGCATGATGATTTGTCAGACCTTGAGATACCTTTTACAAAGAAAGAAATTGATGATGTTATTATGAATATGCCTGCTGATAAAGCACCTGGACCAGACAGTTTCAACACAGCATTCCTTAAAGCATGTTGGGGCATTGTAGCTCCTGATTTTTATAGACTTATTGAAGATTTTCATTTGGGGACAGTGAATATGCAGAGTATTAATTATTCTTTTATTACCCTGACCCCCAAGAAATATGATGATGCACAACCCAATGACTTCAGACCCATCTCTTTCTTAAATTGTACTTTGAAGATCTTAACCAAGTTCCTGGCCAACAGACTGCAAAAGAAGATCCTCAAGCTGGTCCACCCGAACCAATATGGCTTTTTATCCAACAGATGTTTACAAGATTGTTTGGCCTGGTCTTTTGAATACATACATCCATGTTATCAGTCAAATCAAGATGTGATTCTCCTAAAATTGGATTTTGAAAAGGCCTTTGATATGCTTAATCATGACACTATTATGGAGATTTTACAAGCCAAAGGTTTTGGTACTAAGTGGATCAATTGGATTGAGATGATATAAGGCTCTGGGTTTTCATCCGTACATCTCAATGGGGGTACCTAGCAAGCAGTTCTTATGTAAATGTGGAGTGAGGCAGGGTGACCCTCTATCACCTCTCATTTTTGTGCTTGTTGCATGATACGTCTCCAAGTATCTATAATTTTTGATAGTTCCATGCTATTATATTATCCTTCTAGGATGTTTTATGGGCTTTTATATACACTTTTATATGATTTTTGGGACTAACCTATTAACCCAAAGCCCAGTGCCAGTTTCTATTTTTCTCCTATTTTAGAGTATCGCGGAAAAGGATATCAAACAGAGCCCAATTGACCTGAAACTCAACGGAGGTGATTTCTGGACCAGAAGAAGCCTAGGAAGTGCTGGAGGGGGACCTGAAGATCCACGGGCTGCCCACTAGGGTGGGGGGCGCACCCCATTGGGCGCGTCCCCTGCCGCGTGGACAGCCCGGAGACCCCCTTTACTTGCCCCTGACTCCAACACCTCCTATATATACTGAAACCTCCGGGAAATAACATAGATCGAGAGTTCCGCTGCCGAAAGCCTCTGTTGCCATCGAAAACCAATCTAGACCCGTTCTGGCACCCTTCCGGAGGGGGGTATCCCTCTCCGGTGGCCATCTTCATCATCCCGGCGCTCTCCATGACGAGGAGGGAGTAGTTCACCCTCGGGGCTGAGGGTATGTGCCAGTAGCTATGTGTTTGATCTCTCTCTCTCTCTCGTGTTCTTGAGATGGCACGATCTTGATGTATCGCGAGCTTTGCTATTATAGTTGGATCTTATGATGCTTCTCCCCCCTCTACTCTCTTGTAATGGATTGAGTTTTCCCTTTGAAGTTATCTTATTGGATTGAGTCTTTAAGGATTTGAGAACACTTGATGTATGTCTTGCGTGGGATACCCGTGGTGACAATGGGGTATTCTATTGATTCACTTGATGTATGATTTGGTGATAAACTTGGGGGTTCCGTGACCTTCGGAATCTATGCATAGGGGTTGGCACATGTTTTCGTCTTGACACTCCGGTAGAAACTTTGGGGCACTCTTTGAAGTACTTTTTGTTGGTTGAATAGATGAATCTGAGATTGTGTGATGCATATCGTATAATCATGCCCACGGATACTTGAGGTGACAATGGAGTATCTAGGTGACATTGGGTTTTGGTTGATTTGTGTCTTAAGGTGTTATTCTAGTACTAACTCTATGATAGATCGATTAGAAATGATAACTTTTAGGTGGTTTCGTACCCTACCATAATCTCTTCGCTTGTTTTCCGCTATTAGTTACTTTGGATTGACTCTTTGTTGCATGTTGAGGGATAGTTATATGATCCAGTTATGTTATTATTGTTGAAAGAACTTGCACTAGTGAAAGTATGAACCCTAGGCCTTGTTTCCTATCATCGCAACGCCGTTTATGCTCACTTTTATCTTTAGTTACCTTGCTGTTTTTATATTTTCTTATTACAAAAACCAATATCTACCATCCATATTGCACTTGTATCACCATCTCTTCGCCAAACTAGTGCACCTATACAATTTACCATTGTATTTGGGTGTGTTGGGGACACAAGAGACTCTTTGTTATTTGGTTGCAGGATTGCTTGAGAGAGACCATCTTCATCCTACGCCTCCCACAGATTGATAAACCTTAGTTCATCCAGTTGAGGGAAATTTGCTACTGTCCTACAAACCTCTGCACTTGGAGGCCCAACAACGTCTACAAGAAGAAGGTTGCATAGTAGACATCACTGTAGACCTGTTACAATCCATGATGAATGAAGCAATGCATAATTCTCTGATACAAGGCCCTTTGGTGCATCAAACAAGCCCTGACTTTCCTATCATTCAATATGCCGATGATACCATTCCAGTTGTTAAAGCTGAGGCCTCTCAACTGATGCATATCAAAAACCCACTTCTCCACTTTGCAGACTTGACTGGACTGAAAGTCAACTACAACAAGTCAATTATGATACCCATCAACACTTCTGATGACCAGATGCAGTACTTCTCTTCAATCTTTGGCTATTAGATTGGAAATCTTCCTCACTCATATTTGGGTTTACCTCTCAGCCTTCACAAACCAAGAGTTGAAGACTACTTGCCTCTACTAAAAAGAGTAGAAAACAGACTACTGGAATGCTCTACTTTGCTCTCCATTGGAGACAATTTGACTCTTATTAAATCAGTGTTCTCCAGCTTGCTCATTTTCTTCATGTGCTCCCTCAGACTACCTGCAACAGTTGTCAAGCAATTGAATATTTACCTAAAGAACTGTTTTTGGAGGAAATTTGGATCAACTGAGAGAGGATCTGCACTCATAGAATGGGACACAGCATGTCAACCTAAAGCCAATGGAGGACTGGGGATATTGGATATTGAGACTCACAACAAGGCTCTTCTCATGAAGCAATTTCATAATTTTTTGAATAAGGTTGATATACCTGAAGGAAATATGCCCTAGAGGCAATAATAAAGTTGTTATTTATATTTCCTTGTATATCATGATAAATGTCTTTTATTCATTCAAGAATTGTATTAACCGGAAACTTGATACATGTGTGAATACATAGACAAAACAGAGAGCCCCTAGTAAGCCTCTACTAGACTAGCTCGTTAATCAAAGATGGTTATGTTTCCTAACCATAGACAAGTGTTGTCATTTGATCAACGGGATCACATCATTAGGAGAATGATTTGATGGACAAGACACATCCGTTAGCTTAACACTGTGATCGTTTAGTTTTTCTGCTATTGTTTTCTTCATGACTTATACATGTTCCTCTAACTATGATATTATGCAACTCCCGAATACCGAAGGAACAAATTGTGTGCTATCAAACGTCACAACATAAATGGGTGATTATAAAGATGCTCTACAGGTGTCTCCAAAAGTGTTTGTTGTGTTGGCATAGATCAAGATTATGATTTGTCACTCCGAGTGTCGGAGAGGTATCTCTGGGCCCTCTCGGTAATACACATCGTAATAAGCCTTGCAGGCAAACGACTAATGAGTTAGTCACGAGATGATGTATTATGGAACAAGTAAAGAGACTTGTCGGTAACGAGATTGAACTAGGTATGATGATACCGACGATCGAATCTCGGGCAAGTAACATACCGATGACAAAGGGAACAACGTATGTTGTTATGTGGTTTGACAGATAAAGATCTTCGTAGAATATGTAGGAACCAATATGAGCATCCAGGTTCTGCTATTGGTTATTGACCGGATATGAGTCTCGGTCATGTCTACATAGTTCTCGAACCCATAGGGTCCGCACGCTTAACGTTCGATGATGATCGGTATTATGAGTTTATGTGTTTTCATGCACCGAAGGTTGTTTGGAGTCCCGGATGAGATCACGGACATGACGAGGAGTCTCGAAGTGGTCGAGGCATAAATATTGATATATTGGACCGTGTTGTTTGGACACTCGAAGTGATCCGGATAGTTTCGGATAAAACCGGAGTGTTGGAGGGTTACCGGAACCCCCCCCCCCCGAAGGTTAATGGGCCAGCATGGGCCCTAGAGGAGAGAGGGACGACCAAGAAGGTGGCGCGCGCACCCCTAGTCCGAATTGGAGAAGGGGTGGGGGCAGCGTGATACGTCCAAAACGTATCTATAATTTCTGCTTGCTCCATGCCACTTTTGGGTGATATTGCTATGATATTCATACACTTCCATACACTTTTGATCATATTTGGACTAACCTACTAATCCAGTGCACCCCGGTGCCAGTTTTTGTTTTCGGCTGCTTTTGTATTTCAGGTTTTCACGTTACGAGAACTGCCAGGAAAAATCCAGAAAAATTATATAAAAAATCAGCGTTCCAGAACCTACCTTGCGCCCGAAGGACTGCCTGGGGGGGCCACCAGGGCTCCAGGCGCCTGGGCCGCGCCGGGGGGGCGCCTGGGCCCCCCGAGCCCCGTCTGGTGCCCCCCTTCGGCATATATTTAGAGCGTCCTTCGAAACCCTCGGGATGGGAACTCTTTTTCGTGATCTCATCTCTGTTCCGCCGCCGCCGCCGCTTCCAAGATCGGGAGCACCAGGAGAACTCTTCCCGGCACCCTGCCGGAGGGGAGGATCACCATCGGGAGCCTCTCCACCACCATGGACGCCTCCCGGATGAGTTATGAGTAGTCTCCCTTGGACCATGAGTCCATGACCAGTAGCTATGTGATGTTCTCCTCCCGTTCTTGTGCTTCACTAATTAGTCCTCGTGAGCTGCCCTACATGATCGAGGCACATATGTAATCCTTATGCTGTTGCTATGATGAGTTTGCTGGGATCCGATGGATTATGAGATTATGTTCAGATTGTTCTTGAGTAATATATTTGATCTACCTCTTTTATATTTATGTTCATAAGTAATTCTTGCATGTTCTCCGTTGTTATTTATTGCTTTGGCCAAGTAATACGTAGTGACTCCAAGAGGGAACGTTATGCTTGATTGTGGGTTCATGCCCCTCGATGACTAGTTTGAGTGACAGAAACATGAGTCTAGGGGATGTGCTGTTGCCACAAGGGGGAAAACAACGGTGCTTGTGCCCGCGGGTGCAAGGATTGTTTACTTTACGCAAAGTTCTTTTAATGCAGTTGTCTGTTGCATTGAGTTTACACTATGGGTGGGACTCGCAACTTAATACCAGCGAGATGTTCTGGATAGATATCTCAAGGTGGATGATTAGTAGTAGATATTGATGGATTTCGGTCTACTTACTTTGGCGTACCGCCCATGCTTTGAACCTCAACCTTTCTTGCAATGTAGTCAGCATTGGTTTGCGTTCGTCGTCCTGCCAATTGCCCAGCTGTAATTCGTTTACCTCACATAGCTGTTTTATCATCTTTTGGGAGAGAGACATCACTAGTGAACATCATGAGACTCCGGTCTATATTACCATCATTGATCACATCCGCTATTTACTTTTTGCTATTATTTACTATTGCAAACATTATCTATCACTACTATCATTTGTGTTTAATCCTTTGTGAACTACAAGGCCGGAGGGATTGACAACCTCTCTGTACTCGTTGGGAGCAAAGTTATTTGTATCTGTGTGCAGGTCCACGTTGATTGCTAATCCGCGCCGTTAGCAGTTGACACCTACTTGTTGAACCTAGGAGTCTCTGGGGATTCGATCCTTGGCATCTTTGCTAAGGGAAAAACTTCCACAACACTGCATCTTACACCTTCCACTTGGGGTAACCAACGAGGGGTTAGAGGCCCATCAAGGAGTTTTTCTGGCGCCGTGCCGGGGACTCCACTCTTCAGGATAGGGGAGTTGCACGCTATCTTTTACCTTTGCTTTTAGTCTTGTTAGTTTACCTTTCAGTTTTCTTTATGTCTTTTCACCAGTTATGCTTATGGACAACCTTGTTATTGGATCGTTGCTTGCGGGAAGACACCCCACACCTGTGGTGGTTGCTCCTTCCCCTACTGAAATTGTGCCCTATAAAATACCAGCTGGTATTATCAATTATATCTTGGCTAATCGTTATGCAGGAGACAGACATCCCGGTGAACACTTGCTATATCTGTCACAATTATGTTCATTATTTAAGCTTGCAGGTGTATCAAGGGAGTTTGTCATGAGGAAATTGTTCGCCGTATCACTTATAGATAAGGCTTCAGATTGGTATAAGCTTCTCGATAACTCGCACTTGCTTGATTGGCAAGAGCTTATGTCTCTCTTTTATACTAAGTTTTATCCTCTTCATGATGCTTATGTGGAGAGTAAGAGTACTTTTTTGCATGTGGATCATGGTAACAATGCTTTATGTGATGCTTATATTGTTGAGTTTATTCGTGATCCCACTAAAAATTATTATGAGAAGGGAACATATGCTTATAGATATTTCAATAATATTAAGTTCCCTCTCTTTATGTTGAAGGTTTTGAAGCTGCACTTGTTTTGTCTTCCTATGCTTATTGATTTGTGCTTCAATGAATTATTCTATTGCAATATTCCTATGCATAGGAAGCATGTTAGGCTTAAATGTGTTTGGTATTTGCTTCTTGATGCTCTCTTTTGTTCTTCTTCCTACGAGAGCATCATTAAAGTCTTAAGCCTATCTTTATGGCTATAAAGAAAGAGCTCTAGGGAGACAACCCTTGTTCTCTTTACTTTCAGTTTGTTCTTTCAGTTTTTAGTGGTCTTGATGTTGTTACTACAGTAGCATCATCATTGTATCTTTGCTTTTCATATTTGTGCCAAGTATAGCCTCTGATTGCTAGAAAGTTCAAAAGTTGTGAGGTGCTGTCCAGGAAACAGATTCTGTCCTTGGATAGAAAAAATCGTATAAAATCACCAGATCATCTTTTTGGTCTGAATTTTTTCGACAGCGTTCTCTATATAATTGTCTTTCGTGCGTCTGTTCTGAGTTTTTTTATTTGAGTTGCATAAGTGCGCCGAACAAATCAATTACTACCTGCTGTTCTGTTTTTCACAGATTCTGTCCTGTTTTGCCTTTCCTTCATTTTGCAAATCAAGAGCTTGCTTTTTCTTTGCAAAAACCTTTTGGCAATCTTGAGAAACAGTAGACCTTCAAGAATATCTTTATTTCCAGCAAGGTATAATTATTTTATTAAGGGTACTAACTTCGCTAATCAGATTATGATGAGTTATGTATGAAGGGAGTTTTCAAGTGTGCGAGGGAAGATGATAAAAAGATTCAGGAGTGTCAAGCGCTCAAGCTTGGGGATGCCCCCGTGCACCCCCAAGAAATATTCAAGGAGACTCAAGCGTCTAAGCTTGGGGATGCCCCCGTGCATCCCCTTCTCCATCAACATTATCAGTTCGTCTTTCGTTCCGCTATATTTTTATCACTTCATGTGTTAAGTGCTATGCTTGGAGCGTCTTGCTTTTAGTTTTCTTTTTAGTATTTCATAACGAGTCGGAACTCAGCGTTCTTTATGTGGGAGAGAAACACGCTCCACTTCTACCTAGAACATAACATAGAATTTTCATGTCTATCTTTGCTGTGTGTGTTCTTCGTCTTTTAAATAGCTACTATCATGCTCTGCTCTTAGTATTCATGCTTATCTTTTCAAAGAGCTTTTGTTTAGTTGGTTGCTTGAACTCTCTTTAATTATCATGCTTACCTTATTAAGAGAGTTTGCTTCCGTTGCATTGGTTAATATGTCTATGATAAAGATGCTACGTGCATAATGGTGCTTAGTAGTTCAGGTTTCTTATGGTTAGTCTCAAATAGCTGGGGGATTCCCAATGTGTTATTGGAGTACCAACTTGATTTGTTTGCCGATGATGTGGTATGGTTTAGTAATATCTTCCTTTGAGAATTTATTTTGATTGACTTGGCGTATGCTCACGCATATTTAAGACTGTAAAGAAAGTCTGTCAAGCCTTGATGATCTTTTATTTCTGAGTAGCGATATAACTTCCATGCCTGATTCAATATTGCTTTGTCACGCTGCATGATTATGACCGTCATTGCTCTCTTAGTTGGTCGCTCCCAGTCTTTTGCTAACCTTCACCTGTACTAAGCAGACTAACTTTGCAATACATAGCTCATGGGAAAGTAGCTTAAAAACTATTGTGGTAAAGAATATGTTGCCTATGTATCTTATTCCTTATAAGTTGCTTGCTGAGCGGTAACCATGTTTCTGGGGACGCCATCAACTGTCACACTTTTGTTGAATATCATGTGAGTTGCTATGCATGTTCGTCTTGTCTGAAGTAAGGGTGATTTGCCGTGGGTTGAATGAGTATGCATATTGTTAGAGAAGAACATTGGGCCGCCAACCAAAGCCATGTATCATGGTGGAAGTTTTAGCTTGGACATTAATCCTCAATCTCTTATGAGAATATGCTTATGCATTAAAGAGGAGTCCATCATCTATTTTCTATGTTGTCCCGGTATGGATGTCCTCAAGTTGAGATCTATCAAAAACAAGAAATCAAATGCGATTTATCTCCTTGGACCTTTGTACAGGTGGCATAGAGGTACCCCTTTGTGACACTTGGTTGAAACATATGTAATGCAATGATAACCCATGGAAATCCGAGCTAATTAGGACAAGGTGCGAGCACTATTGGTATTCGATGCATGAGGCTTGCAACTTATAAGATGTCTTATGCATGACACATATGAAGTACTACTACCGTTGACAAAATTGCTTCTATGTTTTCAAAATAAAAAGCTCTAGCACATAACCATTCTTTTACTTTTATGTTGAGTCTCCACCTTCTTTCTTCAAGCACCAACTACTGAGAGCATGATTGTCATTCTGAGTGTAATGTGCATTGTCCCAAAGTAGCATTGTCTTTTGCATGATTGTGATATCGTTTATTTTGAAATCATTGTATCTAGTCATCACTTAAACCTTGAAGGTGCCCCTACATTTATGTTTTGCTTCACTAAAGGGGGCAAGCTAGATATCACTTTATCATATTTGCACATCATGTTCATTGCAAATCTTTTTGATGCTTCAATGTCATGTTGTAAAACTTTCAGTCATTTGTGATTTTTTCATGAGGCAACTAAATTACTATAGATTCATTGTCTCAGTAAGCTTTTGTCATATGACTATAAAAAGTCCTATATGGTTAATAGCATGTCACCACAGAAATTATTCTTGTTATCATTTACCTACTCGAGGACGAGAAGGAATTAAGCTTGGGGATGTTGATACGTCCAAAACGTATCTATAATTTCTGCTTGCTCCATGCCACTTTTGGGTGATATTGCTATGATATTCATACACTTCCATACACTTTTGATCATATTTGGACTAACCTACTAATCCAGTGCACCCCGGTGCCAGTTTCTGTTTTCGGCTGTTTTTGTATTTCAGGTGTTCACGTTACGAGAACTGCCAGGAAAAATCCAGAAAAATTATATAAAAAATCAGCGTTCCAGAACCTACCTTGCGCCCGAAGGACAGCCTGGGGGGGCCACCAGGGCTCCAGGCGCCCTGGCGGCCCCCCCCCCCCTGGGCCGCGCCGGGGGGGCGCCTGGGCCCCCCGAGCCCCGTCTGGTGCCCCCCTTCGGCATATATTTAGAGCGTCCTTCGAAACCCTCGGGACGGGAACTCTTTTTCGCGATCTCATCTCTGTTCCGCCGCCGCCGCCGCTTCCAAGATTGGGAGCACCAGGAGAACTCTTCCCGGCACCCTGCCGGAGGGGAGGATCACCATCGGGAGCCTCTCCACCACCATGGACGCCTCCCGGATGAGTTGCGAGTAGTCTCCCTTGGACCATGAGTCCATGACCAGTAGCTATGTGATGTTCTCCTCCCGTTCTTGTGCTTCACTAATTAGTCCTCGTGAGCTACCCTACATAATCGAGGCACATATGTAATCCTTATGCTGTTGCTATGATGAGTTTGCTGGGATCCGATGGATTATGAGATTATGTTCAGATTGTTCTTGAGTAATATATTTGATCTACCTCTTTTATATTTATGTTCATAAGTAATTCTTGCATGTTCTCCGTTGTTATTTATTGCTTTGGCCAAGTAATACGTAGTGACTCCAAGAGGGAACGTTATGCTTGATTGTCGGTTCATGCCCCTCGATGACTAGTTTGAGTGACAGAAACATGAGTCTAGGGGATGTGATGTTGCCACAAGGGGGAAAACAACGGTGCTTGTGCCCGCGGGTGCAAGGATTGTTTACTTTACGCAAAGTTCTTTTAATGCAGTTGTCTGTTGCATTGAGTTTACACTATGGGTGGGACTCGCAACTTAATACCAGCGAGATGTTCTGGATAGATATCTCAAGGTGGATGATTAGTAGTAGATATTGATGGATTTCGGTCTACTTACTTTGGTGTACCGCCCATGCTTTGAACCTCAACCTTTCTTGCAATGTAGTCAGCATTGGTTTGCGTTCGTGGTCCTGTCAATTGCATAGCTGTAATTCGTTTACCTCACATAGCTGTTTTATCGTCTTTTGGGAGAGAGACATCACTAGTGAACATCATGAGACTCCGGTCTATATTACCATCATTGATCACATCCGCTATTTACTTTTCGCTATTATTTACTATTGCAAACATTATCTATCACTACTATCATTTGCGTTTAATCCTTTGTGAACTACAAGGCCGGAGGGATTGACAACCTCTCTGTACTCGTTGGGAGCAAAGTTATTTGTATCTGTGTGCAGGTCCACGTTGATTGCTAATCCGCGCCGTTAGCAGTTGACACCTACTTGTTGAACCTAGGAGTCTCTGGGGATTCGATCCTTGGCATCTTTGCTAAGGGAAAAACTTCCACAACACTGCATCTTACACCTTCCACTTGGGGTAACCAACGAGGGGTTAGAGGCCCATCACAGCGCCCCCTGCTTCCTTCTCTCCCCTTCCTCCTTCCTTCCCCTCTCGTCCCTTGTTGGAAACCTACTACGAATAGGATTCGTATTCCTAGTAGGAATCCTACATGGGGCGCGCCTATAGGGGCCGGCCGGCCTCTCCCCTTGCTCCATTATATACGGGAGCAGGGGGCACCCTAGAACACACAAGTTGACAATTGTTTTAGCCGTGTGCGGTGGCCCCCTCCACTGTTACACACCTCGGTCATATTATCGCAGTGCTCAGGCAAAGCCCTGCGTCGGTAACTTCATCAACATCATCACCACGCCGTCGTGCTGACGAAACTCTCCCTCGGCCTCAACTGGATCAAGAGTACGAGGGACGTCACCGAGCTGAACGTGTGCAGATCGCGGAGGTGTCGTGCGTTCGGTGCTTGATCGGTTGGATCACAAAGACGTTCGACTACATCAACCGTGTTACTAAATTCTTCCACTTTCGGTCTACGAGGGTACGTGGACACACTCTCCCCGCTCATTGTTGTGCTTCTCCTAGATAGATCTTGCGTGATCTTAGGATTTTTTTGAAATACTACGTTCCCAACAGTGGTATCAGAGCCAGGTATATGCGTAGATGATATGAATGAGTAGAACACAATGAGTTGTGGGCGATAATAGTCTTACTACTTACCTGCATGTCATACTTTGATTCGGCGATATTGTGAGATGAAGCGGCCCGGACCGACATTACGCGTACGCCTACGCGATACTTGTTTCACCATTACGAGCACTCATTGCTTAAAGGTGACCAGCGGGTGTCTGTCTCTCTCACTTTAGTTGAATCGAGTGTGACTACGCCCAGTCCTTGTGAAGGTTAAAACAACACACTTGACAAAAAATCATTGCGGTTTTGATGCGTAGGTAAGAATGGTTCTTGCTAAGCCCGTAGCAGCCACGTAAAACTTGCAATAGCAAAGTAGAGGACGTCTAACTTGTTTTTGCAGGGCATGTTGTGATGTGATATGGTCAAGACGTGATGAGTTATACGTTATTGTATGAGATGATCATCTTGTTGTAAATTATCGGCAACCGATAGGAGCCTTATGGTTGTCACTTTATTGTATGAATTGCGAAAGCCATGGTATTGCTTTACTTTATCACTATGAGTTAGCGATAGTAGTAGTAGTAATAGTTGGCGAGACGACCATGACGCAACGATGAAGATCATGGTGTCAAGCCGATGACGATGGAGATCATGACGATGCTTTGGAGATGGAGATCAAAAGCACAAGATGATGATGGCCATATCATGTCACATATTTTGATTGCATGTGATGTTTATCTTATTATGCTTCTTATTTTGCTTAATACGGCGGTAGCATTATAAGATGATCCCTTACAAAAATTTCAAGGTACAAGTGTTCTCCCTGAGTATGGACTGTTGCGACAGTTTGTCGTGCCGAGACACCAGGTGATGATCGGGTGTGATAAGCTCTACGTTCAAATACAACGGGTGTAAGGCAGTTTTGCAAATGCAGAATACTCGGGTTAAACTTGACGAGCCTAGCATGTGCAGACATGGCCTCGGAACACTTGAGACCGAAAGGTCGAGCGTGAATCACATAGTAGATATGATCAACATAGGATGTTCACCATTGAAAACTACTCCATCTCACATGATGATCGGACATGGTTTAGTTGATTTGGATGACGTGATCATTTAGATGACTAGAGGGATGTCTATCTAAGTGGGAGTTCTTTAGTAATATGATTAATTGAACTTTAATTTATCATGAACTTAGTCCTGATAGTTTTTTCATATCTATGTTGTTGTAGATCAATGGCCCATGCTACCGTTCCTTTGAATTTTATATTAATGTGTTCCTAGAGAAAGCTAAGTTGAAAGATGATGGTAGCAACTACACGGACTGGGTCCGTAACTTGAGGATTATCCTCATTGCTACACAGAAGAATTATGTCCTTGAAGAACCACTAGGTGACAGGCCTGCTGCAGGAGCAACTCCTGACGTTATGAATGTCTGGCAAGCTCGTTCTGATGACTACTCGATAGTTCAGTGTGCCATGCTTTACGGCTTAGAATCGAGACTTCAAAGACGTTTTGAACGTCATGGAGCATATGAGATGTTCCAAGAGTTGAAGTTAATATTTCAAGCAAATGCTTGAATTGAGAGATATGAAGTCTCCAATAAGTTCTATAGCTGCAAGATGGAGGAGAACAGTTCTATCAGTGAACAGTTGCTCAGAATGTCTGGGTACTACAATCACATGACTCAACTTGGATGCAAAGTTGATGAAGATAGTGTTATTGATAGAGTTCTTCAATCACTGCCACCAAGCTATAAAGGCTTCGTGATGAACTATAATATGCAAGGGATGGAGAAGACAATTCCCGAGCTCTTCGCTATGCTCAAAGCTGCGGAGTTAGAAATAAAAAAGGAGCATCAAGTGTTGATGGTTAACAAGACCACTAGTTTCAAGAAAAGGGGCAAGGGAACGAAGGGGAACTTCAAGAAGAATAGCAAGCCAGTTGCTACTCCCGTGAAGAAACCTAAGTCTAGAGCCAAGCCTGAAATTGAGTGCTTCTACTCCAAAGGGACTGGACACTGGAAGCGGAGCTGCCCCAAGAATTTGGCGGATAAGAAGGATGGCAAAGTGAACAAAGGTATATCTGATATACATGTTATTGATGTGTACCTTACTAATGCTCGAAGTAGCACCTGGGTATTTGATACTGGTTCGGTTGCTAATATTTGTAACTCAAAACAGGGGCTATGGATTAAACGAAGATTAGCTAAGGACGAAGTGACGATGCGCGTGGGAAATGGTTCCAAAGTCGATGTGATTGCCGTCGGCACGCTACCTCTACATCTACCTTCGGGATTAGTTTTAGACCTAAATAATTGTTATTTGGCGCCAGCGTTGAGCATGAACATTATATCTAGATATTGTTTGTTTCGAGACGGTTATTCATTTAAATCAGAGAATAATGGTTGTTCTATTTATATGAGTATTATCTTTCATGGTCATGCAGCCTTGATGAATGGTCTATTTTTATTGGATATTGACCGGAGATGAGTCTCGGTCATGTCTACATAGTTCGCAAACCCGTAGGGTCCTCACGCTTAACATTCGATGACGATCGATATTATGAGTTTATGTGTTTTCATGCATCGAAGGTTGTTTGGAGTCCCGGATGAGATCACGGACATGCCGAGGAGTCTCGAAATGGTCGAGACATAAATATTGACATATTGCACCATGTTGTTCGGACACTGGAAGTGTTCCGGAGAGTTTCGAATAAAACCGGAGTGCCGAAGGGTTACCGGAACCCCCCCCCCCAGGAGGTTAATGGGCCACCATGGACCCTAGAGGAGAGAGGGACGGCCAAGGAGGTGGCGCGCCCCCCTAGTCCGAATTGGACAAGGGGTGGCACTACAAGAAATATGTCAACTTGTGACCACCACTATTGGTCACTGAATGGTCACAAATTTCCATTTGTGACCTTTTTGTGACCAAAAACATAAGGTCAAAAGCTGGCCGTCATAAACTGACTATAGCGACCTTCTCTGTGAGAAGGTCATGGACGTTTATGACCAAAATATGCCTACTGTCGTGTTTTGGTCACTAGCAGCCTCCCCAGGCCACGTAGGCATCCAGCGTGGCAAGCTGATGTGGCACAAGATTCAGCCCGGTCCAATTCGGTTTTCTACTTGGGCCTAGCCCAACAATTCGGCCTTTTTAATTTATATTTTTCTGTTAATTTTCTCAAGCTATATGGGCCTAGCCCAACAATTCGGCCTTTTTAGTTTTTGAGATTCATGCAATCTTTTTGGCCCTTGGCCTTTTTGCAGTCCATTTCTTTTTTTGTAAGACCCTTTTCATTTCATTTTTAAAACTGTTCTATGCTTGTTGGGATGTGGCCTTTTTCGACCCAATTATTTGTCCAGTTCGGCCCAAGCTGACTTTAGCCCAATCACACATACATCCAACATTATTTCATTCAAATTAGGAAAAAATCCAGGTCAAATTGAAATCAACCATCATATCACTTCACATAACACATCTCCCAGGTTTACATAACACAAAATATCATCTCAGGAATACATTTCCTTACACAGGAATATACAATAAGAAAATGTACATCTGCTACTATCATAACAGCACAATGCACTTTTTTAAACGGAACAGTACAATGGATGTCATTGCTCTCTCTTACTAGACATGCTGCCACAACTTGCCATCCTACAATGTACATCTGCTGCCAGAACTTGCCATCCTACAATGAGAGGTATATAACAACGGACATCATGAACATTAGAAGAGCATTAGAAGAACATCATAAGATAAGTTGGTCGGAGCCACTCTAAGAAAAATTACTGGAGTACTGGAGTACTACAAGGTAAATGTAATCCAAGCACATTGAGAAATTAACAGTAGTGCTGCTAACTTGGAGTAGCTTTGACTATGTAAAAAGCAAGATGGAGGGTCTAGCTTACTGCTGGTACTCCACATATCAAATTTTACTTAACAGAGCAAGATGGATTAACCCAAAAAAAATAGAGCATGCAAATGTACTCCAAATGGCAGTTCACCAGAGATTTTCAAGTTAAAAATACTCCCAGGGGTAAACAACAATGACACGGACGAAGTAAAGAATGGATGTTGTAAATTAAGCCAACAAGGACACTTCCTAGAGCGCTTACAAGATGACAAAGTTAATTTTGCATAACACATGGATTCTTATCTTCTTCAGTAAGAGGGGCACATTTACAGCTAATTAAGCACGATGAAAAGGACCATCCAATTAAATTCCTTTCTTATCTTCTTCAGCAAGGACATGCAAAACTTCCCATCATATCTCAAGTCGATGAATTATTCTAGCAATAACTAAATTAGAAAGATCCCTCGTTGTTCCATTTAACCATACTACAAGACAGTAGAAGAATCACTCTTGGTGAATCAAATCATAACAAATCGAGCAATAGATACAAGAGGCACATCAGGCCTAGCCATTTTCATTTCAGTAATTTAGAAAGAGGGGCGATGGGGCACAGAACCTTGAGGCCCTGCTATGGGGTTGTGTCCGATGAAGGTTGCCCTTTGGGGCGGCAGCTGCAGCTCCGTCAGATGCAGCAGCAACACCTCCAACCGGCACAGCGACGGCGGCGGCACAAATGGTCACCTATGTGACATTTTAGATCATAATTACATAACTGCATTTATTTATTCAAGACACATGCAACAAAGATAGTGTCTACCTTCACATATAGAACCGAGCATAGATTTACAGCACATTAAAGATTCAAGTAGTTCAAGACTTAATTACTTAACAAGAGGGTAAGAGATATGGAACAGAAATGGACAAATGGTGCCTATTGAGTGAGAGCAAGCAATATAAAGGGGCACAACTGTGTGAAACTGTTATTAGTATTGTTTCAAAGTTTACTGTGGCATATTTTTCATGATCAGTATGACTTCTTATAAATACTAACCAATAGCACTGCAGTTTACTGTGGCATAGCACTGCAATAAACTTCCCATCATTGAGTGAGAGCAAGCAATATAAAGGTGCCTATTTACTGTGGCATATTTTTCATGATCAAAGTTTACTGTGGCACAGTTTACGTGTATAGTTATTACCATATAACATGGGAAACATACCTACTGTCCACATATTTCATAATGTAAATAGCTAAATGTTGCAGGAAATAGATTGTTGAGCATTTATGCCCTTCTTTCAAGCCAGCACCAGCATAACACTATCACTATAACAAGATCCACACAGACCACCATC
The DNA here is from genome assembly GCA_902687465.1 of Secale cereale. Taxonomy (NCBI): domain Eukaryota; kingdom Viridiplantae; phylum Streptophyta; class Magnoliopsida; order Poales; family Poaceae; genus Secale; species Secale cereale. The sequence goes on from LR738711.1 coordinate 72,430,313, forward strand.
TGCAGCAACCGCACACACAAAACAACCAGAGTTGAAGAGAGTGAGATTACCTTGTTGCCGTAGATCTTAGAAGACACCTCATGCGCGAGGAAGTCCTTGTCGTCCACCGCCAAGCAGCAGGATGCTGGTGGAGCATCCCTCACCGAGCCTACATGAAGTTTTGCATATAGTTAGAAAACCTGGAAACGTACAGGATGGACTACCATAACATAGCATTGACTGAAAAAAAAACTAAAGAGCATGTAACTGAACCTCCTACAGCTCTAGCCTCTAGCATGCACTTGAGATTCAGTTCCCACGAATCCGGAAGAGCAATCACATACATGGAAAGAAGCTTTACAAGAAAAAAAAAACTACTACTGTAGATTGCAGTGAAATCAAAGTACCACTACTACTGTAGATTGCAAATAATATGAGCAAGTCAAACAAAAATATTATTGCAAAATATATGGATTTATAGCTAGGATCAATAAGCTAAGATCAAATGTCATACTAATATGTTCTAATCATGTCCTTGCTTGCTGCAACCTAAAGAACATCACCACATAGACTACACATGCTAGGACTAGCATTGGTTAAAAAATAACTAATAATCATATGAAGTGCTACAATGAAGTAGGACTAGGACAGGTACTCCTCCTCATTAGTCACCACTTACAGCCACAGGGTTAAAATCATAGCTCCACTACTAAGGGATCTCACATCAGCGAGTGTCGACTGCTATTGTAGTAAGATAGACACTACCAATATTGTTAGTTTCATGTGGTCCGAGCTAAAAGTACTGGAGAGTAGCAGTCATAGGTGCACCACATTACCTTAATTTTTCGTGAACAGACAAAACTGTGACTAACTAACATAACCTGTACAACACTACACTGTTACTGCTATCAATCCCCATTTCACGGAGAATCTCCTCTTGCACCTACTACAAGAGATCGGGCCTACTGTGACGAGCCAAAAAATGTCATGGAACACTGGTAAACGTCACAAAATACCTTTGTGTGACGTTTTCCATGCGTCACGAGCATCGTCACTGAATCTCCGTCACAGATTACTTCTAGTGACGACGCGTGCACACAACGTCATTGAATATGGGACCTTCAGTGACGTACATCGTCACCGTAATTGGCGACACAATGCTCTGGATTTTTGATGGCCCAATGCGTGTTGCATTTCTAAATGGGTCGAGCCCAATAATTCAGTCAATTTACATTTTGCATCCCTTCTGCAGGCCATGGACAATTGCGGTCCAATATTGTTTGATAAAATACTCAGATTTTATGGGGCTTTTGTTGGGCCATATCCTTTATCCACTAATTATTTTAAATTTATTTATTTTATTTTTATTTATCCCCTCATTTAGTCCATATATTTCCATTGTCACATTATTGTTGGGCTAATCGTTTGACACATAATATTTTCACATCATATTACACCCAAATATTTTGTAAACAATGTGCCTATTTCATATCACTCATCACGGTCATATTTTTTTACTAAAAAAACAAAACTTCATGATCATAGTTCACATACCACATAAGCCAAAATAGCACAAGTTACATAGCAGCCTGATAAAACATGTAGCATCAATAGACTCTGAGGACTAGATTAACAAATGAGTATTGTCTTGACTCCTGAACATAATTGTATAGCTTTGTTCTTCTGTTGGGGAACGTTGCATGGGAAACAAAAATTTTCCTACGCTCACCAAGATCAATCTAGGAGATGCATCTACGAGGGAAGAGTCGGATCCACATACCCTTGTAGATCGCGATGCGGAAGCGTTGCAAGAACGCGGATGAAGGAGTCGTACTCGCTGCGATTCAGATCGCGGTTGATTCCGATCTAAGCGCCGAACAACGGCGCCTCCGCGTTCAACACACGTGCAGCCCGGTGACGTCTCCCACGCCTTGATCCAGCAAGGAGAGAGGGAGAGGTTGGGGAAGACTCCATCCAACAGCAGCACGACGGCGTGGTGGTGGTGGAGGAGCGCGGGACTCCAGCAGGGCTTCGCCAAGCGCTGCAAGAGACGAGGAGGGAGAGGGGTAGGGCTGCGCCAAGAGGGAGACGTTCTCGTATGTCTAGCAGCCCCAAAACCTCACATATATATAGGGGGAAGGGAGGGCTGCGCCCCCTTTAGGGTTTCCCACCCCTAGGGGTGCGGCCAGCCCTAGAAACCCATCTAGGGTGCGGCCAAAGGGGGGGAGAGAGAGGGGGCGCCCTAGGGTTTGCCCCCCTCCACTCTCCATGCGCCTAGGGACTTGGTGGGGGGGCGCACCAGCCCCCTTGGGGCTGGTCCCCTCCCACACTTAGCCCACGCAGCCTTATGGGGCTGGTGGCCCCACCTGGTGGACCCCCGGGACCCTCCCGGTGGTCCCGGTACATTACCGATAGCGCCCGAAACTTTTCCGGTGACCAAAACGGGACTTCCCATATATGAATCTTTACCTCCGGACCATTCCGGAACTCCTCGTGACGTCCGGGATCTTATCCGGGACTCCGAACAACATTCGGTAACCGCGTACATACTTTCCCTATAACCCTAGCGTCATCGAACCTTAAGTGTGTAGACCCTACGGGCTCGGGAACCATGTAGACATGACCGAGACAACTCTCCGGCCAATAACCAACAGCGGGATCTGGATACCCATGTTGGCTCCCACATGTTCCACGATGATCTCATCGGATGAACCACGATGTCAAGGATTCAATCAATCCCGTATACGATTCCCTTTGTCTACCGGTATAGCACTTGCCCGAGATTCGATCGTCGGTATACCGATACCTTGCTCAATCTCGTTACCGGCAAGCCTCTTTACTCGTTCCGTAACACATCATCCCGTGATCAACTCCTTGATCACATATTGTGCACATTATGATGATGCCCTACCGAGTGGGCCCAGAGATACCTCTCCGTCATACGGAGTGACAAATCCCAGTCTCGATTCGTGCCAACCCAACAGACACTTTCGGAGATACCTGTAGTGCACCTTTATAGCCACCCAGTTACGTTGTGACGTTTGGTACACCCAAAGCATTCCTACGGTATCCGGGAGTTGCACAATCTCATGGTCTAAGGAAAAGATACTTGACATATAGAAAAGCTTTAGCATACGAACTACACGATCTGTGCTAGGCTTAGGATTGGGTCTTGTCCATCACATCATTCTCCTAATGATGTGATCCCGTTATCAATGACATCCAATGTCCATGGTCAGGAAACCGTAACCATCTATTGATCAACGAGCTAGTCATCTAGAGGCTTACTAGGGACATGGTGTTTGTCTATGTATCCACACATGTATCTGAGTTTCCTATCAATACAATTCTAGCATGGATAATAAACGATTATCATGAACAAGGAAATATAATAATAACCAATTTATTATTGCCTCTAGGGCATATTTCCAACAGTCTCCCACTTGCACTAGAGTCAATAATCTAGTTCACATCGCCATGTGATTAACACTCATAGGTCACATCGCCATGTGACTAACATCCAAAGAGTTCACTAGAGTCAGTAATCTAGTTCACATCAATATGTGATTAACACTCAATGAGTTCTGTGTTTGATCATGTTATGCTTGTGAGAGAGGTTGTAGTCAACGGGTCTGCAACATTCAGATCCCTATGTACTTCGCAAAACTTTATGTCATATCGTAGATGCTGCTACCACGTTCCACTTGGAGCTATTCCAAACCGTTGCTCCATTATACGTATCCGGTATCTCCACTTAGAGTTATCCGGATAGGTGTTAAGCTTGCATCGACGTAACTCTTTACGTCGAACTCTTTATCACCTCCATAACCAAGAAACATTTCCTTATTCCTCTAAGGATAATTTTGACCACTATCTAGTAATCCACTCCTGGATCACCTTTGTACCCTCTTGCCAGACATGTGGCAAGGCACACATCAGGTGCGGTACTTAGCATGGCATATCATATAGAGCCTATGACAAAACCATAGGGGACGACCTTCGTCCTTCCTCTTTCTTCTGCCGTGGTCAAGCTTTGAGTCTTACTCATCTTCACACCTTACAAATCAGGCAAGAACTCCTTCTTTGACTGACCTATTTTGAACTCCTTCAAAATCATGTCAAAGGTGTGTGTGTTTCTTTTGAAAGTATCATCAGGCGTCTTGATCTATCTCTATAGATCTTGATGCCCAATTATGTAAACAACTTTATCCAGGTCTTCCTTTGAAAAATACCTTTCAAACAACCCTTTACTCTTTCCAGAAATTCTACATCATTTCGGATCAACCATATGTCATTCACATATATTTATCAGAAATGTTGTAGTGCTCCCACTCACTTTATTGTAAATACAAGTTTCTAACAAACTTTGTATACCCAAAAACTTTGATCACTCCATCAAAGCATATATTCCGACTCCGAGATGCTTGCTCTAGTCCATAGAAGGATCGCTGGAGCTAGCATATCTTTTAGCATCCTTAGAATCGACAAAACCTTTCTGATTGTATCATATACAACCTTTCCTTACGAAAACTGGTAAGGAAACTTGTTTTGTCATCCATCTGCCAGATTTCATAAATGCAGCTAATGCTAACATGATTCCGATGGACTTAAGCATCGCTACGGGTGAGAAAATCTCATCGTAGTCAACTCCTTGAACTTGTGAAAAACTCTTTGCCACAAGTCGAGCTTCATAGACGGTGACATTACCGTCCACGTCCGTCTTCTTCTTAAAGATCCATTTATCTCAATGGCTTGCCAGTCATCGGGCAAGTCCACCAAAGTCCATACTTTGTTTCGATACATGGATCCTATCTCGGATTTCTCGGCTTCTAACCATTTGTCGGAATATGGGCCCACCATCGCTTCTCCATAGTTCGTAGGCTCATCGTTGTCCAACAACATGACCTCTAAGACAGGATCACCGTACCACTCAGGAGTAGTACATATCCTTGTCGACCTACGAGGATCGATAGCAACTTGATCTGGAGCTTCATGATCACTATCATTAGTTTCCTCTTCAACTGTCGTAGGTTCCACAGAAACATCTTTCTGTGTTGCACTACTTTCCGGTTGAAGTGAGGGTTCGACAACCTCATCAAGTTCTATCTTCCTCCCACTCAATTCTTTCGAGAGAAACTCCTTCTCGAGAAAGGACCCATTCTTAGGGACAAACATTTTTTGTCCTTGGATCTGAGATAGAAGGTATACTCAAACGTTACCTTTGGGTATTCTATGAAGATGTATTTGTCCGCTTTGGGTTCGAGCTTTTCCTGGCTGAAGCCATAAGCATCGCAGCCCCAAACATTAAGAAAACGACAACTTTGGTTTCTTGCCAAACCTTAGTTCATACGGCGTTGTCTCAACGGACTTAGATGGTGCCCTATCTAAAGTGAATGTAGCTGTCTCTAATGCATAACCTCAAAATAACAGCGGTAGATCGGTAAGATACACCATAGATCGCACCATATCTCATAAGGTTCGATTACGATGTCCGGACACACCATTACGCTGTGGTGTTCCAGGGGGCTTCAACTGCGAAACAATTCCACAATGTCTTAAGTGATTGCCAAACTCATAATTCAGAAAATATCCCCTTGATCAGATTGTGGGAACATGATCTTCTTGTTATGATGATTCTTAATCTTCACTCTGAAATTTTTGAACCTTTCAAACGTTTCAGACTTTTGCTTCATTAAGTAAATATACCATGTCTACTCAAATCGTCAGTGAAGATGAGAAAATAACGATATCCACCACACGCCTTAATTCTCATTGGATCACATACATCAGCATGTATGATTTCCAACAAGTCACTTGCCCATTTCATTGTACCTAAAAACGGGATCTCAGTCATCCTGCCCATGAGGCATGGCTCGCATGTGTCAAGCGATTCAAAATCAAGTGACTCCAAACGTCCATCAGCATGGAGTTTCTTCATGCATTTTATGCCAAAATGACCTAAGCGGCAGTGCCACAAGAAAGTGGTACTATCATTATTAACTCTACATCTTTTGGCATTAATATTATCATTATGTGTATCACCATGATCGAGATTCAACAAACCATTGGGTGCATGACCATAAAGGTATTATTCACGTAAACAGAATAACCATTATTCTCTAACTTAAATGAATAACCGTATTGCAATGAACATGATCTAATCATATTCATGCTCAACGTAGACACCTGATAACATTTATCTAGGTTCAACACTAATCCCGAAAATAGAGGGAGCGTGCGATGGTGATCTTATCATCCTTGGAAACACTTCCAACACACATCGTCACCTCGCCCTTAGCTAGTCTCCGTTCAGTCCGTAGCTTTTGCTTCAAGTCACTAATAATAGCAACTGAACCGGTATCCAATACCCAGGTGCTACAAGGAGTACTACTAAGGTACACATCAATAACACGTATATCAAATATACTTTGTTGAAGTTGCCAGCTATCATATCTACCATGTATTTGGGGTGGTTCCGCTACCATGTGACCGTTCCCCTTACAATAGAAGCACTTAGTCTCGAGGTTTGGGTTCAACCATGGGTTCCTTCATCAGAGCGACAACAGGTTTGCCATTCATGAAGTTTCCCTTCTAGCCCTTACCCCTTTTGAAACCAGTGGTCTTGCTAAACCATCAACACTTGATGCTCCTTCTTGATCTCTACTTTTGCGGTACTAAGAACCGCTGACAGCACCGGGATTATCACCATCCTTTGCATGTCATAGTTCATCACGAAGTTCTAGCAGCTTGGTGATAGTGTCTAGAGAATTCCGTCAACCACTATCTCACCTGGAAGATTAACTCCCACTTGGTTCAAGTGATTTCAGCACCCAGACATTCTGAGCACATGCTCACTAGTTGATCCATTCTCCTCCATCTTTTTGGCAAAAGAACTTGTCAGAGGTCTCATACCTCTCAACACGGGCATGAGCCTGAAATCCCAATTTCAGCTCTTAGAACATCTCATATGTTCTATGGCGTTCAAAACGTCATTGGAATCCCGATTCTAAGCCGTAAAGTATGGTGCACTAAACTATCAAGTAGTTATCAGGACGTGTCTGTCAGGTGTTCACAACATCCACAGACAACGTTGTAGGGGTTTGCACATCGAGCGGTGCATCAAAGACGTAAGCTCTCTGCGTAGCAGTGAGGACACTCCTCAGACTACGGACCTAGTCCGCATCATTGCTTACAATATCTTTCAACTTAGTCTTTCTCTAGGATCGTATTAAACAGGGAGCTACAACGTAGTTATTGGTCTACAACATAATTTGCGAAGACAACTTAGACTATTGTTCATGATAAGTGAGTTTAACTAATCAAATTACTTATAACTCCCACTCAAATTGACATCCCTCTGGTCATCTGAGCGTGACATGATCCAAATTCACCAACCCAAGTCCGATCATCACGTGAGATGAGGTGGTGTCAATGGTGAACATCTTCATGTTGATCATATCTACTATATGACTCATGCTCGACCTTTCGGTCTTCCGTGTTCCGAGGCCATGTCTGTACATGCTAGGCTCGTCAAGTCTAACCCGAGTGTTCTGCATGTGCAAAACTGGCTTGCACCCGTTGTATGCGAACGTAGAGTCTATCACACCCGATCATCACGTGGTGCTTCGAAACGACGAACCTTCGCAACGGCGCACACTCGGGGGGAACACAATTTCATCTTGAAATTTTAGTGAGGGATCATCTTATAATGCTACCGTCGTCCTAAGCAAAATAAGATGCATAAAAGGATTAACATCACATGCAAATCATAAGTGACATGATATGGCCATCAACTCATGCTTTTGATCTCCATCTCCAAAGCACCGGCATGATCTCCATCGTCACCGGCGTAACACCATGATCCCCATCATCATGATCTCCATCATCGTGTCGCCATCGGGGTTGTCGCGTGCCCACCATGCTCTTACTACTATTGCTACCGTTTAGCGATAAAGTAAAGCATTACATAGCGCTTAATGATTGACACGCAGGTCATACAAAAATTAAAGACAACCCTATGGCTCCTGCCGGTTGCCGTATACATCGACATGCAAGTCGATATTAACTATTACAACATGATCATCTCATACATCAAATATATCTCATCATGTCATTGGCCATATCATATCACAAACATACCCTGCAAAAACAAGTTAGACGTCCTCTAATTTGTTGTTGCATGTTTTACGTGGCTGCTATGGGTATCTAGCAAGAACGCTTCTTACCTACGCAAAGCCACAACGGTGATATTTAAGTTGCTATTTAACCTTCTACAAGGACCGCCTTCGTCGAATCCGATTCAACTAAGATAGGAGAGACAGACACCCGCCAGCCATCTTATGCAACAAAAGTCGCATGTCTGTCGATGGAACCGGTCTCATGTACGTGGACATGTAAAGTTGGTCCGGGCCGCTTCATCCCATAATGCCGCTGAATCAAGAAAGACCAAAGAGGGAAGCAATCTAAACATCAACGCCCACAAACCCCTTTGTGTTCTACTCGTGAAAACATCTACGCAAGAACCTAGCTCATGATGCCACTGTTGGGGAACGTTGCATGGGAAACAAAAATTTTCCTACGCTCACCAAGATCAATCTAGGAGATGCATCTACGAGGGAAGAGTCGGATCCACATACCCTTGTAGATCGCGATGCGGAAGCGTTGCAAGAACGCGGATGAAGGAGTCGTACTCGCTGCGATTCAGATCGCGGTTGATTCCGATCTAAGCGCCGAACAACGGCGCCTCCGCGTTCAACACACGTGCAGCCCGGTGACGTCTCCCACGCCTTGATCCAGCAAGGAGAGAGGGAGAGGTTGGGGAAGACTCCATCCAACAGCAGCACGACGGCGTGGTGGTGGTGGAGGAGCGCGGGACTCCAGCAGGGCTTCGCCAAGCGCTGCGAGAGACGAGGAGGGAGAGGGGTAGGGCTGCGCCAAGAGGGAGACGTTCTCGTGTGTCTAGCAGCCCCAAAACCTCACATATATATAGGGGGAAGGGAGGGCTGCGCCCCCCTTTAGGGTTTCCCACCCCTAGGGGTGCGGCCAGCCCTAGAAACCCATCTAGGGTGCGGCCAAAGGGGGGGAGAGAGAGGGGGCGCCCTAGGATGGGCCTTAAGGCCCATCAGGACCTAGGGTTTGCCCTCCTCCACTCTCCATGCGCCTAGGGACTTGGTGGGGGGGCGCACCAGCCCCCTTGGGGCTGGTCCCCTCCCACACTTAGCCCACGCAGCCTTCTGGGGCTGGTGGCCCCACCTGGTGGACCCCCGGGACCCTCCCGGTGGTCCCGGTATATTACCGATATCGCCCGAAACTTTTCCGGTGACCAAAACAGGACTTCCCATATATGAATCTTTACCTCCGGACCATTCCGGAACTCCTCGTGACGTCCGGGATCTCATCCGGGACTCTGAACAACATTCAGTAACCGCGTACATACTTTCCCTATAACCCTAGCGTCATCGAACCTTAAGTGTGTAGACCCTACGGGCTCGGGAACCATGTAGTCATGACCGAGACAACTCTCCGGCCAATAACCAACAGCGGGATCTGGATACCCATGTTGGCTCCCACATGTTCCACGATGATCTCATCGGATGAACCACGATGTCAAGGATTCAATCAATCCCGTATACGATTCCCTTTGTCTACCGGTATAGCACTTGCCCGAGATTCGATCGTCGGTATACCGATACCTTGCTCAATCTCGTTACCGGCAAGCCTCTTTACTCGTTCCGTAACACATCATCCCGTGATCAACTCCTTGATCACATATTGTGCACATTATGATGATGTCCTACCGAGTGGGCCCAGAGATACCTCTCCGTCATACGGAGTGACAAATCCCAGTCTCGACTCGTGCCAACCCAACAGACACTTTCGGAGATACCTGTAGTGCACCTTTATAGCCACCCAGTTACGTTGTGACGTTTGGTACATCCAAAGCATTCCTACGGTATCCGGGAGTTGCACAATCTCATGGTCTAAGGAAAAGATACTTGACATATAGAAAAGCTTTAGCATACGAACTACACGATCAGTGCTAGGCTTAGGATTGGGTCTTGTCCATCACATCATTCTCCTAATGATGTGATCCCGTTATCAACGACATCCAATGTCCATGGTCAGGAAACCGTAACCATCTATTGATCAACGAGCTAGTCATCTAGAGGCTTACTAGGGACATGGTGTTTGTCTATGTATCCACACATGTATCTGAGTTTCCTATCAATACAATTCTAGCATGGATAATAAACAATTATCATGAACAAGGAAATATAATAATAACCAATTTATTATTGCCTCTAGGGCATATTTCCAACATCTTCATCAAAGCAAGGAGCATTTGTTGGTTGGCTCTTCTTCTTGAAGGTAGCTACCCATGTTTGTCCACCCCGACTTCTTCAATGATGACTTGCGTATCATCCTGTCACAAGCATAGGATTAGAATTTGCAACAAACACATAAACAAATCAATAAGCAAAGGACATTTCGTGATTATAAGGCTAGTAGTGGCTTGCTATCTCGTGCACGTGGAGCTAACATACTTATAGACACATTAGAACAATGAGCACATACATTAATCCATGAAGATTTATTGTGCGTAACTATTTGCATGCAAGAGCAATCTCACCGGTGCCGGTTGGCATCCACAGAGAACAGCGTTGGTTTCAAAGTACGCTCGATTCTGGAAGCTCGTGTACTCTACCTGCAAAACAATCAACGATTGGCTGATGAGGGGACTAATCACACAGGGTACCAATAGGTGTGGATTGTAACAAACCAATTTTTTTGGAACCGCATGGATTTGGAGGAGGCTCGGTATAGTCGTTACTGCCATGCGCTACTGGATCCGACTGGAGGGACTATGGGAAGTGACACATTGTCCTTACTGCATAGAGAGAAACAGCGTCAGATCGAGATCCTATGAAGGAAGACAAACCAGAGGCGGCAGGAAGAGGGCTTTACCTAGAGAGACGAAGAAAAACATGGCGGCGCCGGATCACCGATGCCTCATATTTTTCTGCTGCTACTACTCAATTCATGACTGGCACACCATACCGCGAGTAAGATAAGGACATGCGGATCTGAAAAGGAAGATAGTGTGGCGGTTTTATTCTTTGCCACAGCCAGATCTGTGCGCCGTCGGGTCCTTATGAAGGGTGGCTGGCGCCAAGTGCCATGCCGGTCTGGCCGGGCGGCAATCGAATCCGCTGCGGTCAAATCGATTGTGAGCTCGAAGGTGGATGAACTCCCTGTCGACGGCCTTTGCAACGTGTAGGAGGGGCGAGTTTCAGGCGCTGGAGGGAAGGAGTGATAATCTGGAGAGGAGGCCAGGTATGTTTGTATGTCGCAGGCAGCTGATGATGGCGCCGGTAGTGCCAGATCGAGATCCCAGCATGGTGGTGGCGGCGGCGGCTAACCATAGCCTAATTGCGATTTGGCTTTTTTATCTTTATCTTTACCTAATAATAAAGAAAGTTCGGTTTCAGCCCGTACGTCGTCGCGCGCGACTTTGCATAAAAGCCCCTCGGTTTAAATAAAATCAACCCGCAATCCACACCTAAGTAAAATAACGATTCGCTAGCCAAAACACCAGCCACACGTCCCTTCCTTATCCTGTCCTCTCAACTGCCCCCATCACGCCACATCACCCGACGGACCGTGCCGCAGCTCCTCCTCCTCCCCCCTCCCTCTCCGACGAGTCGACGACCACCACCTCGCCCTTCTCCGGCGAGTCGACGACCACCACAAAGCAAACCAGTCCGCCGCTCGGCCTCCGTCGGTCCTAGCCTTGCCGGGAGGCTGGTGGCTCCCTGAAAAAATAAAGAGAGAAGCAATCTGAAGATACACAGAAACAATTAGCCGATCCGAAGATACACAGAAAAAATTGGAGATGCCATTTGAGCTATATAATAATCCTAAAGAAGAAGAAGAGCCGATCTGGAGATACAGAAAACAATTAGTGCAACCATGGTGTGCCCAGCCTAATAGATAGGTCGAGCTAATTTTGCCATATTGATTCATACAGAGATGGCCAAGGATGATACAGAGAAGAGCTCACGGAAGAGAAAACTTGGTGATTTCACCTGAGCCGCCCTAGAATCCTTCTGCCATCGGCAGACGAGCAGCACCACCAGACCTCCTCCCTCGCTTCCGCCATAGGTCCAACCAGCCCCGAGCGTGCTGGCCGGCCGCCAGATCTGGCGAGCAACCGAGCCGTCACTGCACGCCAGCCCTGCAGCCCGCCGTCGCTCCCAGCCACCCACCGGGAGGGGCTCCACCACCACGGCACCGGTGCTCCGCTCTGGCCCCCGTGAGCCGACGAGTAGGCCGCCGCCGCCCCAGCCGCAGCAGCAAACGCACACACCGACGCTGCCAGAATTTCCCGCGCCACCTTTGGCAGCCGGGAAGTGGCTGGGTGGTGAGGTGGATGGAGAAGAGGAGGAGGAGGAGCGCTTGATGGTGAGGTAGCAGGAGGAGGAAGATCGAAGCGGAGCGGCGCTGGGTGGTGAGGACGAGAGGAATGGCGAAGTGTAGAAGGAGCAGTCACTGGGCGCTCAGTGGGGATTTGTTGCTTACTATTGCTTTTTTTAATCAAATTGTTGTTGATGTACACCGACTGGAAGCTGCTGGATGCTATGCGTGCTAGCACAAAAAAAAATCTGGTGCTCATCCTTTGGATTTATGTGCGATCGTTAATGGCGCTGGTTGATTATTTGACTGTACCGAGCTGGCACACTTGCACGCTGATGGCAACAATTCCAACTTATGCCATCGACCGATATTCATGTTACTGTGATCTTGGAAATAAATTAAATATTATACTGTATTTCATACGAAAGGAGCACAAACTTGGACAGAACATAGAGTTGTGTTGTACCTATACTGAGGAAGGTTTGTAGATGAAACAAGTTATGATTATTAGTCATGGTAGCTCTAGGAACAGGTAGAGTAAACTAGGTATTGTAATGCTAGACTAAGGATGGACCGTGCTGGGAGAAATCAAAAATCTGCTGCCCTCCGTGACATAAGTATATTCAGCAAAACTCTAAAACGACGCACTATGCCTTTTCTTGAATGCGACCAGGTACATGTCAAAACCATTTTCCATAATCATGGAACCAAGTTTGGAGCTGAAATGGTCTCACATACAAGGAAGGCGGAAATGAATGTATGGACTTGTAACTATGAACCTTCTTCTGTACAGAGATGTACACTACACACACGACTATACAATTTGTTAGAAAACAATTCTTTTACTCACTTTGCACCTCACCGTCTTTTAGGAAGATTTTAATCTGTATTATTCTTTTGCACACATTAGAAATTTTTGTAGCGACCAGATAAATTTAAAGAGCGACTGAATTTTGACTTGCACATTTTCTTATGAATAGACGATTCTCAATGGTACCATAAACTTTTTTGCTACCGAAGATCCTAAAATAGTGGAACTGAATGGAGCAAAGACAATAAGCTTCAGGCTAAGAACTCAAGAGAGCCAGGCAAAGGACAAAGGAACCAGGAAAAAGTTGAGAACCACATATGAGTTTTTTTAAAGGACATATAAGCTTTAGATTAACTCTCCAAAACCAGTATCATGTTTCGAATACTGATGTGGGTGTCTATTTTCTAGAGAAGTGCTATATGAGTTTCTTCCGTTGCAACGTACAGGCATATTTTTTATTTTTTACTAATAAAGGGAGAAGCGTTACTTACCATCATAATTTCGTCCGTTTATCATCCATCATTCGTCCATCATTTTTCATCTGTTTTTCTTCTATCCGAGATGGTACTATTGGTTTAGATTAACATCTGTTTTTCTTCTATATACATGCCTGTACGTAAAACGTCAAAGGCGTTTCGCCTTGGACTTGGGCCTCCAGGCCGTCCGTTGGCTTTCTACTGGACCACGTGAGTGGGCTTTTCAGAATCAGATGTACACGAGCTTCCTAAAAAACTTTACAGTAGCTGCTTCCGTCAAACTCACAACCTCATGTCCTGTCCCACCTCTCTATTTTAGATACAATCCAACCAGTTCATCATAATTTGTTTTTTGAGATTCCCAGTTCATCATATATGTAAGCTGTTTGGAGGATCAACAAAAGGTACCGAAGGAAAGGAAGCGAAAATGAATTAACCCAGCCCGAAGGAAGGGAACGAAGAGAAGAAGCCCATATTTACTGAAATGACGATTTGCAACTGTACGGTTATACGAGGACAAAGTGGGGTCTGGTTGGCTTTATTTCCCTCTCTCTTCTTTGTGGACAGTGACTGGACAGTTCTTCCGGACGTATGAGAAGGATTTGGATGGTATAACACTGTTACCGGACACTGCCGAAGATGACATGCTTACTGAGTTAGGTATGTATCATATTTATTTTCTCCCGTTGCAACGCACGGGCATTTGTGCTAGTATACTATAATAAAGAGTCTTGCGATCGTGGGAGGAGATATTTGTGCTAGGAGAACGTGTCACATATATGGCTGGCCGCCTGGCCCGTGTACATTTCACACCCTGCTTCCTTTTTCTTTGAAAATTTTGTTCTCCTGTCTCCATGATTTTGCTAGGTTGCGCGTAAGAAATAAATCCTTTGTCACAGTCAATCAGTATTTCTTAAAAAAATCAATTTTTTATTACCTATCAATGCCATTTATAAATTATACATGTATCTGAGTTATAGTTAAGAAAAAAATGGACCGGTGACCGAACCGGTCGGACCGTCGGTTTAAGCTTTTACTCGTCGGATCACTTGTTTCCATCCCCTGGAAGCTTTAAAGTGTGCGTTCATCGGCCAGCCAATAAGTGCTTTTGCTGGAAGAAAAAGTAACATAAAAGGGACAAAAACAAAGAAAATAAAAAACTTAAAACCCGGTAGAAAACTCAGAAAACCAAGAAGAAAACAATTTTTATCCTTCGAAGGTTCGAGCCAAAGTCGGCCCTCATCCCCCAATTTGGTCACGCTTCCCAGTTAAGCACGAACCAACCGTGCTTAAGTTTCTAGCGATGCTACCCACCACGTAACCGGCCCGTGATCGATCCCTGGTCCCCCCCCCCCCTTCTCTTGTTACTGGTTTGAAGTGTGCATTAATCAGTCGGCGCATATGTGCAGTCGTTGTAGGCGATCCATGCGTTAATTCTCGCAGAGTGACATTTATCATTTGCGAAATGCCCACTATGATCCTGAACAAGTGATCGCCTACAACGCTCCGCAGTGGGAGCACCTAGTTATTCATTTTTTTGTTGCACTGTGTTTTTGTCAGTTTTCCATCCTGTTTTTCCCTTTTACGGTTTTCAGTTCGTCTTATCATTTTTTTGCTATTTTTGTGTTCCTTCATTTTATTCTTTTCACTTTCTTTTTTAACACATTGTAATTTTTTCATATACTTGTGGAATATTTCTTTCATACATGTTGAATATTTTTCAAATACATGATGCATTTTTTTCAAAAACATGTTTGGACATATTTTTAATACATATTACACATTTTTCAATACAAATGGAAAAAATGGAAAAAAAATTATAAACTACACAAGCATTTTATTATATTGTATAAACATTTTTTTGAACATCACGAACATATTTTTGAAAGGCGTGAAGATGTTTTAATATGTCACATACATTTTTTAATGCTTTAAACATTTTTTTAAAAGTTGTGTGGTTATTTTCTGTACACTGCATAACATTTTTCGAATGCATGATGAGCGTTTTAAGAAAATCAATTTCATAAATATATAATTTGTTTTTACAATATTTTCGAAATGTATTGTTTTAGGGTATTCGAAATGTAAATAAAAGCACGAAAGGAAAATCATAAAAAAAGGGGGCGAACCTAACACTAATTGGGCTGGCCAACCGTACGCTCGCGTGAGGCCCTTGTCTCGTGGTAACTTGGTGCGCTGTGTGCACACAGGCCGCGGGTCCTATTTCCAGCGGTACATCTTTTTTTTTTCCCAGTGGTACATCTCTTATAGTCCTGTGTCTAAAAAAAAACATCTCTTATAGTCCACCCAAAATAAAGGTACTGCATCTCTTAGTTTTTCCAGATCAAGTAAAAGATCCCCCTCCCCCAAGAAATAACTAACCTACTGCTAGTCGCAAGGACATTATACATATTCCTATCTTTTAGCACAACATATATCAGCATCCGAACTCTAGCCTTTTCTCAACGCCGTAAGTGGAGACCATTCGAACTCCCTGTACTAAAGTTTTCCCATCCACTCTCCAATTTAGTTTCCTTATATTTGAGATATGAGATACAACAAAACCTCAGCTTATGAACACCCGATTCAAGTTTTGTGCCCAGCCACCATCTATTTATATTAGCTAAGAATAGAAAAAAAAAGCTAAGAATAAAATAAGTTTTCCCCATTTCCCGTCCACTCTCCTAATTCATTTTTTTAATTTTTGAGACCGAAGGAAAGCCCATCAGCTCACGAACGCTTGGTTCAAGTTTTTTTACCAACAACTAGAACACAATACGTTATTACCTAGCCACTACCTATTTATATGAAATATAAAAAGTTACAATACTCAACAGCCGGTGAAAAAACTATGGCAGGTCCTACTATCAACATTGATGTGTGGGTCCTACCGCTCAATAACCCATGAAGAACTATGGTGGGTCCCACCGCTAGACTTACATGGCAAAAAAATGATCGTCACACATTAGTAATTTTCGATGACTCTAGTAGGTTCGTCATGGAAATTATCAAGACGTCACAAAAAATAGCAGCGAGGTGCGCTTAATGGTTGAGGCAATTCAATGACATCCATCGTCACCGATTTGTGGTAATTAGTGACGCCACCTACGAAAACATCACACATTGATTATTTGTGTGACGTTGTCCGCCATCGTCATGGGGATTTTTGTCACAGTATGTCAATTTTGTTGTAGTGGTGGTCACCGCCATAGCCTCATGTGGAACAAGAAGAACACACGGATACTGTAAGAGGGATGCTTCACATGAACTAAACCATCTACCATCCAATCCAAGTCGGTCACATTTCAAAAAAAATCCAAACTGAACGAAACTACATCGGACCGAGTTAATTCACTTCAATTGCATCTGCACAAATTACATATACTACTAGTGCTGCTACCAAAGGAATGCAGGGGAAAGAACCGAGAAAGATGTCGAACCTGCTTGTCACTGACGGCGTCGATGATTCGGTCCTTGAATCCTGTAGACGACGTGCAGCCGACGCTTCTCCCGGCTACTGGCCCGGTAGGCCAAGGCGAGGAGCTGGCCCTTGCCATGCAGCTCGAGGCCGGTGGCGCCGTCGGCGGCCACGCCAAAGACCGCGACGGCCTTGGCGAGGACATAGAAGAGGGAGCCGATGCTGCAGGCCGCCGCCACCCACAGGTAGGCCGCGCCGCCCCCGCATGCCGTGTACGCACCTGCCACGGGAGGAGCGGAAGTGGAAGCCCCTGGCCTGGTCGAGGAGGCTGTGCGCGGAGGCGTGGTGGACGCCGGCGGGGAGGAAGTTGGAGAGGAGCGCGGGCGGGAGGAGCAGGTCTAGGAGGATGATGAGGATCCCGATGTGAGCCTGAGCAGAGGCACGCTGGACGAGGAAGGGGCGGAGGCGTCGGCGAGGAGCCAGCAGAGATGGCGGTGGAGGTGCGGCGCCGAGGGCGGGACGAGCGTGGCGGCCATGCGATGGAGGGCGCCGACTGAGGCCTCCGGGACGAGCGAAGGAGCGGGTGGTGGTGCGCGGGCGCGGGCGGCGGTGTTGGATCTGAATCTGCGGGGTGGCGGCGGCGATGTGGGAGAGGGAGCGCGTGAGGTGGATCTGGAGGGTGGGCGCTTGCTGCTGCTCGCCCACCACAGGATCTGAGGGAGGGAGACGGCGGTGGGAGGGATCGAGGGGAGCGCCGTCGGTGGCGGCGGAGAGGAGATGGGGGGAGGAGGGGTGCGATGGGAGGAGGGGATCGATGGGATCTGGGTAGGGTTTGGGTAGGTGGATGCGGGTGGGGTTTTCTTTTTCAGTTTCTTTTTTTTCTGTACATAAAGGGATGGATGGATGGATGGATGTGGTATGGAGATCTGGATGAATGGATGGGCGCCATGTCATCGATCCGTGTGACAACGAATTCCACCAATGGGAATAGAGCACATATAATTGTGTTTTTTATTTTGTTTTTCTTCTACTTATTCACATGAAAAAAATTAAATATTGATCTCATATTGTGCACAAGAGTGCATCTTCGAATGCCAAACAATGTTGCCTAAGGAAGTTTCATTTTCTTTGGACGAAAACTCAATTTTCCATTTTTTGAGTGCCCAAAATGGGTTTAATTGTGAAGGGCCTACCAAATATTTGTTGCAAAATTGGACCAAATCATTTTTATAAAATACTAGGACATATTTAATGCACAATTGACAAAATGGTTGGGTGTAAAAAGTTTTGATCCACCTGTCGTGAAAAAGACAAATTTCCGCCGATTCAGCTGGAAGCGGGTCAAATTTGAACTGCGGCTGCCTCATAGTTTGCTATTTATTTTTTCCAAAAATCATTTCTAGGTACATAAGTATCTATTTAATCAGAGAAACACCAAAAAAATACCAAGATTCAACCATTAGCTAGGAACGGTCATTCCCGCCGTTTTGTCCGCATTTTGAAACGGGCATAAAAAATTCAAAAAAAATAAAAAAAAATTGGTAACCCTTCGCATTGTGTCATTATATATGACCAAGTTTCCAGGAAAAATAATAAACTTGTAATACGGCAATTATTTTAAAAAAGTGTTCTCAGAAATGAGCTATCATGCGTGAAGATTCATGGCTTTCAAGCCAATATGATCAATACTATGGCCACATTCATGGCATAGTTTGTTCAAATGATCTCATATTGTGCACAAGGGTGCATCTTGGATTGGCAAACAATATTTCTTAAGGAAGTTTTCATTTTCTTTGGACGAAAAAATCATTTTCTATTTTTCGAGTGCCCAAAAGGAGGTTTTTTTGTGAAGGACCTCCCAAATAATTATTGCAAAATTTGACCAAATCATTTTTCTAAAATACTAGGACATATTTAATGCACAATTGACCAAATGTTTGGGTGTAAAAAGTTTTGATCCACCTCTCGTGAAAAAGACAAATTTCGACTGATTCAGTTGGAAGCGGGTCAAATTTGAACTGCGGCTGCCTTGTAGTTTGCTTTTTATTTTTTACAAAAATCATTTCTAGGTACATAATATCTATTTAATCAGAGAAACACCAAAAAAATTCCAAGATTCAACCACTAGCTAGGAACGGTCATTCCCGCCGTTTCGACCGCATTTTGAAACGGGCATAAAAAATTCAAAAAAATCAAAAAATTGGAAAACCTTCGCATTGTGTCATTATATATGACCAAGTTACCAGGAAAAATAATAAACTTGTAATACGGCAATTCTTTTAAAAAAATGTTCTCAGAAATGAGCTATCATGCGTGAAGATTCATGGCTTTCAAGCCAAATGATCAATCCTATGGCCACATTCATAGCATAGTTTGTTCAAATGATCTCATATTGTGCACAAGGGTGCATCTTGGAATGGCAAACAATATTGCTTAAGGAAGTTTTCATTTTCTTTGGACGAAAAAATCATTTTCCATTTTTCGAGTGCCCAAAAGGAGGTTTTTTTGTGAAGGACCTCCCAAATAATTGTTGCAAAATTTTACCAAATCATTTTTCTAAAATACTAGGACATATTTAATGCACAATTGACCAAATGGTTGGGTGTAAAAAGTTTTGATCCACCTCTCGTGAAAAAGACAAATTTCGGCCGATTCAGCTGGAAGCGGGTCAAATTTGAACTGCGGCTGCCTTGTAGTTTGCTTTTTATTTTTTACAAAAATCATTTCTAGGTACATAAGTATCTATTTAATCAGAGAAACACCAAAAAAATTCCAAGATTCAACCACTAGCTAGGAACGGTCATTCCCGCCGTTTTGACCGCATTTTGAAACGGGCATAAAAAATTCAAAAAAAATTTAAAAATTGGAAAACCTTCGCATTGTGTCATTTTATATGACCAAGTTACCAGGAAAAATAATAAACTTGTAATACGGCAATTATTTTAAAAAAGTGTTCTCAGAAATGAGCTATCATGCGCGAAGATTCATGGCTTTCAAGCCAAATGATCAATCCTATGGCCACATTCATAGCATAGTTTGTTCAAATGATCTCATATTGTGCACAAGGGTGCATCTTGGAATGGCAAACAATATTGCTTAATGAAGTTTTCATTTTCTTTGGACGAAAAAATCATTTTCCATTTTTCGAGTGCCCAAAAGGAGGGTTTTTTGTGAAGGACCTCCCAAATAATTGTTTCAAAATTTGACCAAATCATTTTTCTAAAATACTACGACATATTTAATGCACAATTGACAAAATGGTTGGGTGTAAAAAGTTTTGATACACCTCTCGTGAAAAAGACAAATTTCCGCCGATTCAGCTGGAAGCGGGTCAAATTTGAACTGCGACTGCCTCATAGTTTGTTATTTATTTTTTTCAAAATCATTTCTAGGTACATAAGTACCTATTTAATCATAAATACATGGTTTGGTGGCGATACGTCGAGGTTTGGGCAGTGGTCGAGGGCCCCAACTCTAGAGCGCGTAAACTCGCATGCCCGCTGCGTGGTCACCGCGTGACTGTGGCGTTGCCATGTGTTCTGGGCGGCCTAGGCATGTCTAGTGGGTTGGCCACTCCCCAGGTAGGTGCTAGGAAGAAAATTACAACATAAGATTCTCACGAGGAGACCGATCGATGCTCAAACATGAATTAGCAGCCAAGTGTTTGATTAGCGGTACGGAAAATGCACATGGCTAATGCGCGTGAGTTTTGGTTGAGGATGATAAGTTACTAAGAAGACCGTCTTCACAAATTTTCAGCTCAAAAGGAGGAGTCTAGGTGGTACTTGCTTTGCAAAGTACCACACTGGACATAAATACGAATGTTGAAGATGGGCTCAAAATAATGAATGGATTGAGCTGGCATTCTGTGGAGGATAGTTATTTGGGCATAGGAAAGCACTGTAGAAAATGGATACCATTTGGACATGCCAAAGTGGTACTTCCTTCACAAAGTGTTTTTTTTAACATAATAGGAAAATGAATATTTTTGAATTATTTTTTAACTAGGCAAGGAAGGTTTTTTACATATTTGACGAAGATATGACCCAAAGAATTTATGAGATTTTTCGGGGAATTTTGGGAATGACAGAAATATAGGTTGCTTCACAACCTAGGGCAAAAACTGCCACATGGACATGACACATAGGCAAAACTGATGAGGTGGCGCCTAGTCGTAGCAACCCACCATAATTTACAAGGTTATGACCATCTATATTGGTCATGATCAGCTAGAAATAAGGCAGCGAACCAGTGCTATCTGCTTTATGACCATTTCGTGTAAGGAAATTATGACCTTTCTGACCAAAATGGTCGTTATAGTTTAGGGTTTGGAGCCCCCCGAACAGCTTTTGACCAATTGGTCTGAAATGGTCATAGATCTATGACCAATTCTTCCAGGGTCACTAACAAAAGGTCATAAGTTGACATATTTCTTGTAGTGTGGGGGCGGCGCCCCCCTCCTTCCTTCTCTCCCCTTCCTCATTCCTTCCCCTCTCGTCCCTTGTTGGAAACCAACTACGAATAGGATTCATATTCCTAGTAGGAATCCTACATGGGGCGCACCCATAGGGGCCGGCCGGCCTCTCCCCTTGCTCCGTTATATACGGGGGCAGGGGGCACCCTAGAACACACAAGTTGACAATTGTTTTAGCCGTGTGCGCTGGCCCCCTTCACTGTTACACACCTCGGTCATATTATCGCAGTGCTTAGGCAAAGCCCTGCATCGGTAACTTCATCAACACCGTCACCACGTCGTCGTGCTGACGAAACTCTCCCTCGGCCTCAACTGGATCAAGAGTACGAGAGACTTCACCGAGTTGAACGTGTGCAGATCGCAGAGGTGTCGTGCATTCGGTGCTTGATCGGTTGGATCACGAAGACGTTCGACTACATCAACCGCGTTACTAAACACTTCCGCTTTCGGTCTACGAGGGTACGTGGACACACTCTCCCCGCTCGTTGTTATGCTTCTCCTAGATAGATCTTGCGTGATCGTAGGATTTTTTTGAAATACTACGTTCCCAATGATACCTTGGGTCAATATCATTTGGGACTCTTACTACTCTAATTCTCTCCCTGGTGAGAGACTGGTGGGCTCATTTTGGCGGAAATCATTGCTCAAGCTTCTGCCCATCTGTAAACAATTTGCAGTCTGCAAGGCACACTCTGGAAATACTACACTGTTGTGGTCAGATAACTGGTGGGAACAACCACTAGTATCTAAATTCCCTGAGCTTCACTCTTTTGCTAGAAATGAATTTTTTTTTTTTTGAGAATGCTAGAAATGAATTTGAAACCTTGGGGACAGCTATTTGTGGCCAAGACTGTAACACCCCCTTGTAATGATCACTGTGATCAACTGCTAATAATGACAAGTCATCTTCATCTACAATGTTAATCACAGTGGATCAACAAGTCAACTCAAATTTGCCCCTAAAAACTCCAATTCAAATTTAAATGCAAAATGAAGTTGTTCCAAAAATTATGGAATAATGTTCATTATTTAGCAAATATTCCAAAACAAATGCTGTTGCTGAAAATAACATCACCAGCAACTCAAATAATGGGCTAGGGCATTTAAACAGTGTTATAACAGCACTATTAAATGCTTTTTCATTTTTGTAAATTCCAAAAATGATCCAAATATGCTCAAACCAATTTTTGGTGATGAGGAATATTGCAACATCATTTTAGGACCAACTCACACTTTTTCCAAACTTCATTTGATGGCCCTACCTTTCTATTTTTCCCTCTGCTGTTGAAATAAAAGAAAACAGAAAATAAACAAAGGGAAAAGGGCTGGAAGACCTTACCTGTTACGGCCCAGCGCCGGCCCAGCCCAGCCCCGCGGCCTCCTTCCACCTGCTCCCGCCTCGCTGTCGCGCTCGCCGTGGCCACCGCGCGCTCGCCGCCGCTCCCGCCGCCACCTGCCGCTACAGAGTCTCCACCGACACTACAGGGCCGGGGAGGGGATAAGAAGGACCCCCTGGTCCTCCTCGACCATTTTCCCCCTTCTCCCCGAGCCTCCTCCTTCCTCCCCATCGGCGCCCGAGCGCCATCGCCGCCGTTCGTCGTCAACTACGCGGCCACGGTCACCCACTCGCCGCCTCTCCGTGTCCACGGGCTTCGCCGGCGACTGCTTGTTCTTCGGGTGGCCACGGACGAAGCCGGGGAGCACCACCGCACCGAGAACGCGTCGTCTTCTTCCTCGGGTCGCCGGCGATCCCCTTCTTCCCCGACGCCGTTCTGCTGCTCCTAAGCTGTCACGGGCCTACTTGTGAGCCGCCCGGTGAGCTCCTCCCTCTTTCCCCTCTCCTTCCCGTACGAATGCGTCACCGTAGCTATCACCACCATCGCTGCCCGAAAGCATCGCCGCCGTGGAGCTCGCCGCCGTGGCCTCAGCCCCTGTCATGGTCATCTGAGTGCGGGAGCGCACTCAGTGCCTCCCCGCGGTTCCAACGCGCTTAGCCCCGTAGATCGTAGTACCCTACAGCGTCGGATCCGCGCTCGCCCGAAACACCTCGCCGCCGGCGAGCTCATAGCGCCCTACACCGGCCGTTTTAGTCCAAGCCACCGCCGTAGATCGACGCGGCGTCGTCTTGCCGTTCGAACGCGCCCGGCCCCGTCCATTTTGGCGGCCTGTGCGCGTTTTCCGACGAGGGCCCGAGCCCTCCGCCGTGTTTTCGTGCTCGCCGGCGACTAGCCGCCGGCTGGCCGACGAGGCCTGGGCGGGCCCCACCCCCAGGGTCACTGCCAGTGGCCCCGCGGGCCCCGTTGACTGGCTTGACCAGTCAACGTGCTGACTGGGCAGCTCTGTGCCGCTGACACGCGGGCCCCACCGCCCTGCTAATTAACTAAGACGTTTTAAATATAAAAATAAGTTAATTAAGGTTAATAGTCTATGACAGGTGGGGTCCAGTAGCTAAATAGGATTAGTTTAATTTAAAAACAAACTCTGTTTAATAACAGAGGCTGACATGTGGGACCCACTGGTCAGGTTTGACCTGACCAGTGCGGCTGTTGACTGCTGATGCAGTGCTGACGTCAGCATGACGCAGTAAACCTTTTCAGTTATTAAAATAATTCCAGAAATTCTTTAAACTTTAGAAAATCATATCTTTTAATCCGTAACTCCGATGAAAATAATTTATATATGAAAATTGCTCAGAATTTCGATACGAATCTAGATACGCCCTCCGTATTCCCATCAGATGCCCCTAGCTAGATGAACATGGAACTTTTGACCTGTTTTCGATAAATGAATAGTGCTCAACTTTAATAAAATAAATCCAAACAATTTCTTAAAAATAACTAATATGACCTAGACATGTTTTTAAGCAACCCCACACTGCACCCCCGTTGCCACTTGACTCTGACACCACTAACCTGCAACCGTCCCCCTCCGGTTCATCTATCCGACACAGATCCGGAACCGGGAATCCTTTCCCGGATGGGTTCCCCTTCTCCGTTATCGGTAGCACCGCGTTAGTTTGTCACGCTTTGTGATTACTTTTGTTACCGTGTATTTATATTGTTTCCTCTCCCCCTTTCTTCCCGGTAGACCCCGAGACCGCTGACGGTGCCCTGGTGATCGACTACTTCACCGCCGTTGTTCCTTTTCATTTGCCGAGCAACCAGGCAAGCAACCCCCCCTTTGATCATTCCGATATCGCCTATGTCTATTCTCTCTTATTCTTGCATTAGAATTGCTGCTACTGCTACTGCTCCTATTACTGTTGCATAGCCTGTTTTTGCTAAACTGTTGATACCTGTTTTTATTCATAACTGCTTAGTGTAGGTTGGGTAGCACTGCTATGGACCCACACTCTCGTAGTTGCCTCGCATAGTACCCTTGCCTCGATCAAGCGATCGAGCCCCTTCCCCTGACCTTCTTCACATCACCGCACACCCCCACCTAATATGCTCGACTCCGCAGAGTTAACATCGGGTGACGAGGGTGATACCTCCGAACTCACTTCTGATGTTGTCCCTGTAGTATAGCTAGCTCGTTGTGGGTTACCGAGGGTGATTCCTCTTCCCACTTCCGACTTAGCTTGTGTCGTGCATCCGCTATGGTGAATACCGCCGAGGGTGATTCCTCCGGTATCACCTTAACGGGACTTGTCGTATAGGGGTCCAACGAGGGTGATTCCTCGGATTCCTCATCGGCATGAAAACCACACGGATGCCCTGTTCACCACACCGTGTTTAAAGACGTATCGATCCCCGAGGCCGGACGTCGCCAGGAACAAAGGCGTGCGGCCAGAGGTATCGTGCGTCTGAAGACACTTTGAAGTTATACCGTGTTTAAAGACGTATCGATCCCCGAGGCCGGACGTCGCCAGGAACAAAGGCGTGCGGCCAGAGGTATCGTGCGTCTGATGACACTTTGAAGTTACTACTACACATGTTGGATGGAGGCGGGTTGACCCAGAGGGGTACCCGCGAGTGCCTTTGAGGCGTGAGCTGTGGAGTCGGGTGACCAGAGAGGGTACCCGCGAGATAACTACGAGGCGTGGCCGGTCTTTTCCAGTCCTTGTCACAAGTCCTCGAGACGGGACGACGGGGCCAACAGTATCGTAGGCTCTGCTCGTTACCGCGCGCTCCCAACACACTAAGCGATTTGGATATTTGATCCGAGGGGCCTCCGGGCCGATAGCACTAACCACCACGTGGGTGTGAGTGGGTGCTCTGCGTCGTATACATCAGCCGGAGTCGTCACGACATCAGCGATTGAGCGGACCGTTCGGATTGGACTTAGGATGCAACTGCGCTTGTATAAGGGGTTGCTAGGTCTGCTACCGAACGGCCTCGCAACGTGCGGAGTGTCCGGGGCGACGGCCATGACCCCCGGGGGCATAGGGTTTAGTCCGGCGTGCTCGATCCTCTCTGGCGGTATCCGGTCGGGTTGCGTCGTATTGTTTAGCCGAGGGCGGGCACGACCTGATGGTGTGTCCGGCCGGAGTTAAGCGAGCGTGGTGGGTAACTTGGTGCACCCCTGCAGGGAAGAAACAATCTATCGATAGCCTGTCCTACGGTAACGGACACTCGGAGTTGTATCCACTTCGGTACAACTAGAACTGGTGACTTGAGATATGAGGTTGATGTTGCTGCAAACACTATACATTATTATGATGAAACTATTCTGCTCCCTTCTCATTGCTGCAAGACGCTGAAGATGCTAGTCTTCGTCAGGACTAGGCTTTTCCCCCCTCTACTCTGGCTTTCTGCAGTCTAGTCCACCCACATAAAGCCTCCTTTGAAAATAATGCATTGCTAGTATAGATCTGATGTAAGTCTTGCTGAGTACTTTGGATGAGTACTCACGGTTGCTTTGCTTCCTCTTTTGTCCTACCCGCTTGATAAACCAGACGACGGAGCCATGGTGCCTGCAGCCCCCGTTGACGACTACTACTACCAGCCCGAGGCTGGCTACTACTACTACTCGGCCGGCGAGTACTTCTACGAGGAGCCGACGGACGACGACCAGGAGTAGGATCGGAGGTCCCAGGCAGGAGGCCTGCGCCTTTTCGATCGTAGCTTTTCTTTTGCCCCGCCTGTGTAACAGGCCTATCTTCTGCTGTGTTGTATCTGTACCCAGATACCTAACGCTTCCGCTGACTATGTGTGAGACATCATGTTATGTATTCGAGCCCTCGAGGCCCTGGCTTGTAATATATGACTTGTATGTTTTTATTTATGTTTTAGAGTTGTGCTGTGATTCCTTCACGTGAGTCCTTAGGCTTGATCGTGTGCATTTGCGTGTATGATTAGTGCACGATTAAGCCGGGGTCGTCACAGGTTGGTATCAGAGCCGACTGCCTGTAGGAACCCCTTTCCAACTCCTTGGTCGAAGTCGAGTCTAGAGGTCCAAAAATGTTTTACTAACTTGGCTGTGTGGCTTATGGCCCCACGTCGCCAATCGGGTGGTATTAGGTTCTTTTATTCCTCGTCTATACTCTGGGACTCTGATCTCTCTTCTATTCGGGTTAAAGATTTTACTAACTCCAACATTAGGTTCTCGTAACCGCTTTCTCCCGGTGAGCCCCCTCATTCCGGAAGATGGCGTGTCATCATCAGAAGACTCCGAAGATACTCCTCGAAGTTCATCAAGACCATTATGCCACTGCTTTGCAGTCCCTGACCGCCGTTAAACCCCAAAGGATAACTACCTACACCTGTCGTTCCTATATTCGTCTCAGTACCTTCGGGTTCTATCCGACATCTCGAAATACTATCCGACATTTCAAGAATTCTCGGAGCCTACTACCGTGCAGCTTCTTTCGCACTGCGGATAGTTCCTCACATCCCTGTGGATCCATTCATTCCCAGTTGTTCTTGAGCTCCACGAAATACTTCGTATTGCTATCTGATCTTTCGAGAATCCTCTGCAGCCTACAGCTTTGAGGCTCTTTTACCTGCTTGCATTATGGTTAGTTCCATATGTCAAGTGATCATCGATGATATCCCTTGTCCCTATCATTCTGATCCTGTTGATTCAACATATGTTGCGAATTCTCGCAATCATCAGTTGTTTCCTACTAATTCATCCTTCCGGCTCAGACGTTATTTAGTCATGAGTTGGATCCCGGCCAATCATGTTATAATTGATTGTCCCTCTAGCTCTATTCAACTTATTTTTCCTTTGATCAGAGCCTCTGCTTCTGATCTTTTGTTTTGGAATCTTGACCCCCTTGTGCTTAAGCGTCGAATTATTTCGATGTTTCCACAAACCAAAGCCTTTGCATTCTCCTTCTTCTGGTTGAATGCCGATACTCATATCAGATCCTTTGTCGACTACTTGACCTTCTGTTGGATTAATATCCGACATTGTCCTTCATATTCTAAATATTGTGCGCTTTCCCCTTGATGCATATTGCCTTTGGTAAAATTGTAACCCTTGCCTTTGTCAACCATGCTCTGCTTCCGAGCTTGAGTTCATTACTCCTGCAAGTTTGTGGTATATGGTCCTAAGTTGCCCTGAAGGGTTGAACATATACCTTCCCTAATCGTGTGAACTTGAAAGTTCTGCGAGTCATATTCTTCTGGTGCTTCACCAGATAAATCTTCCGCACTACCATTTCTCCGAAAACGAGGAGTGAATGAAAGGTTATGCATTGGATAAGTGGGAGTCGAACTTGAACCTTTGTGTTCATGCCCATGGACCCGATGTAGAACTTATCATGGAAGCTACTCGTAAAAAGAATTACTCCCTTGGTAAAAGTTCATCTTGTACCAGGGATCTGATCTTTTGCAATCGCGGTTCCGACCACAACTGTTCTTCTTTGACCCCATTTCCGGACAAGTTAAGGCACTTGTCTTTTGCTAATCAATATGTCTGCTCAACCTCTACCTTGAATTTACCTTCGAGTATTACCCCCTGGTATCTCGAGTATATCACAGGTGCTACATAACTTCGAATGTGTTCTTCATCATCTACCATTGAGCCCCAATTACATTTTCCCCGGGTTCTGAGTTGTTCGTCGCTCGAGAACACCGATAAGTGAATCAATTTTGCACTCCGACTCAATAACTCTAAGTAACTCTTGTTGCTTACGAGTTTAATAACCCTTCAATCTATTCCTAGCCTGATCAGCTATATCATTATCATGCTAAATTATAATCGTGCTTCCGGGTCCTTCTTCCCGGAGCACCATTTCCGACGATAAGCTAAGCTTACGTTGATCTTCTTCCTTTTATCATTTCACCTCGAACAACAAGCTTGATTTCGAGCTTGTGCCGTATCCGTGGCTCCATTAACCCTCTCGCTTCATCATTCCTTTTATTGATGCCGTCGCTGTTCGGTGGCATCCTCGTGAAATCTCTCGACAAAATGTTTCTTGATCCATTATCCACACAACATCGTATGTGTAATATCAAGATTCTTCTCTCGTCCCTTTATCCAAATGTTTTTGGACTTGCTGCCCTATCATGTATATCATGCTCCGCTCTTTCTTGCGAAATGATATACCCCTAAAACTTGTGTGTAAACACATATTTCTTTCCATTGGCGTGATTAATCAATTAATCACATTTTCCTTTCCATTTGTTTGTTTAACCTTTCTTGAGATCATTAAGACATGAGCAGGAATAATTCCCTGCTTATGAAAACATCTCGGTCTACAACTCTGTCAGCGAGACCCTGTTACTTTTGTTGATGACATTCCGGTAACCACCGATGGACGAGAACTTTGCCTATTGGTCCGCCTCGTTTAACGAGCAGGAAAATGGTTCTCTTCGTCCCTCGCCCTTGGTACCGACGATGTTACCGACATAACTGACAGACTACCCCCTGACATACCTTGTTGTCGTGACCGGTAAGATGTCACCGTTCCCCCTACTCTCGATTGACACTGATCGCAGTTCCACAGAATCGTAACCTGACTCTCTTGAACATTCTTGATCTCGTAGAATCCTTTGCTCTTGGCTTGAGTGTTGTCACGATCCACCCTTCAAGAGTTAATCTATTCTCGATGCTCTGAACTCCTTTCACACTCTGTTCAGTCATCGATCGGATGTCCGTCCGCTTGAAGCTTTCTCCTGAACTGTCACACCTTGCTCTCATTGTTTTCCTGAGTTATAACTCAAGAGATATTTCTGCCAAGCCCCTGACTAATCTGCTTCACAAAGGCGTTAAGTTTGAGTGGACAGATAAATGCCAGGAAGGCTTTCAAGCTCTTAAGGACAAGCTCGTTTCTGCACCAGTGCTTGCCCCTCCAGATTCTCGCAAGGACTTCGTGATATATTGTGACGCCTCTCGTCAAGGATTAGGCTGTGTCCTAATGCAAGAACGAAGAGTGGTTGCTTATGCATCACGTCAATTGCGTCCGCATGAAGAGAATTATCCAGTGCATGATCTTGAACTTGCTGCAGTGATCTTTGCATTGAAGCTATGGCGACATTACCTTCTCGGTAACCGGTGTGAGATTTATACTGATCATCAAAGTTTGAAGTATTTATTCACTCAGCCGGATCTTAATCTCCGCCAACAGCAATGGTTGGAAACTATTTCTGAATACGACTGCGGTATTTCTTATACCCCTGGCAAGGCTAATGTGATGGCCGATGCCTTGAGTCGCAAATCATACAGCACCAACCTCAAGGTTAAGCGAGCTCAGCCTCGTCTTTATGAGGAATTACGCAAGCTGAATCTGCATATCGTTCCACATGGTTCGCTTAATGACCTTGTGATACAGCCGGATCTTGAGAAGGCTGTCAAGGTAGCGCAAACCAAAGATGCTTTCGTCGATGTTATAAAGCAGGAACTTCATCTTCCGAAATACAGGGATTTCTCAATATCCGAAGATGGAACCTTGTACTTCCGAGGTCGCATCGTGGTAACTCGTTTCGACCTAATGACTGACAAGGTCATGAAGGAGGCACATGATACACCGCTGTCTATTCATCCTGGTAGTACCAAGATGTATCGTGATCTCCGCCATAGGTACTGGTGGCCTAATATGAAGCGGGATATTGCTCGATATGTTGCTGAATGCGATGTCTGTCGTCGCGTGAAGGCAGAGCATCAGGAGCCTGCTGGACTTCTGCAACCTCTTCCTATTCCGCTGTGGAAATGGGATAAGGTGCAGATGGATTTCATTACTGGATTTCCTAAGTCCCAGAAGGGTAACGATGCCATTCTTGTCGTCATCGACCAACTCTCAAAGGTTGCACACTTCCTGCCAGTCAAGGAGACTATCACCGCTAGCCAGTTAGCAGAACTGTATATCTCCCGAATTGTATCCCTCCACGGAATTCCGAAGGAGATCAGCTCGGACCGTGGCTCCCTGTTCACTTCCAAGTTCTGGGAAAGTTTTCTAGAAGCTTTGGGAACTCATATCCACTGGAGTTCAGCTTATCACCCCAGTCCCAAGGTCAAGTTGAACGAGTCAATCAAGTGCTTGAAGATATGCTGCGAGCTAGTGTTATATCATTCGGTAAGAAATGGGAAGAATCCCTTCCATATGCCGAGTTCTCGTATAACAACAGCTATCAAGCCAGCTTGAAGATGGCTCCCTTTGAAGTTCTGTACGGACGTAAGTGTCGAACCCCTCTGAACTGGTCAGAAACTGGGGAACGACAAGTTATTGGTCCGGACATTATTCAACACGCCGAAGAGCAAGTCCGTATCGTGCGTGAAAATCTCAAGGCGGCTCAAGACCGTCAGAAGAGCAACTATGATCGCAAGCGACGGGGTCTGACTTATCAACCAGGTGATCAAGTTTATCTTCGTGTCACCCCTATGAAGGGCACGCACCGTTTCGGCATCAAGGGCAAGTTAGCTCCGCGCTACATTGGCCCCTTTCCCGTGGTTGCTAGACGTGGATTCGTGGCTTACAAATTGCAATTGCCTCCGCAATTCTCGCATATCCACGATGTGTTCCATGTGTCACAACTTCGTCGATCCTTCAAGGAATCCCCGCATCGTGCTGTGGATCACGAGATGCTCCAACTCCAAGATGATCTTTCTTATAAGGAGCATCCGATCCGCATCCTCGATCAAACTGAACGTCGGACCCGTCAGAAGACAACCAAGTTCCTGAAAGTACAGTGGTCAAATCACACCGAAGATGAAGCCACTTGGGAACGCGAGGAAAATCTTCGGGCGGAATACCCCGACCTCTTTCCTTCTACCTCCTAAATTCTCGGGACGAGAATTTCTTTTAGAGGAGGAGAATTTGTAACACCCCCTTGTAATGATCACTGTGATCAACTGCTAATAATGCCAAGTCATCTTCATCTACAATGTTAATCACAGTGGATCAACAAGTCAACTCAAATTTGCCCCTAAAAACTCCAATTCAAATTTAAATGCAAAATGAAGTTGTTCCAAAAATTATGGAATAATGTTCATTATTTAGCAAATATTCCAAAACAAATGCTGTTGCTGAAAATAACATCACCAGCAACTCAAATAATGGGCTAGGGCATTTAAACAGTGTTATAACAGCACTATTAAATGCTTTTTCATTTTTGTAAATTCCAAAAATGATCCAAATATGCTCAAACCAATTTTTGGTGATGAGGAATATTGCAACATCATTTTAGGACCAACTCACACTTTTTCCAAACTTCATTTGATGGCCCTACCTTTCTATTTTTCCCTCTGCTGTTGAAATAAAAGAAAACAGAAAATAAACAAAGGGAAAAGGGCTGGAAGACCTTACCTGTTACGGCCCAGCGCCGGCCCAGCCCAGCCCCGCGGCCTCCTTCCACCTGCTCCCGCCTCGCTGTCGCGCTCGCCGTGGCCACCGCGCGCTCGCCGCCGCTCCCGCCGCCACCTGCCGCTACAGAGTCTCCACCGACACTACAGGGCCGGGGAGGGGATAAGAAGGACCCCCTGGTCCTCCTCGACCATTTTCCCCCTTCTCCCCGAGCCTCCTCCTTCCTCCCCATCGGCGCCCGAGCGCCATCGCCGCCGTTCGTCGTCAACTACGCGGCCACGGTCACCCACTCGCCGCCTCTCCGTGTCCACGGGCTTCGCCGGCGACTGCTTGTTCTTCGGGTGGCCACGGACGAAGCCGGGGAGCACCACCGCACCGAGAACGCGTCGTCTTCTTCCTCGGGCCGCCGGCGATCCCCTTCTTCCCCGACGCCGTTCTGCTGCTCCTAAGCTGTCACGGGCCTACTTGTGAGCCGCCCGGTGAGCTCCTCCCTCTTTCCCCTCTCCTTCCCGTACGAATGCGTCACCGTAGCTATCACCACCATCGCTGCCCGAAAGCATCGCCGCCGTGGAGCTCGCCGCCGTGGCCTCAGCCCCTGTCATGGTCATCTGAGTGCGGGAGCGCACTCAGTGCCTCCCCGCGGTTCCAACGCGCTTAGCCCCGTAGATCGTAGTACCCTACAGCGTCGGATCCGCGCTCGCCCGAAACACCTCGCCGCCGGCGAGCTCATAGCGCCCTACACCGGCCGTTTTAGTCCAAGCCACCGCCGTAGATCGACGCGGCGTCGTCTTGCCGTTCGAACGCGCCCGGCCCCGTCCATTTTGGCGGCCTGTGCGCGTTTTCCGACGAGGGCCCGAGCCCTCCGCCGTGTTTTCGTGCTCGCCGGCGACTAGCCGCCGGCTGGCCGACGAGGCCTGGGCGGGCCCCACCCCCAGGGTCACTGCCAGTGGCCCCGCGGGCCCCGTTGACTGGCTTGACCAGTCAACGTGCTGACTGGGCAGCTATGTGCCGCTGACACGCGGGCCCCACCGCCCTGCTAATTAACTAAGACGTTTTAAATATAAAAATAAGTTAATTAAGGTTAATAGTCTATGACAGGTGGGGTCCAGTAGCTAAATAGGATTAGTTTAATTTAAAAACAAACTCTGTTTAATAACAGAGGCTGACATGTGGGACCCACTGGTCAGGTTTGACCTGACCAGTGCGGCTGTTGACTGCTGATGCAGTGCTGACGTCAGCATGACGCAGTAAACCTTTTCAGTTATTAAAATAATTCCAGAAATTCTTTAAACTTTAGAAAATCATATCTTTTAATCCGTAACTCCGATGAAAATAATTTATATATGAAAATTGCTCAGAATTTCGATACGAATCTAGATACGCCCTCCGTATTCCCATCAGATGCCCCTAGCTAGATGAACATGGAACTTTTGACCTGTTTTCGATAAATGAATAGTGCTCAACTTTAATAAAATAAATCCAAACAATTTCTTAAAAATAACTAATATGACCTAGACATGTTTTTAAGCAACCCCACACTGCACCCCCGTTGCCACTTGACTCTGACACCACTAACCTGCAACCGTCCCCCTCCGGTTCATCTGTCCGACACAGATCCGGAACCGGGAATCCTTTCCCGGATGGGTTCCCCTTCTCCGTTATCGGTAGCACCGCGTTAGTTTGTCACGCTTTGTGATTACTTTTGTTACCGTGTATTTATATTGTTTCCTCTCCCCCTTTCTTCCCGGTAGACCCCGAGACCGCTGACGGTGCCCTGGTGATCGACTACTTCACCGCCGTTGTTCCTTTTCATTTGCCGAGCAACCAGGCAAGCAACCCCCCCTTTGATCATTCCGATATCGCCTATGTCTATTCTCTCTTATTCTTGCATTAGAATTGCTGCTACTGCTACTGCTCCTATTAC
Organism: Secale cereale; assembly: GCA_902687465.1. Taxonomy (NCBI): domain Eukaryota; kingdom Viridiplantae; phylum Streptophyta; class Magnoliopsida; order Poales; family Poaceae; genus Secale; species Secale cereale. The sequence continues at coordinate 72,464,499 of LR738711.1, forward strand.
TGTTGCATAGCCTGTTTTTGCTAAACTGTTGATACCTGTTTTTATTCATAACTGCTTAGTGTAGGTTGGGTAGCACTGCTATGGACCCACACTCTCGTAGTTGCCTCGCATAGTACCCTTGCCTCGATCAAGCGATCGAGCCCCTTCCCCTGACCTTCTTCACATCACCGCACACCCCCACCTAATATGCTCGACTCCGCAGAGTTAACATCGGGTGACGAGGGTGATACCTCCGAACTCACTTCTGATGTTGTCCCTGTAGTATAGCTAGCTCGTTGTGGGTTACCGAGGGTGATTCCTCTTCCCACTTCCGACTTAGCTTGTGTCGTGCATCCGCTATGGTGAATACCGCCGAGGGTGATTCCTCCGGTATCACCTTAACGGGACTTGTCGTATAGGGGTCCAACGAGGGTGATTCCTCGGATTCCTCATCGGCATGAAAACCACACGGATGCCCTGTTCACCACACCGTGTTTAAAGACGTATCGATCCCCGAGGCCGGACGTCGCCAGGAACAAAGGCGTGCGGCCAGAGGTATCGTGCGTCTGAAGACACTTTGAAGTTATACCGTGTTTAAAGACGTATCGATCCCCGAGGCCGGACGTCGCCAGGAACAAAGGCGTGCGGCCAGAGGTATCGTGCGTCTGATGACACTTTGAAGTTACTACTACACATGTTGGATGGAGGCGGGTTGACCCAGAGGGGTACCCGCGAGTGCCTTTGAGGCGTGAGCTGTGGAGTCGGGTGACCAGAGAGGGTACCCGCGAGATAACTACGAGGCGTGGCCGGTCTTTTCCAGTCCTTGTCACAAGTCCTCGAGACGGGACGACGGGGCCAACAGTATCGTAGGCTCTGCTCGTTACCGCGCGCTCCCAACACACTAAGCGATTTGGATATTTGATCCGAGGGGCCTCCGGGCCGATAGCACTAACCACCACGTGGGTGTGAGTGGGTGCTCTGCGTCGTATACATCAGTCGGAGTCGTCACGACGTCAGCGATTGAGCGGACCGTTCGGATTGGACTTAGGATGCAACTGCGCTTGTATAAGGGGTTGCTAGGTCTGCTACCGAACGGCCTCGCAACGTGCGGAGTGTCCGGGGCGACGGCCATGACCCCCGGGGGCATAGGGTTTAGTCCGGCGTGCTCGATCCTCTCTGGCGGTATCCGGTCGGGTTGCGTCGTATTGTTTAGCCGAGGGCGGGCACGACCTGATGGTGTGTCCGGCCGGAGTTAAGCGAGCGTGGTGGGTAACTTGGTGCACCCCTGCAGGGAAGAAACAATCTATCGATAGCCTGTCCTACGGTAACGGACACTCGGAGTTGTATCCACTTCGGTACAACTAGAACTGGTGACTTGAGATATGAGGTTGATGTTGCTGCAAACACTATACATTATTATGATGAAACTATTCTGCTCCCTTCTCATTGCTGCAAGACGCTGAAGATGCTAGTCTTCGTCAGGACTAGGCTTTTCCCCCCTCTACTCTGGCTTTCTGCAGTCTAGTCCACCCACATAAAGCCTCCTTTGAAAATAATGCATTGCTAGTATAGATCTGATGTAAGTCTTGCTGAGTACTTTGGATGAGTACTCACGGTTGCTTTGCTTCCTCTTTTGTCCTACCCGCTTGATAAACCAGACGACGGAGCCATGGTGCCTGCAGCCCCCGTTGACGACTACTACTACCAGCCCGAGGCTGGCTACTACTACTACTCGGCCGGCGAGTACTTCTACGAGGAGCCGGCGGACGACGACCAGGAGTAGGATCGGAGGTCCCAGGCAGGAGGCCTGCGCCTTTTCGATCGTAGCTTTTCTTTTGCCCCGCCTGTGTAACAGGCCTATCTTCTGCTGTGTTGTATCTGTACCCAGATACCTAACGCTTCCGCTGACTATGTGTGAGACATCATGTTATGTATTCGAGCCCTCGAGGCCCTGGCTTGTAATATATGACTTGTATGTTTTTATTTATGTTTTAGAGTTGTGCTGTGATTCCTTCACGTGAGTCCTTAGGCTTGATCGTGTGCATTTGCGTGTATGATTAGTGCACGATTAAGCCGGGGTCGTCACAAAGACCTATCACAACTTTTCACACACCGATGTCACAACAAGCCTACCATCAGTATAACCTACTTCTTCAACATCTGCAACAGAGACATGCTTCCAATAACACAGATGAATGGTGCATTCATGGATCAAACAAAGGCTACTCGTCCATCAAAATGTATCACCACATGAGAGGACCCAGCCTGGTACACCCAATCTTCCAACAGATATGGAAAACATCTTGTAGGCTCAGACATAAGATTTTCATCTGGCTACTCCTCCATGAGAGGATCAACGCGAGAAATCTTCTCAACGGAAAGAGTATGCATCTTGTTGACTATAAGTGTGCACTCTGCTCTGACAATACTAAGGAAACATTGCTCCACCTCTTCTGGAACTGCCCTTTTGCACTCCAATGTTGGGAAGCCATCATTCCTTCTAAAATCAGAGGCATCTCCACATATCCAGGGATGGAAGTTTTACCTCCAAGAAGGACTTTGGGCAGCATAGATCAAAGCAAAGCATTCCAAAGCGGAAAAGATTAGGTCCTGGGTCACACAAAACATTTAAATAGTTTCCATGTTTCATAAAACTGGTATTGGGTGATCCCTATTGTATGAACTTTTGTTTGTATATATTTTTAATATAATTTACGATAGAACTATTGTTCTACAGTTTTCCGGTCAAAAAATTGGCCTGATGTTTCCAATACGAATTTGGTGTCCAACCAAACACCTGTATTGAGGTGAGATGATTACCAATTCACTTTCCTAGGCTTGAATGGAGACATCCAAACATAGTGTTATTTCAAATGGGTGAAATCTGGTTTGAAAGGAGTGAAATTTGTTTTAAAATGAGTGAATGTTTGTTATGAAATGAGTGAAATATGTTATTATATCTTTTTTTAAATTAGTGAAATATTTTATTATGAAATGAGTGAAATATGCTATAATTAAATTAGTGAAATATGTTATTATGAATCTCTTTTGAAATGAGTGAAATATGTTATAAAGAACTGAATGAAATATGTTATTCTGAATTCTTTGTTGACACAAGTGAAATCTATTGTGGGTGAAACTGATCATTTCAAATATGTGAACTAGGTTGTATTAAAAATGGATTTCAGCGCTTTTTTAAACTTGTTATTTTTTCAAATGAGTCAAATCCCTTGTTGAAATGAGTAAATTTATTTTTTGAACTGTGGGAAATCAGTGGTTTGAAATAAGTGAAATATGTTAGTTTTTAAATGAGTGAAATAATTTTTCTGAAATGTGTGAAATCAATATTTTTGCAATGCTTGAAATCTTTTCTCGCATGAGCAAAATCAGTTTCGGAAAATTACTAAAATGGTTTGTTTCAAATGGGTGAAATCTGTTTATTGAAATGAGTGAAATCATTTTTTGACCACAAGTGAATTCAATTCAAGGTCCGTCTTGTTTCAATGGTATCTTTGCCATGAATTCAAATATGTAAAATGTTTTAAAAATGATATTTTTGCTTCAAAAGTTTTGAGCCATTCAAAATGTTGTAAGAAAAATAAAATGTAAATCTTTAGTTGGAGAGGGAATCGTGTTTGCATGCAGTGGTTCTCTCCTCGCTCACACTTGCACTTGATACAAAAAATTACTATTGTGGACCCCTTCTGTTTGTATCGATGGGTTCATCTTAGAAAGCAAATTGGCATCTTATTATAGAAAGAAAAAGACACGAATATCTGCATAGGAAGTAAACGTCTACGTACTGGTAACGCTCAATATTTCGCTGTTGACTATGATGGGCAGAGGAAGACCAAAATAGCCATATTGACGGAGAGAATCTACGCCCGACCAATAGTACAGATACAATACTTTATTACTACCACATGATCTTTCTGTCACATCTTTCCTAATTTTCCATTTCGAAACACTGGCTATTTATCCTATATGTGTAATATATCGATTGAGTGGACGAAGTGATTTGTTCAAATTTCTTTGTTTGGAACAGGAAGATCGCCAAATGAATATTGAGTAGACGACGACAGTGGTACATCAAGACTATTCATAGGGAAAGTGAAGCGAATCGGTGACTTTTCTTAGCTGTACACAAGGAAAGCTGTGGAGGGTGCGAGGTGGGCCACTTCGATGGACTCTCAAAACGCTTTGTCATCCAACTTGATTCCTCATTTTTCTATGGACCAATCCGGTTGTCCGAAAATCCGGTTGTGCTACGTATGTGTCCAACGTCTTGGTCCATCCCAAGAACAGATCTCGCGCCTGCACCTTCTCCCGCACAGACGCCCCAGATCTGTTGGAAATAACCACACTGTCCGTGTCTGGTTTGGGCTGGAACAATCAATCGACTCAATTATGTATTAGGCTAGCTTTAGATGTTTATATACTCGCACAACCTACCCCTTGTAACTCATCCAGATCAAAAAGTAATACGTAGATCAGCAGGACCGACAAGGCCCTGTTTAGCCCCTCTTGTGTTGTCGCGTGTGTGCGTGTTGAGAATAACGTAACCCCGCGTAATCAGCTAGCCTAGATAATACGTGATAGCTAGCTAGCTTCAGTGTATACGTGCATCTCGTCTACGACTACGTCTCCAAACGGTTGGTCGACAAGCTCGGAAAGTACTCAAGCTACTCTTGTACGTGTGTATCACTGGAAAGTACTCGGCTACATAGGCGTTGCGGTCCGGCTGTGACAACAATTGAAATCTAGAGCTTTGGTGTATTTGCGTGATTTTTAGAAAGCAATCGAAGAATCAGGTCGAACACATGCAAGGAGATGCCGTCGGCGGCAACGGGAGCACTATCGATGCCGATGGTGGGGGTGTCGCAATTCCCCCGGCTGGAGCGAGAGGATTATGCACTATAGATGATGAACATGGAGGTCGCGATGGAGGGCACCGAGTTCTGGGAAGCCGTCGACCCCGGCGGCGCCGAGTACCCGAAGGGCTCGGCGAAGTATCGGATTGATCGTCAGGCGTTAACGGCGATCTACTCCGTCATGCCGAAGGATGTGCTGCAACACCTCGTCGGAAAGAAATCGGTGAAGGAGGCACGGGAGACCATCAAGATCCTGCACCAGGGTCATGACCGTGACAAGGAAGCACACCTTCAGTCCCTAATAAGAAGCTACAGCCGAATGAAGATGGATGGTAGTGAGATGGTTGATCAGTTTGCCTCCCGTCTCAAGACCCGCTTCAAACGACATACACGGCTATGGTTCAACCCTAGAAGAAGTTGGTATCGTCCGACGATTTTTGTGAGCCGCCCCGGCACGCTAAATCCAAATCGTCACGTCAATCGTACAATGTCTTGACCCGAAGACTCTCACGGTCAAGGATCTCGTCGAAAGGTTCAAGGTCCACGATGAAAGAATTCGTCTCAGTTTCGACTTCGCGGAGGCGAGTGAGCACCTGATATTGACAAAGGCGCAATGGATCACCCTGTCGAAAGAAAAACAAGGTGGATCCACGAGCAGTGGCAAGAAGAAGGGGAAAGGGAAGCAGCACTCAGCGAGAAAGAACTTTGCCGACTCGGACACGAGAATGCGCCTGCACCACCAAGGAGAAAGTTCGACATCAGAAAAGTAATAAGGTGTCTTAAGTGTCGCCTTCTCGGTCACTTGAAGGCTAGCAGTGAAGCAACCGGAGCTCATGGCCTTGGAAGGAGACGATATAGATATCATGCTGATGTGCGAGCTAGTGGACGAGAAGGATCCATATAATCATGATCAGCTGGACAAATGTCCGACGAGTACATCTGCGGCAGTAAACCCAAGCGATGTGGCGCCAGAAGATCAGGACACAAGGCGCTACAGTGTGATCGGGCTGGAAGCATGCGAAGTCATGATACCAGAAAATCATGACGCAAGGCGTAATGGAGTGGTCGCTCCAGAAGAACGCGACATGCGACAATCTGTGCTTTGACCCGATGAATGTGCCGCATATATGATATTGGACAGTGCAACGGCATGTTGCCCGGACGTCTCGAGTCGCGGCGCACCGAACGCGGGGAGTAGAGGTTCTCGTGGCGTTGTTCACGTCACAACCGGTCGGAGATCCTATACGGCGCGTACCGCGTCCGCGAGCGTCGTGGCGCGTACCCCCTCGCCCGCTGCTGTTTCTATGGGCCGGCCCATTTCGGGGTTTAACCCCAACCGGTTTTGGGAAGGTTCTAGAACCTTCTCTGAACCGGGTTTTTATGTTTTTCTTTAGGTTTTTCTTTTTCTTTTTCTTTTTTCATTTTTCATTTTTTCTTTTTTATTGTTTTCTTTTCATTTTGCTTTACTTTTATGTTTTCATTTTTATTCTTCTTTTTCAATTCCCAAAAATCTATTAATTCGCGATTTGTTTCTAAAATCGTATTTTTTTAATGTTGAACTTTTTTTTTCCCAAAATCATGGTTTTATTTTTACTAAATCGTTACTCTTAAATCATGAATGTTTTTGAAGCTGTGAACATTTTTTTTTAAACTCACAAATATTTTATTGAAATCGTGAACATTTGTTTTAGAAATTTGTGCACATTCTCTTAAGTCATGAACATGTTTTTCAAATCACGAACATTGTTTTTGAAATAATGAACATTTTAATACCTTGACTAATCGATTTCCTTGGTCAGATCAGCCGATGCAAACGTACTGGATGATTAGATGCCGGGCTGCACGGAGGCCTCGGCCTCGGACTTGCTCGCGGTATACTGTAAGTGGTCGTGCAAATTCACAGTATGGTCTCTTTTCTCACCTTCGGTTCCTTTGTGTTACCTCCATTGGCATGTATAAATGGCTAATTGCGTCTATAGGATTGATATCTACAGTATGATACAAAACAATTACGTGCAATATTATCGTTATGTTTAATTTTTGGTCTTACAAGAATTAGGGTATGTTATACAGTCCTCTCAATTTTCATCATGTACTACTTTTTCAAAATCATGAACATTGTTTTCAAATTCGTGAACATTTTTTGAATTAGCGAAAAAAATCGAATAAGTGAACATTTATTCCAAATTCGTGATCATTTTTTTCCAAATTCGTGAACATTTTTCGAACTAGCTATCTTTTTAAATTTTTAAAATTATGAACATTTTACGAACATTTTTCAAATTTGTGGGTACCCACGGGTAATAATACCCACATTTGCGTGACATAAATTTGAGTAGCACGTAATCATAAAGAACACAATATAATCGTAATTTATAAATAACAACACATAATAACATCAGTACATACTTATAAGCAACAACACATCATAAACAACAACACATCTAGAAACATCAACGCTTTCTTGTAAACAAGAACACATCAAAGTATCAACACATTGTCATAAGCACTAGTACAAAATCATACATTTTGAAGTCACAAACACATGACGAAGTGTAAAGGTAATTTGTCCGTACTTGTTAGATTTTATAAGGGTGGCATGCGGGTATGGGTCATATGATCCCATACCCATACCCTCTCTACCCGATGGGTTCGAGAATTTCCTATTTATATACCCACGGGTCAATTTTTGGCCCATGCCCTTACCCTATTAGGGTTTTTACCTGCAGGGTACGTGGGTAATGGGTACCCATTGCCATCCCTAGCAGCGCGTGCTGCCCCTATAGGCGCACCCGCAACCAGTGGCGTTGCGTCATACGAGAGCTCCTATACGCCGCCCGCGTGCGTCCGATCGTCGAGGCTTCGCTGAAGCGACGTGCAATTATCACGCGGTAAGCAAAAATTCGAAACAAAAAAAGAAGCGAATAGATGGGATCGAACACCCAACCTCATCCTGGACTCTAGCGAGGCAAGCCAGCCGTCCTAGCGAGCTCGAATGTTATAATAGAAGCGCCAGACATAAAGTAGAAAGTAGTGCGGCAAATCCTTAAAAAGGCATACAATATTTTCATGGTATACGTTGAACAAAATTGAAAATATGGTGAATTTCTTTGCTATACTTGATGAAAAAATAAATAATCAAAATGAACATTTTATAGTATATGTTGTACAATTTCTTAATATACGATGAACAAAAATTTAAATACACAATGAATTCTTTTTAATATACGTTGAACAATTTAATAATCTATGATGAACAAAAATTTAAATACACAATGAACATTTTCTAATATATGTTGAAAAATTTAATCATCTACGATGAACATTTTTTTATACACGAAGAACATATTTATAATGCAAGGTGAACTATTTCATCTATACCTAATCTTTACCTAATAATAAAGCACGGAACGAGTTTGTCGGGTTCACTGCCACAATACGCTTCTTCCTGTAATTTTACGCTTTCAGTTTGACTTTAATACATATTCGAGGTGGTACTAAATTTCTAATGGTCCAAAAATCTATTTACGAACTTACACTTGGTCGCTGGACTGGGCCTCGGCGCGCTTGGGCCTCAGCCCATCAGACCCGTCCGATTTGAGGAGGCAAAAAATAAGAGCTGGCGTGGTGGATCGAGGAATTACCTATTGGACGCTCGTTGCGTCAAAGTGTCCCCGTTTCGCACAGACTGGGCGATCGAGCGATATCATGGGTCGGCCCATTTAACGTGTTTGCAGTGTTTCTGGTTTTGTGAACCTTCTAGAGTTTTCCAAACGGGCGTGGTGGATCGAGGAATTACCTATTGGACGCTCGTTGCGTCAAAGTGTCGCCGTTTCGCACAGACTGGGCGATCGAGCGATATCATGGGCCGCCCATTTAACGTGTTTGCAGTGTTTCTGGTTTTGTGAACCTTCTAGAGTTTTCCAAACGGGTTTTTCCGGGTTTTGGAATCTTCCAGAAGGTTCCTGAACCAGCTTTTTTTCTTTTTCTTTTTCAGTTTTCTTTTTTCTATTTCTTTTATTTTTCGTTTTTCCTTTTCTTTTTTCTGTTTCTTCCTTTTTTCTTTTTTTCTTTTCAAGTTTATTTTTATTTTTATTTTTTTTGATATTTCAAATATTATTCAGAATTTCAAAAAATGTCCCTGGTTTTCAAAATTTGTTCATATTTTCGAATAATGTTCGTGTATTAAAAAATTTGTTCCGAATTTCAAAAAATGTTCCTGTTTTCCAAAAAAATCACGAATTCAAAAAATGTTCCCGTCATTCAAAATTTGTTCACAAATTTAAAAAATGTTCGTGCTTTCAATTTTTTTCGAATTCCAAAAATATGTTCCTGTTTTTCAAATTTTGTTCACAAATTCAAAAAATGTTCTGGATTATCAATAAATGTTTGTGGTTCTCAAAATATGTTCGGAATTTCAAAAAAAATTTTGAAGATTTGTTCACAAATTCAGAAAAACTTTCATGTCTAAAATAATGTTCGCGGTTTCATCGTTTTGTTTGCGATTTCAATAAATGTCCCATGTTTCAAATTTTTTTCGCATTCCAAAAACTCATACAATACAAATTTCGTTTTGTATTAAAAATGTTCGGTTTTAACTTTTTTTTCTGAACTTAAAAAATGTTCATGTTTTCCATTTTTATTTAGAACTTAAAATCTGTTGACGATCTCTGGAAATATTCGGAAATTTGTAGAAAAGTTCACATTTTTTTTGTAATTAGTTTGTTTTTTCAGAAATGGTTTAACTTTTAGAAAATTGTTCGCATTTTAGAAAACTGTTCAGGATTTGCAGGATTTGTTCGTGTTTAATTTTTAAAGTGGGATATCAAAAAATCTTTACTTCTAAAAAAAGGAATATAACGAAATCACGGCATTTCAATACTGCTCGTAATTTTTAAGAAATGTTTTCCAAATCTCAACGCTTTATGTGTGGTCTTATTATATTTTGCACCTCTTATAGCCAGCTGTTGTTGTCTGGTGTAGTGGTGAAGGGCTCGTTGTCTGTTGCATGAGGTCCTGGTATCAAATCTTCCACTCTATATGTTACCAGTGCTGTTGGTGTGAGATACAGAGGAGGGAGGGAGGGATGGAGAGTTGAAAGAGTATGACGACGGTGCATCTTGCTTCAACTAGGTGAAGTAGGGGCCACATCTTGTTCGCTCCACACGTCGGCTATGGAGAGAGAGGTAGAGAGAAGCATGTGATCATGCCTAGGATGACCATGTCCTTAGTCCTTCCATACCCCCACCTTCATGTGGCTACTCCCCTCTGTCGTACCATCTCTCCCCCGGCTTTGCATGCCTCAATACTGGTCCTCCTTGAGGCCGTGATGTTTGTGTCAAGGGAAGCATGGCTGCGTTGATGCAATCGGTTTGCTCCTACTGTTGAGGACAATGTTAACAAAAGAGATTCAATCATTGTGAACTCTTTATTTTCTAACCGGCCATCTTATCTTTTGAAGTGGGCAAGTATAAAATATGAGTTCATATTAAGACAATGAAGAATTTAACGAACTGAGAGATATAGCTCAATATTTCACCACGGCAGATAAACTCCTCAATATCACATGAACTTTGAAATTTACTTTATACCCGTTGCAACGCACGGGCTTTTTTGCTAGTTAATAATAAAGTACGGATTGAATCCGCCGGGTTCACCGTCACAATACGCTTTAGTCGTAATACGCTTTTACGATTTGTATATACAAAATTGTAATATAAACGAGGTGATACTAATCTTATGTTTCACGATGAACACGCACTCATCCTGCCTCCGTCTCGCACACGACCGCGCCCCGACCACCGCTCGGCTCCACTAGCCGCCAGCCCTGGCTGCGTCCGTGCGCCTTGGCTGCCCCTGGCCACGCCTCGCCGCGTCCTTCCGTGCGCCAACCGTTCCTGCCCGCCGTTCACTGCCACCCGCTACTGCCGCCGGCCCCGCCCTCGGGACTATTGTACGATGATGGAGGGATCTTCAATACGTGCCATTAGGGAAAATTGTGGCAGAGCAAGCAGTTTCAGCGCTCTATTGGACTAACGTCGGATGCAGGGCAACAAGGAAAACTCTTACGAGATCAACAACAACACTGCTCATAATGTTTCTCGAGGGTCACTAGTTTTTCCCCATCAGGAACATTGTGGAGCAATGCCGGAATTCAAACAATCCAGTATTCCTTCGTGTCAGTAGTCTAGTTCTCTCCCCACGTCGTGCATGCAGGATCCCATGATCGCATGTACGTCCGGGCGCTCCCCGCCCTCCTGTTGTAACTTTTAACCCTATATATACATGGCAACGCATACGGCATCACCTAAGGTGATCTGCCCTCTCATTCTCCAAGTCCACATGGTATCAGATGCTGGGCTAATCCTTCGTCTGTAGCCCACTACTCTGCTCCTCTTCGTCCCTGCAACTGTCATGGCGTCAACCACACCTCCACCTCCTCCACCTCCCCCACCCCCTCCCTCCCGTACCGGCCTAGGACCCGGCGGCGCCCCCAGCACCCCCGTCACGCCGGTCACCTCCTCCCAGCGGACCCTTGTCACGCCGTCCGCGCTCGACCGCGGGCCGCTCTTCCTCCCCGATCTGAGCGCCTCCTCCTCCACGGCAGCGCCCAACCTCTCTCCGCTCGCCGGCGTCCTCATCAACTAGAAAGTCCCCCATGTCCTCTCGCTGAACCCGCCCAACTTCTCGCAGTGGCGGACTCTGTTCGAGGTGACCTTCCAGAAGTACGCCGGCGAGCACATCTCCGGCCCACCGCGCCCCCACGACCCGGTGTGGCTGCAGGACGATGCTCACATTGTCTCATGGCTCTACAACCGCATCAACTCTGAGGTGTTCGGCCTCGTCCAACAGCATGGTGCCACGGCCGGCGAGGTCTGGGCCTCCATCTGCAACATCTTCCTCGAGAATCACGAACACCGGGAAGTTCTTCTCGCCTCCGAGTTCCGCAAGATCGACCAATGCTCGTCCACAATTCTCGCCTACTTCGCCCGGCTCAAGAAATGCGCCGACCACCTCGCCGACATCGGCTCTCCCGTCACCAACCGCGATCAGGTGCTGAACATGATCCGTTGCTTGCACCCTCGTTTCCGGTACGCCATGCCGATCCTAACCATGCAGACACCCTTCCCCACGCTTCTCCGTTGTCGTGCCTTCCCCCTTCTCGAGGAGAGCCGTCAATCCGATGAGCACACCACTGAGACGGCGCTCTACGTTGGGCGCTCCCCCGGCAACAACAACGGCGGGGGGCAGGGGGGCGGCAATGGCCGCAACTCCGGTGGGGGAAGGAGGGCAAGGCCAACCACTCTGGCGGGGGTTCCTCCTCGCATTCCGGCGGGGGCTCGTCATCAACTCCGCCTCGCCCTGCTGCTCCAGCACAGGCACCGTGGACCGGCATGGTGCATGCCTGGCCCATGCCCTGGCGCCCCCACACTCCTGGCGCTGGCATCCTCGGTCCGCGTCTTGGCGGCGCGTCTCCATTCGTCGGCGTCGCGTCCCACCATGGCGCTCCTACATGGGCCTCCTCTCCATACGGGCCACCCACCGTCTAGCACTCCGGGGCCGTGCCGCCGCACCCACTCTACAGCGATCCTCCCGCCAGTGCGCCTCCTGCCGGCACGCACGCGTGGGACCTGAGCGCGCTGGTGCACGCACTCAACACCATGACGTTGTAGCAGCAACAACCACCCCCGCCAGGCTCCGAATGGTATCTGGACACGGGCGCTACCACACATATGGCGTTTACTCCTGGTATGCTCTCATCTTCTCATCCCTGCTACTCTACTAGCATAGTAGTCGGCGACGGTTCCTCACTTGCTAACCCGCACATGGGCCATCAGACCATCGCCACCAAAACTCCCCTCTCTCACTCAACAACATTCTCGTTTCACCTCACCTAATCAAAAACCTGATTTATGTCAAACGACTTGCCCGTGATAACCCCGTTAACGTTGAATTTGATGACTTTGGTTTTTCTATCAAGGACCGAAGAACGAGGAAGGTGATCCTCCGATGTAACTCCGACGATGATGAGCTCTATCCGATGTCTTCATCATCGCCAGCCCACACTCACCAAGCCCTTGCAGCTGTCTCGCGTGATATGCGGCATCTCCGCCTTGGACATCTCGGTGCCGATGCCCTTGATCGCACTCTCCACAGCTCGTTAGTCGATTCCACCACTAGCACCAGCAGTAGTATTTGTCAGTCATGTCAGTTAGGAAAAAGTGTGCGTCTTCCCTTTACTACTTCTGAACATGTATCATATTTCCCGTTTCAGCTTGTGCACTGTGATGTCTGGACATCTCCTGTACTTAGTGTATCTGGTTATCAGTACTACCTAGTCCTCTTAGATGATTATAGTCACTTTGTATGGACGTTTCCATTGCGGCACAAGTCTGAAGTTCTACCCACACTACGCACCTTCTCCACTTTCATCGCAAATTATTTCAGATTATCCATACTCACCATCCAAACGGACAACGGTAGGGAGTTTGACAACCATGCCTCTCGTCGCTTCTTCACATCTCTCGGTATCACACTTCGCATGTCCCGTCCGTATACCTCCCCACAGAATGGACGTGCTGAGCGTATACTGCGCACAATCAACGACATCACTCGCTCACTTCTCGTTCACGCCCATATGCCACTCTCCTACTAGGCAGAAGCCCTCCACACCTCTACATTCCTCCTCAACCGACGACCATGCCGACCACGCCATGATCACACACCCTTCTTCCTACTATACGGCGTGCACCCTGATTACACAGCACTTCGTGTCTTCGGATGCTTGTGCTTTCCCAACCTCACAGCAACCACCCCGCACAAGCTTGCCCCGCGATCAGCCCCTTGCGTCTTCCTTGGCTACTCGGCAGACCACAAAGGCTACTGACGAGGTTACAGACCTAGGGTAGGGTCATAGGCCTGACCTAAAGGTCCCTCCCAAGGTCACTATCCTAAGAGATCAAAAGACAAGACCTACGACGGTGGAGACGGTCGACTGAGATGGTCCAAGGTGACACTTCACTCGATTGACTCACGAACCCAGGACGACTCAACTCCACTCGACTGGATCAGGCACTCGACCCCCGAAGACTAAACGCCTCTCAGACGGCAACGGTCGTATATTTACTCACTGTAGTAAACCCCATAACTACCCTTTACTGCAGGCGTTATCAGTAACGCCTGCCTTAATGTACCTTTAAGCCCTTGGTAACGTGGAGCATGGCTGGGGACTTGGCGTACTATATAAGCCACCCCCCTCCTCCAGAACAAGGGTTCGCACCTCTGTAACACATACATACACACATCAGTCGACCAGGCCTCCGGGCAATGAGACGTAGGGCTTTTACTTCCTCCGAGAAGGGCCCGAACTCGCAAAACACCCTGTGTACAACTGCGCCATAGCTAGGACCTTGCCTCTCCATTCCTACCCCCTACCCTCACTGTCAGACCTAGAACCACGACAGTTGGCGCCCACCGTGGGGGAAGGCGTCTTAGCGACATTTGGTGAAGTTGCAACCCATTTCCCCGACCATTTTCATCATGGTGTCAGGTGGCGTTTTGGCGTCGGGCCACGAGATCTGGCTCGGCGCGCTGGTATTCGTCGCCGACGACTCCGCGTGGCTTAATGAAGCCCCGCTCGACGTTGGTACTCTACCTACCCGCGGAGCCACTCACTTTCGCGCTGGAGCCGGCGGCGTCCTCCTTCTGCAGCCGTCGACCCGATACTCATCGTCCGTCATCCCCGCTGGACGCCGCCGTAAGCGATCCGGTCGCTCGCGGCTCCAGCGGTGGGTAAAACACGCGGTGGCTCGTCAAACGGCCACCCCGCAAGTCGCGGCCATTGAGCCCGACGGTTATCTTTACGGGCCGGCCGATCAGTCGACCGGGCTTGAAGATTCCGTTTCCGAGTGCGGGAGCAGCGACCCCACGACGGAAATACTCATGGTCGATCCGCGCCGTAGCCCCCCAGGTTTTCCTCGCGGGGAGAACGGCGGCAGAGGCGGTGATCGAGCACACGACAACGACGGCTACATCCCTCAGCCCCTCACCTCCGAGCAGAGGGCTGAGCTCTGTCGCCGCAACGGAGATGCGCTCTTCACCCCCATCGTGGGGGATTCCCCAGAAGCTTTGGCCCTCGAAGCCACGCGCGTGGCCACCTTGGCCGAGCGCGCGCGCCTGGAAAACATCCAACGTTCACTCGACGAACAGGCCCGCCGACTGGCCCCCGAGTCCAGTCGACGGCCGCGGCAATCACGTCAGCGTGAGACTCAGGTGTTTCGCACACCAGTCCAAAACCTCGAAGCCGCGGCTCGTATCGCGGAGTCGATTCAGCCCTCCCAGTCGGAGGCTGGAAGAGGCCTTCAGCATATCCGAGCTTTGCTCCGAACGGCTGAAGAGCAAAACGCGGCTGTCTCTCAGTCGCGCAACAGGATTCACAGCAGATCGGTGGGTGCAGACACCGTATGGTCGGCCCACAGTCCGAGATCGCCCCTGAGGCGTGAGGAACGTGGTCCGCGGCATGACCGGCACTTGGGTCGGAACGATGACCCACTCGACCGTCGACACGGACGCAACGACCGCCGTCGAGTGCCTACCCCTCCTCCGGGGAGTGGGTCACACTCGCCTCCGCGGCACGTGGGCAGGCGCCTGCGAGACGACGAGCGTAGGATTCCCCCAGATCCCCGGCGGCCAGGCTTCGACGCGAGGTCCATCCTTGTGCAGGGCCGGGTCGACCGTAACCGGGCATCCAGGGACGAGCGAGGCGGAGACCAACCCTCCGGCAGCCGAGCGCCGGCCTCTGGGGCCGAGTGTTTCTGCAGCGCAATCAGGGCTGCAGAGATCCCCCCGAACTTCAGGCTGGCGGCCGGAGTAAGCAAATTCACCGGTGAGTCAAAGCCGGACACGTGGCTGGAAGACTACCGAGTGGCCGTGCAGATCGGAGGAGGCAACGACGACGTAGCCATGAAGCACCTCCCCTTGATGCTGGGAGGATCCGCTCGGGCGTGGCTCAATCAGTTAGCCCCCAGGAGCATATACAGTTGGGAAGAGCTCGCTCGGGTGTTCGTTCGGACCTTCGAAGGCACCTGCAAACGACCTGCCAGGCTCGCCGAGCTTCAGCATTGCACGCAGAAGCCGAGTGAAACTTTGAGGGACTACATTCAGCGGTGGACCACTTTGCATCACACGGTGGAAAACGTCTCCGAGCACCAGGCGGTGTGCGCTTTCAAGGAAGGCGTGCGCAATCGGGAGTTGAATCTGAAGTTTGGGCGAACAGGCGACATGTCCCTGTCGCGTATGATGGAAATTGCCAGTCGGTACGCCAACGGCGAAGAGGCCGACCGGCTCCGTAGCGGCAAGAAACCGGTCGGGCAGGACGACCAGAATCACAATCGGAAGAACAAGCGCAAGGCCGACCCAGCTGCTCAGGGAGTGGCCGCGGTGGTCAACCAAGGGAAGGGCAAAGGAAAGCCCAAAGGCTCCTGGGCCCCCAAGAAAGGAAAGGGTCATGCTGGAGATGATATGCTCGACCAGCCATGTCCCATACACACTAAGAAGGATGATGAGGGAAACTTGGTATACCCCAAGCACACCACCCGATAGTGTCGACTCCTGATCCAGAGTTTCCAGAAGGACCAGTCTACTGAGAAAGAGAAGGAATCGGAAGAGCCTGAAGACAAGGAAGGGGACGGAGGATACCCCCGCATCAACTCCACCTTGGTGATTTTCGCGGACGTTGAGAGCAAGAGTCGACTGAAGATCATCAACAGGGAAGTGAACATGGTTGCTCCGGCGACTCCCACGTTCCTGAAATGGTCGAAGACCCCCATCACATTTGACCAGTCCGATCATCCAGCGCACATCGCCACCCCAGGGCGGCATGCGTTGGTGGTCGACCCAGTGGTCGAAGGCACTCGACTGAACAGGGTTCTTATGGATGGAGGCAGTGGCTTGAATATCCTGTATGCAGCAACCCTCCGGGATATGGGCATTCCGATGTCCAAGCTAAGGGAAAGTAACATGAGGTTCCATGGGGTAATCCCCGGGAAGAAGGTCGACTCACTTGGTCAGATCTCACTCGACATCGTCTTTGGTGAGTCCAAGAACTACCGAAAGGAGAAGCTGACGTTCGAAGTGGTGGACTTTAACAGCGCCTATCATGCCATCCTGGGTAGGCCAGCCTACGCCAAGTTCATGGCTCGACCATGTTACGTCTACCTCAAGCTGAAGATGCCGGGACCCAACGGTGTCATAACCATCGCTGGGAACCGGCAGAAAGCGGAAGAATGCTTCTAGAAAGGCTCGAAGATCGCCGACGAGCAGATGGCAGCAGTAGAGATGGAGGAGTACCAGAAGCAAGTGGATCCAGGCGACCTGCTAAGGGCAAAGAAGCCGGCTTCCGAGTCAGCCTTCCAGTCGGCCGGAGACACAAAACCCGTGCACATCCACCCCACCGACCCCAACGCAGCGCCGACCCACATCTCCACCACCCTCGACAGCAAATAGGAAGAAGCGCTCATCCAGTTCCTCCGTGAGAACTGGGACATCTTTGCATGGAAACCATCGGACATGCCAGGTGTGCCCAGGGGGCTGGCTGAGCACCGTTTGCGAGTCGACCCGAAGGTGAAACCCGTGAAGGAACATCTCCGTCGATCCGCTGCGGAGAAACGAAAGGCGATTGGCGAAGAAGTGGCTCGACTCCTAGGAGCAGAATTCATCCGCGAGATATACCACTCTGAGTGGCTCGCCAACGTCGTCATGGTCCCCAAGAAGGACAAGTCTCTCCGCATGTGCATCGATTTCAAGCACATCAATCGGGCCTGCCCGAAAGATCACTTTCCTCTCCCCCGCATCGATCAAATAGTCGACTCGACTGCGGGATGTGAGCGTTTGTCCTTTCTGGACGCGTATTCTGGATACCATCAGATCTGTCTGTATGGTCCCGATGAAATAAAGACAGTCTTCATCACCCCTTTCGGGTGTTCTTGCTATGTCACCATGCCTTTCGGCCTCAAAAATGCCGGCGCCACCTTCATGCGCATGATCCAGAAATGCTTAATAAAGCAAATCAGTCGGAACGTCGAGGCGTACATGGATGACATCGTGGTCAAGTCACGGAAAGGTTCCGACCTACTGACTGACCTTGCTGAGACATTCGCGAACCTCAGAAGTTATGATATCAAGCTCAACCCGTCAAAGTGTACATTCGGAGTTCCTGGTGGCAAGTTGCTCGGTTTCCTCGTTTCCGAACAGGGAATCGACGCCAACCCAGAGAAAGTCGGCGCCATCCTCCGAATGAAACGCCCCGAGCGTATACACGACGTCCAGAAGCTTACTGGTTGCTTGGCCGCATTGAGTCGATTCATTTCTCGGCTCGAAGAGAAGGCACCGCCTCTCTACCGACTCATGAAGAAATCCGACAAGTTCGAGTGGAATCCCGAAGCCGAAGCAGCGTTCGAGGAACTCAAAGCCCTGCTGTCCACCCAGCCGGTGCTCGCTGCCCCAGTCAGCGGAGAGCCTCTTCTGCTGTACATTGCTGCCACCGGACAAGTCGTCAGTACTGTACTCACGGTCGAGCGGGAAGAAGAGGGCAAGGCATACAAGGTCCAACGCCCGGTCTATTACATATCCGAAGTTTTGACTCCCTCCAAGCAAAGGTATCCACATTACCAAAAGCTTGTGTACGGGATTTACTTGACTGCAAAAAAGGTTGCCCATTATTTCTCGGATCACTCAATCTCAGTCGTCAGCGACGCCCCATTATCAGAGATACTAAACAACTGAGATGCAACCGGTCGAGTGGCAAAATGGGCGATTGAACTTCTTCCGTTAGATATCAAGTTCGAAGCGAAGAAAGCCATCAAGTCTCAGGCCATTGCGGATTTTGTGGCTGAGTGGATAGAACAAGAGCTTCCGACTCAAGTCCAGTCGGACCATTGGACTATGTTCTTCGATGGGTCCAAAATGCTGAACGGATCCAGTGCAGGCGTGGTCCTGATCTCTCCTAGGGGCGACAAGCTCAGCTACGTCCTTCAGATCCATTTTGATTCATCAAACAACGAGGCTGAATACGAAGCACTTTTGTATGGGTTGCGTATGGCCATCTCACTCGGCGTCCGTCGCCTGATGGTCTACGGCGATTCCGACCTAGTGGTGAACCAAGTGATGAAATAATGGGACGTCAGGAGCCCAGCAATGACCAGTTATTGCAGTGCAGTGCGAAAGCTTGAAAAGAAGTTCGAATGCTTAGAGCTCCATCATGTGCCCAGAGCAAAGAATCAGCTAGCCGACGATCTCGCAAAAATTGGGTCGACCCGGAGGTCCATACCCAAGAACGTGTTCCTAGAGCATCTGCACATTCCCTCTGTCAAGGAAGACCCCTTCACGGATGAGCCCCTGCAGCCAGTCAGTGCAACCGATCCGACCGAGGTCGAAGTGCCTGCCATGGTCGACTTGATCATGGAGGTCCTAGTAATCACACCTGATTGGACTGTGCCATATATATCATATCTGCTCAGGCAAGAACTCCCAGAAGATGAAGAAGAAGCGCGCCAGATCGTCCGCCGATCCAAAGCATTCACAGTCATTCAAGGTCAGCTCTACAGAGAAAGCGTCACTGGAGTCGCCCAGCGCTGCATCGATCCAGAGGAAGGTCGACTGATCTTGGACGAGATTCACTCGGGAACTTGCGGCCACCACGCTTCCTCTCGGACTATCGTGGCCAAAGCATACCGAGCCGGATTTTACTGACCCCGTGCCAATGAGATGGCCAAGGATATTGTGGACAAGTGCGCAGGGTGCCAGTTCTACTCCAACATGTCGCACAAGCCAGCATCCGCCCTCAAAACCATCCCACTAGTCTGGCCCTTCGCTGTTTGGGGCTTAGATATGGTCGGCCCCTTCAGGACAGGCAGGAACGGATTCACTCACCTTCTGGTGGCAGTCGACAAGTTCACCAAGTGGATTGAGGCCAAACCCATCAAGAACCTCGAGTCGAGCACCGCCATCAGCTTCATTAAGGAACTAATATTCAGATATGGGGTCCCTCACAGCATCATCACAGACAACGGCTCCAACTTTGACTCGGACGAATTCAGAGCTTTCTGTGCTTCCCAAGGGACGCGGGTCGACTACGCCTCCGTAGCACACCCCTCAGTCGAATGGACAAGCGGAAAGAGCAAATGGGCTGATTCTCCAAGGCTTAAAACCACGGCTCATGCGTGACCTCAAGCATGCCGCCGGGGCTTGGGTAACCGAGCTGCCTTCCGTCCTGTGGGGTCTGAGGACAACTCCGAATCGGTCGACTGGCCGTACCCCTTTTTTCCTGGTCTATGGGGCCGAAGCTGTATTGCCGAGTGACTTATTACACAATGCCCCCAGAGTAGAACTCTTCTCCGAAGCCGAGGCAGAGCAAGCTCGTCAGGATGTAGTCGACCTTTTAGAAGAGGAAAGAGAGATGGCTCTGATCCGGTCGACCATCTATCAACAAGACCTGCGTCGATTCCACACTCGCAACGTGAGGAGTCGAGCGTTCCAGGAAGGAGACCTGGTCCTCCGAGTGCATCAGAAACGTCCGCACAAGCTCGCCCCAGCATGGGAGGGCCCGTTCATCATCACGAAGGTGCTGCGCAACGGAGCTTACCACCTCTACAATGTAGCCCAGAAGAAAGACAAACCTCATTCGTGGAATGCGGACCTACTCCGCCGTTTTTTCACTTGAAGCACTCGACAGTCGAGTTGTAATAAAGATTCCCCAATTTGTTTCAAAAGCAAGATAGTGTTGATTCCCTAACAATTGGTGTCCTCCAAATCCCCCAGTGGGTGCTTAGCTGCGATCCTCCGAGCTACGCCACAAGTACAAGGCAGTTCGGTCCTCCGAACTCCGTCACAAGTACAACGTAGCTTGGAATCGCCTAAGTTACAACATTCTACTCCGAGTGAAGAGCAACCCTCTCACTCGGGGGCTTAGCCACGGTCCTCCGAGCTACGCCACAAGTACAAGGCGTTTCGGTCCTCCGAACTCCGCCACAAGTACAACGTAGCTTGGAATCGCCTAAGATCTAAACATTCTACTCCGAGTGAAGAGCGACCCTCTCACTCGGGGGCTTAGCCGCGACCCCGTGACTCGCCTAAGTTACAACTATCTACTCCGAGTGAAGAGCAACCCTCTCACTCGGGGGCTTAGCCGCGGTCCTCCGAGCTACGCCACAAGTACAAGGCGTT
>LR738711.1:72488785-72505852 GCA_902687465.1 Secale cereale
GGGGGGGCGCCTGGAGCCCCTGGCCCACCTCTGGCCGCCCCCTTTTGCATATATGCTCTCCGTCCCCCGAAAACCCTAAGAACGGGACTTTTTACGGAGTTCCGCCGCCGCTTCGAGGCGGAAACCTACAGAGAAGAAAAGGGCATCTCCGGTGGGCAGATTCCGCCGGGGAGATCACCTCCCGGAAGGGGAGATCGTCGCCATCGTCATCACCATCATCACGGGCATCATCGAGATCATCATCAACATCATCCCCAACACCAGCACCATCTCCATCTTCATCCAAATCTCATCTTTCCATCGCAACTCGTGTTGTAACTTGTACTACCTATCCTCTCTACCCCATCGGTGTTGATTACTACTTTGTGGTGAATGCTATTGAGTTTTGTTGGAGAAATACTATTATGTCCAGATTGTTTATCACATATTTATCCCCACTGATCATGATCTCTTTTATGTCTTGTGAGTAGTTACCTTAGTTCTTGAGGACATGGGGAAAGTCTTGTTGTTAGTAGTCATATGCTGTTGAAGTAATATGTGTTGCTTGATACTTAAGTTGCGTTGTCATTCTACTAGTGGTGTTGTGTGAGTCGAACACCCAACACTTCGCCTTATTAAGGACCTAGGAGAATACATTGTGTATAAAGAATGCTTATGGTGGGTTGACGGAGTGACAGAAACCTGAACCCCAGTTCGCGTGCTTTTGCATAAGGGAATAATGGATCCTCGATCGTATTGCTATGGTTAGGCTTTTGCCTTAAATTCTATCTTGTATTTGCGGATGCTTGCAAGGTGTTTAATCATAAGAGTGCATTCATCTTAGTCTAGAGAGTGCACTAGCATAGATCCACCCACCAACACTTATCAACACATAACATAGTATCGATACGGAATATGGCGAAAGCACATGACTACCTCTCCCGTGTGTCCTCAAGAACGCTTTAGTCTTTATAAGTTCAGTTGCTAGGCCTCTCCTTTGCTAAGAAAGGATTGGGCCACTTGTTACTCTCAGTATCTTTTACATTACTTGCCTTTACATTCCTGTTGCTTATATCGAGAAAACCCTTAAAAGTTATCTTTCAGTGCTTGCAGTAATTTCTTGCTCAGAATCGCTTATCAATACCTTCTGCTCCTCGTTGGGTTCGACACTCTTACTTATCGAAAACGCTGCAACAGGTCCCTTAAGGTTGAGGGTCATCAAGTACCGTTTTCTGGCGCCGTTGCCGGGGAGCGTAGCGCTATTGGTAAAGTGAAACTGGTAAGAAAGTCTTTTTATAATTCTGTTTTTATTTTTGTTATTGCTGCTCTTTGTCCTTATGGATAACCCTATTATTGGAGCGTTGCTTGCGGGAAGACACCCCACACCTGTGGTGGTTGATCCTCCCCCTACTCAAATTGTGCCTTATAAAATACCAGCTGGCATTATCAATTATGTCCTAGCTAATCGTTATGCAGGTGACAGACATCCCGGTGAACACTTGCTATATTTGTCACGACTATGTTCATTATTTAAGCTTGCAGGTGTATCGAGGGAGTTTGTCATGAGGAAATTGTTTGCCGTATCCCTTATAGATAAAGTTTCAGATTGGTATGGGCTTCTCGATAACCCACACTTGCTGGACTGGCAGGAGCTTATGTCTCTCTTTTATACTAAATTTTATCCTCTTCATGAAATTCATCGAGACAGGAATTATATCTATAACTTTAGGTCTCGTGACGGAGAAAGCATTGCTCAAGCTTGGGGGAGATTGAAGTCTCTAATGCTCAAATACCCAATTCATAAGCTTCCCAAGGAAATTATACTTACAAATTTTTATGCCAGGCTTTCTCGTCAGGATAAGGAGATGCTGGATGCCTCCTCTAGTGGGTTATTTCAGAAGAAGAGTGTTGAAGAAAGGTGGGATCTCCTTGAAAGAATCCAGAGGAATACCGAAAATTGGGAAATTGATAAAGGTATTGAACCCGCTATAAATTATGAACATGATTATATTGAGAGCTATGTAGAAACTGATTACTTCAATACTTTTTGCTCTAAGATTGGTCTTGATTCCCATCTAGTGATTGATTTATGTAAGAATTTTGCCTCTCATGTTGATTCTTTTAAAAAGAATAGAGACCAGCACCATGCACCTTTTAAAGAAAAACCTATTGATATTTATGTTGCTGAGCCTATTTTGCCTGCAGTTATATATGAACAACCTCCTTTTCCCACAAGGATAAAGGATCACTCTCTGGTGACAGGCATAATAAATAAAAGTGAGAGAAAAGTTGATGAACATGAGGACCAGATCAGGGTCGATCCTCGAGTTGCATTGATTAAAGACCTTGTTACTGATGATGTTCTGGATTCCAATATAACTTTTTGTGCTGTTTCCACTAACCTTGTCACAGCCAAGAACAAAGGCCCAATTTCAGGTACTCCGGTGGTATCTGTTAAAATAGGAGATCACAATTATTATGGGCTATGCGATTTGGGATCGAGTGCAAGTGCTATTCCTTATTCACTCTATGAAGAAATCATCGATGAGATTTCCCCTTGTGAACTTGAAGAAGTTGATGTTACTATTCATCTTGCAAATAGATCAACTATCTCTCCTATCGGAATTGTGAGGGACGTTGAAGTCCTATGTGGAAAGGTAAAATACCCTACCGACTTTTTGGTACTTGGTTCAGCCAGGGACAATTTTTGTCCCATCATTTTTGGTAGACCTTTTCTTAGAACTTGTGGAGCTATAATAGATTGCAAGAAAGGTAAAGTTTCTGTTGAATTCGACGGTGAGCCATATGAATTTAATTTTTCTAAATTCTCTAAGCAGCCTCGTGGTACTGATTTACCAAGTGATGATAAAATTATTGAAAGTATTGCCTCTATTGCTATTCCCCCTGATGATCCTTTGCAGCAATACATGGAGGACCACGAGAATGATTTACATATGCAGGAAAGAAATGAACTAGATGAAATATTCTTGAGGCAGCCTGCTATCCTGAAGCACAACCTTCCGGTTGAACCTTTGGGAATTTTATCAAAACCGAAAGAAGACCCGGTGTTCGATCTTAAACCTCTTCCCGATACGCTCAAGTATGCTTATTTAGATGAAAAGAAAGTATATCCTGTTATTATCAATTCTAACCTTTCAGGATATGAAGAAGAACGATTATTGGAAGTACTTCGTAAACACCGAGGCGCAATTGGCTACACCCTTGATGACCTTAAGGGGATTAGTCCATCTATCTGTCAACATACTATCAACCTTGAGCCTGATGCTAAACCAGTTGTTGATCATCAACAACGGTTGAACCCGAAGATGATGGATGTCGTGAGAACTGAGATTCTCAAGCTTCTAGCCGCAGGTATTATCTACCCTATAGCTGATAGTAAGTGGGTAAGTCCGGTACATTGTGTTCCTAAGAAAGGAGGTACAACTGTGGTTCCTAATGATAAAAATGAACTAATACCTCGGAGAATTATTATTGGATATAGAATGTGTATTGATTACAGGAAGTTGAACAAGGCAACCAGGAAGGATCACTACCCGTTGCCGTTCATCGACCAAATTCTTGAAAGGTTATCCAAAAATACCCACTTTTGTTATCTCGATGGTTATTCTGGCTTCTCTCAAATTCATGTTAACACTGTCGATCTAGAGAAGACCACTTTTACTTGTCCTTTTGGTACTTATGCTTACAGACGTATGCCTTTTGGTTTATGTAATGCCCCTGCTACTTTTCAAAGGTGTATGTCTGCTATCTTTCATGGTTTCTGCGGGGATATTATGGAAGTCTTCATGGACGATTTCTCCATCTATGGAACTTCATTTGACCATTGTCTTCACAACCTTAATAAAGTTTTGCAGAGATGCGAGGAGACAAATTTGGTACTCAACTGGGAGAAGTGCCACTTTATGGTTAATGAAGGAATTGTTCTTGGTCACAAGATTTCCGAAAGGGGAATTGAAGTGGACAAAGCCAAGATCGAAGCTATTGAGAGGATGCCTTATCCAAAGGACATCAAAGGTATTCGCAGTTTTCTCGGTCATGCAGGTTTTTATAGAAGATTTATTAAAGACTTTTCTAAAACCTCGAGACCCCTCACTAATCTTCTCCAGAAGGATGTTCCTTTTGCGTTTGATGAAAATTGTAAGGAAGCTTTTGAAGTCCTTAAGAAAGCTTTAATAACTGCTCCTATAGTACAACCACCTGACTGGAACTTACCTTTTGAAATTATGTGTGATGCAAGTGATTTTGCTGTTGGAGCTGTTTTAGGACAAAGGGTTGATAAGAAATTGAATGTTATACATTATGCTAGTAAAACCCTTGATAGTGCTCAAAGAAATTATGCTACTACTGAGAAGGAATTCTTAGCTGTAGTTTTTGCTTGTGATAAGTTTAGGCAGTATATTGTTGATTCCAAAGTTATTATTCATACTGATCATGCTGCCATTAAATATCTTATGACAAAGAAGGATGCCAAGCCAAGGCTTATTAGATGGGTACTCCTTCTTCAAGAATTTGATTTGCAGATTGTTGATAGGAAGGGGGAAGACAATCCGGTGGCGGACAATCTTTCAAGAATGGAAGATATACCGCATGACCCCATTCCAGTTAATGATAGTTTTCCAGAAGAACAACTTGCCGTTGTAAAAGTACAACCTCTTTCCGATCCTTGGTATGCAGATTATGCTAATTTTATTGTTGCGAAGTATTTTCCTCCAGGTCTAACATTTCAGCAAAGGAAGAAGTTCTTTCATGATTTGAGGCACTACTTTTGGGATGACCCACATCTTTTCAAAGAAGGCCCCGACGGGATCGTGAGAAGATGCATTCCGGAACATGAGCAGAAGGACATTCTCCGACGGTGTCACGATAGTCCCTATGGAGGACATCATGCCGGTGAGAGGACTGCACATAAGGTTCTTCAATCAGGTTTTTATTGGCCTACTCTCTTTAAAGATGCTAGAAATTATGTTTTAGCTTGTGATAAATGTCAGAGAGTTGGTAACATTAGTAGAAGGAATGAGATGCCTATGAATTACTCACTAGTGATTGAACCTTTCGATTGTTGGGGTTTTGATTTTATGGGTCCTTTTCCTTCTTCGCACAAGTACACTCACACTTTAGTAGCCGTTGATTATGTGACCAAGTGGGTTGAAGCAATCCCCACTGAAAGTGCTGATCACAAAACATCTTTGAAAATGCTTAAGGATGTAATATTTCCTAGGTTTGGTGTACCAAGGTATCTCATGACCGATGGAGGATCACACTTCACGCACGGAGCTTTTAGAAAAGCTCTGGCTAAATACGATGTTAATCATAGAATTGCTTCACCGTATCATCCTCAAACTAGTGGGCAAGTTGAGCTTACCAATAGAGAGATTAAGTTGATCTTGCAGAAAACAGTAAACAGAAATAGGAAGGATTGGTCAAATAAATTAGGAGATGCTTTGTGGACATATAGAACTGCTTACAAAAACCCCATGGGCATGTCCCCCTATAAGATGGTATATGGCAAGGCTTGCCATTTGCCATTAGAGCTAGAGCACAAAGCTTTCTGGGCTGTTAGAGAGCTTAACGCTGACCCAAAACTAGCTGGTGAGAAGCGTCTCATGAACTTGACTTCTCTAGATGAATGGAGAAGTGAAGCTTACGAGAGCGCTAAAATGTTCAAGGAAAAGGTAAAAAGGTGGCATGATAGGAAGATTCTGAAACGTGAATTTAATGTTGGTGATAAAGTTTTGTTGTTTAGATCCCGTTTCAGGTTTTCTCCAGGTAAACTACTTTCCAGGTGGGAAGGACCATTTCATATTGAAGAAGTTATCGGTCTGGTGCAATTAAGATTAATAATTTTGAAGGCACCAAACCTCAAGTTGTGAATGGGCAAAGACTAAAACATTACATAGCAGGAGACCCTGTCGATGTTGATGTGAATATAATATACACAACAACCCACGAAGAACATGTTGCAGCCCTGTTTCAGACGCCAGGAGAAGCAGAATAAAGAAAAGGTATGTAGTACGGTAAGAAAACACCGCAAAACATCATAAAAGTTCCGTATTACGAGTTTTTGTAAAATTAGCAAAATTCCGAGTCGAAGTGGAGCCGGAGACGACCACCAGGGAGCCCAGGCGCCCCCCTGGCGCGCCCCCCCTGGGCCGCGCCGGCAGGCCGCCTGGACACCCTGGTGCCCGTCTCCGACCCCGCTTTGGTCCGTTACCTTCCTTTCTGTGCATAAATTTTTCCTATATATTTGCCCAGATTGTTCCGGCAACATATCTTACGATTTCGCGTGTTTTCTCTTCGATCTGTTTCTGCCAGGAAATCTTTCAGCTAAATTTAGGTGCCATGGCTTCTCCAAGTCCCCCCAAGGACACGTTCGTCGTCAACGTCATCAACCCTTACCTCGCCGAGGTGAAGAAGCACCCTCAGGTTCTTCAGATGAAGGAAGGCGTCCTTCACCAAGAAGATCTGAAGGGACCTATCAAGGAGGGGAGCGTCCAGGCCAGGCTAGAAGAAGTGGAGCAAGAAGTCTTCAAGTACAAGAAGATGACCGAGCGTGGTGTCGAAGCTAACTTTGACATCACCAACGAGCTGAAGAACTACTTTCTGAAGGAGATGAAGGAGATGTGGGAAAGAATCGACGCGTCTGAAGACAGAATCATAGAACTTCAAGGGCAAATTAATGATCTACATAACCAGAACTGTGAGTATGAACTAAGGTTTCTACGCATGGGTTTGGGTGCTGAATGCAGGATCCAGGAGACGAGCTTCTCATATGAGACTGGAGAACCCCTTCCATGGAAGAGTTTCGCCAAGAATTACTTGATCAATGCCAACAAGGATGATGAGTGAAATCTCCGTGGGTAATGGCATTCCCTTGGCTTGTTCCAAGCTTGGGGGAGTGCCCGGTATCTTTATCTTTTACCTTTTGTCTTTCAGAAGTTAAGTAGAGTCGTATCATGTCTAGGGAGGTTATTATATGAGATAGGTGTGTGCATTGAGGTCTATCACCCCTTTGGTGAAGAATTGTATCCGTGTGTGTGGAGTCGTTTATGATGGGATATTAATGAGAAGCTTATCGGTTCCTTTCTGCTGCACTCGGTATTCTCTTCACGCAATCGACCTTATATGATGATTCTTATGGGGAGTATTGACCTCATGTCAGGTATGGCTATGAAACTTTATTTAATCTTGGCAAATATAGCTTTGGTCATAACAACAAGCATGATTTTCTTAAAGTATCAACATAGCCAAAACCTTTATGTCATTATGCTTGAAGTGTTATGTTGACAAGGAAGACAACTTGATGTGTTATGCTTATTTCAATGTTCATGCTTTATAATGCTTTGCATCTTAGTCATCATCAATTGTCTGCTCTTTCAAAACCTTTGCTAGCCTAACTCTGTACTAAGCGGAATTCTGCTTGTGCATCCATAACCTTAAGCCAATACCTTCCATATGAGTCCACCATACCTACCTACTCGTGGTACCCCACTACCACCTCCTAAAGTATATAATTTATGTGTTATCCTTAAATGTTCAAAATCTTTTATTTTGTGCCTTTGCTTTAGCTCATGAGGAAGTAGTAGCTAATTCATGACCTTTTTGAGTTGGACAAGCTTCACCCCGGGATTGCATGTATAATGTGCAAACCCATAATACGAAAAGGAACTGGCATTGAGTGCGCCCGGCTTAAAAATAATATAACAAACAAACCCTCCTTCACGCTTTGTTCATGAGAAGTCAGAAAACTTTGGCAGTGATAAACAAAGGAGAATAAGAGGATGTTATCGTCCTCATACGGGAGCCGTTCCTCGAAACTTGTCCAGTCGAAGAAGTAATTGAGTTATCTATTAGTATTCGTTGACGAATCATGCACCTCTCAAAAACTTGTTTTCATTCTGTTTGATTTGAGGATAGCACATGAGTTTTCCCTACTACCCTAGAGCAGGGCCTATCTTTTAATTTTAAGTTGAGTCAGTTATTTCTACTTCCCACTATTTCTTAAAGAGAGCAGACGTTTGATGTTGATAAGGATTCATTCATATAAAGCTGCATTAAGATTTGTCATATCATATCCTTGTTGACATTATCATTTGATAAGTAAGTTGTTTGTCATGCCCAGCTAAGGCAAATATCTTCCTTCGTGTTAACACTTTCACTTCTTGCTTATTAACTTGTTATTTCAAAAAGCTTCAATTAATCCCATCAAAAGCAAAAGTTAAAATTATTTGTTGTTCTTTGACCAAAGGACATGTTTGCCATGATATAATGAGTTTCCATTGGTCCTACTTTCGAATATAAGTGTTGACACTCTTTCATAAGAGCCTTATGAGTTGAAGATTGTTGCTGAGGATATTTGAGTTGGTGAAGAGACTATGATGCTTCTTGTCCGTATTCTATTTATCGACACTTCACTCTCTAAACTTGTGGACAGGTTTACCGAGTTCATATTCGCTTGGGGACAAGCGAGGTCTAAGCTTGGGGGTGTTGATACGTCCAAAATGCATCACTATTTTGTATTATAATTTATCCTTATTCATTGGTATATTTCACGTTATGATGATGTTCTTATGATTGTTTTGGTCTATTTTACACAGTTTGCAACTTTCCGATACCGAAACAGCAGACGCAGGATTCAGCAGGAAAAAGTGGATGCTGAGTTGCTGAAGAAGAACACCTCCAAATTACCTGAAAATTGACGGGAGGTATTTTTCAGAAGAATAACGAAGACACGCAAAAGGGGAGTCAGAGGGGGGCCACAGGGTGCCCAGGCGGCCTGAGGGCGCGCCCCCCCTGGCCGCGCCGGGGGGGCGCCTGGAGCCCCTGGCCCATCTCTGGCCGCCCCCTTTTGCATATATGCTCTCCGTCCCCCGAAAACCCTAAGCACGGGACTTTTTACGGAGTTCCGCCGCCGCTTCGAGGCGGAAACCTACAGAGAAGAAAAGGGCATCTCCGGTGGGCAGATTCCGCCGGGGAGATCACCTCCCGGAAGGGGAGATCGTCGCCATCGTCATCACCATCATCACGGGCATCATCGAGATCATCATCAACATCATCCCCAACACCAGCACCATCTCCATCTTCATCCAAATCTCATCTTTCCATCGCAACTCGTGTTGTAACTTGTACTACCTATCCTCTCTACCCCATCGGTGTTGATTACTACTTTGTGGTGAATGCTATTGAGTTTTGTTGGAGAAATACTATTATGTCCAGATTGTTTATCACATATTTATCCCCATTGATCATGATCTCTTTTATGTCTTGTGAGTAGTTACCTTAGTTCTTGAGGACATGGGGAAAGTCTTGTTGTTAGTAGTCATATGCTGTTGAAGTAATATGTGTTGTTTGATACTTAAGTTGCGTTGTCATTCTACTAGTGGTGTTGTGTGAGTCGAACACCCAACACTTCGCCTTATTAAGGACCTAGGAGAATACATTGTGTATAAAGAATGCTTATGGTGGGTTGCCGGAGTGACAGAAACCTGAACCCCAGTTCGCACGCTTTTGCATAAGGGAATAATTGATCCTCGATCGTATTGCTATGGTTAGGCTTTTGCCTTAAATTCTATCTTGTATTTGCGGATGCTTGCAAGGTGTTTAATCATAAGAGTGCATTCATCTTAGTCTAGAGAGTGCACTAGCATAGATCCACCCATCAACACTTATCAACACATAACATAGTATCGATACGGAATATGGCGAAAGCACATGACTACCTCTCCCGTGTGTCCTCAAGAACGCTTTAGTCTTTATAAGTTCAGTTGCTAGGCCTCTCCTTTGCTAAGAAAGGATTGGGCCACTTGTTACTCTCAGTATCTTTTACATTACTTGCCTTTACATTCCTATTGCTTATATCGAGAAAACCCTTAAAAGTTATCTTTCAGTGCTTGCAGTAATTTCTTTCTCAGAATCGCTTATCAATACCTTCTGCTCCTCGTTGGGTTCGACACTCTTACTTATCGAAAACGCTGCAACAGATCCCTTACGGTTGAGGGTCATCACGCGCCGGTGGTCCTGCCTCAGAGGCTCCTCGTCCTCGTCGTCATCCGGCAGCTCTATGACATGGCGCGGCGCTTCGAGTCAAACAGGGAACCAAGTCAATCGACTATCGCCCGTGAAAGAAAAGAAGGACAAAAACGAGTCTCACAGGACCCATACCTGCTCGGGATGTCGCAGCATCCGCAATCTCCTCGTCGTCTCGACCCCGATCGATGTCCATCGAGGTCGTGGAAGCGGTGGCTCTGAAAAATTCGATCAAGAAATGAATCGACCAAGACTGCAGTCGACCCCCAAGAAACAAAGAAAAGCAAGCCCGAGCGACACTTACGCGGAGGCGATGGGTACGTCCACCTTGATCCTTGGCAGGGCCTTCCGGGGCTTGGTGGTGATGACTTTGGGCTGCTTGGGCGTCTTCTCTGCTAGCTCGGGGGTGGTCGTGCGGGTACACTTGGGCGTTCGGGACCCCGAAGGACCCACCTGAGGTCGAGTGACCCCTGGGTCGTTCTACTCCTTGGACCGGCGCTCGACACGGGGAGGCGACTCGACCTCCTCCCCGCTGCTGTACTCGTCACTCTCCTCGGTCTCCTCCTCCGACTTCCACTCGGCGGCGTCGCCCGTGCCCTCCTCGACCTCCTGGCCCGAGTCTCCGTTGGGCAGCGAGTACATCTCTGTATATATCTGCAAAGAAAGGAAATTCACCAAATTCCAATCCGAATCATCAACAAAGATCACGAACCAATCGACAGATACGTCACTCGGAAGCGGAAGGCTAACCTTGTCTGGCAGGTGGTCAGCGTCGAATGGGACGATCCTCCCCGACCCCCTGGGGTTGTCCTTGTTCCCGGTAACGCTCTTCAAGCACTGCACCACGTACTTCGGGTTGGCCGCCGCCGGGTGGGCTCGCGACGAGTCGTCAGTGCCGGAGTACAGCCACATCGGGTGGTCCCGGGCTTGGAGCGGTTGGATCCTCCGCGAGAGATACACCTCAAACAAGTCCATCCCCGTGACCCCCTCGCGGACTAGCTGGACAACCCTCTCCATCAGCATGTCTACCTCGGCCCTCTCGGCCTTGCTCACTACCATCGAAGGAGGCGGGCTGGCTCGACCTAGGGTAAATGGAGGAAGGCCAGTCGACTGACCCGGAGTCGGACTGTCCCTGTAGTAAAACCAGGTCGACTGCCAGCCCCAGATCGACTCTGGAAGGTTCATGGGGGGAAAGGCACTCCTATTCCTAAGCTGGATCCCGAGCCCGCCGCACGCCTGAAGGACGTGAGTCTTGCCGTCACTCGGGTTCACTCTCTTAACGGTCTGGGAGCGGCAGGTGAAGATATGCTTGAACAATCCCCAGTGCGGTCGGGAACCGAGGAAGTTCTCGCACATGGAGACAAAAGCGGAGAGAAAGGCGATGGAGTTGGGCGTGAAATAGTGCAGTTGGGCATCGAAGAAGATCAGAAATGCGCGGAGGAAAGGGTGCGGGGGAGTTGAAAAACCTCGGTCGACGTGGGTGGCATGGAGTACACACTCGCCCTCGCGCGGCTGGGGCTCGAGCTCTCCTCCCGGCACCCGCCAGGAGCCGCCGGCGATCAGCCCCTCCTCCTCCAGCTCCTCCAGATCCTCCACCACAATGATGGACCGGATCCAATCCCCCTGGATCCATCCAGCGGGGAGCCCGGACCTCGACGACGATCCGACCCGGCCGGCTCGCCGCCCCTTCCCCGACGCCGCCTTCTTGGAGCGCTCCATGGCCGCAGTCTTGTCCTTAACCATGGCTCGCGAGACGGCGGCTGCAGCGGAGAGAAGCAGAGAAAATTGGGAGCGCGGTGGAGAAGCAAAGGCGCTGCGGAGAAGACAGGACGAACGAGGAAAAGATGGGCGCACAGTACCCCTCGCGGCGGATTCAGGGCGCTTTTATAACGACTCGGTCGAGTGGCTGACCGGTGGCCCCGGGCAATCTTATCCGATCCCATATATAACAAGCGCTGGCGCGATACGTGGCGAAAAAGGGGGCGCGGGAATCGAGGCGTTTGAACCGCACCCCTCCGATTGACGCGGCACGCCCCGTCCCGCGCGCTTCCCCAAATTTCGAAAGCCCCGCCGAATCCGGCAGACAGAAGGCAACCGATTCCGTCGAAAACGGCACGCACTCATGGCGCCCGACGCCTGGCGCAAAACCCAGTCGACGCAAGACATCCAGTCGACGCAAAAGCAACTAACTCACCAATGGCTTCGGAATCGATCGAGGCGACCAAGACGCAACTGAGGAGGCCTGCCCGGGCCACAAGCTCCAAAACAACGTGCCCCGAGGACGCCGAGTCACAAGCTCCAAAGCAGTCTGCCTCAAGGACGTCGAGTCAATACCCGAGCTTCCCTCAGCATCCCCTTGCTCAAGCCCCGATCCATTCGGGGGCTACTAACGAGGTTACAGACCTACGGTAGGGTCATAGGCCTGACCTAAAGGTCCTTCCCAAGGTCACTATCCTAAGAGATCAAAATACAAGACCTACGACGGTGGAGACGGTCGACTGAGATGGTCCAAGGTGACACTTCACTCGACTGACTCACGAACCCAGGACGACTCAACTCCACTCGACTAGATCATGCACTCGACCCCCGAAGACTAAACGCCTCTCAGATGGCAACGGTCGTATATTTACTCACTGTAGTAAACCCCATAACTACCCTTTATTGCAGGCGTTACCAGTAACGCCTGCCTTAATGTACCTTTAAGCCCTTGGTAATGTGGAGCATGGCTGGGGACTTGGCGTACTATATAAGCCACCCCCTCCTCCAGAACAAGGGTTCGCACCTCTGTAACACATGCATACACACATCAGTTGACCAGGCCTCCGGGCAACGAGACGTAGGGCTTTTACTTCCTCCGAGAAGGGCCCGAACTCGCAAAACACCCTGTGTACAACTGCGCCATAGCTAGGACCTTGCCTCTCCATTCCTACCCCCTACCCTCACTGTCAGACCTAGAACCACGACAGCTACCGCTGCCTAAACCGCACCACTGGCCGAGTTGTCGTCTCCCGACACGTCGTCTTCGATGAGCTACGTTTTCCCTTTTGTGAAGACACGAACATGTCCCCTCCGGCTGATGACCTCACCGACGTGCTCCCACCCATCCCTCGTCGCCCACGTACCACAAACCAGCGCACCAACCATGCACATCCCCCCTCGCAAACTCCAATTCAAACAACAGCTGAAACACCTCCCAGCCCTCTACCCATTGTCGCCACTCCAACCGCTGCCATGGCAACCGAATCACCATCGTTGCCCGCCCCTACAATGCCAGCAGACCCACCCACCTCCTCACCCGCGACGCCACCAGCACCACCTCCGCCTCCGCGGCGTCGTGCACCTCCGGTACCCACACATCCCATGACCACCCGCAGGCCGGCAAGTTTATCCCAAACCGCAAGTACGAACAACACCTCGCTACCACTGCCTCCCCCACCATCTCGCCTATTCCTAAATCCGTGCGTGCGGCTATGCGAGATCCTTGTTGGTTGTCTGCTATGCAGGTGGAGTACAGGGCCCTGATGGAGAACCGTACATGGCGCCTCGTCCCTCGACCCCGCGGCGCCAACGTGGTCACCGGAAAGTGGCTTTTTCGCCACAAGCTAAAGTCTGATGGCTCGCTCGAGCGCTACAAGGCCAGATGGGTGGTCCGTGGCTTCTCTCAGCATCCTAGCGTGGACTACGACGAGACTTACTCACCTGTGGTAAAGGCTGCCACCATTCGCGTCGTGCTCACCGTTGCCGCCTCGCGACATTGGCCCGTGCACTAGATGGACGTCAACAACGCTTTCCTCCATGGGCGGCTCTCCGAACGGGTTTAATGCCAGCAGCCGGCTGGCTTCGTCAATGAGCTCAACCCCGACTATGTCTGCCTCCTCGACAAGTCATTGTACGGCCTCAAGCAGGCACCGCGTACCTGGTTCGCCCGCTTCACCACGTACGCCCACAACATTGGCTTCCAAAGCTCGCGGGCGGATCCATCGCTCTTCGTGCTCCACTCCAACACCGGCACCGCGTACCTCCTCCTCTACATCGACGACATCGTCCTTGCCACTTCGTCGACCTCGCTTCTCCAACACCTGCAGTGGCTCCTGTCCACCGAGTTCTCCATGAAGGACCTCGGACCTCTTCACTACTTTCTGGGCATCGCCATCACGCGCACGGCCGATGGCTTCCCCCAGAGCAAGTACGTTGAAGAGCTTCTCGAGCGGGCCAACATGCAGGCGTGCAAGCCGGTGTCTATGCCCGTGGACAAGCGCGCCAAGCTCTCCGCCGACTTTGGTGCTCCCATCTCCAACGTGTCCGAGTGCCGCAGCATCGTCGGCGCTCTCCAGTACATGACGATGACACGCCCTGACATCGCATATGCCGTCCAACAGTGCTGCCTGGTGATGCATGATTCCCGCGACACTCACCTTGTGCTGGCCAAACGGATCTTGCGTTACCTTCGTGGCACCACCACCGTGGCTCCATCTCCGGCGCTCCAGCAAGCTCGACCTAGTCGCCTACTCCGACGCCGATTGGGCCGGCTGCCCCGACACGCGCCGCTCAACGTCCGGCTATGCAGTGTTCCTCGGTGACTCCCTCATCTCGTGGTCATCTAAGCGCCAAGCCACCGTCTCCAGGTAAAGCGCCGAAGCCGAGTACCGCGCCGTCGCCAATGCGGTTGCTTAGTGTTGCTAGCTATGTCAACTCCTCGGCGAGCTTTCTGCACCACTACCTCGTGAGTGTCGTCTTCTGCGACAACATATCATCCGTGTACATGGCGGCCAATCCAGTCCATCACCGACCGACCAAGCACATAGAACTCGACATCCACTTTGTGCGCGAGAAAGTTGCACTC
Organism: Secale cereale; assembly: GCA_902687465.1. NCBI lineage: Eukaryota > Viridiplantae > Streptophyta > Magnoliopsida > Poales > Poaceae > Secale > Secale cereale. Next base: position 72,503,652 of record LR738711.1, read on the forward strand.
GGGGAGCTGCGTGTGCTCCATGTCCCGACGACACAGCAGTTCGCCGACGTGCTCACCAAAGGGCTTCCCACGGCGGCATTCGAGGAGTTCCGGTCCAGCTTGTGCGTCCGTGGCCACCGGACGCTCAAACTGCGGCGGGTGTCAGTAGTCTAGTTCTCTCCCCACGTCGTCCATGGAGGATCCCACGATCGCATGCACATCCGGGCACTCCCCGCCCTCCTTTTGTAACTTGTAACCCTATATATACATGGCAACGCATACGGCAACACCTAAGGTGCTCAGCCCTCTCATTCACCAAGTCCACACTTCGCACCAGGTAACATCGTAGGGATTCTAGGTGTGCTTGGGTAGACAGTTAGGCACATATAAGTGAACTATACCGAGGACTGCCTACTGTGCCATAATAGTACCCTTTTCCCTATATTCTCTACTAACTAAACAATCACTTCTTCTTCAGTACAACCCCCCTCAACACATGAAGGGCTAGGATTAGAACATACCCCTTCATAAAAAAGGTAGGATGGTCATTTCCCATGCCCCCGGTCATTCCAGCCTCCCGCCCGGTCCCCGCCGGAATACGTATACGTATTTAGAATTATTTTTTAAAGATGTCGCGCGTTTCTATGGGGTGGTTGACCGGGAAACGCGCCGCGACTGGGGCGGTTTCCTCCCCTCCCCCAAAACCGACAGCACGCGCTGCCCTTGACTGCCGCGTCGGCGATTCCCTCGCCAGTCGGCGGTTCCCCCTCTCCCTAAAGCAGACCGTGCACGCCGCCCTCGACTTTCGTGTCGCCTCGCGCCTGGCGGTTTCCCCTAGAGGCAACCGTGCGCGCCGCCCTCGCCTGCCGCGCCGGTCCCCTAGACTACGCGCGCCGACGTGTCCCATCGCCAGCCGGCGAGTTCCCCCCGAGCCGACCCGCGTCGCCAGGCAGGCGTACCGCCGCATTAAACGCGCTGCCGACCGAGCGCGCCGCTCTCGCCTGCCGCGCCGGACCCCTCGACTGCGCGCGCCGACGCGTCCCATCGCCAGCCGGCGGGTTCCCCCCGAGCCGACCCGCGTCGCCAGGAAGGCGAACCGCCGCATTAAACGCGCTGCCGGCGCCTCGCGTCGCCTTGACTCCCTGCCGGCCGCTATATAAACACACCACATCACGCCGCCCCACCTGACTCTCTCTCGCGCCCGCCGCAGCTCATGCCCTCCTCTCTATGTCGCCGGCCCGATTGCGTACAACGCCGGAAACAACTCCGGCCATATTTGAATGTTTTAATTTCATGTACTATGTATCATTAAATTTGGAAAAGTTGGTATGAACTATGTTTGAACTTAATTTCGACGGTACAATTGTTTATTGCTAATGAGACTTTTAAAAAGACAAAAAGAAAAAAAATATAAACTTACTATGAAAAAAAAGAAAAAAAAATTTAAACAAAAAACATGAGAAATGGAAACAAGAAACCGCAGAACCATCAGAAAAAAAAGTTCGTTCAGATGGGCCCTTCGCTCGTACCCTAAAAAAGACCGCAGAAAAGGTCATTTTTTCGGTATCTTCAGATTGATCTCAGATTTTACAAGTGAGTGGGCATGCCCATCCTAGGATCCCACGCAAAATTTCACCGAAATCCGACAATATATGCACGTCCCGACCCTGCCGGACAATATGTTTGGGTTTTATGTTGGGAAGATTGTAAAAAAATCGTACAATGTCAACAATCTCCGAAACTTGGCATGCATACTTTTCATGATTGTACAAGGGCATGAAATTTATTTGGGTGCATTTGAAAGATGTCGAAAAGAAGTTCCTTCGGTCGGGCCCTTCGCTCCTACCCGAACAGGCCCCGCAGAAAAATTTCATTTTTTTGGTATCTTCAGATTGACCCCAGATTTTGCCAGCACGTGGGCATGCCCACCCTAGGACCCCACGCAAGAAATGAACGAAATCCGAGGCCGAACGCACATTCCATCACGTCCAGCAGTTGTCTTTTCGTGTTTTCGCATGGAAAATCATATAAAATAAACGGAGTGCCGGAAAAAAAAATTATCGTGCCTCCTTGTGATGATCATTAGAGATCGTGGAAATAATATGGGCACGTTTGTTGAAGCGGATAAACATGATGAGTTGCAACCCCCCTTCCGACCCTGCCGGCATCCCTGGGTTACACACGACGTACATGCATACATGCATGAAGTCTACCCAACTTTT
>LR738711.1:72507091-72553234 GCA_902687465.1 Secale cereale
CCGAACACATGTGGCATCACGTCCGGTAGTTGATTTTTCGTGTTTTCGCATGAAAAATCATAGAAAATAAACGGAGTGTCGGGAAATAAAAAAATTGTCGTGCCTCCTTGTGATGATCATTAGAGCTCGTGGAAATAAAATGGGTACGTTTGGTGAAGCGGATAAACATGATGAGTTGCAACCCCCCTTCCGACCCTGTCGGCACCCCTGGGTTACACACGATGTACATGCATACATGCATGAAGTCTACCCACCTTTTGCCAGCACGTGGGCATGCCCATCCTAGGACCCCACGCAAGAAAGGAACTAAATCCGAGGCCGAACGCACGTTGCGTCACGTACGGCAGTTGTTTTTTCGTGTTTTCGCATGGAAAATCATAGAAAATAAACGGAGTGTCCGAAAATTAAAAAAATTGTCATGCCTCCTTGTGATGATCATTGGAGCTCGTGGAAATAATGTGGGTACGTTTCGCCATCGAATTAAAATTGTGTACATGAAGTAAAATAATAGATTTTGGTAGAGTTAAAATAAATTAAAACTGAAGAAAAACACAAGTATGAAGTCCCATATAACACGACGAACACAATGATTTGTAGCCAATGTACGTAATAATTGATTTCCCATGAATATCAATGTGAAGCTTGCACCGTCCTCACTTGAGTCTTCGAACACACTTGCTGGGTTGAACAAAATGTGAGAATTAATGTACGGTGAATGAAACAACAAAAACTAATAGAAACAAACAAGAAGACATAGTCTTACATATGAATGGATGAACAAAAATAGTTGCACCGTCCGCACTTGTGCCTTCAAGCCTTGTTACTGCATTTAATAAATTGCAAATTATGAAAATTAATATACAGTAAATGAAACAACAAAGCTAACATGAAACAATAAGGCACATACTCTGGATTTTCGGGGCATGTGGTCTTCTTGTGACCTGGGAGTCTGCATATGCTACCTAGGCGTTTGGATTTCTCATCAAATCCTTTTGGTCTCCCATTTTGTACCTTCTTCAAATCTTGCTTCAAGATATAAAAGTTTGCCTTTGTGAATGCTTTCGCCGCAAAATTCTCGATGGTCTTAAACTCAGTCACCGCTACTGGGAGAGTCTGTGAGGCCCTGTAGTCATCGCGCGCCTCGTTTTTACGGAAGCGAACAATACAATTCTCATAGTGTACAATCATGTCAACAATAGTCATACCATAGTCGAGATGAAGGTGCAGGCAGGAGTTGAGACTCTCGCTTCTCTGATTACAGCGCATACCAAGAAATAACCCACCTGACAAATACGAAGCAGCCCAAAGCTTCTTCTTCCTGTACATCCTATGGAGCCATGTTTTTGTTCTCTCCGTCTGCCATTTGCCCATAAATGCAGCCCATCTCTCCTCAAAAACTGCATGTGTCATCGTGTAGTACAATAGTGCCCTGAACTCCTTCAACGACTTGTAGTTGAGGTGCTTCTGCATATTTTTCTCAATATTCCATGAACATAGACGATGCCACACGTCATGAAGCACCTTCATGATAGCCTTTATCATCGCTGCATCTGAATCAGTAATTACGGACTTCGGCCTCTTCTGACAGTGAGCTTTTAAGAATGTCTGAAGCAGCCATATGTACGTACCTTCTGTCTCATCTGAAACAATGGTGCAGCCGAATACCGTAGTGCATCGGTGGTTGTTGAGGCCCACGAAAGGGATGAACGGCATTCCATACATGTTCATCTTATATGTACTGTCGATGACGACAACATCTCCATAGTCAAGATAATCTCTACGGGACTGCGAATCACACCAGAGGAGGTTCTGGAGCCTGCCTTTACTGTCAACAGTGTGCGCAAAGAAAAAAATCAGGATCTCTATCTTTTCTGGTCATCATGATTCCTATCGCTGTGTCAGCATCACCCTTTGCCAGCAATTTCATTTTTTCTTGGTAGCACATATTATACAACTTTGTCCTCTGAAATCCTGACTTGGCATATGACCCATACCTGGTGATAATGTTGTCAAACATAATATGCTTTCTGATCCCAGCTCCTGCCATGGCTAGGATCTCTGCTTTCTCAAATGCCTTAATCTGATTATGTGACCTCAGGAAAGGGACTTCGTCCTGGTGTGCAAGAAGATGGCTGTGATCATCCATGAAACTGCTGACGTACCAAAGTTCACGCTTTCTATCAAGCTTCACTGTCAAATGGGCTTCACAGTAGCAACGACTCTCGGGTCTAAGCCTGCGAGTCCGACCTTCCATTGACAATGATTTAGCCTGACGTTTTCCTGCCCTGGAACATAGATACCTCCTCAAGCGGATAGTCCTCTCGGGACCTTTTGCACGTTTCAGCAAGCCCCTCCTGATGTTGAACCCACATTCTCTCGCATACTTGTTGTAGAACGTGAATGCCTCCCCTTCTGTCCTGAATGTCTTGGCCATCACTTCCCAATGCTTATCCAATGACTCTTGCTGATATCCATCATAGCCCATGGTAAAGTCGAACTGAACATTGTCACCGTTCTCATCTTTCTCGCTAGCATCACCGAAACCCCCCTGCAAAATAAGACAAATGACTATGCGTGTCAGTATGTTCGTCTATTGTTAGTTACCATAAATCATGAAAAAACTTACTTCGCTTGCGCTCCCGTTTAAAAATGAATCGACATCGTTGTCATTGTCATCATTTGAAGTGATACGGTCATTGTCACCATCGGTATATCTCTGTCCACAGTTAAATTAAAATTAGTGTCAATGCAATTATGTTGTCAATCGTTGACCTACAATTTTTTAGCGTACCTTGCTCGCACTATCAGCATAAAATTGATCATCTATATCATATTCCTCATTGTCATCATTGGCATAATCCTGTACAAATTTAAAAAGACATGTCAGTGTCAAACTAGAAGTTTATTTTCGAGATTTTATTTGTCAACGTTCACGACACTTACATTACCACTATACGATTCATCCTGACTCATATAGTTGTGTCCTGCAGATTCGTTTGTTTTCAATGACGAGGATCCTTTTTAACTATCGGAATCATCACTCCCATATCCGGTTTCGTCCTCCAATAAATCACCTTCACAATAGTGTATCAGATGAATGCCAAACATTCCACAACATCAACACGGACATACTGAATTCATCGAGGAGGGTAAAAAAAACTACCGTCATCCATCGACGGGTCCTCGCCTGGGGTGGACGCCGATGCGCTGCTGCCACCCACGTCGTCGACGGCGCGTGCCATGGCGTTTCACCGGGAAGTTGCCGCGTGGGTGACCGCGGAAGCCGCCGTGCTCGTCTCTGTGATGTAGGCGAGAAGGTCGTCTAGGCGTTGGTCAACGGCGCGTGTTCGGGAGCGACGACGGCGCCGCTTGATACCCCCTCCCAACCTGCCGCCTTAACCACGGGCGCCGAGGACTACGCCGCTTGATGCCCCCTCCCCACCGGCCGCCTTAGCCACGGCGGTGTCGATGAGGCTAGGGTTTCGTCTTCCCGGGTGGGGCGTCGGCGTCACGGATTTCAACCGCGTGTTCGGGCGGCGACCACGGTCGGCGGAGTCACGGCGACGTTGATGAGTTAGGGTTTGGCGTCGTGGGTTGGGCGTCGTGGCAGTCGTCTCGACGTTTTTTTTTCAAACGAGACGGCCCACTGTTCGCAGCGGGCCCTACGCGGCGGGCGGACGTATGACGGACGCGGGCGTACCCTACAGGTATAATGTACGTCAATGTGTAATGACCATCCTACCCTTTATACATATAGGGGGGGTTGTACCAAAGTGCTTCTCCTAAAAAATAAGTAAGGTTACCTAGTGTGAATTCCTCTTTGAGGGTTTTGACGTGGATCTTGCTGATATTTGTCCCTGTCTAATTTCCTGATATGCGTCCCTGTTCTCCTCTTCAGTTGAGCTCGAGCCTCTCCCACTTGCTGATTTGACAAAAACCTGAAGCTGGATATGCCCTGACGTTCTGGGTCACACCATGGATAGAACCATGGAAAGGTTGCACTCGACAACAGTACGAGAGGAAATCAAGATAGAAAACCAACGGGAGACTCGTAAAAGAAAAAGAAGTCAAACTTGTAGACTTCTCCAAAAAACAGATTATATATTAAATTTCAAGGACTTCACTAGGGAGGCTCGGTCTGTCACGCGACATGCAATGGCATTTCATATCAACATTACAACGAATTGATTCGCCCTTGTCCACGACCAACCTCAATGCGATTGATAATGTGTTTTAATTAAATCAATTTTTTATACTACAGAGAATTAACCATATGATTCGTTTGGTTACATATATTGTTCTCTACTTCCCTCCTCTATCAAAGCTCAACATGGGAGTTTTAATTAACCATATGGGAGTTTCACTGTGAGACATGTGTCTGACGTCTGAATCTTGTAATCTCTTCATGGACTGAGAGAATATAAGGCATCATGTTGAATTAGAGGACATGCATATTTTTTTCTGTAGTTGCAACGCACTGGCACGCTTATCAGTTCAAAGATAGAAAAATCATACTCTCCTTCTTGCACGACCAAACTGTTATATTATACACGCATATATCTATATTTTGGGAGAATAAGATTTGCAATCATCTCGTATCCTTCCTCTAGGAGAATCTTCTTGGCATCCAAATGTTGTACCTATCACTACTGGAATATGAGATTTCGGGCAGTTTTATATGTTTGTCGAGTTCTTTTTATCGGGGACCTAGCCAAACATCATGTTTGCCGAGTATAATTTAATTATGCACTGTGTAAAGAAATATTTGCCGAGTTTCTTGTATTTTTGCACCGGGCAATAAAAACTTTGCTGATTTCCTTTTTTACACTCAACAAATATTTATTTTATCTTTTCAAATTTTCTTGCCCATTTACTATGCCGAGAATTATTTTATTCCACAAACAAAACATTTATTTTTATGTTTATGTTCCTCTCATTTCTCTTATTTTTTGAGGGAAATGTCATCATGGCGGTTTAGATTTCATGAGAAAACAAGGCTACATTGTTTGTGAGTACATCAAGCAAAAAGTCCGGAACCTCGTTCTGCCAGACTATAGTTCTCGAGGGCCCCGACTTTGTAGCCAAAAAATCAGCCGCCATATTGGCCTCCCTAGGACAATGACAGAAACTAATGGAAAGAAAATTACTACATAAGAAAGAGCACTCCTCATAGATGGTTGCAGCTGGTACTAAGGAATTTCCTCGAGCTTGCATGATCTCGATGACCTCCATGCAGTCCGCCCTGATCTCCACCTTGTTGCCTCCTATATTGTTTGCTAGGATCAGACCGTCTTTGAGGCCTCTAGCCTCCGCCGTCGCTGCGGCTTCGACGAACGGGATGTTACTCACGGATGCCGCTATGAAGGATCCCGTGGAGTCTCGTATAATGGACCCCGTCCCACCGGTGCCACTATCTGCATCAAAGGAGGCGTCAACATTTAGACTAATGAATCCTTCTGTTGGTCTTACCCATCCATGTCCCTGCCTCTCTGGATCCGGCCCGCCCCATGCTTCCTTGTCCTCATGAAATTCGTAGTCAACGTTGCAATAGCTTGGGCCGATCGTGCAGGTTCCTGGATGGGCTCCCCATGGGGAATCTTCGATGTTCCCACCATATTTACCACACGGCCACCGCCACCAGCTCCTTCCTAGACACGCCCGGGAGCGACAGGAAAGCAAAGTTGGGCATCAATAGCAAATCTCCAAGGACTGAGGATCCCTCTAAATCAGTCTCACACAGCTCATTTATATTAGAAATCAAACCCAGCTTTGCCCAAATCTCTTGCACTCTGCGGCATCTGATGAAAGAGTGACGAACACACTCTTCCAATATGTGGCACATATTGGGCAGTCCGAGGTTGTGATCATATGCCGATTGGCCAAAACACCCTGACTTGGAATTACCCCATAGAAAGCTCGCGATACATGCACTTTAATCTTCGCCAATACTTGAAGCTTCCATAGAATGCGCCATACTGGACTAGTACTTGGTGACAATACTGAATTTGTTTGTCTCAACTTTCGTCCATGTTGGTGATCCCACTCCACGTGGTAAGCAGTCTTGACCAAGAAAATACCTATTTTTTTATAGTGTCAGGGCACAAAGTCCTCCATCATCCCCATGGCTAGGGGTATATTCAAAATCCGATTTGCATCAATGGGCCAGAATACTTTTCTGATAAGTTGTTCATCCCAACATCTATTCTCCATATCAATCAGTTCAGAAACTTTAGTGAGGATGATGTTCCCTCTTCGGGTCATAACCTTCCTATTTGGGCTGCTAGGAACCCAACAATCATCCCAAATGTTTATTTGTGTGCCATCTCCAACTCTCCGTATATGCCCATTTTTGAACGTCTGAACACCACTCCACAAACTCTCCCAAGTATATGAGCTTCCTTTCTTCGGGGCACAATTTAGTAAATCATCATCCGGGAAGTATTTTTCTCTCAACGCTCTAGCACATAAAGTTCTGGTTCTGCTAGCAATCTCCAACACTTTTTAGCTAGGAGAGCCAAGTTAAAAAAATGTACATCTCTGAACCCCATACCTCCATCTCTTAGGTATGCACATCTTCCACCATGCAAACCAATGCATGTGCTTCTTCACATCCTCATCTCCCCACAAGTACTGAGACATAGCGGCTGTTATCGCATTGCAAATTTGTTTTGGAAGCTTGAAAACTAGCATGGCATATGAAGGAATATCTTGAATAATAGCCTTCAGCAACACTTCTTTTCCTCCGAAAGAGAGCAGATTCTCCTTCCATCCTCTTATCCTGTTCAATATTCTGTCCACAATATGCTGAAAACAATCAGTTCGCTCCACCCCAACAATTGGGGGCAACCCCAACTACTTATCCGTAATCGCCTCCGCCATAATATTCAGTGTCGTGCAAACCTCTGCCCAAACTTTGACCGGTGTACAATGGCTGAAAAAGATGTCCGATTTTGGTTCACTCACCAGCTGGCCTGAGGCAGCACAGTAGTCATCAAGAGCGCGACGAAGGCTCGTGGCACTAGTAACATCTGCTCGCATCAAAATGAGGGAGTCGTCTGCAAAAAGGAGATGAGAGATGGCCGGTGCATCCTTACAGACTCGCACCCCCATCTGTTGGGGAACGTAGAATTTCAAAAATTTCCTACGATCACGCAAGATCTATCTACTAGATGCATAGCAACGAGATGGGAGAGTGTGTCTACGTACCCTCATAGACCGGGAGCGGAAGCGTCTAGTGACGCGGTTGATGTAATCGAAATTTCTTCGCGACCCAACCGATCAAGCACCGAACGTACGGAACCTCCGCGTTCAGCACACGTTCAGCTTGATGATGTCCCACGAGCTCTTGATCCAGTAGAACTTCGCGGGAGAGTTTCGTCAGCACGACGGCGTGGTGACGGAGGTGATGAAGCTACCGGTGCAGGGCTTTGCCTAAGCACTGCAACGATATGACAGAGGTGTGTTTCTGTGGAGGGAGGCATCACACACGGTTGGGAGAGATCAACTTGTTCAACTTGTGTGTCTAGAGGTGCCCCCCTGCCCCTGTATATAAAGGAGCAAGGGGGGAGGCCGGCCGGCCGCTATGGCGCGCCCTAGGAGAGCCACTCCTACTAGGAATAGGAATCCTATTCCCAGTAGGAGTCCACCAAGAGGGAGAGGGGAAAGGAAGGAGAGGGAGAGGGAGAGGAAGAAGGAAGGGGCGCCGCCCCCTCCTCTCCTTTTCCAATTCGGACCAAGGGGGAGGGGCGCGCGGCCCAGCCATAGCCGGCCCTCTCTCTCTCTCCACTAAGGGCCCAAGTGGCCCATTAGTTCCCCAGGGGGGTACAGATACCCCTCCGGCACTCCTGTTTAATCCGAAATTTTTCCGGAACACTCATAAACTCATAATACCGATCGTCATCAAACATTAAGCGTGCAGACCCTACGGGTTCGAGAACTATGTAGACATGACCGAGACTCATCTCCGGTCAATAACCAATAGTGGAAGCTGGATGCTCATATTGGCTCCTACATATTCTACGAAGATCTTTATCGGTCAAACCGCATAACAACATACGTTGTTCCTTTTGTCATCGGTATGTTACTTGCCCGAGATTCGATCATTGGTATCTAAATACCTAGTTCAATCTCGTTACCGGCAAGTCTCTTTACTCGTTCCGTAATACATCATCTCGTGACTAACTCATTAGTCATTTGCTTGCAAGGCTTATTATGATGTGTATTACCGAGAGGGCCCAGAGATACCTCTCCGACACTCGGAGTGACAAATCCTATTCTTGATCTATGCCAACACCACAAACACTTTCAGAAACACCTGTAGAGCATCTTTATAATCACCCAGTTATGTTGTGACGTTTGATAGCACACAAGGTGTTCCTCCGGTATTCGGGAGTTGCATAATCTCATAGTCATAGGAACATGTATAAGTCATGAAGAAATCAATAGTAGTAAAACTAAACGTTCATAGTGCTAAGCTAACGCATGGGTCTTGTCCATCACATTCTCCTAATGATGTGATCTCGTTGATCAAATGACAACTCATGTCTATGGCTAGGAAACATAACCATCTTTGATTAATGAGCTAGTCTAGTAGAGGCATACTAGGGACATACTGTTTTGTCTATGTATTCACACATGTAATAAGTTTCCGGTTAATACAGTTCTAGCATGAATAGAAGACATTTATCATGATATAAGGAAATACAAATAACATATTTATTATTGCCTCTAGGGCATATTTCCTTCAGTCTCCCACTTGAACTAGAGTCAATAATCTAGATTACAAAGTAATGATTCTAACACCCATGGAGTCTTGGTGCTGATCATGTTTTGCCCGTGGAAGAGGCTTAGTCTACGGATCTGCGACATTCAGATATGTATGTATTTTGCAAATTTCTATGTCTCCCTCCTTGACTTGATCGCGGATGGAATTGAAGCGTCTTTTGATGTGCTTTGTTCTCTTGTGAAACCTGGATTCCATTGCCAAGGCTATTGCTCCAGTGTTGTCACAAAAGATTTTCATTGGACTCGATGCACTAGGTATCACACCTTGATCGAATATGAACTCCTTCATCCAGACTCCTTCATTTGCTGCTTCCGAAGCAGCTATGTATTCCGCTTCACACGTAGATCCCGCCATGATGCTTTTCTTGAAACTGCACCAACTGACAGCTCCACCGTTTAATAAAAATACATATCCGGTTTGTGACTTAGAATAATACAGATCACTGTCAAAGCTTGAATCGATGTAACCATTGAAGACGAGCTCTTTGTCACCTCCATACACGAGAGACATATCCTTTGTCCTTTTTAGGTACTTCAGGATGTTGTTGACCGCTATCAAGTCATCCACTCCTGGATTACTTTGGTACCTCCCTGCTAAACTTATATCAAGGCACACATCAGGTCTAGTACACAACATTGCATACATGATAGATCCTACGGATGAGGCATAGGGAATGACTTTCATGTTCTCTCTATCTTCTGCAGTGGTCGGGCATTGAGTCTTACTCAACTTCACACCTTGTAACACACGCACGAACCCTTTCTTTGACTTATCCATTTTGAACTTCTTCAAAACTTTATCAAGGTATGTGCTTTGTGAAAGTCCAATTAACCGTATTGATCTATCTCTATAGATCTTGATGCCTAATATGTAAGCAGCTTCACTGTGGTCTTTCTTTGAAAAATTCTTATTCAAGTATCCTTTTATGCCATCCAAAAATTCTATATCATTTCCAATCAACAATATGTCATCCACATATAATATTAGAAATGCTACAGAGCCCCACTCACTTTCTTGTAAATACAGGCTTCTCCAAAAGTCTGTATAAAACCATATGCTTTAATCACCTCATCAAAGCGTATGTTCCAACTCCGAGATGCTTGCACAAGTCCATCGATGCTTGCACACTTTGTTAGCACCTTTAGGATCGACAAAACCTTCTAGTTGCATCATATACAACTCTTCTTTGAGATATCCATCTAGGAATGCAGTTTTGACATCCATTTGCCAGATTTCAAAATCATAAAATGCCGCAACTGCTAACATGATTCGGACAGACGTAAGCATCGCTACGGGTGAGAAAGTCTCATCGTAGTCAACTCCTTAAACTTGTTGAAAACCTTTCGCAACAAGTCGAGCTTTGTAAACAGTAACATTATAGTCAGCGTCGGTCTTCCTCTTGAAGGTCCATTTATTTTCGATGGCTTGCCGATCATCGGGCAAGTCAACCAAAGTCCATACTTTGTTCTCGTACATGGAGCCCATCTCAGATTTCATGGCCTCAAGCCATTTTGCGGAATCTGGGCTCATCATCGCTTCCTGATAGTTCGTAGGTTCATCATGGTCTAGTAACATGACTTCCAAAACTGGGTTGCCGTACCACTTTGGCGCGGAATGTACTCTGGTTGATCTACGATGTTCAGCAGAAACTTGATCTGAAGTCTCATGATCATCATCATTAGCTTCCTCACTAAGTGGTGTAGGAATCACTGGAAGAAGGTACAATTACCTCATGAAGTTCCACTTTCCTCCCACTCACTTCTTTCGAAAGAAACTCCTTCTCTAGAAAGGATCCATTCTTAGCAACGAATATCTTGCCTTTGGATCTGTGATAGAAGGTGTACCCAACAGTCTCCTTTGGGTATCCTATGAAGACACATTTCTCCGACTTGGGTTTGAGCTTATCAGGTTGAAGCTTTTTCACATAAGCATCGCAGCCCCAAACTTTTAAGAAACGACAACTTTGGTTTCTTGCCAAACCATAGTTCATAAGGCGTCGTCTCAACGGATTTAGATGGTGCCCCATTTAACGTGAATGCAGCTGTCTCTAAAGCATAACCACAAAACGATAGTGGTAAATCAGTAAGAGACATCATAGACCACACGATATCTAATAAAGCATAGTTACGACGTTCAGACACACCGTTACGCTGTGGTGTTCCGGGTGGCGTGAGTTGTGAAACTATTCCACATTGTTTCAAATGAAGACCAAACTCATAACTCAAATATTCACCTCCACGATCAGATCATAGAAACTTTATTTTCTTGTTACGATGATTCTCTACTTCACTTTAAAATTCTTTGAACTTTTCGAATGTTTCAGACTTGTGCTTCATCAAGTAGATATACCCATATCTGCTCAAATCATCAGTGATGGTCAGAAAATAACGATACCTGTCGCGAGCTTCAACACTCATCGGTCCACATACATCAGTATGTATGATTTCCAACAAATCTGTTGCTCGCTCCATTGTTCCGGAAAACGGAGTTTTAGTCATCTTGCCCATGAGGCATGGTTTGCAAGCACCAAGTGATTCATAATCAAGTGATTCCAAAAGTCCATCGCTATGGAGTTTCTTCATGCGTTTTACACCAATATGACTGATACGTCTCCAACGTATCTATAATTTTTGGTTGTTCCATGCTATTATTTATGAAGTCTTGGATGTTTAATGGGCTTTATCATTCACTTTTATATCATTTTTGGGACTAACCTACTAACCCAAAGGCCCAGTCCAGATTGCTATTTTTTGCCTGTTTCAGGGTTTTGCAGAAAAAGAATATCGAATGGAGTCCAAACGGAATGAAACCTTCGTGAGAGATATTTTTAGAGAAAATCACGTACAGGAAGCTTGAGTACCACGTCAGGAGATCGAGGGGCTGCCCACGAGGGTGGGGGGCGCGCCCCCTGTCTCGTGGCCCCCTCGAGCATCCCCCGGTGCCCTCCTTCTTCCTATATAAGTCTACGTACCCCAGAAACTCCGTGAACAGAGAGAAAACCCTAATTCCACCGCCGTACCTTCTGTTCCCGTGGAGATCCCATCTTGGAGCCTGTTCCGGAGCTCCACCGGAGGGGGATCCATCACGGAGGCCTTCATCATCATTATCATCGCCCTCACCATGAGTTGTGAGTAGTTTACCACAGACCTTCGGGTCCATAGCTAGTATCTAGATGGCTTCTTCTCTCTCTCTGGATCTCAATACCAAGTTCTCCTCGGTCTTCGAGGAGATCTATTCGATGTAATCTTTTTTTGCGGTGTGTTTGTCGAGATCCGATGAATTGTGAGTTTATGATCAAGGTTATCTATAAAAGATATTTGGTTCTTCTCCGAACTTTTTATGTGTGCTCATAATATCCTTGCAAGTCTCTTCGAATTATTAGTTTGGTTTGGCCTACTAGATCTATAGTTCTTGCAATGGGAGAAGTGCTTGGCTTTGGGTTCAATCTTGCGGTGTCCTTTCCCAATGACAGTAGGGGCAGCAAGGCACGTATTGTATTGTTTCCATCGAGGATAAAAAGATGGGGTTTATATCATATTGCTTGAGTTTATCCCTCTACATCATGTCATCTTGCTTAAGGCGTTACTCTATTCTTATGAACTCAATACACTAGATGCATGATGGATAGCGGTCGATGTGTGGAGTAATAGTAGTAGACGCAGGCAGGAGTCGGTCTACTTGTCTCGGTCGTGATGCCTATATAGAATGATCATGCCTAGATAGTCTCATAATTATTAGCTTTTCTATCAATTGCTCGACAGTAATTTGCTTACCCGCCGTAGAATATAGCTATCATGAGAGAAGCCACTAGAGAAAACTATGGCCCCCGGGTCTATTCTTAACATATCAATCTACATCTACTTTACTTTTATCGCTTTTATTTGCTATTTTATTAAACTAAAAATACCAAAAATATAAACTATCATCTCTATCAGATCTCACTTTCGTAAGTGACCGTAAAGGGATTGACAACCCCTTATCGCATTGGCTGCGAAGTTCTTATTTGTTTCTGCAGGTGCGAGGGACTCGCGCGTGGTCTCCTACTGGATTGATACCTTGGTTCTCAAAAACTGAGGGAAATACTTATGCTACTGTGCTACATCTCCCTTTCCTCTTTGAGGGAATACAACGCAAGCTCAAGAGGTAGCAATGACCTAAACGGCAGTGCCACAAATAAGTTGCACTATCAATATTAACCTTGCATCTTTTGGCTTCAATATTATGAATATGTGTATCACTACAATCGAGATCCAATAAGAATAGACCACTCTTCGAGGGTGCATGACCATACAAGATATTACTCATATAAATAGAACAACCATTATTCTCAGATTTTAATGAATAACCGTCTCGCAATAAACAAGATCCAGGTATAATGTTCATGCTCAACGCTGGCACCAAATAACAATTATTCAGGTCTAAAACTAATCCCGGAGGGAGATGTAGGGGTAGCGTGCCGACGGCGATCACATCGACTCTGGAACCATTTCCCATGCGCATCGTCACCTCGTCCTGAGCCAATCTTCGTTTAATCCGTAGTCCCTGTTTCGAGTTACAAATATTAGCAACCGAACCGGTATCAAATACCTAGGTGCTAATACGAGCATTAGTAAGGTACACATCAGTAACATGTATATCACATATACCTTTGTTCACCTTGCCATCCTTCTTTTCTGCAAAATACTTGGGGCAGTTCCGCTTCCAGTGTCCAGTCCCTTTGCAGTAGAAGCACTCAGTTTCAGGCTTGGCTCCAGACTTGAGTTTCTTCGTGGGAGTAGCAACTATCTTTCTATTCTTCTTAAAGTTCCCCTTCTTTCCCTTGCCCTTTTTCTACTACATCGACCTTGGAACCATTCCCGACGCGCATCATCACCTCGTCCTTCGCCAGTCTCCGCTTATTCCGCAACTCCTGCTTAGAGTTACAAATATGAGCAACTGCACCGGTATCAAATACCCAGGAGCTACTACGAGCGCTGGTAAGGTACACATCAATAACATGTATATCACATATACCTTTGACGTTGCCGGCCTTCTTGTCTGCTAAGTATTTGGGGCAGTTCCGCTTCCAGTGACCCGTTCCCTTGCAATAAAAGCACTCTGTCTCAGGCTTGGGTCCATACTTTGGCCTCTTCCCGGCAACTAGTTTACCGGGCGCGGCAACTCCCTTGTCGTCCTTCTTGAAGTTCTTCTTACCCTTGCCCTTCTTGAACTTAGTGCTTTTATTGACCATCAACACTTGATGCTGTTTCTTGATCTCCACCTCCGCTGATTTCAGCATTGAATACACCTCGGGAATGGACTTCTCCATCCCCTGCATATTGAAGTTCAACACGAAGCTCTTGTAGCTAGGTGGGAGCGACTGGAGGATTCTGTCAACGACCGCTTCGTCCGGGAGATTCATTCCCAACTGAGACAAGCGGTTGTGCAACCCAGAAATTTTGAGGATGTGCTCACTGACAGAACTGTTTTCCTCCATCTTACAGCTGTAGAATGCGTTGGAGACATCATATCTCTCAACTCGGGCATGAGCCTGGAAAACCATTTTCAGCCCTTGGAACATCTCATATGCCCCGTGGTGCTCAAAAAGCTTTTGGAGCCCCGATTCTAAGCTGTAGAGCATGCCGCACTGAACCAGGGAGTAATCATCACAACGCGACTGCCAAGCGTTCATAGCATCTTGGTTTGCCGGGGCGGGAGCGTCACCTAGCGGTGCTTCTAGGACATAAGTTTTCTTGGCAGCTATGAGGATGATCCTCAGGTTACGGACCCAGTCCGTATAGTTGCTACCATCGTGTTTTAGCTTGGATTTCTCTAGGAACGCGTTGAAGTTGAGGGTGACATGAGCGTGGGCCATTTGATCTACAAGACATATTGTAAAGAATTTTAGACTAAGTTCATGATAATTAAGTTCATCTTAATCAAATTTTAATGAACTCCCACTCAGATTGACATCTCTCTAGTCATCTAAGTGATACATGATCCGAATCGACTAGCCCGTGTCCGATCATCACGTGAGACGGACTAGTCATCAACGGTGAACATCTTCATGTTGATCGTATCTTCTATACGACTCATGTTCGACCTTTCGGTCTTCCGTGTTCCGAGGCCATGTCTGTACATGCTAGGCTCGTCAAGTAAACCCTAAGTGTATTGCGTGTGTAAATCTGGATTACACCCGTTGTATGCGAACGTTAGAGCCTATCACACCCGATCATCACGTGGTGTTTCGGAACAACGATCCTTAGCAACGGTGCACAGTTAGGGTGAACACAATTCTTGAAATTTTAGTGAGAGATCATCTTATTTACTACCGTCGTTCTAAGTAAACAAGATGCATAAACATGATAAACATCACATGCAATCAAATAAAGTGACATGATATGGCCAATATCATCTTGCTCCTTCGATCTCCATCTTCGGGGCACCATGATCATCTTTATCACCGGCTCGACACCATGATCTCCATCATCATGATCTCCATCATCGTGTCTTCATGAAGTCATCACGCCAACTATTACTTCTACTACTATGGCTAACGTTTAGCAATAAAGTAAAGTAATTACATGGCGTTATTCAGTGACACGCATGTCATACAATAATCTAGATAACTCCTATGGCTCCTGCCGGTTGTCATTATCATCGACATGCAAGTCGTGATTCCCTATTACAAGAACATGATCAATCTCATACATCACATATATCACATCTTCTTGGCCATACCACATCACATAGCACGTGCTGCAAGAACAAGTTAGACGACCTCTAATTGTTGTTGCATGTTTTACGTGGCTTCTATAGGTTTTCTAGCAAGAACGTTTCTAACCTACGCCAAAACCACAACGTGATTTGTCAATTTCTATTTACCCTTCATAAGGACCCTGTTCATCGAATCGGATCCGACTAAAGTGGGAGAGACAGACACCCGCCAGCCACCTTATGCAACTAGTGCATGTCTGTCGGTGGAACCAGTCTCACGTAAGCATACGTGTAAGGTCGGTCTGGGCCGCTTCATCCCACGATGCCGCCGAATCAAGATTAGACTAGTAACGGCAAGAAAATTGAGCAAACTCAATGCCCACAACTTGTTTGTGTTCTACTCGTGCAAGATGCTACGCAAAGACCTAGCTCTGATACCACTGTTGGGGAACGTAGCAGAATTCAAAAAAATTCCTACGCTTCACCAAGATCAATCTAAGGAGTCATCTAGCAACGAGCATAATGTAGTGCATCTACATACCCTTTGTAGATCGCGAGCGGAAGCGTTCGAAGGAACGTGGATGAAGTAGTCGTACTCTTCGCGTTCTTCGTCACCGATGATCCCAGCGCCGAACGGACGGCACCTCCGCGTTCAACACACGTACGGTACAGCGACGTCTCCTCCTTCTTGATCCAGCAAGGGGGTAGGAGAGGTTGACGGAGATCCAGCAGCACGACGGCGTGGTGGTGGATGCAACAGGAAATCCTGCAGGGCTTCGCCGGCGCCCTGCGAGAGGAGTAGGAAGTGTGACGAGAGGGGGAGAGGCGCCAGAGGCTTGGGTGCGGCTGCCTGCTAGGTGGCTTCTCACCCCTCGTTGGTTACCCCAAGTGGAAGGTTTGAGATGCAGTGTAGCAGAAGTTTTCCCTTGGCAATACCAAGGATCGATTTCCCAGAGACTCCCAGTTTCAACAAGAAGGTGTCAACTGCTAACGGCGCCGGATATTAGCAATGAACGTGGACCTGCACACAGATACAAATAACTTTGCTCCCAACGAGTACAGAGAGG
The DNA here is from genome assembly GCA_902687465.1 of Secale cereale. Classification (NCBI taxonomy): domain Eukaryota; kingdom Viridiplantae; phylum Streptophyta; class Magnoliopsida; order Poales; family Poaceae; genus Secale; species Secale cereale. The sequence continues at coordinate 72,523,640 of LR738711.1, forward strand.
ATGTCAAACCCTCCGGCCTTGTAGTTTACAAAGGATCAAACGCAAGTGATAATAGTGATAGGTATAATTGCAATAGTAAGTAAAAAGCGGAAAGTAAATAGCGGATGTGATCAATGATGGTAATATGGACCGGAGTCTCATGATGTTCACTAGTGATGTCTCTCTCCCAAAAGACGATAAAACTGCTATGTGAGGTAAACGAATTACAGCTGGGCAATTGACAGGACCAATGCTGACTAAGTTGCAAGAAAGGTAGAGGTTCAAAGCATGGGCGGTACGCCGAGGTAAGTAGACCGAAATCCATCTGCATCTACTACTAATCATACACCTTGAGATATCTATCCAGAACATCTCGCTGGTATTAAGTTGCGAGTCCCACCCATAGTGTAAACTCAAAGCAACAGACAACTGCATTAAAAGAACTTTGCGTAAAGTAAACAATCCTTGCACCCGCGGGCACAAGCACCGTTGTTTTCCCCCTTGTGGCAACATCACATCCCCTAGACTCATGTTTCTGTCACTCAAGCTAGTCATCGAGGGGCATGAACCCACAATCAAGCATAACGTTCCCTCTTGGAGTCACTACCTACTACTTGGCCAAAGCAATAAATAACAACGGAGAACATGCAAGAATTACTTACGAACATAAACATAAAAGAGGTGAATCAAATATATTACTCAAACACAATCTGAACATAAACTCATAATCCATCGGATCCCAGCAAACTCATCATAGCAACAGCATAAGGATTACATATGTGCCTCGATCATGTAGGGAAGCTCACGAGGACTAATTAGTGAAGCACAAGAACGGGAGGAGAACATCACATAGCTACTGGTCATGGACCCATGGTCCAAGGGAGACTACTCACAACTCATCCGGGAGGCGTCCATGGTGGTGGAGAAGCTCCCGGTGGTGATCCTCCCCTCCGGCAGGGTGCCGGGAAGAGTTCTCCTGGTGCTCCCGATCTTGGAAGCGGCGGCGGCGGTGGAACAGAGATGAGATCGCGAAAAAGAGTTTTTTTTCGAGGGTTTCGGGAGACGCTTTAAATATATGCCAAAGGGGGGCATCAGCGGAGCCTCGGCGGGCTCAGGCGCCCCCCCCCCCCGGCGCGGCCCAGGGGGGGGGCGCCGCCAGGGCGCCTGGAGCCCTGGTGGCCCCCCCGGCTGTACTTCGGGCGCACGGTAGGTTCTGGAACGCTGATTTTTTATATAATTTTTCTGGATTTTTCCTGGCAGTTCTCGTAACGTGAAAACCTGAAATACAAAAACAGCCGAAAACAGAAACTGGCACTGGGGTGCACTGAGTTAATAGGTTAGTCCAAATATGATCAAAAGTTTATGGAAGTGTATAAATATCATAGCAATATCACCCAAAAGAGGCATGGAGCAAGCAGAAATTATAGATACGTTTTGGACGTATCAACATCCCCAAGCTTAATTCCTGCTCGTCCTCGAGTAGGTAAATGATAACAAGAATAATTTCTGTGGTGACATGCTATTAACCATATTGGACTTTTTCATAGTCACATGACAAAAGCTTACTGAGACAATGAATCTATAGTAATTAAGTTTCCTCATGAGAAATCACAAAGAACTGAAAGTTTTACAATATGATACTGAAACATCAAATAGATTTGTAATGAACATGATGTGTAAACATGATAAAGTGATATCTCGCTTGCCCCCTTTAGTGAAGCAAAACATAAATGCAGGGGCACCTCCAAGGTTTAAGTGATGACTAGATACAATGATTTCAGAATAAACGATATCACAATCATGCAAAAGACAATGCTACTTTGGGACAATGCACATTACACTCAGAATGACAATCATGCTCTCAGTAGTTGGTGCTTTTAAAAGAAGGTGGAGACTCTCGAACCGTGGCTTTTGTTGGCAAGGTTGAAAACCCGTAGTCGGAAATAAAGACAAAACATGTACCAGAGCTCTTGATTTTAAAAACAGAGGTAATAAATTTTTTTTAGATCATGCATGTTTCGTCAACGAATGCTAGCAGACAACTCAATCACTTCTTGAGATGGACAAGTTTCGAGGAATGGCTCCCGAATGAGGACGATCACTTCCTCTTAATCTCCTTTGTTTATCACTGCCAAAGTTTTCTGATTACTCATGAACAAAGCGTGAAGGAGGGTTTGTTTGTTATATTATCTTTTTGAGCCGGGCGCACTCAATGCCAGTTCCTTCTCGTATTATGGGTTTGCACATTATACATGCAATCCCGGGGTGAAGCTTGTCCAACTTAAAAAGATCATGAATAACCACTACTTCCTCATGAACTTACAACAGAGGCACAAAATAGGAATGCATTTTTTTTTTGAATAATTTCGAGATGGCACATGCAAGTCTCCGTTAGGAATGGCAGGTAAATACCATGTAGGAAGGTATGGTGGACTCATATGGCATAACTGGATTAAAAGGATGTGGATGCACAAGCAGTCAGTCCGCTTAGTACAGGTGGAGGTTAGCAAAAGACTGGGAGCGACCAACTAAGAGAGCAATGCCGGTCATAATCATGCAGAGCGACAAAGCAACATTGAATCAGGCATGGAAGTTATATCGCTACTCAGAAATAAAAGATCATCAAGGCTTGACAGACTTTCTTTACAGTCTTAAATATGCGTGAGTATACGCCAAGTCAATCAAAATAAATTCTTGAAGGAAGATATTACTAAACCATACCACATCATAGGCAAACAAACCATGTTGGTACTCCAATAACACATTGGGAACCCCCCAGCTATTTGAGACTAACCATAAGAAAACCTGAACTACTAAGCGCCATTATGCACGTAGCATCTTTATCATAGACATATCAACCAGTGCAACGGAAGCAAACTCTCTTAATAAGATAAACATGATAATTAAAGAGAGTTCAAGCAACCAACTAAACGAAAGCTCTTTAAAAAGATAAGCATGAAAGTTAAGAGCTAAGCATGATAGTAGCTATTGAAAGACAAAGAACACACACAGCAAGGATAGACATGAAAATTCTATGTTATGTTCTAGGTAGAAGTGGAGCGTGTTTCTCTCCCTCATAAAGAAAGCTGAGTTCCGACTCGTTATGAAAAGCTAAAGGAAATTAAAAGGAAACTAAAAGCAAGACGCTCCAAGCATAGCACATAACACATGAAGTGATTAAAATATAGTGGAACGAAAGACGAACTGATAATGTTGATGGAGAAGGGGATGCACGGGGGCATCCCCAAGCTTAGACGCTTGAGTCTCCTTGAATATTTCTTGGGGGTGCATGGGGGCATCCCCAAGCTTGAGCGTTTGACACTCCTGAATCTTTTTATCATCTTCCCTCGCACACTTGAAAACTCACTTCATATATAACTCATCATAATCTGATTAGCGAGGTTAGTACCCATAATAAAATAATTGTACCTTGCTGGAAATAAAGATATTCTTGAAGTTCTACTGTTTCTCAAGATTGCCAAAAGGTTTTTGCAAAGAAAAAGCAAGCTCTAGGTTTGCAAAATGAAGGAAAGGCAAAACAGGACAGAATCTGTGAAAAACAGAACAGCAGGTAGTAATTGATTTTTCCGGGGCACTTCTGCAACTCTAATCAAAAAACTAAGAACAGACGCACGAAAGACAATTATATAGAGCACGCTGTCGAAAAAATTCAGACCAAAAAGATGATCTGGTGATTTTATACGATTTTTTCTATCCAAGGACAGAATCTGTTTCCTGGACAGCACGTCACAACTTTTGAACTTTCTTGCAATCAGAGGCTACACTTGGCACAAAATTGAAAAGAAAAGATACAATGATGATGCTACAGTAGTAACAACATCAAGACACAACAAAAACAAAATAAAATTTATTCATTGGGCTGCCTCCCAAAAGCGCTTTCTTTTATGCCTTTAAGCTAGGCATAATGCATAGAGTTCAAGTTTTATCAAGAGTAAAAGAATAGCCAGCCCGTATAACGGACTCAAAAGGTAACTTAATCTTCTTTCGAGGGAAGTGTTCTGTCAGGACCCCGATCCTAAGTCACACCGATCTAGCTGTAACACGTCATATCACTTTGCGGCCTCACGCACGGTAACCCCACGGGTGCCACCTTACCTGGCCCGGAACCGTTTGCGCATTTTGGCACACGTATATGACAGTGTCGCTAGCATCCATATGACAGAGAACCCGGGCCGACATGGCTAGTTATAAACAAAAGTGGCACTAGATTACAGAGACAGGCATCCATGACCCAGCAACGAACGTGTCGGTCATCAACGTATAACCCAAGTCGTAGCAAGCTACATGGACTTAAAGGAACAACGCGTGACATTTCCACTAAGGGACAGACACAGGAACGAAGAAGGACACATGCCGGCCAGCCTACGTGTTCCGAGCAGTAGCAAGCTACCAAGGCTCATTGGAATCACTAGGAGGCATTTCCCTGTAAGGTAGGCTACCAAAGGAAAACAACTAGGTGTCGGATCCCACACATACCAAGCATTTCAACCATACACACAATATGCTCAATATGTGCAAATACAACATTGCATCACAATAGAACTCTATGACTCAAAGTACTTTATTTAAGAGGCTCCAAGAGCCATACATAACATATCCATACAGGTAGGGGTCACATGACCCAACACTCAAGTCATACAGTCATACAAGCACAAGCGGAAGCTACATGTCTGAGTACAGACAACTTAGAAAATAAAACAGGCTTGGTGTAGCCTGACTATCTACAAGGCCCTTCACAAGCTCGAGATCTCCGTCTGGGTGTCAAGCTACTCGTCGACGTCAACGTCTATGTACAACCCGTCAGCAGGGGCAGGGTTGTCCTCTGCAACAGTTATTAAGCAAACATGAGTACAAAGGTACTCGGCAAGTCTTACCACAGAACCTATCATACATGCAACATTATCAAAGGGGGTAGTGGAGTTCATAGCAGAAAGCCAGCTTTGACTCTTGGCTAACCTATACTACAACTCTCAACAGATTGCAAGATGTTATTACGAACACGAGTCCTCTAATCACCACAACAATACACTACCGAGGATCCTCTTCCGTCATCCTACGGAAGGGCCATCCACGGTACTCACACTTATCTTGAGGCTTTTAGTAGAATCCATCAACTTGTCTATGAACTGTAAGAGTAACCAAGTAGTCCGTACCGCGAACAACGGCTATTCGAATAGATTGTTAACCCTGCAGGGGTGTACCTCTTCACACACGCTTCCACCACTTATCGCCGTTTACTCGACATGTACTCGGCAACCTTCAAGCGGAAGCCCAGCGAGGGTGTCGGCCACGACATGACTAACTACTCAAGTCTCTCGTCCAGGTTTATCGCCTATTTGGGTTCCATCCGTGGGGAGATCCGGCCGGGGAGTCGCTCACGGCCCCAAACGATGTGTACAGGGTTCCCGAGTCACCAAACGGGCAACCGGTGCACCGTGCCACGTACCTGTCGCATCACAACCCACCCCGAGGGTCAGCGCTGTGCACGACCTCCAGTAAGCTATAAACACCAGAAACTAGTTGCAACTCCTCGACAGAGATCGAGGGTAATTAATAAGCCGAGAGGGTCCATTGGTTTCGGGCCCAATGCATGGTAGTAACTGGAACTTGAACCACACATACAGTTCTCGGGTCCTATGTACGGTTCCAATGAAACAACCCACCATGTACTCCTACATGGCCTTTCATCGATACCTTTACCAAGCGTATTCCACACTTCCTTCTCTTTATCGGTATGATCATTTCACTCTGATCCATCACCCAGATGAACCAGACCAGACACAACTCTAAGCGTAGCAGGCAACATAAACAAATAGCATGGTGGATCACACATCACATGGCTCAATCAACTCCTACACATGCTAGTGGGTTTCAACTATTTACTGTGGCAATGACAGGTCATGCAAGGGAATAGGGTTTAACTACCGGAGCAAGTAGCAGTTCACACACTATTGCCTTAATGCAGTAAAAGAGAGCAGGAGCGAGAAGATTGGGTTTGTATCGGAATGATCAATGATTGCTTGCCTGACAAAGTGGTTGTCGGGTACTGCTCTTCAGCTGGATACGCAGCAGTATCCTCGGGAGCAGGACCTAACACAGAGAATACCGGCGATACAATCATTAAACAAACAAATGCAACAATATGATGCATGCTCATGACATGGCAAGATGCATGTGTGTTGGGCTAATGCAACTAAAACCAGAAGGGTTTGAGCTTATTTAAATCAAAGATTCAAATTGGCATTTTAACTAATATTTAAATAAGTGCATTATCATGTTTTAATGTATACAGCAAGGTTAACTTGCTCAAACATGCATGAAACCAGTGCCATTGGAAAGATTGGATTTTTATGATCATTTTTCATATATAAATCTTTTCCATCTGAGCTACTGTTGAATTTATATGATTTTTTGAAGTTTAGGCATTTTCTGGAATTTCCTGAATTATTTTTAAATCTAAAAATCCCAGAAAATCCTTTACTGCGTCAGCATGACATCATGCTGACGTCAGTCAGTCAACAGGAGCTAGTCCAAGTCAAACCTGACATGTGGGACCCACTGGTCAGTGTCACAGTTAACTAATTAACTAATTAGAATTAATTTAACACCTAAACTAGATTTGACTTGCAGGCAGGGCCCACACGTCAGTGACCCAGGGGGGTCAAACCCGTGGTCAAACAAGTCAAACTCGTCGGCGAAGTGACGCCGGCGAGGCCAGACACGGCGGCGTGCTTCGGAAAACGCCACAGGGCACGGTTCGAGCTGTGGTTGGGCGCGTTGGAAAGCCCTTGCTGTTGCGCGTCGGATGGTGGTGGTCGCCGGACCTGTGGTGGCCGGAGACGACGGCAACAAGCTCAACGGCGGCGACCGGCGTCGGGTGTGTGTGGGGACGCGGCTACGGTGGCCTAGGCGATGCGTGCGTGGTACCTAGCTTGTCTACGTGCTGCGGCGAGCGAGATGGACATGTGCCAGTGACCAAATGGTCACCGGAGCATCGCCGGCGGCGAGCACGGTGGCGGTGGGTTTCGGTGATCAACGGAGCGGCATCTACACGGCGCAAACGAAGCAAAAGAAGGGGGGAAACTGCGTAGGAGCTCACTGCGGTGCTAACGAGCTTGACGGAGATGTCGGGGACGCGCTGTAGCTTCTCAATCGACGGCGAGGTGCTCCGGCGATCCGAGGAAGGGGACGACGGCGTGGAGACGTTGCAGGGCTCCCGGCGATCCGTGGCTCAGCGAGGAGGTAGAGGGCGTCGCGGCGAAACTTTTGGACACGGTCACGGGTCGAGGGGGAGGATCTAGGTGCGGCAACAGCGAGCGGCGGCAACGGGCGGCTCGATGGTGAGAGAGGAGAGAGCCAGGGGAGGCGACGGGGACGAGGGGAAAGTGCGAGAGGGGTCGGGGCAGCTGCGTGGCGTCGCGGGGAGTCTTCCAGGCGTCGGGGATGCAGGCAGGCAGCCTGGAGGAGGCCGGCCGACTGGCGCGAGGAGGAAGGCGACAGAACGAGGCTGTGGGCTGGGCCGGCCTGCTACAGTGCTGGGCCCGAGGTAAGTCTTTTCTCTCTTTTTCTTTTCTTTCCTATTTCTTTTTCTGTTTCATTTGTTTTGCAACTTTGTTTAATTAATAAAAATGCTAGAACATTTTTATAACTCATGAAACTTGTCATGCCCACTGTATATAATATGAACAGTATGGAACATTATAGTTTATGATTATTTGAGCATTTAAATTATTTTATAGCATTTAAATGCCCAAATTCAAATAACATATGATTTAATCCAGAGACCTTGGATGTCCTAGAAAATTGTGCACCATTTTTAGCAAAGGTTTGAGACCAAGGCAGAAATGATGAACAGTTTTGAAGGGCATTTTGGGTACATTGGAAAATATTTTATCAAACCCTAGTTGTTAGAAGAGGGGTGCTGGGGTTTCTGTCATTCCCATTTCAAGTTTCTTTGATAAGTAAACATGATGCACACTCTAGCTAGCCCTAATGCAAAAGCTAAACTAGGGATGTGACAACTCACCCCCACTTAAAAGAATCGCGTCCCGAGATTCGGGTTCCTCCGGAAAGAGGGTGGGGTACTCAAGTCGAAGACGATCCTCCCTTTCCCAAGTAGCTTCACTCTCGGAATGATGTGACTATTGAACCTTGAGAAACTTGATATTGTGGCGTCGAGTGGTGCGCTCGGTTTGATCAAGAATACGAACGGGGTATTCTCGATAAGTGAGATTGTCCTGGAGATCAAGCGTTTCGTGGTCCATTCCGCGGATAGGATCCGAGAAGCAACGCCTGAGTTGAGAAACGTGGAACACGTCATGAACTCTGGATAGGTGCGGAGGTAGTTCCAATTGGTAGGCAACTTCTCCTCGTTTGGCAAGAATGCGAAAAGGACCGATGTAACGAGGGGCCAATTTGCCTTTGATACCGAAGCGATGGGTTCCCTTAAGAGGAGTAACCCGAAGGTAAGCCTTATCGCCGACTTCAAAAGTCACAACCTTATGATGACTATCATATTGGCTCTTCTGGCGAGACTGGGCTGTTTTCAATCTCTCACAAACGATGCGAACTTGCTCTTCTGCTTCCTGGATCATATCCGGGCCAAAGAATTGTCTTTCCCCGGTTTCTGACCAGTTAAGAGGTGTTCGACACCTTCGTCCATATAGAACTTCGAAGGGAGCTTTACCCAAGCTGGCTTGATAACTATTGTTATAAGCGAATTCGGCAAATGGAAGACACTTTTCCCATTCCATACCGAAAGAAATGACAGAGGCTCGAAGCATGTCTTCCAGAATTTGATTGACTCGTTCCACTTGACCACTTGACTGGGGATGGAAGGCAGTACTGAAAGAGAGATGAGTTCCCATTGCATTCTGGAAACTTTCCCAAAATCGTGAAGTGAAAAGACTTCCACGGTCTGAGTTAATCTCCAACGGCACACCATGAAGTGATACTATTCGAGAGACATACAAGTCTGCTAGCTGGCTAGCGGTAATACTCTCTCGAACAGGCAGGAAATGAGCTACTTTAGAGAGGCGGTCGATAACAACGAAGATAGCATTATTCCCTTTCCTGGTCCTGGGAAATCCGGTAATGAAGTCCATACCGACTTTGTCCCATTTCCATTCAGGAATAGCTAAAGGTTGAAGGGTGCCAGCAGGCCGTTGATGCTCTGCTTTAACTCGATGACAAACGTCGCAGTTAGCAATGAATTGAGCGATTTCTCTCTTCATCCTAGTCCACCAGAATCTCTGACGTAGGTCCTGATACATTTTGGTATTACCGGGATGAATTGTGAGAGGAGATTCATGAGCCTCCTTAAGGATCAAACGTCTCAGGTTTCGTACTTTAGGAACCACTAAACGGTTGCTAAAGAATACAACTCCTTGGTCATCAATTGAGAAACATCCCGCAACTCCTTGTTCTTCTTAATACGGGAAATTCCCGGATCAACCTTCTGTGCTTTGATGACCTGATCCGTAAGGTTAGGTTCCGCCACCAAGGTGGAAAGGAATCCTCGAGGAACAATGTGAAGGTTAAGCTTACGAAATTCCTCGTGGAGAAGTGGTTGCCCTTGTTGTAACATCAAGTTGTTACAATAAGACTTACGACTTAGTGCATCAGCCATGACATTGGCCTTCCCAGGGGTGTAAGTGATTCCTAAGTCGTAATATGTGAGCAATTCAACCCAACGTCTTTGCCTGAGATTTAGATCCGGTTGGGTGAAGATATACTTCAAGCTTTGATGATCAGTGAAGATTTCACAGCGATTACCAAGGAGGTAATGTCGCCATGTTTTGAGTGCATGGACTACAACTGCAAGCTCTAGATCATGAGTAGGATAGTTATCCTCATGTGGACGCAACTGTCGAGATGCGTATGCAATCACTTGACGATCTTGCATGAGTATGCAACCTAGTCCTTGTCGCGAGGCGTCACAATAGATTATAAAATCCTTGGAAAAGTCTGGTGGTACCAGTACAGGTGCAGATGTCAGGCGTCTTTTCAGTTCCTGAAAACTGGACTCGCACTGTGGGGTCCACTCAAACTTTTTATCTTTCTTGAGGAGTTCAGTTAGAGGTTTAGCAACCTTGGAGAAATTCTCGACGAAGCGTCGGCAATAGCTTGCTAGGCCAAGAAAACTCCTAACTTGCTTGACCGATTCAGGGGGAGTCCAATCAAGGACGGCTTGAACTCGCTCGGGATTGACATCAATACCCTTGCCAGAGATCACATGACCTAGATAGGTTACTTCCGGCAACCAAAATTCACATTTAGAGAATTTGGCATAAAGGCGGTGCTCTCGAAGTTTCGTCAATACCAGCCTTAAATGCTCGGCATGATCTTTCTTGTTCTTGGAATAGATGAGTATATCATCGAGGTATACCACGACGAATTTATCCAAGTACTCCATGAATATAGAATTCATTAGCCGGGAGAAGGTGGCTGGGGCATTGGTTAATCCGAAGGACATGACGGTTGATGTCTACACACGCTTCTACTCTTGTAGACTATGTTGGGCCTCCAAGCGCAGAGGTTTGTAGGACAACAGCAATTTCCCTCAAGTGGATGACCTAAGGTTTATCGAACTCAGGGAAGTAGAGGTTGAAGATGGTCTCTCTCAAGCAACCCTGCAACTAAGATACAAGAAGTCTCTTGTGTCCCCAACACACCTAATACAACTAGGAGTTGTATAGGTGCACTAGTTCGGCGAAGAGATGGTAAAATATGGATGATAGGAGTGGCAAAGCAAAGTAATATAAATCTGTAATAAAAAGTGCAGCAAGTAAACAAGTGGTAAACGTGAGCACAAATGGTATTGCAATGGTGGAAACAAGGCCTAGGGTTCATACATTCACTAGTGGCAACTCCCAACAACATTAACATAATCGAATCACATGATATTTCCCATAAAACATGCAAAGGGGACACACTCGGAGGTCATTCCTTCGTGGTCAAGAGAGGACGAGAATTATGTAGGGCTACAAAAGCTCACCTCAAAGTTCGTAGTTCTCAATCTAAGGATTTCCCAATGTCACCGCGGCCATCCAAAGAGAGTCCCACAATCACCACAACATATCTAAAGGATAGTCAAAGACAAGCACCAAGAGACTCTCAATCTTCAATCAACACACAAGAGAGGAAATCACTCATGAAAATATTGTTCTAATCCATGTCCAATAGACCGCTGTCACCTTGGTCTCGGGGATTATACTAGATAAAGACAAGTGAGTACATCAATCCAATACATAGAGGAAGGGGAAATATCATGGGATCACCCTAGATTAACATAGCCTATGATCACAACGAAGATCACATCATGGGAGAGAGAATTGACCACATAGCTACTGGTAAGAACCTCAGCCCCGAGGAGGAACTACTCCCGCATCATGGAGGGAGGAAGCAACGTCGATGGAGATGAATCCGGGGGCACTTCCCCGTCCCGGCAGGGTGCCGGCGCAGGAATTCTGGTCCCCCGAAGCTTGATGGCGATGGCGGCGGAGATCGGAATCGCGTCTGGAGAAAAGGGGTCCGGAATCAGGGTTTCCTCGACACGCTTTAAATATATGTCAAAGGGGGGCATCGGAGGTGCCTCGGGGGGCCCAGGCGCCCCCCCGGCGCGGCCCAGGGGGGGGGGGCGCCGCCAGGGCGCCTGGTGCCCTGGTGGCTCCCCCCGGCTATACTTCGGGCGCAAGGTAGGTTCTGGAACGCTGATTTTTTATATAATATTTCTGGATTTTTCCTGACAGTTCTCGTAATGTGAAAACCTGAAATACAAAAACAGCCGAAAACAGAAACTGGCACTGGGGTGCACTGGATTAGTAGGTTAGTCCAAATATGATCAAAAGTGTATGGAAGTGTATAAATATCATAGCAATATCACCCAAAAGTGGCATGGAGCAAGCAGAAATTATAGATACGTTTTGGACGTATCAACATCCCCAAGCTTAATTCCTGCTCGTCCTCGAGTAGGTAAATGATAACAAGAATAATTTCTGTGGTGACATGCTATTAACCATATAGGACTTTTATAGTCATATGACAAAAGCTTACTGAGACAATGATTCTATAGTAATTAAGTTGCCTCATGAGAAAATCACAAAGGACTGAAAGTTTTACAATATGAAACTGAAACATCAAAAAGATTTGCAATGACCATGATGTGCAAATATGATAAAGTGATATCTAGCTTGCCCCCTTTAGTGAAGCAAAACATAAATGCAGGGGCACCTTCAAGGTTTAAGTGATGACTAGATACAATGATTTCAAAATAAACGATATCACAATCATGCAAAAGACAATGCTACTTTGGAACAATGCACATTACACTTAGAATGACAATCATGCTCTCAGTAGTTGGTGCTTGAAGAAAGAAGGTGGAGACTCAACTTAAAAGTAAAAGAATGGTTATGTGCTAGAGCTTTTTTTATTTTGAAAACATAGAAGCAATTTTGTCAACGGTAGTAGTACTTCATATGTGTCATGCATAAGACATCCTATAAGTTGCAAGCCTCATGCATCGAATACCAATAGTGCTCGCACCTTGTCCTAATTAGCTCGGATTTCCATGGGTTATCATTGCATTACATATGTTTCAACCAAGTGTCACAAAGGGGTACCTCTATGCCACCTGTACAAAGGTCCAAGGAGATAAATCGCATTTGATTTCTCGTTTTTGAAAGATCTCAACTTGAGGACATCCATACCGGGACAACATAGAAAATAGATAATGGACTCCTCTTTAATGCATAAGCATATTCTCATAAGAGATTGAGGATTAATGTCCAAGCTAAAACTTCCACCATGATACATGGCTTTGGTTGGCGGCCCAATGTTCTTCTCTAACAATATGCATACTCATTCAACCCATGGCAAATCACCCTTACTTCAGACAAGACGAACATGTATAGCAACTCACATGATATTCAACAAAAGTGTGACAGTTGATGGCGTCCCAGAAACATGGTTACCGCTCAGCAAGCAACTTATAAGAAATAAAATACATAGGCAACATATTGTTTACCACAATAGTTTTTAAGCTACTTTCCCATGAGCTATGTATTGCAAAGTTAGTCTGCTTAGTACATGTGGAGGTTAGCAAAAGACTGGGAGCGACCAACTAAGAGAGCAATGACGGTCATAATCATGCAGAGCGACAAAGCAACATTGAATCAGGCATGGTAGTTATATCGCTACTCAGAAATAAAAGATCATCAAGGCTTGACAGACTTTCTTTATAGTCTTAAATATGCGTGAGCATACGCCAAGTCAATCAAAATAAATTCTTGAAGGAAGATATTACTAAACCATACCACATCATAGGCAAACAAATCAAGTTGGTACTCCAATAACACATTGGGAATCCCCCAGCTATTTGAGACTAACCATAAAAAAACCTGAACTACTAAGCGCCATTATGCACGTAGCATCTTTATCATAGACATATCAACCAATGCAACGGAAGCAAACTCTCTTAATAAGGTGAGCATGGTAATTAAAGAGAGTTTAAGCTACCAACTAAACAAAAGCTCTTTTAAAAAAGATAAGCATGAATACTAAGAGCAGAGAATGATAGTAGCTATTAAAAGACAAAGAACACACACAACAAAGATAGTCATAAAAATTATATGTTATGTTCTAGGTAGAAGTGGAGCGTGTTTCTCTCCCACATAAAGAACGCTGAGTTCCGACTCGTTATGAAAAACTAAAATGAAAACTAAAAACAAGACGCTCCAAGCATAGCACATAACACATGAAGTGATAAAAATATAGCGGAACGAAAGACGAACTGATAATGTTGATGGAGAAGGGGATGCACGGGGGCATCCCCAAGCTTAGACGCTTGAGTCTCCTTGAATATTTCTAGGGGGTGCACGGGGGCATCCCCAAGCTTGAGCGCTTGACACTCCTGAATCTTTTTATCATCTTCCCTCGCACACTTGAAAACTCCCTTCATACATAACTCATCATAATCTGATTAGCGAGGTTAGTACCCATAATAAAATAATTATACCTTGCTGGAAATAAAGATATTCTTGAAGGTCTACTGTTTCTCAAGATTGCCAAAAGGTTTTTGCAAAGAAAAAGCAAGCTCTTGGTTTGCAAAATGAAGGAAAAGCAAAACAGGACAGAATCTGTGAAAAACAGAACAGCAGGTAGTAATTGATTTGTTCGGGGCACTTCTGCAACTCTAATCAAAAAACTCAGAACAGACGCACGAAAGACAATTATATAGAGCACGCTGGCGAAACAATTCAGACCAAAAAGATGATCTGGTGATTTTATACGAATTTTTCTATCCAAGGACAGAATCTGTTTCCTGGACAACACGTCACAACTATTGAACTTTCTTGCAATCAGAGGCTAAACTTGGCACAAAGCTGAAAAATGAAGATACAATGATATTGCTACAATAGTAACAAACATCAAGACCACTAAAACTGAAAGTAAACATAACAAGGGTTGTCTCCCTAGAGCTCTTTCTTTATAGCCATAAAGATAGGCTTAAGACTTTAATGATGCTCTCGTAGGAATAAGAGCTGAAGAACAAAAGAGAGCATCAAGAAGCAAATACCAAACACATTTAAGCCTAACATGCTTCCTATGCATAGGAATATTGCAATAGAATAATTCATTGAAGCACAAAGTGACTAGCATAGGAAGGCAAAACAAGCATAACTTCAAAATATTCACCATAAAGAGAGGAAACTTCTTATTATTAAGATATTTAGAACCAAGTCTCCCTCTCTCATTATAAATTTCAGTGGCATCATGGATGAACTCAACAATATAACCATCACGTAAAGCATTGTTACCATGATCCACATGCAAAAAGGTACTCTTACTCTCCACATAAGCATAATCTTTCTCATTGGTAATAGTGGGAGTAGGACTATCATAAACAACTTGAACACTATAGATTAATTGTGTATTAGGAGGGTGGTGTTCAACAAGGGAGTAATTCCCTCCAAGATTATGACAAGTTTCATAAGGATAATTTCTCCTTATGTCATAGGTACCTTTATAATCACTATAGATTGGAGTTATAACATCATCATAGTAGAGAAGAGCATTATCATTGCTAGCAACTATATTTGTAATCATGTTGTCTTTATTCTTACTAGAAAAAGAATTATCAATTATCACATCACTAGTGGGTAAAGGATTTGCAATCCTATCATCCCCAAGCTTAGAGCTTCCCATATCATCACTTTCAGAGTTGGTACCAAAAAGATTTTCAAGATCATAAGTAGCATTATCATCATTTTCCCAATCACAATAAGTAACATGCATATCATAATCAAAATCATCTTCAATAGTACCTACGGACGTATCATCAAGATGATAATTAAGGCAATAAACTTCACCTTCTTCTTTAAACTTACAATCGTTAGGATAAAAGTTTATGGGAGGAATATGCTCAGGCCAGGTTGATACCCATTCTTCTTCTTTCTTGCTCCTTTTCCTCCTCCTCTTCTTTTTCTTCTTCTTAACCTTAGGAGGGAGTGGTTGGAGATGAAGCTTCTCCACATATCCTGGTTTATCATTAGAAACAATAGGGGAAACTTGGGAGAAACTCTCCTTTTTATTAGCAGAAATATAAGAGACATTTTTATACTTTGGTAAAGTTCCCTCCTTTATAATCTTACCTATGTAATCATTTTCATGGCAATTAACAACACAATAGAGATGGCAATTTTGCAAAGTGTTTTTTATTCCTATAGCATTTACATCTAGCCATGAAGTCTTTTCTGATAACTCTTCACACATCAAAAATAACATAAGCTCATCATAAAGATCAGAGGTGATCATGTTATCACACAACCGGTTAACAGTTATGTTTTGAAAGTTCATGCATTGAAAATTAAAGTGACCCTCTATACGGCAAAGTTCACAAGTAAAAGGATAAAGGTCACACAATTCTCTAGCAATTTCATTTAAATCTCTGACCCAAGTGATTGTTCTTTCATGCTTATGTTGCTTACAATACTTCTCTTCTTCAATCATAGGCCTTTCACAAGGTCTATCCACTCCACAAAAATTAACATGCTTATATAAAACTTCATTTTTAGGAATTGGATCATGCATGTTGCAATCATCATGAACAATTTCATTTTCTTTGCAAGTCTCTTTAAAAGGTTTATGATACTTGATCCAATCCTCCTTAGGCATATTAAGATGTGAAGCAAAAGATTTGAGGAAATCAACAAGGAGTTGAGAATCAAGCCCAAACTTAGCACTAAACTTATTAAAACTTGTAGTTTCAACAAAGGACTTAATGCAATCATACTCATAAATTATACCTGACTCTTTACCTTTGTCGATCTCCCAATCTTCAGTGTTGCGTTGAATTCTTTCAAGGAGTTCCCATTTAGCATCAATCTTTTTGTTTGTGAAAGAACCCATAGAGGAAGCGTCAAGCAAATCTTTATCCTGTCGAGAAAGCCTCGCATAGAAATTAGTAATAATCGTATCTTTGGGGAGCCCATGGTCAGGACATTTTAACATTAACATTTTCAGTCTCCCCCAAGCTTGAGCTATGCTCTCTCCGTCATGAGGATAAAAATTATAAACATAATTCCTATTCTCATGGACTTCATGAAGAGGATAAAACTTGGAGTAAAAGAGAGACTGGATCTCTTCCCACTCCAGCAGGTGAGAGTCATTTAGTAGCCTATACCATTCCAATGCTTTTCCTTTAAGTGACAAGGCAAATAATTTCCTCATGACAAACTCCCTCGATACACCTGCAAGCTTAAATAATGAACATAGTTGTGACAAATATAGCAAGTGTTCACCGGGATGTCTGTCTCCTGCATAACGATTAGCCAAAACATAATCGATAATACCAGCTGGTATTTTATAGGGCACAATTTTAGTAGGGGGAGGAGCAACCACCACAGGTGTGGGGCGTCTTCCCGCAAGCAACGATCCAATAGCACGGTTTTCCATAAACATAACTAGTGAAATAAAAACAAGAAACAAAAAGATTTAATTGCAAGATCTAAAGATATACCTTCAAGCGCTCACCTCCCCGGCAACGGCGCCAGAAATAGCTTGATGTCTACACACACTTCTACTCTTGTAGACTATGTTGGGCCTCCAAGCGCAGAGGTTTGTAGAACAGCAGCAATTTCCCTCAAGTGGATGACCTAAGGTTTATCGAACTCAGGGAAGTAGAGGTTCAAGATGGTCTCTCTCAAGCAACCCTGCAACTAAGATACAAGAAGTCTCTTGTGTCCCCAACACACCTAATACAACTAGGAGTTGTATAGGTGCACTAGTTCGGCGAAGAGATGGTAAAATATGGATGATAGGAGTGGCAAAGCAAAGTAATATAAATCTGTAATAAAAAGTGCAGCAAGTAAACAAGTGGTAAACGTGAGCAGAAATGGTATTGCAATGGTGGAAACAAGGCCTAGGGTTCATACATTCACTAGTGGCAACTCCCAACAACATTAACATAATCGAATCACATGATATTTCCCATAAAACATGCAAAGGGGACACACTCGGAGGTCATTCCTTCGTGGTCAAGAGAGGACGAGAATTATGTAGGGCTACAAAAGCTCACCTCAAAGTTCGTAGTTCTCAATCTAAGGATTTCCCAATGTCACCGCGGCCATCCAAAGAGAGTCCCACAATCACCACAACATATCTAAAGGATAGTCAAAGACAAGCACCAAGAGACTCTCAATCTTCAATCAACACACAAGAGAGGAAATAACTCATGAAAATATTGTTCTAATCCATGTCCAATAGACCGCTGTCACCTTGGTCTCGGGGATTATACTAGATAAAGACAAGTGAGTACATCAATCCAATACATAGAGGAAGGGGAAATATCATGGGATCACCCTAGATTAACATAGCCTATGATCACAACGAAGATCACATCATGGGAGAGAGAATTGACCACATAGCTACTGGTAAGAACCTCAGCCCCGAGGAGGAACTACTCCCCCATCATGGAGGGAGGAAGCAACGTCGATGGAGATGAATCCGGGGGCACTTCACCGTCCCGGCAGGGTGCCGGCGCAGGAATTCTGGTCCCCCGAAGCTTGATGGCGATGGCGGCGGAGATCGGAATCGTGTCTGGAGAAAAGGGGTCCGGAATCAGGGTTTCCTCGACACGCTTTAAATATATGCCAAAGGGGGGCATCGGAGGTGCCTCGGGGGGCCCAGGCGCCCCCCCGGCGCGGCCCAGGGGGGGCGTCGCCAGGGCGCCTGGGGCCCTGGTGGCCCCCCCCGGCTGTACTTCGGGCGCAAGGTAGGTTCTGGAACGCTGATTTTTTATATAATATTTCTGGTTTTTTCCTGACAGTTCTCGTAATGTGAAAACCTGAAATACAAAAACAGCCGAAAACAGAAAATGGCACTGGGGTGCACTGGATTAGTAGGTTAGTCCAAATATGATCAAAAGTGTATGGAAGTGTATAAATATCATAGCAATATCACCCAAAAGTGCCATGGAGCAAGCAGAAATTATAGATACGTTTTGGACGTATCAACGGTGTACTCATATTGGCCATAATGAGTAACAAAAGCCGTTTTAGGGATGTCCCCGTTCTTGATTTTGATTTGATGGTAACCCAACCTCAAATCCATCTTAGAGAAGACTGAGGATCCAGCGAGCTGATCATACAGGTCGTTGATCCTGGGAAGCGGATACTTGTTCTTTATGGTGACTAGATTGACAGGTCGGTAATCTACAACCATCCGATCCGTTCCATCCTTCTTCTTGACGAAGAGGACGGGGCAAGCCCAAGGGGAAGAACTAGGACGGATGAAACCCTTTTGCAAGGACTCATCGAGTTGTTTCTTTAGCTCAGCTAATTCTAGTGGTGCCATCTTATAAGGTCTCCTAGAGATTGGGACGGTTCCAGGGATAAGATCTATCACAAACTCGACATCTCTGTCAGGTGGAATTCCTGGCAGTTCTTCTGGAAAAACATCCGGAAAGTCACGGACTACCGGGATATCTTCGAGTTCTGGTAGAGGGCTGGCATTAAGAGAGTAGAGCTGACGCTCAGCCATTCGGGTCAAGACATTTACTATCTTGCCGGATGGATGTGTAAGTTGAACGGTCCTAGTGTAGCAATCAATCTTGGCGTAATGAGTTGTCATCCAATCCATACCCAAAATGATGTTTATGTCCGAGGACTTGAGAGCGATTAGGGATGCTAGGAAAACAAGTCTATCGACAAGGATTTCATTTCCATGGCTTACCCTAGAGGTTTGCCACTTTGAACCAGGAGTTTGGATAACCATGGAAGTAGGCATGTCACAAAAAGTCATGTTGTGCAATCGAGCATAGCTCTCAGATATGAACGAATGTGATGCTCCAGTATCGAAAAGAACAGATGCCGGATGGCAGTTAACGAGAAGCGTACCAAGGACGACGTTAGGATCCTCATAAGCTTCCTCGGCAGAGACATAGTTGACATGACCACGTGCAGTGGGGATTGGCTTGACATAATTCACCTTGCCGGTTCGCTTACCATGGCCAACGGGTTTTCCTGGTTGGTTCTGGGGACACTCACGCATGTAATGCCCCGGTTCTGCACACTTGAAGCATGTCACAGTGCCAGTGCGTGGAGCAAAGTTGGAAGGTGGTCCTCCATAGGTCTTAGCAGGTGCAAACTGTTGAGTTGGGCGAGGCGCCTCATAGGATGGCCTCGGTGTGTACTTGGGTGGCAGAGCAGTGTTAGGAACCCACACACGACGCTTGTGAGAGCCAGAGCCGGATGAGGAACCAAAGTCTCGAGTATGCTTGCGGGTGGCCTCGAAGTCGGTCTGGCCCGTTTCAGCACTGATAGCCTTGTTTACCAACTTCTGGAAGGAAGTGCACTCGTGCAGACGTAGATCTCGGCGGAGTTCAGGGCTGAGTCCCTTGCGGAACCTCGCCTGCTTCTTGGCATCGGTGGATACTTCCTCAGGTGCATAGCGTGCCAAGTTGCCAAACTCGCGACTATAGCCATCCACAGTTAAACGGCCCTGGGTGAAATTGCAGAATTCCTCCCACTTGCGATCCATGAGACCTTCCGGAATGTGATGTTCATGGTATGCCTCACTGAACTCAACCCAAGTGGTGATTTGGCCAGCAGGACGCATAGCTTCAAAGTTTTCCCACCAAAGACTGGCAGGGCCCTCCAGATGGTAGGCAGCGTAGGTAACCTTGTCAGCTTCAGCCACACGGGCAGAGTGTAGCTTATGGGTGATACTACGCAGCCAGTCATCCGCATCCAGAGGTTCAGTGGAGTGATGGAACTTCGGTGGACACATCTTGATAAATTCATTGATTGACACCATGTCATTCCTTTGACGGAACCCAGTGTTCTGCTCTATACGTTCCAGCAGACGGTTGGTCTCTCTCTTGTTCCGTTCTGCCTCGAGCATAACTTCCGCCAAGGAGGGTGGCTGGGGCAGATTCCCATCTCTAGCCCCACTAGCCTCACCCTACTCCTGAGCAGCAGGAGTGTTGTGAGTGTTGACCATCCTAGGAAAACAAAACAACGGTTTAGACAAGGATGGCAAAAATTTGACATAGAAGTGCAGAATGTAATGGATGACATGGAATGCAGAGATGTTCATCCGTACGACATGGTAATATAGAAACTGCTATATATACACCAGTGGTCATACACACCATACATAGTTTAGTACAAGCCAAGGCTAAAGTACAACTGCGGTGAAAGACGATACATCCCATCAGAGGCATTCCAAGCTCCTATACATTATTTAACTACACCTCCGGAACTCAGTACACACTAATTCATATTCCACAAGACGCGCAGGACTGGGAATACAACTACTACAATACTACTACTACCACGGTCTAGCTCAGACATTCCCGTAGTAATCTTCGTAAAGATTACCACCGTAGGCTGGGAGTGGAACAGACGGATCTTGAAACTCGCGAGCGCTCGAAGGCTGTGGACCATAGGGACATGGATGTGGCCTCGGTCCCGTTGCTGGTGGTAACCGACGCCCACGTGGAGGTGTAATACCCCCAACGTCCCGCCAATCCATGCGATCAGGCAGACGAGTCCGCACGGGGTACAAATCCCGCATGTCCAGATATCCAGCGTGCACAGCAGGTGCAAGCCATGTCAAAGTAGTCCAGTGGGCAGCTCGAGTGTTATACAGCTCCATTCGGAGGGCACGGACCTCACGGTCCCTATCCTCCAGCATCTGAACAGTAGTCTGAAGCAGTGGCTCTTCATGAGCAGCATCAGTATACAGACCAGTGTAGTAGCCTTCCTCTCCGGGAAGTGAGGCTGGCATGTAACAGAACTCAGTGTTCAGCAACAGGGCATGCCTAGCCCGAAGAATGGTCATCATCGAATAGGCGGCATCCTGCACTGCCATCTCGATGGTAACCCCGAGTCCATAAGACCAATGGATGGGGCCATTAGCTCCAGGATATGAGGGGTATATCCGTACTGTGCATAAATACTGACTCTGATTGAAATCCCGGTACTGTTCCTCCACGGTGTACTCAGGATACCTGCGATAACCGGTCTCAGTCAGCACACGGACTAGCATGGCCGTGTGACCGGGAACATTGATGCACCGAGTCAAACGAACCACTTGGTGAGGGATGCGGCCAGACATCTGAAACACGAAGTAATGCAAAGGCATTAGTGTTTCTGGAAGAAATCGGGCAGCATAACAACTGTAAATGCTCAAACAAAGATTTGAGACATCATACAAATGATAGCATAGCCACTCAACAATTCCATATCAAGGTTCCGGGTCCAACAATCATCATACTAAAAGGATAGAAACTGAACTGAGGCTTGAAACCAACAATCCTAAGAGTCTACGGATTAGTAACACGTGAACCTAGTAAGGATAAGAGGCCTAGTCCTAAATCCCCGTAGAAAGAATAGACTGACTCAGATCAGAAGGGCATAAGGTAAAGGAGTAAAAAGAGCCTTACGTTCCCTTCCACAATCAATTCCCCTACATATAACTAAGAATTTTTCTAGACTCAACATCGACCAGTTTGGCTTGAGAAACCTACAGGCAGTCCAGCTCTGATGCCAACGCTGTCAGGACCCCGATCCTAAGTCACACCGATCTAGCTGTAACACGTCATATCACTTTGCAGCCTCACGCACGGTAACCCCACGGGTGCCACCTTACCTGGCCCGGGACCGTTTGCGCATTTTGGCACACGTATATGACAGTGTCGCTAGCATCCATATGACAGAGAACCCGGGCCGACATGGCTAGTTATAAAACCAAAAGTGGCACTAGATTATAGAGACATGCATCCATGACCCAGCAACAAACGTGTCGGTCATCAACGTATGAACCCAAGTCGTAGCAAGCTACATGGACTTAAAGGAACAACGCGTGACATTTCCCCTAAGGGACAGACACAGGAACGAAGAAGGACACATGCCGGCCAGCCTACGTGTTCCGAGCAGTAGCAAGCTACCAAGGCTCATTGGAATCACTAGGAGGCATTTCCCTGTAAGGTAGGCTACCAAAGGAAAACAACTAGGTGTCGGATCCCACACATACCAAGCATTTCAACCATACACACAATATGCTCAATATGTGCAAATACAACATTGCATCACAACAAAACTCTATGACTCAAAGTACTTTATTTAAGAGGCTCCAAGAGCCATACATAACATATCCATACAGGTAGGGGTCACATGACCCAACACTCAAGTCATACAGTCATACAAGCACAAGCGGAAGCTACATGTCTGAGTACAGACAACTTAGAAAATAAAACAGGCTTGGTGTAGCCTGACTATCTACAAGGCCCTTCACAAGCTCCAGATCTCCGTCTGGGTGTCAAGCTACTCGTCGACGTCAACGTCTATGTAGAACCCGTCAGCAGGGACAGGGTTCTCCTCTGCAACAGTTATTAAGCAAACATGAGTACAAAGGTACTCAGCAAGTCTTACCATAGAACCTATCATACATGCAACATTATCAAAGGGGGTAGTGGAGTTCATAGCAGAAAGCCAGCTTTGACTCTTAGCTAACCTATACTACAACTCTCAACAGATTGCAAGATGTTATTACGAACACGAGTCCTCTAATCACCACAACAATACACTACCGAGGATCCTCTTCCGTCATCCTACGGAAGGGCCATCCACGGTACTCACACTTATCTTGAGGCTTTTAGTAGAATCCATCAACTTGTCTATGAACTGTAAGAGTAACCAAGTAGTCCGTACCGCGAACAACGGCTATTCGAATAGATTGTTAACCCTGCAGGGGTGTACCTCTTCACACACGCTTCCACCACTTATCGCCGTTTACTCGACATGTACTCGGCAACCTTCAAGCGGAAGCCCAGAGAGGGCGTCGGCCACGACCTGACTAGCTACTCAAGTCTCTCGTCCAGGTTTATCGCCTATTTGGGTTCCATCCGTGGGGAGGCCCGGCCGGGGTGTCGCTCACGGCCCCAAACGATGTGTACAGGGTTCCCGAGTCACCAAACGGGCAACCGGTACACCGTGCCACGTACCTTGCGCATCACAACCCACCCCGAGGGTCAGCGCTGTGCACGACCTCCAGTAAGCTATAAACACCAGAAACTAGTTGCAACTCCTGGACAAAGATCGAGGGTAATTAATAAGCCGAGAGGGTCCATTGGTTTCGGGCCCAATGCATGGTAGTAACTGGAACTTGAACCACACATACAGATCTCGGGTCCTATGTACGGTTCCAATGAAACAACCCACCATGTACTCCTACATGGCCTTTCATCGATACCTTTACCAAGCGTATTCCACACTTCCTTCTCTTTATCGGTATGATCATTTCACTCTGATCCATCACCCAGATGAACCAGACCAGACACAACTCTAAGCATAGCAGGCAACATAAACAAATAGCATGGTGGATCACACATCACATGGCTCAATCAACTCCTACACATGCTAGTGGGTTTCAACTATTTACTGTGGCAATGAAAGGTCATGCAAGGGAATAGGGTTCAACTACCGCAGCAAGTAGCAGTTCACACGCTGTTGCCTTAATGCAGTAAAAGAGAGCAGGAGCGAGAAGATTGGGTTTGTATCGGAATGATCAATGATTGCTTGCCTGACAAAGTGATTGTCGGGTACTGCTCTTCAGCTGGATACACAGCAGTATCCTCGGGAGCAGGACCTAACACAGAGAATACCGGCGATACAATCATTAAACAAACAAATGCAACAATATGATGCATGCTCATGACATGGCAAGATGCATGTGTGTTGGGCTAATGCAACTAAAACCAGAAGGGTTTGAGCTTATTTAAATCAAAGATTCAAATTGGCATTTTAACTAATATTTAAATAAGTGCATTATCATGTTTTAATGTATACATCAAGGTTAACTTGATCAAACATGCATGAAACCAGTGCCATTGGAAAGATTGGATTTTTCTGATCATTTTTCATATATAAATCTTTTCCATCTAAGCTACTGTTGAATTTATATGATTTTTTGAAGTTTAGGCATTTTCTGGAATTTCCTGAATTATTTTTAAATCTAAAAATCCCAGAAAATCCTTTACTGCATCAGCATGACATCATGCTGACGTCAGTCAGTCAACAGGAGCTAGTCCAAGTCAAACCTGACATGTGGGACCCACTGGTCAGTGTCACAGTTAACTAATTAACTAATTAGAATTAATTTAACACCTAAACTAGATTTGACTTGCAGGCAGGGCCCACACGTCAGTGACCCAGGGGGGTCAAACCCGTGGTCAAACAAGTCAAACTCGCCGGCGAAGTGACGCCGGCGAGGCCAGACACGGCGGCGTGCTTCGGAAAACGTCCACAGGGCACGGTTCGAGCTGTGGTTGGGCGCGTTGGAAAGCCCTTGCTGTTGCGCGTCGGATGGTGGTGGTCGCCGGACCTGTGGTGGCCGGAGACGACGGCAACAAGCTCAACGGCGGCGACCGGCGTCAGGTGTGTGTGGGGACGCGGCTACGGTGGCCTAGGCGATGCGTGCGTGGTACCTAGCTTGTCTACGTGCTGCGGCGAGCGAGATGGACATGTGCCAGTGACCAAATGGTCACCGGAGCATCGCCGGCGGCGAGCACGGCGGCGGTGAGTTTTGGTGATCAACGGAGCGGCATCTACACGGCGCAAACGAAGCAAAAGAAGGGGGGAAACGGCGTAGGAGCTCACTGCGGTGCTAACGAGCTCGACGGAGAGGTCGGGGACGCGCTGCAGCTTCTCAATCGACGACGAGGTGCTCCGGCGATCCGAGGAAGGGGACGACGGCGTGGAGACGTTGCAGGGCTCCCGGCGATCCGTGGCTCAGCGAGGAGGTAGAGGGCGTCACGGCGAACCTTTTGGACACGGTCACGGGTCGAGGGGGAGGGTCTAGGTGCGGCAACGGCGAGCGGCGGCGACGGGCGGCTCGGTGGTGAGAGAGGAGAGAGCCAGGGGAGGCGACGGGGACGAGGGGAAAGTGCGAGAGGGGTCGGGGCAGCTGCGTGGCGTCGCGGGGAGTCTTCCAGGCGTCGGGGATGTAGGCAGGCAGCCTGGAGGTGGCCGGGCGCGTGCCGGCGCGCGGCGGCCACGCGCGCTGCCGACTGGCGCGAGGAGGAAGGCGACAGAACGAGGCTATGGGCTGGGCCGACCTGCTACAGTGCCGGGCCCGAGGTAAGTCCTTTCTCTCTTTTTCTTTTCTTTCCTATTTCTTTTTCTGTTTCATTTGTTTTGCAACTTTGTTTAATTAATAAAAATGATAGAACATTTTTATAACTCATGAAACTTGTCATGCCCACTGTATATAATATGAACAGTATGGAACATTATAGTTTATGATTATTTGAGCATTTAAATTATTTTATAGCATTTAAATGCCCAAATTCAAATAACATACGATTTAATCCAGAGACCTTGGATGTCCTAGAAAATTGTGTACCATTTTTAGCAAAGGTTTGAGACCAAGGCAGAAATGATGAACATTTTTGAAGGGCATTTTGGGTACATTGGAAAATATTTTATCAAACCCTAGTTGTTAGAAGAGGGGTGCTGGGGTTTCTGTCATTCCCATTTCAAGTTTCTTTGATAAGTAAACATGATGCACACTCTAGCTAGCCCTAATGCAAAAGCTAAAGTAGGGATGTGACATGTTCCATCCCTTTCTTGAGAGGAAACTGGAATTTTATATTACCCTCTTTCATGTCAATGATAGCACCAACGGTGCGTAGAAAAGGACGTCCCAAAATAATTGGACAAGAAGGATCACATTCAATATCCATAATAGTAAAATCAACGGGAACATAATTATCATTGACAACGATAAGAACATCGTCGATCCTCCCCAAAGGTTTCTTTATGGAATAATCAACGAGACGAACACCAAAAGAACAAGAATCATAAGGTTTCAATTTAAGCATATCATATATTCTTTTGGGCATAACAGAGGTACTAGCACCAACATCACATAAAGCATAGCAAGAGAAGTTATTCAACTTAATTTTTATCATAGGATCCCAACCATCTTCTAGCTTTCTAGGTATGGAGGCTTCTACTCTTAGTTTCTCCTCCCTAGCTTTGATAAGAGCATTAGTGATATGCTCTGTGAATGCTAGGTTAATCGTGCTAGTGCGGGGATCTCTAGACATCTTGTGAAGGAAATCAATAACTTCGGTAAGAGTGCAATTGTCAAAATCAAGGTCACTACCATCAAGTAAGGTGGTAGTGGTGTCCTTTAGGTTCACTTGTTTGGTAGTTTTCTATAGTAATAGCATCACCATTAATAGGTCCATCGGGACCAGGAGTGCATTGGGTGCTAAGAGTTTGGATATCCTCAACAACTTGGATAGTAGCAACAATGTGGTGGGTAGGAAGGCTCTTAATTCTATCTTCTTCCTCCCTTAGGGGTGCAACCACTTCGGGTTTAGCTGCCATTTGGTTTATCAAAGTGGCTTGTGTGTGGGACATGTTGGAAACTTGGGTCTCAGTGATAGTGAGCCTAGTCTGGAGGTTAGAAATCTCAATATTTATGCTCTCTAATTATCTACTAATGTTTTGCAAGATAGCAGTATGCTCATTTAATTGCCTCGAGAAGGTTTTGTTTTGTTCATATTGGGTGTGCATGTAATTCTTAGTGGCCTTCTCTATTTCTAGAAGTTTCTCATAGTCAGGCAAGTCTCTATCTTTTTGGGTGTAGTTCTTGGTGATAGGATAAGCATTGTTGTTCCCAAAGGAATTAGAGGGGAATGGTCTAGGATTGCTACCAAAGTTACTCCTATAAGCATTGTTGTTGAAATTGTTTCTAGAGATAAAGTTCACATCTACTTGTTCTTGAGCAATCAAAGAATTTAAAGGAACATCACGAGGATCAATAGAAGATTGCTTCGAAAGTAGAGACATGATCAAGTCAACTTTTTCATTAAGGGAGGAAATCTCCTCGACAGAGTTTACCTTCCTACCTGTTGGAGCGCGTTCGGTGTGCCATTGGGAATAGTTGGTCATCATCTCATCGAGAAGCTTTGTGGCAGCACCAAGTGTAGTTGACATAAAGGTTCCTCCCGCGGCCGAATCTAACAAGTTCCGCGAGGTAAAGTTCAAGCCTGCATAAAAAGTTTGGATAACCATCCAAGTAGTCAAACCATGAGTAGGGCAGTTCTTGATAAGAGATTTCATACGTTCCCAAGCTTGGGCAACGTGTTCATTATCCAATTGTTTAAAATTCATTATGTTACTTCTTAGTTGGATAATTTTAGCAGGTGGATAGTATTTTCCAATAAAAGCATCTTTGCACTTGTCCCATGAATCTATGCTATTTCTAGGCAAAGACTGAAACCAAATTTTAGCTCCTCCTCTCAAGGAGAAAGGAAAAAGCTTAAGCTTAACAATATTACCATCTATTTCTTGGTACTTTTGCATATCACAAAGTTCAACAAAATTGTTCAAGTGTAAAGCAGCATCATCTCCAGCACCGGAGAATTGATCTTTCATGACTAAGTTCAGTAAAGCAGGTTTAATTTCATATGAAGATGCTGAAGTGGCAGGTGTAGTGATAGGTGTGCTGATAAAGTCATCGTTGTTGTGACTAGTGAAGTCACACAACTTGGTGTTCTCAGTGGAACCCATAGTAGCAAGCAAGCAAGATAACTATTTTTGTGATTTTCGATAAAAGGTACTAAAGCAAAACTGAAAGGTAAACTAACAAGACTAAAAGCAAAGGTAAAAGATAGCGTGCAACTCCCCTATCCTGAAGAGTGGAGTCCCCGGCAACGGCGCCAGAAATTGCTTTGCTAGGTGGCTTCTCACCCCTCGTTGGTTACCCCAAGTGGAAGGTTTGAGATGCAGTGTAGCAGAAGTTTTCCCTTGGCAATACCAAGGATCGATTTCCCAGAGACTCCCAGTTTCAACAAGAAGGTGTCAACTGCTAACAGCGCCGGATATTAGCAATCAACGTGGACCTACACACAGATACAAATAACTTTGCTCCCAACGAGTACAGAGAGGTTGTCAATCCCTCCGGCCTTGTAGTTTACAAAGGATCAAACGCAAGTGATAATAGTGATAGGTATAATTGCAATAGTAAGTAAAAAGCAGAAAGTAAATAGCGGATGTGATCAATGATGGTAATATGGACCAGAGTCTCATGATGTTCACTAGTGATGTCTCTCTCCCAAAAGACGATAAAACTGCTATGTGAGGTAAACGAATTACAGCTGGGCAATTGACAGGACCAATGCTGACTAAGTTACAAGAAAGGTAGAGGTTCAAAGCATGGGCGGTACGCCGAGGTAAGTAGACCGAAATCCATCTGCATCTACTACTAATCATCCACCTTGAGATATCTATCCAGAACATCTCGCTGGTATTAAGTTGCGAGTCTCACCCATAGTGTAAACTCAAAGCAACAGACAACTGCATTAAAAGAACTTTGCGTAAAGTAAACAATCCTTGCACCCGCGGGCACAAGCACCGTTGTTTTCCCCCTTGTGGAAAAAGCACATCCCCTAGACTCATGTTTCTGTCACTCAAGCTAGTCATCGAGGGGCATGAACCTACAATCAAGCATAACGTTCCCTCTTGGAGTCACTACCTACTACTTGGCCAAAGCAATAAATAACAACGGAGAACATGCAAGAATTACTTACGAACATAAACATAAAAGAGGTGAATCAAATATATTACTCAAACACAATCTGAACATAATCTCATAATCCATCGGATCCCAGCAAACTCATCATAGCAACAGCATAAGGATTACATATGTGCCTCGATCATGTAGGGCAGCTCACGAGGACTAATTAGTGAAGCACAAGAATGGGAGGAGAACATCACATAGCTACTGGTCATGGACCCATGGTCCAAGGGAGACTACTCGCAACTCATCCGGGAGGCGTCCATGGTGGTGGAGAAGCTCCCGGTGGTGATCCTCCCCTCCGGCAGGGTGCCGGGAAGAGTTCTCCTGGTGCTCCCGATCTTAGAAGCGGCGGCGGCGGCGGAACAGAGATGAGATCGCGAAAAAGAGTTTTTTTTTTGATGGTTTCGGGAGACGCTTTAAATATATGCCTAAGGGGGGCATCAGCGGAGCCTCGGGGGGCCCAGGCGCCCCCCCGGCGCGGCCCGGGGGGGGGGGGGGGGG
>LR738711.1:72553316-72566329 GCA_902687465.1 Secale cereale
GGGGCGGGGGGGGGGGGGGGGGGGCGCCGCCAGGGCGCCTGGAGCCCTGGTGGCCCCCCCCGGCTGTACTTCGGGCGCACGGTAGGTTCTGGAACGCTGATTTTTTATAAAAATTTTCTGGATTTTTCCTGGCAGTTCTCGTAACGTGAAAACCTGAAATACAAAAACAGCCGAAAATAGAAACTGGCACTGGGGTGCACTGAGTTAATAGGTTAGTCCAAATATGATCAAAAGTGTATGGAAGTGTATAAATATCATAGCAATATCACCCAAAAGAGGCATGGAGCAAGCAGAAATTATAGATACGTTTTGGACGTATCACTGCCCTCTCCCCCCCACTATATATAGGGGCCAGGGGGGGCGCCAGCCCTGGGAGATCAGATCTCCAGGGGGGTGGCGGCCAGGGGGGTAGACTTGCCCCCCAAGGCATAGGGGGCGCCCCCTCCCCTTAGGGTTTCAACCCTAGGCGCATGGAGGAGGGCCATATGGGTGCGCTAGCCCACCAGGGGCTGGCCCCCTTTCCCTTGCGGCCTAGGAGACCCACCGGGATGGGTGGCCCCACCCGGTGGACCCCCGGGACCCCTCCGATGGTCCCGGGACACTCCCAGTGACCCCCGGAGTTCACCCGATGGCCGAAACTGGACTTCCTATATATCATTCTTTACCTCCGGACCATTCCGAAACTCCTCGTGACGTCCGGGATCTCATCCGGGTCTCCGAAAAACATTCGGGTTTCCATGTGCATGTATCTCTACAACCCTAGCGTCACCGAACCTTAAGTGTGTAGACCCTACGGGTTCGGGAGACACGCAAACATGACCGAGACGACTCTCCGGTCAATAACCAACAGCGGGATCAGGATACCCATGTTGGTTCCCACCTGTTCCTCGATGATATCATCGGATGAACCACTGTGTCAAGCATTCACTCAATCCCGTATGTTATTCCCTTTGTCTATCGGTACGGTACTTGCCCGAGATTCGATCGTCGGTATGCCCGATACCTTGTTCAATCTCGTCATGGCAAGTCTCTTTACTCGTTCCGTAATCCATCATCCCGTGACTAACTCCTTAGTCACCTTGAGCTCATTATGATGATGACTTACCGAGAGGGCCCAGAGGTACCTCTCGGTCATACGGAGTGACAACATCCTAGTCTCGGTTCGTACCAACTCAACAGACACTTTCGGAGATACCCGTTGCGTACCTTTATAGCCACCCAATTACGTTGTGACGTTTGGCACACCCAAAGTATTCCTACGGTATCCGGGATTTGCACAACCTCATGGTATAAGGAATAAATACTTGACACCGGAAAAGCTTAAGCATTACGAACTATACAATCTCGTGCTAGGCTCAGGATTGGTTCTTGTCCATCACATCATTCTCCTAATGATGTGATCCCGTTATCAATGACATCCAATGTCCATGCTCAGGAAACCATGACCATCTGTTGATCAACGAGCTAGTAACTAGAGGCTTACCAGGGACTCATTATGGTCTATATATTCACACATGTATCGCTGTTTCCGTACAATACAATTCAAGCATGAATAACAGACAATTATCATGAACAAGGAAATATATTAATAATACTTTTATTATTGCCTCTAGGGCATATTTCCAACAGTCTCCCACTTGCACTAGAGTCAATAATCTAGTTACATTGTGATGAATCGAACACCCATAGAGTTCTGGTGTTGATCATGTTTTGCCCGTGGAAGAGGTTTAGTCAACGGGTCTGCAACATTCAGATCCGTATGCACTTTACAAATATCTATGTCTCCATCTTGAACATAGTTCCGGATGGAGTTGAAACGGCGCTTGATGTGCTTGGTCTTCTTGTGAAACCTGAACTCCTTGGTAATGGCAATAGCTCCAGTGTTGTCACAGAAGAGAGTCATCGGGCTTGACGCGCTTGGAATGACTCCTAGGTCGGTGATGAACTCCTTCATCCAGACTCCTTCTTGCGCTGCTTCACAAGCAGCTGTGTACTTTGCTTCACATGTAGAATGCGCCACGACGCTCTGCTTGCAACTGCACCAGCTGACTGCTCCACCATTCAAAATATACACGTATCCGGTTTGTGACTTTGAGTCATCCAGATCTGTGTCAAAGCTAGCATCGACGTAACCCTTTACGACGAGCTCTTCTTCACCTCCATAAACGAGAAACATATCCTTAGTCCTTTTCAGGTACTTCAGGATGTTCTTGACCGCTGTCCAGTGTTCCATACCGGGATCACTTTGGTACCTCCCTACCAAACTTATGGCAAGGTTCACATCAGGTCTGGTACACAGCATGGCATACATGATAGAACCTATGGCCGAGGCATAGGGAATGACACTCATCTTTTCTCTATATTCTGCTGTGGTCGGGGACTGAGCCTTGCTCAATCTCATACCTTGCAAAACATGCAAGAACCCCTTCTTGGACTGATCCATATTGAACTTCTTCAATATCTTGTCAAGGTATGTGCTTTGTGAAAGACCAATGAGGCGTCTTGATCTATCTCTATAGATTTTGATGCCTAATATGTAAGCAGCTTCTCCAAGGTCCTTCATTGAAAAACTCTTATTCAAGTAGGCCTTTATACTTTCCAAGAATTCTATATCATTTCCCATCAGCAATATGTCATCCACATATAATATGAGAAATGCTACAGAGCTCCCACTCACTTTCTTGTAGATACAGGCTTCTCCCCAAGTCTGTATAAAGCCAAACGCTTTGATCACATCATTAAAGCGAATATTCCAACTCCGAGATGCTTGCACCAGCCCGTAGATCGAGCGCTGGAGCTTACATACCTTGTTAGCATTCTCTGGATCGACAAAACCTTCCGGCTGCATCATATACAGCTCTTCCTTAAGGAAGCCATTAAGGAATGCCGTTTTGACGTCCATTTGCCATATCTCATAATCATAGAACGCGGCAATTGCTAACATGATCCGGACGGACTTTAGCATCGCTACGGGAGAGAAAGTCTCGTCGTAGTCAATCCCTTGAACTTGTCGATAACCCTTAGCGACAAGCCGAGCCTTATAGATGGTCACATTACCATCCGCGTCTGTCTTCTTCTTAAATATCCATTTATTTTCTATGGCGTGCCTATCATCAGGCAAGTCCACCAAAGTCCATACTTTGTTTTCATACATGGATTCTATCTCGGATATCATGGCTCCAAGCCATTTATTGGAATCCGGGCCCGCCATCGCTTCTTCATAGTTCGAAGGTTCACCGTTGTCTAACAACATGATTCCCATGACAGGGTTGCCGTACCACTCTGGTGCGGAACGTGTCCTTGTGGACCTTCGAAGTTCAGTAGTAACTTGATCTGTATCTTCATGATCATCATCATTGACTTCCTCCCTTGTCGGTGAAGGCACCTCAGGAACAATTTCCTGCGCTGCGCTACTTTCTGGTTCAGGAGGGGTGACTGTCACCTCATCAAGTTCTACTTTCCTCCCACTCACTTCTTTCGAGAGAAACTCTTTCTCCAGAAAGGATCCATTCTTGGCAACAAAGACTTTGCCTTCGGATCTGTGGTAGAAGGTGTACCCAATTGTTTCCTTTGGGTATCCTATGAAGACGCATTTTTCCGATTTGGGTTCGAGCTTCTCAGGCTGAAGTTTCTTGACATAAGCATCGCAACCCCAAACTTTCAGAAACGACAACTTAGGTTTCTTGCCAAACCAAAGTTAATACGGTGTCGTCTCAACGGATTTCGACGGAGCCCTATTTAAAGTGAATGCGGCAGTCTCTAAAGCATAACCCCAAAAAGATAGCGGTAAGTCGGTGAGAGACATCATAGATCGCACCATGTCCAACAGAGTACGATTTCGATGTTCGGACACACCGTTATGCTGAGGTGTTCCGGGCGGTGTCAACTGTGAAACAATTCCACAGTTCCTAAGGTGCGTGCCAAATTCATGACTTAAATATTCACCCCCACGATCCGATCGCAAGAATTTTATTTTTCCGTCACGTTGATTCTCAACCTCATTCTGAAATTCCTTGAACTTTTCAAAGGTCTCAGACTTGTGTTTCATCAAGTAGATATACCCATATCTACTCAGGTCATCTGTGAGGGTGAGAACATAATGATAGCCTCCGCGAGCCTCAACACTCATTGGACCACACACATCGGTATGTATGATTTCCAATAAGTTGGTTGCTCGCTCCATTGTTCCGGAGAACGGAGTCTTGGTCATCTTGCCCAAGAGGCATGGTTTGCACGTGTCAAATGATTCATAATCAAGAGACTCCAGAAGTCCATCAGCATGAAGCTTCTTCATACGTTTGACACCAATATGACCAAGGCGGTAATGCCATAAGTATGTGGGACTATCATTGTCAACTTTACATCTTTTGGCATTCACACTATGAATATGTGTGTCATCATGATCGAGATTCATCAAAAATAAACCATTGACCAGTGGGGCATGACCATAAAACATATCTCTCAAATAAATAGAACAACTATTATTCTCGGATTTAAATGAGTAGCCATCTCGCATCAAACGAGATCCAGATACAATGTTCATGCTCAAAGCTGGTACTAAATAACAATTATTAAGGTTTAAAACTAATCCCGAGGGTAGATGTAGAGGCAGCGTGCCGACGGAGATCACATCGACCTTGGAACCATTCCCGACGCGCATCATCACCTCGTCCTTCGCCAGTCTCCGCTTATTCCACAACTCCTGCTTAGAGTTACAAATATGAGCAACTGCACCGGTATCAAATACCCAGGAGCTACTACGAGCGCTGGTAAGGTACACATCAATAACATGTATATCACATATACCTTTGACGTTGCCGGCCTTCTTGTCCGCTAAGTATTTGGGGCAGTTCCGCTTCCAGTGACCCGTTCCCTTGCAATAAAAGCACTCTGTCTCACGCTTGGGTCCATACTTTGGCTTCTTCCCGACAACTGTTTTACCGGGCGCGGCAACTCCCTTGCCGTCCTTCTTGAAGTTCTTATTACCCTTGCCCTTCTTGAACTTAGTGGTTTTATAGACCATCAACACTTGATGCTGTTTCTTGATCTCCACCTCCGCTGATTTTAGCATTGAATACACCTCGGGAATGGCCATTGAAGTTCAACACAAAGATCTTGTAGCTAGGTGGGAGCGACTGGAGGATTCTGTCAACGACCGCTTCGTCCGGGAGATTCATTCCCAACTGAGACAAGCGGTTGTGCAACCCAGAAATTTTGAGGATGTGCTCACTGACAGAACTGTTTTCCTCCATCTTACAGCTGTAGAATGCGTTGGAGACATCATATCTCTCAACTCGGGCATGAGCCTGGAAAACCATTTTCAGCTCATGGAACATCTCATATGCCCCGTGGTGCTCAAAACGCTTTTGGAGCCCCGATTCTAAGCTGTAGAGCATGCCGCACTGAACCAGGGAGTAATCATCACAACGCGACTGCCAAGCGTTCATAGCATCTTGGTTTGCCGGGGCGGGAGCGTCACCTAGCGGTGCTTCTAGGACATAAGTTTTCTTGGCAGCTATGAGGATGATCCTCAGGTTACGGACCCAGTCCGTATAGTTGCTACCATCGTGTTTCAGCTAGGATTTCTCTAGGAACGCGTTAAAGTTGAGGGTGACATGAGCATGGGCCATTTGATCTACAAGACATATTGTAAAGAATTTTAGACTAAGTTCATGATAATTAAGTTCATCTTAATCAAATTTTAATGAACTCCCACTCAGATTGACATCTCTCTAGTCATCTAAGTGATACATGATCCGAATCGACTAGCCCGTGTCCGATCATCACGTGAGACGGACTAGTTATCAACGGTGAACATCTTCATGTTGATCGTATCTTCTATACGACTCATGTTCGACCTTTCGGTCTTCCGTGTTCCGAGGCCATGTCTGTACATGCTAGGCTCGTCAAGTAAACCCTAAGTGTATTGCGTGTGTAAATCTGGCTTACACCCATTGTATGCGAACGTTAGAGCCTATCACACCCGATCATCACGTGGTGCTTCGGAACAACGATCCTTAGCAACGGTGCACAGTTAGGGGGAACACAATTCTTGAAATTTTAGTGAGAGATCATCTTATTTACTACCGTCGTTCTAAGTAAACAAGATGCATAAACATGATAAACATCACATGCAATCAAATAAAGTGACATGATATGGCCAATATCATCTTGCTCCTTTGATCTCCATCTTCGGGGCACCATGATCATCTTTATCACCGGCTCGACACCATGATCTCCATCATCATGATCTCCATCATCGTGTCTTCATGAAGTCGTCACGCCAACTATTACTTCTACTACTATGGCTAACGTTTAGCAATAAAGTAAAGTAATTACATGGCGTTATTCAGTGACACGCAGGTCATACAATAATCTAGACAACTCCTATGGCTCCTGCCGGTTGTCATTATCATCGACATGCAAGTCGTGATTCCCTATTACAAGAACATGATCAATCTCATACATCACATATATCACATCTTCTTGGCCATACCACATCACATAGCACATGCTGCAAGAACAAGTTAGACGACCTCTAATTGTTGTTGCATGTTTTACGTGGCTTCTATAGGTTTTCTAGCAAGAACGTTTCTTACCTACGCCAAAACCACAACGTAATTTGTCAATTTCTATTTACCCTTCATAAGGACCCTGTTCATCGAATCGGATCCGACTAAGGTGGGAGAGACAGACACCCGCCAGCCACCTTATGCAACTAGTGCATGTCTGTCGGTGGAACCAGTCTCACGTAAGCGTACGTGTAAGGTCGGTCCGGGCCGCTTCATCCCACGATGCCGCCGAATCAAGATTAGACTAGTAACGGCAAGAAAATTGAGCAAACTCAACGCCCACAACTTGTTTGTGTTCTACTCATGCAAGATGCTACGCAAAGACCTAGCTCTGATACCACTGTTGGGGAACGTAGCAGAATTCAAAAATTTTCCTACGCTTCACCAAGATCAATCTAAGGAGTCATCTAGCAATGAGCATAATGGAGTGCATCTACATACCCTTTGTAGATCACGAGCAGAAGCGTTCGAAGGAACGTGGATGAAGTAGTCGTACTCTTCGCGTTCTTCGTCACCGATGATCCCAGCGCCGAACGGACGGCACCTCCGCGTTCAACACACGAACGGTACAGCGACGTCTCCTCCTTCTTGATCCAGCAAGGGGGTAGGAGAGGTTGACGGAGATCCAGCAGCACGATGGCGTGGTGGTGGATGCAACAGGAAATCCTGCAGGGCTTCGCCGGCGCCCTGCGAGAGGAGTAGGAAGTGTGATGGGAGGGGGGAGAGGCGCCAGAGGCTTGGGTGCGGCTGCCCTCTCCCACCGCCCCACTATATATAGGGGCCAGGGGGGGCGCCGGCCCTGGGAGATCAGATCTCCAGGGGGGCGGCGGCCAGGGGGGTAGACTTGCCCCCCCAAGGCATAGGGGGCGCCCCCTCCCCTTAGGGTTTCAACCCTATGCGCATGGAGGGGGGCCCATATGGGTGTGCCAGCCCACCAGGGGCTGCCCCCCTTCCCCTTGCGGTCTAGGGGACCCACCGAGATGGGTGGCCCCACCCGGTGGACCCCCGGGACCCCTCGGTGCTCCCGGGACACTCCCGGTGACCCCCGGAGTTCACCCGATGGCCGAAACTGGACTTCCTATATATCATTCTTTACCTCCGGACCATTCCGGAACTCCTCGTGACGTCCGGAATCTCATCCGGGACTCCGAACAACATTCGGGTTTCCATGTGCATGTATCTCTACAACCCTAGCGTCACCGAACCTTAAGTGTGTAGACCCTACGGGTTCGGGAGAATCGCAGACATGACCGAGACGACTCTCCGGTCAATAACCAACAGCGGGATCTGGATACCCATGTTGGTTCCCACGTGTTCCTCGATGATATCATCGGATGAACCACTGTGTCAAGGATTCACTCAATCCCGTATGTTATTCCCTTTGTCTATCGGTACGGTACTTGCCCGAGATTCGATCGTCGGTATGCCCGATACCTTGTTCAATCTCGTCATGGCAAGTCTCTTTACTCGTTCCATAATCCATCATCCCGTGACTAACTCCTTAGTCACCTTGAGCACATTAGGATGATGTCTTACCGAGAGGGCCCAGAGGTACCTCTCCGTCATACGGAGTGACAGCATCCCAGTCTCGGTTCGTACCAACTCAACAGACACTTTCGGAGATACCCGTTGCGTACCTTTATAGCCACCCAGTTACGTTGTGACGTTTGGCACACCCAAAGTATTCCTACGGTATCAGGGAGTTGCACAACCTCATGGTCTAAGGAATAAATACTTGACACCGGAAAAGCTTAAGCATTACGAACTATACGATCTCGTGCTAGGCTCAGGATTGGGTCTTGTCCATCACATCATTCTCCTAATGATGTGATCCCGTTATCAATGACATCCAATGTCCATGGTCAGGAAACCGTGTCCATCTGTTGATCAACGAGCTAGTAACTAGAGGCTTACCAGGGACTCATTGTGGTCTATATATTCACACATGTATCGATGTTTCCGTACAATACAATTCAAGCATGAATAACAGACAATTATCATGAACAAGGAAATATATTAATAATACTTTTATTATTGCCTCTAGGGCATATTTCCAACAGTCTCCCACTTGCACTAGAGTCAATAATCTAGTTACATTGTGATGAATCGAACACCCATAGAGTTCTGGTGTTGATCATGTTTTGCCCGTGGAAGAGGTTTAGTTAATGGGTCTGCAACATTCAGATCCATGGCAGCGCTCCTTTTTATACCCCCCCCCCCCAACGCTAAATGACCAAAGTACCCCGGTAGGGGCATGGATATCACAGTCTGTTGCCATTGAAATTTTATCCGACAGTCGAGGTTGATCGGGTTAATATCCAACGACCCACAGCGATCTGGATCGAGATCTGACGGCCTGTGTCGCGAGGACATCCCGATCCGACGGTCCAGAATCCAAATGCACGGGAGAGCTCCATTTTACTCTGGACTCTAACAATGGGATAAACAAGCATGTTTATCTTTTTTTTGTTTCATCAGGTTCTCAGACACCAGAGGAAGCACATATGGCCACTCAAAAACTGGATGATCATGACATCAAAAGAGCAACTCATCTCCATTACAACATCATTTGTCATCCTTTCTTGGTCAGCAACACTACTCGGCCTTGCTTGGTCTGCAAAAACATAATTAGTCCTGAGCTATTGCTCAAGTAGACATGCCTTGCATTATCAGATGGATGTAAACATCATCAAATGGCAAGCTATTGTGTGGTTGTGTTCCATTATCGTTGTTTCAAACTTAAGTCATGCAAAATTATGTTGTTGTTATGACCCAAAGATCACTTTTTTATTTTAATTACCCAATAATCTTTGTCACAAAATTATGTTATGGCTGTGCTGAAGCGTTGATGAGATATTGATTTCAAGTCATGCAGAATTATGTAATTGCTATCATGATCTAGAAAGATCACCTTTTTATTTTGATTATCCAATAGTACAAAGGCAATCCTCACATAGTCACATCTGAAACAATATTTGTATGTGCAAGGGAATGTAGGGGATTTGAATGGGAGGAAATATGGGGGATTTGCGGGGATTGGGTGAAGGGGAGGGTATCACCAAATCCCCTGCAATCCCCAACCCCTTGGCGGCCGGAAAAAAGCTTGTGTCGAACAAGGCCCAAGGAACAAATTCTTCACTTGAGTATTTTTGTATTGCTACCTTCTGGAAAATTCCTGAAAGTGAGTACTGTAACACCCCAAATTTTTGAGTTGGTTTTTCTTGCAAACTTTTGGCCTTTTTGAAAGGGTCATTGTTTGATCCTTTCTTTTGCCCTTCTAAAATCCCTCTTTGCCAAAGTTTGTGTGTCTTCTCAAGCTTGGTTTTTGGCCTTGAAGTTCCCCTCTTGTGTTTGGCTCAAGCACAAGTTGAGATTCAAATGGAGTTGTTTGAGTTCACCACTTCTTGTTTTAAGATTCTCAAGTTTGACCTTGACCTATCTCCCCCCCCCCCAACCTTCATCTTGCCATGATCCCAACAGGAACAATCCTCTCCAAGACTCTCTTCACACCATGGGACAAGCATTTCATCAATTCCAGCAAGTTGTGAGCTTATTGGGATTTTTGTCCTATTTATTTCACTTCAAAACAAATTCTGTCTTGTATATTGGACCTTGGTGATTTACAAAGGAGCCACCATTTTCATCTAGTTATTTGACTCCAAACCAACTCTCCTAGATAGTCCTTAGTACCCACAACCTGGATCCATCTTGTTTCACTGGTCTACAGTTCAAAAAATTTCAAATTTCACCTGCTGCAAGTTTGGAACAGATTTGCAAAATTTGGTGAAATTCATATTTATCTTCTTCCAAAAATTCTGTGAAAAATCATGCAGCCTCTAGATACATCAAGAGGCCACTCCACCAAAAATCAGCTCCAGAGACATTGCACAAATACCAGAATCATTTCATCAAACACCTAGCCTGCACTGAACTGTTAGCTGTTAACTGAAACTGTCGACAGTTTAACACTTCGTCAGTTTCGTCAGTTTCGACAGTTGTCGGGCGCGGCGACAAAACTCCGTCTGTATCTCCCTTGGCTCGACGCTGCACTGCAGCTTCTTCTTATCCACGCGCCGCACGGTCGCTTGGCAGCTTCTGGGCGTCGGTGGCGCCCTGGCCCGACCGCGCCGGCGACTGCCACGGCCACAGCGCCGCCCGTGGCGGCTGACAGACGCAACGCCGCAGCTCCACGCCGTTTCGCGCTGCCCAGACCACCCCAGTGCCCCGCGTGTCCTTCTCCACAGCCAGTGCACGCCTGGCACGCCGTTGCCGTGGCCTGGCACGCGCAGAGCATCGTTTCTGCCGCCGACGTGCCGCACGGCCGTTCCGTCGGTGACAGGTCGTAACACCACCTCTACTGCTAGGCTAGGCGTGGGAATGGAACCACAACAGCTCCTGGAAGATGCTCAAGCTCCTAACCCCGCCGTCCGACCACTGCAGCGCCGTAATTGGCTCGCCGGACTTATCCATTCGCGGCAGCCACCTCGAGCCGCCTATAAAAGGCACCCCCGAGCTCGTGCTCGAGCACACACGCCTCCACTACGTCCCTAGACCGCGCCCAACCTCTGGAAGAGCCCCGAGAGGCTTTTCTTCCCCGGCTCCGGCCAACTACCTCCGCCTCGGGCTCCAGCTCCGTTCACTCCGGTGAGGGCTCCTCCGCCGCCGTGAGCTTGAACGTAGTACCCTAGCACCCACCTAGTCCTAACCCCCAGCCCAATTTCTCTCCAGAAACCTTCCCCGACGAGGTCCACGAACACCCGAGCCGCCGTCCGCCGGAGATAAGCTCGCCGTCGACGTGGGACTCGCCGGCACCCAACTCCACCACCGTTCGATGCGGAAGACCACGGTGGAGCCATAGGTACCACTCCCCTCCCCTATCTCGCCGTGGATCGACGCCGGCGATCACCGTAGCACCGGCGCCGGCGCGGCTCTGTTTCTTTTTTTCAAACTTGACAGGTGGGGTCCCTCTGTCAGTCTCTCACATCTCCCCCTCGAACCGTTTTCTGTTGGCGTATTTAAGCAAAGTGCGTTTTCCCTCTGCGGGTAACGTACTGCGTACCGGTTCGCTTTGTCATTTTCTGTTCTAGCCCCTGGATCCTTTCTGTTTCATTACAGATAGGTCCCTAGACAGAAACCTTAATATCTTTTAAACTAAAAATGATTTTGAGTTGATTCTTTTTCTGTCCACCTTGGATTTCTGTCTAGTTTTTTGTCATATTTTTGTGGAAATATTTTGAGCAACTTTATTTGCACGCGCGGTATTTATGTTAGTATATATTTTTGTTTGAATACATAGATACCGGAGGCCGTGACGGAGACGCGAATCACGCTGAGTTAGGCTCCGACTTTTCAGAACCAGGCAAGCATGTTTGAACTCTTGATATGATGAGTGTGTTGCATGTTTGCTCGAGTAGCTCGTTCATAAGCATGATTTTGTGAGCATATGTGTATGGCATATTTCATGCAAGTGATGCTTCGGGTGAGTCCCGAAGAAGAACGTTGAACCACCTCGATCATATGGTGATATGATGGGGTGGAATGCTGGTATTGTTGGAGCATGCCAGTAGTTGGTCAACTCAGTATCAACGGAGATCATGTAATGATTCCGTTCGTCTCCTTTTCAGTACTATCATAGGCCGTCCGTTGGGATTACGGTCTAGTCGGTTGTAAACCACTTTCCGAGTACACACCAAGTAGAGGGGCCGGGATGAGGGTTCCATGGCCCTGGATTAAAGCCCGTCATCCGGTCAGGGGGCATGGGTGTTTCCGGTTGGGACCGAGAGGGGGGCACCCCTTAGAGCGCGCATATATAAATTTGATCCCATGCTATTCGAGGTTGTAGCCTCCCCGTCTTAAAGTTTTCCGTGAATGTCGTCGCGGGTGATTCCGGACGACAGGATGTTAAATGGGTGTGTACTGGTTAGTTGAGTTTCTACTAAAACACCGTAGACGGGGCTAGCCCGTGTGGCTAGTGGAACCCGTTGGCTATGAGTTATTAGTACAAGCTCTGCAGAGTTAAATTCCTTCAGTAACCATGTTTATGGCCTAGGGTCAATATTCTCGTCAACCCGGTGACCGTCTTTAGTATAATCTTGTGAGTAGCTAAAATAGTGTTATCATCCAGTTCATTTGGTAAATCAACTCACCACTATCTCTGTATTGATTTTACTTTCCGGAGTATTTCATCATCATATACTGTTATTTATAAGCCCTTTATGTGATGTCGCTTAGACGCCCGACTGTGGCATTCTTGTCATTTAATTATGTTATAAGCCCTTTATGTGATGTCGCTTAGACGTCCGACTGTAGCATTCTTGTTATTTACTTTAGTTATAAGCCCTTTATGTGATGTCGCTCAGACGTCCGACTGTGGCATTCTTTTATTTATAAGCCCTTTATGTGATGTCGCTCAGACGTCCGACTGTGGCACTCTTTTATTTT
>LR738711.1:72566458-72613699 GCA_902687465.1 Secale cereale
ATTTTATAAGCCCTTTATGTGATATCGCTCAGACATCCGACTGTGGCATTCTTTTATTTATAAGCCCTTTATGTGATGTCGCTCAGATGTCCGACTGTGGCATTCTTTTTATTTATAAGCCCTTTATGTGACGTCGCTTAGACGTCCGACTGTGGCATTCTTGTTATTTATTTTTGTTATAAGCCCTTTTTATGGTGTCGCTCAGACGCCCGACTGTGGCCTGTTATCATTTATTATTTTCCTACGAGGCGTCACCCAGACCCTCGTTTGGTCCCATTTTTTTATCTTTTGGATTTGGGGAGGTTTATCGCCCGACTTCCAGTCTTTACTTTCAGTGCATTCATACTTTGTTCCGGTCGCATTTTTGCTGGAACACTCATATGCATTCATGTTGGCATTTGTTATATCTTAAGTCCGAACTGTCTTGCGAGTACATTCAAAGTACTCACCTGGCTTGTTGATTTGGCCAGATGTGGACAAAGGCGATCTCATGGATGAGGAGTTCGATAGCGAGTCCGACGCTTAGAGGAGTCCCAGTCAGTCTCTTGCGATCCTGGAGTTGATCACTGTTTTATAATCGCTTCCGCCTACCACCAAATAAATTCATCGGGTCTCACTCCGTCACTCGATGAATTGTAAAATATTGGAGTCACATCACCCACTTCACTGTGACATATTCCACCGCCTTTTATTACGAGTCAGTAGTATGCCACCCTGCCTTGTGTCATATCCGCCTCTATGTAATATATTGGCGCGCTTGTAATAAAATTTGTTGAGTCACCTCTAGCTCAACCTTGTATAATATCCAGTGTACTGGAAATTCTGTATCAAGGAATTGTCTGCCAGCAGGAATTCATTCCTC
Source organism: Secale cereale (assembly GCA_902687465.1). Classification (NCBI taxonomy): domain Eukaryota; kingdom Viridiplantae; phylum Streptophyta; class Magnoliopsida; order Poales; family Poaceae; genus Secale; species Secale cereale. Next base: position 72,567,321 of record LR738711.1, read on the forward strand.
GCCGGTTTAATAAAGAGACCAGTCTTCCGGTAATTATTTTTACTAGAGGACCGGTCGCGACAAGTACCAATAGCAGCAACTAGTCCAGCATTCAACATTCAATATTCAGTATTCAGTATAATTGTGTCATCAGCAACATTCAGTATTCAGTTTCGCTTTAATTCAGTTTTGCTTTACAATCAAACACGGAGTCATTCAACATCCAGCATGTAGTGTTCTCCAGCATTCAGTACTTCCTGGAACAAATAATTCTTCACTAGAGTATTTGTGTATTGCTTTAAACCAATGTTGAGGATAACGCTTATCGTTATTGTCTCGGACAGCTGTGGATTAGAGATTAATCGGAAATCAGCCGATTAATCGATTTTATTGGTTGACTATTAATTGGCCATTTTTTGCAAATCCCAGGTTCCCAACACTAAAATATGCCATATTCAACACCAAAATAATATTGGATATAAGTGTTACCTTGATTCCTATCCTTTGAATCCTTGTATAATGACGAAAAAACAGGACAACATTACATAATGCGTAACAAGGTCCACAAAATGCAAATAAACATAGTTTTTGCAAACATAGTGCTATGAATAGGCCTGATTTATCTTTAGATTCCCGATAAATCACTTGTCATAGCGATAAATCTGCCCAAAAGATAAATGGTGAAGATAAGGCATAATCTTATCGCTCACCCCAAGAATAGCGATAAATTGGACGATAAATCGCCGAATCGGAAGATTTCTTGAACAGTGCTTTAAACTGAAGTGATTGTTCAGAAAGCAAACCAAAAAAGAAGAAGCTAAGGAACAAATTCTTCACTTGACTATTTTTGTATTACTACTTTCTGGATAATTCCTGAAAGTGAGTACCAATAGCATCAACTAATCCAGCATTCAACATTCAATATTCAGTATTCAGTATAATTGTTTTATCAGCAACATTCAATATAATTGTGTTATCAGCAACATTCAGTATTCAATTTCGCTTTAATTTAGTTTTGCTTTACAATCAAACATGGAGGCATTCAACATCCAGCCTGTAGTGTTCTCCAGCATTCAGTACTTCCTGGAACAAATAATTCTTCATTGAAGTATTTGTGTATTGCTTTAAACAAAAGTGATTGTTCAGAAAGCAAACCAAAAAAGAAGAAGCTAAGGAACAAATTCTTCACTTGAGTATTTTTGTATTGCTACTTTCTGGATAATTCCTGAAAGTGAGTACCAGTAGCAGCAAGTAGTCTAGCAATCAGCATTCAATATACAATATTCAGTATAATTGTGTTATCAGCAACAAACAGTATTCAATTTCACTTTAGTTCAGTTTTTCTTTACAATCAAACACGCAGACATTAAACATCCAGCATGTAGTGTTCTCCAGCATTCAGTGACTAGGGAGTATTATCATCAGCAGCAGCAACAGAGGCGCGGGCGGCGGCATGGAATACCAGCAGCAGCAACAGAGGCAGGGGTGGGCGCAGCCGTCGGAGCATGACCAGCGTGGAGTGGAAGACCCTGGCATTGGAGGAGAGGTTGAGCAGGGCAAACATGTCGACGAAGACACGGTGCCGCGACGGCGGCCAGAATTGTCCATGGCGAAGGAAACCGAGGTGGACGAAATCAAGGACCCAATCGTTTATTTTGTGCTTCTTGGCATGATTTAGAGGGAGGTGACTGCAGGAGCAATCCCGCCGCTCAGGTAGGCGAGGGCACAACCATGGCGGCTGCGCAGGCGGGCGTCTCCATTGTGGTCCTGCGCGTCTCCTCCGTGATGACGTAGGTCGTCTGCTGCACAGGTGGCTGGGTCCTGTGAAGCGCGGAGACTCTAGCTGGGTGCCGGGCGACGGGGGAGGAAGACGGGGGATGGTGGCCAGAGCCAGAGACGGTGGAGAACCGAGGAAGGAGACAGGGGCGTTTTTTCAAATGATTTGAAAGTATCAAGATGAGTTTGCAAAATGCATAGTGTACAGCACGTAAGTAGGAAAAGGACTCCATGTATGCAGATGGAGAGAGGGTAGCCGATCGTAAATACATACAGTGTTCAAACAAAATTCAGTTTGCGTATTTATATTTGCTAGCTGAAGGGAGTAGTTCACAATGGACATGCATGCTGTTTCGCTAGGAGACTCTATGTACCGTGCACTCATGCACTCTGAGGTACCATCGTGTAATAATACGAAAATTTGGAAGTCTAAGATTCCACTAAAAGTGAAAAATTTTATGTACTATCTTCGTAGGGGAGTTGTGTTAACCAAAGACAACCTCGCACGGCGCAACTGGCCAGGGAGTAAAAAGTGTTTTTTTTGTATTCATGACGAGACAATCAAACACCTCTTTTTCCAATGCAGTTTTGCCCGTTCTACGTGGTCAGTCATCCAAATAGCGTCAAATTTGTATCCGCCCACAAGTGTTGCCAATATTTTTGGTCATTGGTTGGACGGTATTACAAATACGTTCAAAATGCTAATTAGGGTGGGAGCGTATGCCTTAATTTGGTCGCTCTGGCTATATAGAAATGATCTGGTTTTTAATGACAAAAATGCCTCTCCTCTCCAGGTTATTTTTCGGTGTACGCACTTGTTACGTACGTGGTCTATGCTACAACGGCCGGAGTACCAACCGCTGTTCACGACGGTGTGTACGCGATTGGAGCAGGTGGCTACGGAGGTTTTTTTCCAACATGGGTGGCAGCATAATCTACGGATCGACCCACCACCCCCATCGACATAGGCATAGTGCCGGCCTATAGGGCTCTACTATTACCGATTTGTTGGGTTTTTTATTTCATGATTTTTTGTCAGATTTCTGAATTTGGCTGTGTGCATCCTAGTTATGCAGAGGCCGGGTGTTACTCATAATGCTTTGTATCCGCTTGATGCTACATTTTGAGATAATAAAGTCGCCCATTATCGAAAAAAGGAGATTGTTGAGTATAACACACATCTGTCGCATCTCGCAGACAAGTACGTGAGCTCACTCAGAATTTTGGCCGACATGTGATGCCACGGTGTATGCAATGCATGTATCCAATCACATCCACACATAGAAAAATTTTATAAGACCGCTCATGGCAATGTGATCCTCCTAGTTTCATGTCATATGCGCCGATGGGATTGTGGTTGGCACGATTTTTGGGTAGTCTCCCTTGGCGACGGACAACCCTGCAACACTTCTCTGATCTTACCACGACGTTGATCAGGCCTAAACACAGAAAGCACGTTTCCCATAAAAGTTAAACATGTTGTGCATGCACAACATGCATTTTTCATGTGAAGAGAAAGAGAAACAATAACACAATGAATTGGGTGCAGGGTGTCAGTAATTTATACTCATGACTAAGTACATGGTTAAGGGATGATCTAGGCTGGCATTCTGATGCTATATATAGTCTATCGCATAGTGTACATCTCCTTCATAACAAATAGTAGTAGCAAATCACCTGGGTATACTTTGAGATGGATGCATGTAGCCCGGACTGGTTGCTTATCTTTTGATTAATTTTTCCTTCTCTCAAAACCATTATATATCATTAGCCTTGTACAAACCTGCCATCTATATGAGATGTCGGAGTGAAACAAATAAGCCAGGTGTTTTCCCCTACGAGCAGCATGAAACAAACGATCCAACCATGGTGGGAGGCTGGTGTGTCATTCCTATCATCAAATTCATCTACCGGCAATGGTGTGATGATAGGACGTCATCCGTGGCATGTGTCGATGAATTTCAGCAGCGACCCCGGGTGCTACAATGACTGCTCACCGTCTGATCTCCCAGTATAGGACTCCTTTTTTATCAATTAGCAAGTAAATCAAGCAAGCAAAGCTTTGTATCATGCTCCCACGATCCTAAAATTCATTTGTACAAGAAGATCAATGAGAAGTCCCGGGTAGACTACTGATAAATTAAGCATGACATCAGCTAAATAAACTGTCCTTGTAAATCTGTGAATCGAACATCAACGAAATCAAAACCGAGCTTCGAACATAGGGAATTGCGTCAAAGGATAAGTTAGTTCGGCATGAATATTAAACAGGTGTGTCCTTGCCGACGTTGTAATAGCTTACGATATGCAAACCAATTGTATCCTTCCCCACAACATTTCCTCCTGGTTGATTGGTGCAGCGGCACAGATACCTATCAAAGAGTCGACACACGAGTACCCCATCTCCCAACACAGCCACATGCCGAGGAGGTCTAGTACAATCAATGAGGATGTTGTAGCGCTTTTCTCATTGTGGCGCGGTCAAGTCGATGCATATCCACATGTCAAGGGATTGGTAGAATCGGCTTACGCTTGCTGTCATGCACAGCTCCTGTCGCAGCTCCGACAAGGTGGATGCCACATGTTTGAACAATGACCAGCAAGGAGGTGGACCAACAATGTTGAACGTTTTATTGGGTTTTCTTAGGTCACACAAACACACACGAACTGGAGGTGGTAGATGATACACACACTTTGGGCACCACAACGTATTGTGCCTTATCTCTGGTATGTCTTCTCAACTCACACTAACATAGCTGATTACAATCCTTTTAAATAGAGGCACACACGTACTATACTGCTGCTGATCTCCTCTCCACTAGCCGACAGCTTAGGCCACTAACAGGTATGGAGCTTGGTCAAGCAACGCTACACACGTACATGCATGCAACATCCCATTCTATCTTAAACGTGACTATCTCAACTAACTAAACACACTCAACTTGCATGCGCACACGGATTACAACTCCACGTGCACACACTGCGGCAGCCTCACGTCTCAAACTAGACTATGTGTATGACTCACAAATTCAAATAATCTAAACCTAGCACTAATAACAAGATTAGTCCCAACACGTTTCGCCGGTCAACCTTAACCAGAGAAAACCAAACGGACCAAAGTGTGATCGGTAATCAAGATCATGGACTCCTTGAAGAAGGTAGCCGTCTGTGGCCTTTTGACGTGGCATGTGAGGGCTGTGCCATCGTCTCGTACATACTTGGCCAACTGTCGGGCCGGGCCGGGCCGACCAAAGGCTGACGCAAAAAACGGGCCCGAGTCCGGCCCGGCCCGGCCATCGGGCCTAAAAATCGGGCCCGAGCACGGCCCATTTATGCTAATAGCCCGCAGGGCCTCTGGCCGGGCTTCTTCGTTAATGCGTGAATATGACAGGCCCGGGCTCGGCCGAGCTGACAGGCTTGAAATCTAGGCCCGAGCCCGGCCCATGGACAAGGTCGGGCCTGGCCGGGCCAGGGTTTTTTGGGCCGGCCGGGCCGGGCTGCCTATGGCCAGGTCAAGTCTCATACCAGGACGGAAATTTGCTTCTAATGGTGAACTCATCCACATGGGGTGATGGGCCGTAGCCGGTCACCGAGGTGGGGTCAGGCTTGGATCGTTGGTAAAAACGGACGATCTTGTTGGCATTCAAGTGAGGTTCGCGGCCAAAGGAGCGGTGCATAGGCAGGACACGGCACTCGGCTGGGTTTAGCACCCAACCTGCATACTCGGTGCCCACAAGCACCAGCCCATCGCAGTGCAGGAGGCTGGGATCCGAATCCGATTGCACGGGGTACGACCGGACGGGCATGAGGTGCACGAGGTCCGTCGCGGTGTCTTACGGGTGATCCTCCTCCCACCGGTAGTCGGTAGAGGCCCGCCATGGCGACAGTGTACGCGTCGCTGCCGCTGTGTAAATTGTTGCCGGCAACTGGGGTATAGATCCGTGGGGCAAGGAGCAATCTCAGATCCGTCATGTGCCAGTGGAGGTGCGCGTGATGGAAGGAGTCCTCGGAGATGGTGCTGTGCCAGGCCTTACAAACGCTTTTCAACAGTAGAAGCGTGCTGTCGGGAAGCTGGAGCAGGATGTCCGTAACGAGGTCGTGCGGGTGTGCAGCGTCGGCCTCTTGCATGCCTTATCCTGCCTCTTGGCTGCTGGTTCCCCCGTGTCGTATATCCCTACATATTGCGCTCGCGACTTTACTCTGGTCCGTTTTTTCAGCCTGACCTTTTATGCCAGTTTTCTATAAAAATAATTACCACTCTTTAGAGGTTCAGTAAATAATAAGTTTGTCCCAAAGAGGCGTCAGACAGTGGCAAGGTCATCCAAAAATAGAAACACTGCAGGCTGCCATTCTCCTGAGCGGAGATGTTCGCGGGAGGGCCCCGAAGCATAGCCCAGAAGTAGCAGAAACCAGAAGCTTCCGAGACAAAGTTTGATGATCAAGTATCTACGCTTGCCTTGTCCCACATTAATCTTTATCTAATCTTTACCTAATAATAAAGAAAATTGGGCTTCTGTTCGTATGTATATAATAATAAATACAATCTACCTCCAACTGCATATTCAAGCATGTATATAAACCATCATTTTTTCAAAAAGTATAGGTTACAAGCATATATTAAGAAAAAATGTTGTAGAGGTGTACAAAATTTATAGTCCCTCCGTCCCAAAATAAGTGTCCTATAAAATTGAGACACTTATTTTGGGGGGGGGGGGGGGGGTTCATGGGAGGAGACAACAAATAAATTATTTTACGCTATTAAATGCATCAAGCTCAACATATATTTAGATTTGTAACACGCTCCTCTTCGCTACCCTTACTATCCTACCAATATGCCCCTTGTGCCAACATAGAAATGTTTATAATAGCACCAAAACAGACGGACAGTCATATTAATCACCCGTGATCAAGACATAGAAATCCTAAATCTATGTTTATTTAAGAGAAGATGACCCTGTTTATAATTTCATATACGTAAACAGGAGGCGTGTTAATATAATCAACTTCTCAAATGAGTTAGTTAAAGGATTGCATTGAAGGAAACAAATGTTTGCATATTAATTACTTGTGAGGTCAAATGAAGTTTGACTTCTTTTGCAGGTTGCATCTTCACCTCTTCACTGAAAGGTAAACTAATATTTTTCAACGACACAGATGCTCCTTACGCTATGGAGTTCACATAATTTCAAGAAATATTAAATAATCATTACGGTCAACAACTTTTTTATGTCAGTTGATCTCTAACTTGTCAACAAGACTGTAAATACCAAATTATTGAATGATTCCAATGAATAATTTGATTATTTGACCAAATTAGTGCCAATTGCTGCTACATTATGTGAGTTAGCCGACATAACAATCTGCTATCAAATTTCTCAGCCGCCGATTACTGCAAAATCTGGAGCAGTCATGTTGACAATTCATCAAAGCTTGAGGTGGAACAAAATAATGAGATAGCCACACCTGGTGCATCCATCCTTGGAGCAGGACATAAGTGTGCCCTCCCATGGTGTTGGCACGTGTACTTCTTCGTACATTGAACAGACCGGATGCATACTGTGGCAAGGAGCAGGTGGTACCATGTCGGATCTGAAATAGGCCGCAGCTAGGGATATCACTCAGTTTAATCATGCATTCTTGGTCTGAACTCTCCTCGGTCAACTGTTCAAGAAGAACAAGTTTGGAAAGTAAAGGGAAGTACAAAGAGGATAAACCACATTAAGGAGTAGCATATAGTGAAGATCTACAAGGTAGAAAAACCTATAAGAATGCATGAATGACTGCTAGAAAAAATTAACAAATGTGTTACGTTGTGTATTCTTTTTAAAGAGGAAATATTGAAACAAATTAAAACTCACAAAAATAGTTAAGAATTTCTCGTCTTGTTTTCTCCAAAATCAATGGTTAGATTCCACATCGTTGATCAGCAATCCAAATATTATAAAAAAAATTTACTTCACAAAGGGAAATAAAACTATCCGTAACAAGGTCTATTCAGTTTGAAGGAAGTTTCGGAATAAGGCTTATTGATAATATCGTATTTTGTAACCATCCAGAAAAATAACAAAGTAAAAAAGAGTCCTTAGAACTTAACAAGGCCAACATACCTGAAATAGAGCATGTTTCATCCACGAGCAGGTGAGAGAAACAAGGACACTTCCATATTTCATACAAAATTGAATTTATTTGAAACTTTGAAACATCCCTTTTGAATTATTTTTTCTTAAATACCTGGCTCCAAGGAGCCCGGGAACCAAAAATTTGCGCTCAGTTTTTCAGCACTTTGATGTGCATACAAAAGAAATAACGAAAACCGTGTGCAGACTACATACCGTATACCTGTTAATTATTCTCCATAGCAAACCCTAATTTTTTTTTCTCAATAGCAGAGCCGGATACTATAGACCTTGGCGTCCTTGGTTATCTGTATCAGACGTACGCCTTTTCCTGCTCCACATCTGCCAAATTCAGAGTAGGATACTGTATCAACCGGTGTGCATCTATTTCTATCTTAAAGACGACAAGATAGAGATATAGCAATAGGAATATTTAAGGATTGACTACTTGATTAATAGTTTTTTTTAAGATTTTTTGCATGATTAATTGTAGCTAGTTAAATATTAATTGTACCTAGTTACAAGGTATAAAGAACTCTTTTTATTAAGATGTGGTATCCACAACAAAAGGGAAACAAAGACGTACTATTATGCATCTGAATGTTGACTACTAATGTGAGCTGTGTTGATGAACCTGGAAAGGCTAAGGCTTGCTTAGAATATCAAAAGGCATCAAAACAAGATTAACGGCCGGTCACACATACTCTTGAAGGCAACCAACGAGAGGTCGATGCAGGTGATGCCGACGCCCTACCGCAGAAGCTCCACTTCGTGTCACGAGTTACCATACCCAAACTCAAGGACCTGCAACACACAACATATGATCAAATCAGGAATTCATAGATCAAGAGTCTTGCACGAGTGACCTCAAGGATCTCTGGTGATGGAGAGTATGCACATCCAGTCCAGGCCAATCTAACTTCCAGAACCTGAAGATGTGAAAGGTCGCCAATACCAAGTTCATCAATCAGACATGTATCAAGTGACCAAGTTCTAAATATGTAATCAGTTATGAAAAACTCTGTCATGTGACTGAATACCAAGTCTCAAAGACGATGATGTGTGCAGGGGCACGAGCCAGGAAGACACCGCTGCTGATGCTACCATCTGGTCCTCGACACTTAGACACGCCCAAATGATCTCATCATAAGTGATAAAGAATTAGCACCAGTCTCTCCAATGGCATCTTCATTGAGATTATTAGTTGCTCCTTAAGATGATGGGATACTATACCCAAAGGAATTCCAACTTCTCATCTTATTGTTACAAAAGAGCGATGGAGAAGAGGGGCACAAGCAAAGGCGACTTGACTAAATTTAAAAAATCCAACCAAAACCATAGGGTGGGGGACTAATCTGTCTTACGAGGGAACCATTTTTGAAGAGAATTTGTCAAACCCTAGACTACTTCCGTCGACCAAATCATGAACTGCATGTGCCCAGGAGGACACACGACGGAAATAAGATCGTGGAAAAGCAACAAATCGACAACACGCCAGCGGGCTTGGAGGAGGACCAGAGCATGTCGTCTTCTGCACTCCGTCACACAGCTGTGCCTCCTTGTTGGCTGATGCACATCATCCCTCGCCTTCCATGATGGAGCACCCTCCCTAAAAACCTCAACCGTCGGCCCTTCCCATAATTCGTCCAGTTGTGCATCACCACCGCAATGACCATAGGTCCGGGCTGAGGCAGAGCAGCCAACATGGTGTCGTGGCCACCAAGATGTGGCGTTGGGTGCAGGAGGAGAAGTCCCCCAAGGTGGTTTCCCCCTCCCTATCCCTGGCAGAAGCTCGCCCCGAGACCTGTGGCAGCGGCTGGCCGTTCAGCAGCTCACTGGAAGATGGTTCTGCGACAGAACCGGAGACCGTAGAGGATTCGTTTGAGACCTGGAAGAATGTGGATGTGCGGTGAGTGGAAATGCGGGAGGGGGCGGATAAGGGAGAATAAATCAACTAAAATGATAACAACAAAGGAGCGCCTGACATTTTTGTTTTTTCAAAGGCTTCTGCTGTCTGCATGTAGAAATTAGAAGAAGAGCTGTTGTGTGATGGGCCCCAGTGGGTGTTAGAGCTAGATATAGTAGTACATTCCCTCGTGTTTCCTGAACACGCATCTGAATGGCTGTTATATTTCTGTTGAGAGAAAAAAATCAATACATATTTGCATTAAAAAAAGTAAAAATTTGCGGCAATGGTGATAGGCAAACAACATGTGCGCTAAAAATCATTTCTAATGCAATTTACTAAATCTCTTATAAACATCTCAGAAACACCCTACATATGCCAACAATTCAATCCATATCTCAGGTTACGAAAAACCAGTTTATGTATTTTTCTCCGATCTATCCGTTTGGTTTGTTATGCGTCTTTCCTGAACTTTATTATGCATGGTTGTTATTTCTTTGTATTTTACTTTGATCTATTCGTTTGGTTTGGCCAACTAGATTGATTTATCTTTAGTTGGAGATGTGTGATGGGTTCAATTTTGTTGTGTCCTCACCCAGTGATAGAAAGGGTAGTGAGGCACGTATTTATATTGTTTACATTAAGGATAAAACGGTGAGGTTCATTCATATTGCTTGAGTTTACTTTGTCTACATGTTATCTTGCTTGAGACATTACTCTGTTTGTCATGAACATAATAATATAGATGCATGTTGGATAGCGGTCGATCGGTGGAGTAATTTTAGTAGATGCAACCAGGAGTCAGTCCACTTGTCTCGGCCGTGATGCCTAAATATATGATCATTGCCTTCGATATCTTCATGATTATTCACTTTTCTATCAATTGCACAATAGTAATTTGTTACCCACCGTCTGCTATGTATTCAAGAAAGAAGCCTTTAGTGAATACTATGATCCCTGGGTTTACCTTTATCATATTATTAAATCAAAAAATATCGCCGCAATTTTTTTAATTTTATTTTGTTTTGTAATTTACTTTTCTATCTATCACTATGAGAATTAATCCATACAAGTAACAAGTTCAAGGGTTTCACAACTCTTTTGTCCAGGTTGGGTGCAAGTATTTGCTTTTGTGTGTGCAGGTACTGAAGACGGGAACTTAGTTGCTTCTCCTATTGTTCGATAACCTTGGCTGCCACTAAGAAAAATCCTTACCTTTATTCTACCGTTTCATCCGTCCTCTTCCCCAACAAGGTTTACAAGTAGCACTGCAGCCAGCGTCGTCAACCATTCAGAGCTGGCCATCGTACCAAGGCACGCTCTGCCATCGTGCATCCCGTCACACCGCAGTACCCCTGGCCGCTGCCACCACCCCAGGGCAGAGCCGTCAGGCCCTAGCGCCGCCAAGCCGCGACACTCAACACCAGCGGCCCGCCCGACCATGGAGAGGCCGGCCCATGAAGCCCCTACACTCGCGAGGGCGCCAAAGCCCCGCCGCCGCTTGGCCCCGTTGATGGCGGCGAGGGAGAAAGGGAGACCGGCGGCAGGATCTGAGTTAGCCCTTCCCTTCGCCTTGCGGGCACGACGAGGGAGGCATCAGAAAGTTTCATATCGGGGCATTGTCCTCCATCAAAGCAATATATGGAGATGGTCTAGTCGCTTGAATATTAATTTACGTTTGTACCCAGGTACACGCCGCCCCTCCATCGACGACCTCCATGGCGGACACCATGCCTGGTTTTTAGAGTACACAGAATAGCGATCTTCTAGGGCATGGAGGATGAGTTGTTGTGTGATGTGTGGTTGGCCGTAGCCATGCATTTTGTAGGCAGGAGTAGAGGAGGGACCTTCTGGCATCAAGTGCATGAATCATTTCATGAACGCAATGATATCGCCCTATGATATGTACATCATTTAAGAACGCAATGTGTAGTCATTATCGTATCGCTGGTACGCTATCCAGACCAGGGTCACCAAGTTTTGTCAAGTGGTTCGTGAGGTGGAGGCAAGGTGGCCATTGCACGCGGCAGAGGAGGAGATTGTAAGCTTTGCTTCTTCTTGGTCAAGTTTTTTAAATCATTCATTCACATAATGTTGGTTTACATATTATGTATCACGCACGCACTGCCTCGATGTACCATATGACAGATGGACGGCAGTTTACGTACACACGGTTGGATGAGCTGAAAGGGGAGCGTGTGAGGGACGACATGATTCCTTGATGAAAAACTTGTTGGGCATCCAGTTACCCTAGTTGAATTTGAGACATAGTTGTACTAGACTAATTTCTGCTATTTTCTATCCGAATTTTGATGAATATCAGCAAGTTTGCATGAATTTTATCTGGTCAGTTCAAATGTGGGTTGAAAATTATGCGAGCAACGTTGGATAGCGTCCTCCCGCAGCCATCTCTGCGGATTGGTCCCCCGTTGACAGACGGATGCGGGATGAAATTTAGGGTCGCCGTTGGATATACCCTTAGTAATAGATGCTGACACAATTCCTACCAAGCTTTTTTCCCTTTACTTTTTGAATACCAACATCTATACGTTGGATGGCGTCCTCCCGCAACCATTCATGGGCGTGTTTTTTTACGTGTTTTGTTCAGGAGACGGAGCAATCGGGGCACAGATGGGCGTCGCACAGGGCGATGTCCGTCGTTACATTTTCCCTTTACTTTTTGAATGCCAACATAAAAAAACTGAAATACATGTTCCTTTTTCATACCCTTGTCATTCTAAAACTAAAAATCACTATAATTATTGCCGAAACAGCGCCGTCGCCGACGCCGATGCCCCTTCTTGATAAAGCTAACTTGGAGACGGGAACCATCCAAAACCAGATATTTGAGAGAATATAGAGCATCTTCAGGATGGACAGGCGCTGTTGACATTGTTACGTGACCAATACCCTGCGAGCGTTTGGTCTTCTTGTGGTAGATTACCTTGGCGCTAGAAACTTTGCCATAGTTGCTGAAGACGAGTTGCAACTGAGGGCTCTTCACGGTAAGAGGCAGATTACGCACCAACACCTTGAAACAAGGCTCATTGTCTCTCTTGATGTGAATGGTCTGTGTTGAACTAGTAAGATGCTGCTGCTGCTTCATGGCACGGGCCATTCTCGAACCCTTAGTTGTTTTCTGATAGAGCAATATAAATGTTAATTTATGAACATTTCATCGTGCAGGATGCACATACAAAGTACAGACAGTTATACTCTTATTTCCACTGTATTAGTTTTATGCACCGATAAAAATAACGAAAGATTGTATTATGAAAAGGATATATTTGGGATGTAATGCAAGTGTATACCTTAATTGGAGCAATGGCGGGCTGGGGGATGAGCCAGGTGCACTTCTTGCCATCCCATCCTAGAGGTTGTTGGGACAAACCCACCGGCGCAAACGACGCCGGATAGAGGGACGAAGGAGACACCATGATTTTTCCGGCGATGAACGCCGCGGCGCACGAACACCTGTATCTTGGCTTTATTTGTCACAACGATTCGAACGCATACATGGAGGTACACACGCACACACGCAGCACAACCCAGAAGAACTCTCACGTCGACCGGGCGCACACCACGGTCCCGACAGAGACTACATCTTCCTTAGGCCCCTCTCACACTGTGGCTTGGCAACCAACCGGCGCAGCCCACAACTAGAACACATGGGGCTTTTTATACCCGAGCTAGCTCCGGTGCGCACACACACACGAGCCAGCCACACACGTACTAATCGCTAACTACACGCACGCATGCACCACACCGGCCACTACCACATGACCCGGCCACTAAGGCACGCATGGATTACCCGGCTACTAACCCACGAGCTACATGCATGCAACTAGATAACGACCTCATCCATGCACTCCAGGACTCGGCAGCTCCACCGCACACCACGGCCAGCTCTCCGGACGCTCCGCTCGTCACGGCCGCGGGACTCGGCTGCCAACGAAACCACACGCGTCAAGATTAGTGCTAACAGAGGTAGCCGCTCAATGAACTCGTTCTTGAAAAGGAAATCGGTCTCTTCACTGACGAGGTCGTGCCGAAGCACTCCATACCGCATACCTGGTGACTTCTTACCGTCGTTGTGGTAGATGAAATAGGCACAGCCGCCATGGCTGCCTAACAGGGATGCATCCACAGCGAAGCTGTTGGGCGACCCCAAGAATAGCACGCGATCCGCCAGGCTACGGCCGTTCTTTCTCACCCATCGTACATTCTCGGGTACCGGGCCCTCCTCTAGCACATGCACCGACACCGAATGTGGGAGAACACGAAACTCATGGGCGAAACTAAAATACATCTCAACCTGGACCGACACCCACAAAAGCTCTCCACGGGACTCTAGGATGTAGCCATAGTGTTCCACCAAGTAGGTGCAGGACTCCACCGCTACCCTCACCGTTGGGACTAACACGTCGTCATCGTCGGCGCCATCCGGCGTGAGGATACGCCAGAGGCTAGGCTCAACGGTGACCATGATCATGCCGCCACGGTAAGTCGCACAATACTCTCCGTCAACATTGACCTTGATATACTCGTCAGGGATGTCAGTCTCTATGACCTTGCCACCACGCCGATCGTAGTGGTATTCTCTGGGCTTATTGGTATTCTCAAAGTTCCTCTCCACAATCTTCCGCTCTGTTCCACTGGGAAGCAACAGCGCCGCCCTGAACCTGGTTCTCAGGCCATCATCGACAACGGAAAAACCATATAGAAAAGTGGTGCCGTCTCGGTAGACAGCGCCTTTGAGGATCTTCTCCTCCCAGTAGCCATCGACATAGTAAGTAGGAGGCAAGAGAGGAAGGCGGGTGATCAGTCCGGTGAGGGAATCATTTAGGCTAGGGCGAAGGCGTTCTATAGTGATGTACCGTAGGGCGGTTGCGTCGGGAGTAGACAACCAGATCCTCCTCCCACCTCCGGACGTTGGCGACGGCTGTGGCAATGTGCGGTAGCTAGAGTTGGAGAAGACACACCTGAACCTTAGCGGGACCGAGTCTTTCTCAGGCGTGGCTAGGAGCCACGGCGGGAAAGAATGGATCGGCTTTGACGAGTCGCGCCACGGCCTGCAGACTGCACGGAAACGGAGGAAATCGATGGCGTGGCGAAGGCGGCCGGAGATATCACGCAGCACGTCCGGTGCGAGGTCTGGCCACCTGGACTGCTCCATGGCGCCGAGATAGCGCGAGAATTGGAATTGGATTGCGGAGCTAGCCTGCCTGTGCCCGGGTCGTATATATGATGGCTACGTACGGCTGCGTCGGGCTCGCCTCTAATACGTAAGGATGCGTAGCGATTTGAGTCGGATTGGATGCTCATCCGATGTGGATACAGGCTGGCTGATAGTCTCTTTCCAAATTCTACTTCCGAAATCCTAATTCATGTGGGACATCCGATGTAAGGATGCTAATTCTACCTCCGGATTGGGTGCTCATCCGATGTAGATACAGTCAAACGTAGATACTTCATCATCAAAGGTGGATACATGGCCGGAGGGAGCCTGCAGTGTGCTTCTTCCACAGTCCAGGCCATGGTTGACCTTGCCATGGTCTGACGCCTCATCGGGCCAAACTATATATTTACTGAACTTTTTTTTGAGAACCGCCATTTAGACATTTTATTAATTTTGGGGGATCACTTCTCAGTGCAGAATGTCAATCAGAAAATCAGGTATTACAAAGAGAGATAGACCGTCTGACTCTAAAACTAGAGCTTCTCCTCCCATCCATCTCAGAACAAAACCCTGAAAGTGCTGGAGATAGGTGCCCATCTCCAAAATAATGTGGTCTCCTATGGAGCGATCAGTGCCCTGCTCCCACGCTATGACAACGGTTTGACAGTTTATTTCTATGATAATGCATGTGTAGCAATTCTCCACAGCAAGAACCATTGCATCTCGACACATTAAGTTCCAGAACAGAAGGCTCGTCGCTGATCATATATTTCCTGCCAGAGGCGGAGAAGGGGGGTGGGGCGAGCAGAGGCTATCCTAGTAGTATTATGCTAATATATCTGCACTAATTGGCCGAAGGTAATGACGATTTAATTAGCATTTGTGCCCAAACTTAACGCTAATATATATTGACCATGCAAACGGAAGCCCAAGTAGTAGCCCATCCGTAGAGGCAAGAGGCCTACAGGTTTACCTCTATGTAAGAGCATCTCCAATAGATGGTCCAAATTTTGACGGTCCAAAATCAAAGATGTAAAATTTGGACCTGCAAAAATTGCGTTTTGGAGCTTCGAAAAAAGGCCAACTCCAACAGATGGTCCAAATTCATGGTCCAAAAGAGCAACTCCAATAGAAGGTTCAAATTCATGGTCGAAAACCGGTCAGCAGCCGCGTGGCTGCTGTTCAGCCGCTGTCCAGCCACTGTACAACCGCACATATTGCATAAAACATGTTTTAAAACAACATAGAAAAATTTCATGTCCACAATATCAAAGTATTACATAGTTCTTCAGATCCAGGAGACGAAATGCAACACAAATACAATATAGTTTTGCACAATACAACATAGTTTTGAACAAACAAATAATGAATCAATGCGGATCTTTCGCCATGCCATTTCCAATGCTCTTCCATCAAATCTGTCTGCAGTTGGTCATGCACATCGGTGTCTCTAATCTCGCTGTACATCTTCATGAAACGTCTGATACGCTCCTCTTTGCGCATGGGGTTAACACGAATGCCCATCAACTGATAGAAGTTGTAATCTAATTTTTTTTCCACGCTCGTTCTCAATGATCATGTTATGCATGATCACTCATGCAGTCATGATGTATCAAAGGATCTTTTGATCCCAAAATCTAGATGGTCCTCGCACAATAGCAAATTGCGATTGCAAAATCCCAAATGCCCTCTCAACATCATTTCTAGCCGTCGCTTGTGCATTATGAAAGACAAGTTCTTTCTTATCTTCAGGTTTTGCAACCGGCTTGACGAATGTACTCCACCTCGGGTAGATCCCATCTGCAAGATAGTACTCATAGTTGTAGGTGCGGCCATTTGCTTTGAAGGTCACCGGTGGTGCTTCTCCATTTGGTAATTTGGCAAAGAGAGGTGACCGGTCGAGCACGTTGATGTCGTTGCAAGAACCGGGCATACCAAAATATGCATGCCAAATCCATGTTTCATGATCAGCAACTGCCTCAGGAATGATAGTGGCATCCTTCCCACGACCCTTGAATTGTCCATCCCATGCTTTTTGACAGTTCTTCCATTTCCAATGCATGCAATCCACAGACCCGAGCATACCTGGAAACCCTCGAGCTTTGTTCATCTCCAAAAGCCTCTGAGTGTCCTGAGCATTGTGTGCTCTCAAGTACTATGGACCGAACACTTCTACCATAGTTATTGCAAATTGCTTGACATAGAAGATAGAAGTGCTCTCTGCCATCGCCAAGTTGCCATCAATGTAATCTTTCAGAACACCATATGCCATCATGCGCAAAGCGGCAGTGACCTTCTGCTAAATGCTATGGCCAAGCAACCCGGCATAGTTCCTTCTTTGCTCGAAGACTGGATTATGCTGCTTAACGGAATTGCAAAGGCGGAAGAACAAGTCTTTCGACATTCTGAAACGACATCGAAAGTAACTCTCCGGAAAAACAGGTGATGATGCAAAGAAGTTGCGCACCAACCGTTTGTGAGCATCAATCCGTTCTCTCCGAATGAACGCACGACCATAAACGGAACCACCGTGCTTCGGTTTCTTCCTCTTGTGCATGGCCACTAGCATAGCAATCTCCTCTTCTCCATGCAAATCAAATTCCTCGTCCGACCATGAAATATCCACGAATGAGGAGTCAACCGAGATCATCTACAATGCACACAACGACCGTCAAACATACTATCCAATCCTAAGTTAAATCATCAAGTTTCGTCATTTTTTTACCTTGGGGAATTTTGTCGAACACCTTGTGCGCGCAGTGGAAGAAGATGGCCGCCAGTTGGATTGGCTGCTGTGGACGGCTGCAGTCGGCTCCGGACGGCTGCGGTGATAAAAAATGAGCTTGGAGGCCGGCCAAGAGGAGCTCGGCGGGCGGCGAAGAATAGTTCGGCAGCCGGGCGGAGAGCTTGGTGTGGTGGTCGTGCGGCCGGCGCAACGGCCGTCGACAGGCTCACGGCCGGCGGGGAGGAGTTCGGTGGCAGCCTAAGACCCGGCGGAGGCCTACCACGACAGTCGGACCGCCGGAGGCGCCGAATCCCGTGCCGGCTGCATCCCGATTCGGCGACGTCTGGGTGGCTACAGCCGGCTACCGGCGAGGGAGGTGACGGGGGCGACAGCGGCGGAGGGCGGCGGCGGATTTAATGTCTAATCGCTAAGGTTTCCTGCCGCCGCCGCTATCGCTAGCTGCACCCCCAATCCGGATCGCCACGCCAACTGGCGCTTCTACCGTCGCCGGCGCTAAGAGACAACTAAGGCAAAGACGCAAAGCTGCTCTCATGGTGTTAGCCGCCCTGTTGATTCCGCCATCGATCCAACGCCCTGTGTAAGTCCGTCGAGTTACTTGAGTGTATTTGCATGATCCAAGGCTCCGTTGGAAAGGTACTCACATATACTATCCCTAGTGGCTGGTTCATTCTTTATTCTTTATTCATGGATTACGACCTAGCAGCCTATTAATCAAGCATGTAAGACGATATGTTAAGATACTTATTAGACGTTCCGTTTAAAAATCCAATAAACGTTGCTGGTAATTGAGATCTTTCCATTACCTAATTAAAAAATTAGTTGTATGTTTGATCTATCTTCAGTGCAATAATTTACGAGCTAAGTTTTAGGTTCTATACGCAAGATAATTGATAAAGAGGTCGTTTATAATCGGTTGTGGGTTGCTAAAGTTTATATCTTCGATCCGCCCTCCCTATGTTTAAATCCTGGCTCCGCCCCTGCTCTCAGGTGAGCATGCTGGTATGGTTTGAATCAACTAATTAATACTATGTATTAGTTTAGGTTTAATTTTAGGTTATGTCGTCACGGATCGTTGCCGGCCTTGCCATCTATTTCGTCCATAGTAAATTAGGCCTTATAGTGATCCAAGCCATACAGCGTGCGCACTTGAGAGTAGATTTCGTGCCAGCTCCAACTCTGGTTTGACCCAGAGTGCACAACGAGACCTTCACCTCACGGTTCCTCTCATGGAGGCATGGGCCATGCAGTTGGCCTTCCGTTGGCGGGGGATGCTATAGACTACGTCGCTGCTGCTTCTGTCTAGGGACCACATCAACGAACGGAGCATGGGCTGAGTACTACATCTCCATCCATGTAAGTGCAGCCATGCATCATCCTTTCACGACTGCCGGGATTATCAGCCGCTATAATCCAGACCACGATCGCTGCTACTTCATGGATATAGTCAATGGAACATATCCGCCGCATCTATTTGGACATCTCAAACATCATCTTGCGAGGCTGCGAGGTCATGATTATGTATTGTTTAGGCCATTGACGTTGCCATGTACACTGTCCAGGAGCCAAGGTCAGCCATTATATTTACAAGTGATTGGGGTCGCCTTTCAACCCCGACGCATGAACTCACATGATACAACTGATCTAGGATGGCGTTCACATGACACCCTTGATTACGCAGATGTTGATTATCCTAATGTCGCTCTTTATACCCAAGGAAACTGGGAAATTTTGAATGCCTAGAGGAGTGCACGATCAACATGGATGCCAACCATATAAATAAGTCTTATCAACAAAACCGGAAGTAGTGGCACCGCTGTAATGAGGTCACACATGCCGTGTTAGGACTAGGGATTATATGATATCTACATCGATGGAAAACGTGTGACATGAAAACGAGGTATTAAAAATTATGTTTTCCCTTAATCTGCAAAACGATGAGTTGGCCATTCTTTCATGAGCTTTTTTTATGGCTAAGTGCAGAGGAAGAAGAAATGAGAATGAACGTTATAGCCACATGTTAATTTGGTGGACCATGGTCCTCGGACATACCAGGCTAATTGATGTTCAAGAGTGCGTATGGCAAATGCCTTGATGAAAGTAAACAACACGGCAACAAGGTGACTGGATTTTTCATACCTTCGCATAGTTCATTTACTTTTTCCAAATAAGTTACCTACCACATGTGAAAAAGAAGGGCAAAACTTTTGTTTTCTATGTACACACATTTTTCATGCTTTGTTGTTCCTTTTTCTTGGGCATCAATGAGTGATAGTAGTGAGCATTGAGACCAGATTTATTTCAGATTATAGCATTATTAATTTTGTGCTATCAAATGAAATTTCCCAAGTATATCATTCGGTCATGTCACTAACATACTGTGAATGGTGAGCCCCTGTCAGTTGGTAGCAGATTAAAGGCCTTCCGTAACCACCTTAGATTAGACATCCTCCCGCAGTTATGGTGCACCCCTGATCCAAGTTTGCTCTAGGGTATTATATTTTTGCATTTCTTTTAATAAAAGTGGTCTATTTTCTCCGTGATCTTAATTCTTATTTTGAAGTGAGAGAGAAGAAAGGATGATGACCCAGAGCATCCAATGGCCAACACTACAGTATTCGGAAAGCGTAATAGTAGGTACTCTGCTCTAGGTACAAGCATGATTAAACAACACTATTATTTATTTGTTTTTCTATATAAATACAAATCATGTTTATTCCCTCAAATTTTAACCACAAAAGATGATTCAGATTTCTAACACGGTCATGAATATGTGATTATTTTATTAGCACCTTCATAAAATTAATCAAAGTGCCCTTTGTCGAAAAATGTATTGAGAAATTCTATTTAAGTAATCTTTTAGACACTTCAATAGTACTCCCTCCGTCCTAAAATTCTTGTCTTCGATTTGTCTAAATACGGATGTATTTAATCACGTTTTAGTGTTAGATACTTCCCTATCTAGACAAATCGAAGACAAGAATTCTGGGACGGAGGGAGTACGACATAAAGGAATTTACATAGTTTTTCTCTAATTTCTAGATGAAATATCAAGATAGTTAATTGAAAGATCAAAAACAGATTAAACAATATATTGTAAGGCAAGTGTGATCTCAACGAAATATTTTGATAGTGTACATCGAAATGAATGTCCTGTGTGCTACAACATGACGTCTGCATCAATTGCACCAATTGTACAGTTAATTGTTTTATGCAATATGGAAATATTTACATGCTTCAAATTAACAACCATTAACATATATATTCATTTAATTGTTATATGTATGGATCCCAAAGATAGGCCATACCTCAAATAACAATGCCAGAATACATATGAATTCCAGTGGTACAGGTAGCAATCCCACAAAGATTCTAACAATTCAATTGGCAGACATGAAGCAATAACATCCAGTGAGTTATGCTTAAAAATTTAGAACACAAAAAGAAGATAATAATACAAAAAATTATTTACAATGCCTACATATATCGTCGAATCAAGGTACCTATTGAAGGAAACATTCCATACAAAATCAAAGAGTATGACTCCATCCTTGAAAGACATTTATGATGTTTTTTGCTATTTATCACTAGCCCGTGCGAATGCATGGGTAGACGACTAGTAACTAGAATTTACAAGCCGTTAATCTGGTGGGACCGAATTATTACGGTGTAGATCGACTTATGATATCCTTCATAAAAAAAAGTTTCTATGGTACAATTCTTAAAAAAAAATAAACTATTAAAAGGTCCACGAACCTTTTTGTTTCTAACTGGTAAAATAAAATCCTAATAACTTACGTACTCTTATCACATCCCATGCATATTCGAATTCCATCGGCTTCCCTAACAAAACTAATTCCACCTGCCCTTTCTCTCCCCTGGAAACACAGGTTCCTTTTATCTCTCCGTGTCCTCCTATGTCTCTTTTTCTTTCTCTCCCCCGCATCTTCCTTCTCTACCGATCCTTTCTCTCTTCCAGGATGGCAAAGGAAACCATCATGTGTCTCCAACCTGAAGAAAACAAGTTTAGGGGCATCGACCGAGTTGATACTCAATCAATAGTTCCTCATCTAGATCGGGTTCAACTTGAAAAAAAATCATCCTAAAGACATCTGGAGCTCAATTCCTATTGATATATGGCATGGCGAGGCAAGATGGATAGTGAGCCTCAAACATCATGTGCTCTAACAGATCTTAGCATGAACTATGTGCATCCAATCCAAGTTCTACCCCCCACCCTACATGGAGATCCGACAATATATGCTGCAGTTTTTTCTTGCCGGCCCGTCTACTCTGCTCCGACACAACTCTCGCTGATCTCTGGTAACCATTCTCTCCTCTTCAAAGCCAAATCATGCGCTACTTTGATATAGAACATCTGACAGACTAGGAGTACATAGGATGCTACTTATAGGTTTTCCGTACATGGATGCTTTGATATGATCCTGATGTAGGTTCTAAACCATTGAATCACAACAAGATCTGATGTTGGGTATCCCTTTGCTCGAGGCGTCCAATCCAATGTGCTCATCCAAGTCTAACACATCGACCAGCTGTCCAGGATTTGTTTGGTTGATGGAGAACAAGTGTTCCAAATTCTGACTTTACCCCGCCGATGCAACAAACAGAGTTCTTTCCAGCGACCACGCACCTATGGAAGCTTTTTCTCAAAATAAAGTACATGGAAGCTAGCTGATTGATTTACGTACATACACAGATCGTTAATTATGTTTGGCGCCATAGATAGATTCTGACATTATGTATTTTTGCGTGTGTTATTGCAGGTTGATAATTTGTTTTTCCCAAGCTAGCTAAATTTCAAATGGAGCCAGTTTTTGCAGATCTATTTCATCAGAAAGTACGTCGCAACTTGGCTGATCATTTCAGTTAAAGAAAAGACCAGTCCAGACCAACTCATGAGTCATTTTCCGAGCATTCACGGATCAGCATTCGCATTTGGGGAGATCCAGGAGTACCGGCTCCAGCACTTTAAGCAATTAGTACAAGTCCTCCATGCGGCTCCTCTCCAATTCTAACCAGGTGTGTGTCCTACATTCTCCCTGTTTGCTTAAGTTTTTCTTATACTAGCTTCTCAAGGTTCTTAAATTATATCAAGTTGTGGCGACAGTAGTTTTTTTGTTTGCTAGAAGGTTTTTTTTAGAGGTTAACCACCTGCCTCTCCATTGGAAAGATGCATGCGGCCATTTTATTAGAACCAAGTCTGCGGAAACAAATAGTCTGGTCTGCAAAGTACAACTCACAAAAAGGAACAAAAATGAGCAACAAGCAAATCAAAGCCACAACCGGCTAGACGAAAAGGCATTAAAGGCCTATCCTATTATGCGACCGCCATCCAGATCGGTTGAATATAGCCCGTGCTACCATCTCCCACCGGTTGCACCCAGTAGCCAGCTGCTCCCTGGAGCCCGTAGGAGTGAGTAACCTGCAAGAAGTTGATCATATAAATTTTGTTAAAAGTCATATCATTCCTGGAATTCCATATAGCCCACAGAAGTGCGCATATTTCAGTCCGAATACTTGACGCAATACGAGGACTCACTCCATTTAACCACATCCCAAACAAGGCGTCAATGCTAACTGGAGGAGTTATATTAAAGGCTATATGAACAGACCGCCAAAATAACTTTGCGAGAGGGCAATCAAGGAATAGGTGTTGAATTGTTTCATCGTGAACACAAAAGCAACATCGTTGATTGCCTACCCATCGCTACTTTAATAAGTTATCTTTGGTAAGGATCACTTGCTTGTGTACAAACCACATAAAAAATTTAATTCGCAAGGGAACCTTAACTTTCCAAATATGTAATGAACGTGATATTGGGCCAGAATTAATGAGATCCAAGTACATTGATTTCACCGTAAACACACCATTACCCGTTAGCTTCCAGTTCAAAACATGCATCTCTCTGATATGAGAGTTGAACATCCATCAACCTCCTTACTAAGTGTAACCAGGAACTCCATCATTCTCCAACTAGAGCCCTCCTGAACTGAATATTCAGAGGTACCGTCTGCAAAACTGTTGCTACATAATCTTCTTTACGTTGTGCAATATGATACAGGGAAGGATACTGGAGAGCTAGCGGCGTGTCACCTAGCCACGTATCCTCCCAAAACCTAGTTGTTGTTCCATCCCCAACAGCGAATTTCACCCTATGGAAGAAAGTCTCTTTCACTCTCATGAGCCCTTTCCAAAATGGTGAATCATTAGGTCTTACGGTAACCTGAGCGAGAGTTTTAGAGTGCAGGTATTTATTTTTTAGTATTTGTGCCCACATACCTTCTGGCTCTTGAGATAACCTATTTAGCCACTTGCTCAACATGCATTTGTTTTTAATCTCGAGGTTCTCGATCCCAAGACCCCCCTGGTCTTTTGGTCGACAAATAATATCCCATCTCGCCAGGCGATATTTGGTCTTAACCTCATCGGACTGCCAGAAAAAACGGGATCGATAAAAGTCTAGTCTCTCACGTACCCCTTTAGGCACCTCAAAAAACGATAGAAGAAACATTGGCATACTCGTAAGAACCGAGTTTATCAATACCAACCATCCTCCATAAGACATAAGTTTACGCTTCCAGCAGCTTAGTTTCTTCTCAAATCTATCCTCGATAGATTTCCAGTCCTTCTTAGTTAATTTCCTATGATGGATTGGAATGCCTAGATAACTGAACGGTAAGGAACCTAGTTAACAACCAAACAGTTGATTGTAGTTGTCTTGGTCTCCTTTGGCCCTACCAAAGCAGAACAATTCACTCTTGTGGAAATTGATCTTTAAACCAGACAATTGTTCAAATAGGCATATCACTAATTTCATATTACTCGCCTTTTCAAGCTCGTGCTCCATGAAGAGGATAGTGTCATCCGCATATTGCAGGATGGAGACGCCCCATCCACCAAATGGGGCACAAGGCCTCCTACCAAGTCTCTCTCCATGGCCCTACCAATGAGAACTGTCAACATGTCTGCCACAATGTTGAACATAATCGGAGACATCGGTCTCCATGTTTCAGGCCTTTATGTGTTTGAAAATAATGACCAATGTCATCATTTACTTTAATACCTACACTACCTTTCTGGACAAAAGAATCCACCAGATTCCTCCATGCCCCATTAAAACCCTTCATGCGCAAGGCTTGCTGCAAGAACGACCATTGAACCTTATCATATGCCTTTTCAAAATCCACCTTGAAAATCACCCCATCAAGTTTCTTGGAATGTATTTCATGTAACATTTCGTGTAAGACAACTACCCCTTCCAGGATGTGTCTTCTAGGCGTAAAGGCGGTTTGACTTGGTTGCACTACCGGATGGGCAATCTGTGTCAGTCTATTGGTGGCCACTTTCGTAAAGATCTTGAAACTCACAGTCAAGAGACAAATGGGTCGGAATTGGTCAATGCATATTGCTTCTTCTTTCTTTGGTAGAAGTGTTGTCGTGCCAAAGTTGAGATGGAACAGTTGCAAATGGCCATTAAAGAAATCGTGAAACAGAGGCATAAGATCATCTTTCACAATATGCCAACATTTCTTATAAAATTCTGCTGGAAACCCATCTGGTCCAGGTGCTTTATTTGGTTTCATTTGAGCAATCGCCTCAAAAACCTCTTTCTCAATAAAGGGTGCAGAGAGAGCCTCATTCTCCTCTGAACTTAACTGAGGTGTATCCTCAACAACACGCTCATCTAGGGACAGCGCGTTATCTGTCGGTGGCCCAAAAAGATGCTTATAGTAGTTGGATATATATAACTTCAGATTCTCATGACCCACAATTGTTCCCTCATCTTGTTCTAGCTGGATAATTTTCTTTCTCCTATGTTTTCCATTTGCAATCATATGAAAAAATTGGGTGTTGTCATCCCCTTGGACGACCTTAAGAACCTTAGCGCGTAATGCCCACTTCATTTCCTCCTCTCTAAGCAGCTCACGCAATTTCAACTCAGCCTCAGACTTAATGGCTTGCTCTGACTGGTCCAGTAGATTCGATTCTGCTCTCAGATCTAGCGTTTGAATCAACTTTATAAGCCGTTCTTTCTCTTGTTTATAAATCCCACTCTCATTTCTGGCCCAACCCCTCAAGAATTGTCTTAGGTGTCTAATCTTATTTTGCCATATCTCAATGCTGGAACTACAAGCAACAGATCTAGCCCATTCACTCGCCACCATCTCGATAAAATTTTCCTTTTCAAACCAACTTAGTTCGAATGAGAAAATATTTTTATTACCAATATGTGTTGCTTCCCCCGAGTCTACTAACAAGGGCGTGTGGCCAGAAATCGCCATCTGCATCGCATGCACCGATACTAGTGGGTATTTCTGCTCCCATCCCACACTCGCAAGCACCCTGTCGAGCTTCTCGTAGGTAGGAGTAGGAAGAGTGTTTGCCCAGGTAAATTGTCTACCCGTGAGTTCTATCTCCCTTAGGTTAAGACTCTCAATGATCATATTGAACATAAAGGACCACCGTCCGTCAAAATGATCATTGTTCTTTTCTTCTTGCCTCCTAATGATGTTGAAATTGCCCCCCACTAGGATGGGCAGTTCTCTCATCCCCACAAATCCTAACCAAATCCGCCAAGAATTCTAGTTTAAAATCTGGTTTGGAAGCACCATATACCGCCACTAAGACCCATCGGAAACCACTTAATTTAGACCTTACCTGGAACTTCACAGCATAATCTCCTCTTACTATGTTTAGAACCTCAAGAGTTTCACACTTCACCCCCAAGAGGATCCCACCAGATCGTCCTCTAGGTGGTGGTAAGTGATACGTCCAAAACGTATCTATAATTTCTGCTTGCTCCATGCCACTTTTGGGTGATATTGCTATGATATTCATACACTTCCATACACTTTTGATCATATTTGGACTAACTTACTAATCCAGTGCACCCCAGTGCTAGTTTCTGTTTTGGGCTGTTTTTGTATTTCAGGTTTTCACGTTTCGAGAACTGCCCAGAAAAATACAGAAAAAATATATAAAAAATCAGCGTTCCGGGAACGACATTGCTTCCGAAGGGGAGCCTGGGGGGGGGGGGCACAGGGGCTCCAGGCGCCGTGTGGGCGCCCCCCCCCTGGGCCGCGCCGGGGGGGCGCCTCGGCCCCCCGAGAGCCCCCCGGTGCACTACTTTGGTAGATATTTAAAGGGTCCCCCGTAACCTTTGAAACAGGACTTCTTTTCGTGATCCCATCTCTTTTCCGCCGCCGCCGCCGCTTCCAAGATCGGGAGCACCAGGAGAACTCTTCCCGGCACCCTGCCGGAGGGGAGGATCACCACCGGGAGCTTCTCCACCACCATGGACGCCTCCCGGATGACTCGTGAGTAGTCTCCCTTGGACCATGAGTCCATGACCAGTAGCTATGTGATGTTCTCCTCCCGTTCTTGTGCTTCACTAATTAGTCCTCGTGAGCTGCCCTACATGATCGAGGCACCTATGCAATCCTTATGCTGTTGCTATGTTGAGTTTGCTGGGATCCGATGGATTATGAGATTATGTCCAGATTGATCTTGAGTAATATATTTGATTCACCTCTTTTATATTTTAGTTCATAAGTAATTCTTGCATGTTCTCCGTTGTTATTTATTGCTTTGGCCGAGTAGTAAGTAGTGACTCCAAGAGGGAACGTTATGCTCGATTGTGGGTTCATGCCCCTCGATGACTAGCTTGAGTGACAGAAACATGAGTCTAGGGGATGTGCTGTTGCCACAAGGGGGAAAACAACGGTGCTTGTCCCCGCGGGTGCAAGGATTGTTTACTTTACGCAAAGTTCTTTTAATGCAGTTGTCTGTTGCATTGAGTTTACACTATGGGTGGGACTCGCAACTTAATACCAGCGAGATTTTCTGGATAGATATCTCAAGGTGGATGATTAGTAGTAGATATTGATGGATTTCGGTCTACTTACTTTGGCGTACCGCCCATGCTTTGAACCTCAACCTTTCTTGCAATGTAGTCAGCATTGGTTTGCGTTTGTGGTCCTGTCAATTGCCCAGCTGTAATTTGTTACCTCACATAGCTGTTTTATCGTCTTTTGAGAGAGAGACATCACTAGTGAACATCATGTGACTCCGGTCCATATTACCATCATTGATCACATACACTATTTACTTTTCCGCTATTTTATTTACTATTGCAAAACACGATCTATCACTACTATCATATTGCTTTTAACCCTTTGTGAACTACAAGGCCGGAGAGATTGACAACCTCTCTGTACTCGTTGGGAGCAAAGTTATTTGTATCTGTGTGCAGGTCCACGTTGATTGCTAATTGCGCCGTTAGCAGTTGACACCTACCTGCTGAACCTAGGAGTCTCTGGGGATTCGATCCTTGGCATCTTTGCTAAGGGAGAACACTTCTACTTACTGCATCTTACACCTTCCACTTGGGGTAATCCAACGAGGGGTTCGAGGCCCATCAAGGAGTATTTTCTGGCGCCGTTGCCGGGGACTCCACTCTTCAGGATATGGGAGTTGCATGCTATCTTTTACCTTTGCTTTTTAGTCTTGTTAGTTTACCTTTCATTATTTGCTTTAGTATCTTTTACCGAAAATCACAAAAAATAGTTATCTTGCTTGCTTGCTACTATGGGTTCCACCGAGAACACCAAGTTGTGTGACTTCACTAGTCACAACAACGATGACTTTATCAGCACACCTATCACTACACCTGCCACTTCAGCACCTTCATATGAAATTAAACCTGCTTTACTGAACTTAGTTATGAAAGAATAATTCTCCGGTGCTGGAGATGATGCTGCTTTACACTTGAACAATTTTGTTGAACTTTGTGATATGCAAAAGTACCAAGAAATAGATGGTGATATTGTTAAGCTTAAGCTTTTTCCTTTCTCCTTGAGAGGAGGAGCTAAAATTTGGTTTCAGTCTTTGCCTAGAAATAGCATAGATTCATGGGACAAGTGCAAAGATGCTTTTATCGGAAAATACTATCCACCTGCTAAAATTATCCAACTTAGAAGTAACATCATGAATTTTAAACAATTGGATAATGAACATGTTGCCCAAGCTTGGGAACGTATGAAGTCTCTTATCAAGAACTACCCTACTCACGGTTTGACTACTTGGATGGTTATCCAAACTTTTTATGCAGGCTTGAACATTACCTCGCGGAACTTGTTAGATTCGGCCGCGGGAGGAACTTTTATGTCAACTACACTTGGTGCTGCCACAAAACTTCTCGATGAGATGATGACTAACTATTCCCAATGGCACACCGAACGCGCTCCAACAGGTAGGAAGGTAAACTCTGTCGAGGAGATTTCCTACCTCAATGAAAAAGTTGACTTGATCATGTCTCTACTTTCGAAGCAATCTACTGTTGATCCTCGTGATGTTCCTTTAAATTCTTTGATTGCTCAAGAACAAGTAGATGTTAACTTTATCTCTAGAAACAATTTCAACAACAATGCTTATAGGAGCAACTTTGGTAACAATTCTAGACCGTTCCCCTCTAACTCTTATGGGAACAACAATGCTTATCCTAGCACCAAGAACTCCAATACTGAACTAGAGAGCATGCTTAGAGATTTCATCACTACCCAAAAAGCCTTTAATAAGAATGTGGAAGAGAGACTACATAAACTAGATGGTCTTTCTTTTAAGGTAGACCACTTAGCCAATGAGTTAAAATTGCTAAAAATTGAAACTTCTTCTCTTAAGGAGAAGGAAGTCATCCCTATTAATGCTACTCAAGTGCAAATCAATGAAAATATTAGGATGATGGCTAAGCTTAAAGAGAGATGGGCTAGAAAAAGGGAGGAAGAGGAAAGAATTAAGAGCCTTCCTACCCACCACACTGTTGCTACTATCCAAGTTATTGAGGATGTTCACACTCTTAGCACCCAATGTACTCCTGGTCCCAATGGACCTATTAATGGTGATGCTATGTCAACTACCAAACAGGTGAGCCTTAAGGACACCACTACTACTTTACTTGATGCTCGTGACCTTGATTTTGATAATTGCACTCTTGCAGAAGTTATTGATTTCCTTCACAAAATGTCTAGAGATCCCCGCACTAGCACGCTTAACCTTGTCTTCACAGAGCATATCACTAATGCTCTCATCAAAGCTAGGGAGGAGAAACTTAGAGTAGAAGCCTCCATACCTAGAAAGCTAGAGGATGGTTGGGATCCTATGATAAAAATTTATTTGAATGACTTCTCTTGTTATGCATTATGTGATGTTGGTGCTAGTACCTCTGTTATGCCCAAAAGGATATATGATATGCTTAAATTGAAACCTAATGATTCTTGTTCTTTTGGTGTTCGTCTCGTTGATTCTTCCATAAAGAAACCTTTGGGGAGGATTGACAATGTTCTTATTGTTGTCAATGATAATTATGTGCCCGTTGATTTCACTATTATGGATATTGAATGTGATCCTTCATGTCCAATTATTTTGGGACGTCCCTTTTTGCGCACCGTTGGTGCTGTCATTGACATGAAAGAGGGTAATATAAAATTTCAGTTTCCCCTCAAGAAAGGGATGGAACACTTCCCTCGTAAGAAGGTCAAGTTACCTTTTGAGTCCGTTGTACGGGCTAGTTATTCTTTTACTCTTGATAAAACTTGATCTTTGCATTATGCCTAGCTTAAAGGCATAAAAGAAAGCGCTTTTGGGAGGCAGCCCACATGAATAAATTTTTTGCTTTTGTTGTGTCTTGATGTTGTTTACTGCTGTAGCATCATCATTGTATCTTTGCTTTTCATATTTGTGCCAAGTATAGCCTCTGATTGCTAGAAAGTGCAAAAGTTGTGAGGTGCTGTCCAGGAAACAGATTCTGTCCTTGGATAGAAAAATTCGTATAAAATCATCCGATCATCTTTTTGGTCTGAATTTTATTGACAGCGTTCTCTATATAATTGTCTTTCGTGCGTCAGTTCTGAGTTTTTTGATTTGAGTTGCAGAAGTATCCCGAACAGGTCAATTACTGCCTGCTGTTATGTTTTTCACAGATTCTGTCATGTTTTGCCTTACCTTCACTTTGCAAATTAAGAACTTGCTTTTTCTTTGCAAAAACCTTTTGGCAATCTTGAGAAACAGTAGAACTTCAAGAATATCCTAATTTCCAGCAAGGTATAATTATTTTATTAAGGGTACTAACCTTGCTAATCAGATTATGAATGAGTTATGTATGAAGGGAGTTTTCAAGTGTGCGAGGGAAGATGATAAAAAGATTCAGGAGTGTCAAGCGCTCAAGCTTGGGGATGCACCCGTGCACCCCCAAGAAATATTCAAGGAGACTCAAGCGTCTAACCTTGGGGATGCCCCCCGTGCATCCCCTTCTCCATCAACATTATCAGTTCGTCTTTCGTTCCGCTATATTTTTATCACTTCATGTGTTATGTGCTATGCTTGGAGCGTCTTGCTTTTAGTTTTCTTTTTAGTTTTTCATAACGAGTCGGAACTCAGCATTCCTTTATGTGGGAGAGAAACACGCTCCACTTCTACCTAGAACATTACATAGAATTTTCATGCCTATCTATGCTGTGTGTGTTCTTTGTCTTTTAATAGCTACTATCGTGCTTTGCTCTTAGTATTCATGCTTATCTTTTCAAAGAGCTTTTATTTAGTTGGTTGCTTGAACTCTCTTTAATTACCATGATCATCTTATTAAGAGAGTTTGCTTCCGTTGCATGGGTTAATATGTCTATGATAAAGATGCTACTTTCATGATGGTGCTTAGTAGTTCAGGTTTTCTTTTGGTTAATCTCAAATAGCTGGGTGGTTCCCAATGTGTCATTGGAGTACCAACTTGGTTTGTTTGCCTATGATGTGGTATGGTTTAGTAATATCTTCCTTCGAGAATTTATTTTGATTGACTTGGCGTATGCTCACGCATATTTAAGACTGTAAAGAAAGTCTGTCAAGCCTTGATGATCTTTTGTTTCTAAGTAGCGATATAACTACCATGCCTGATTCAATATTGCTTTGTCACTCTGCATGATTATGACCGTCATTGCTCTCTTAGTTGGTCGCTCCCAGTCTTTTGCTAACCTCCACCTGCACTAAGCAAACCAACCATGCAATACATAGCTCATGGGAAAGTAGCCTAAAAACTATTGTGGTAAAGAATATGTTACTTATGTATCTTATTTCTTATGAGTTGCTTGCTGAGCGGTAACCATGTTTCGGGACGCCATCAACTGTCACACTTTTGTTGAATATCATGTGAGTTGCTATGCATGTTCGTCTTGTCTGAAGTAAGGATGATTTACCGTGGGTTGAATTAATATGCATATTGTTAGAGAAGAACATTGGGCCGCCAACCAAAGCCATGCATCATGGTGGAAGTTTTAGCTTGGACCTTAATCCTCAATCTCTCACGAGAATATGCTTATGCATTATAGATGAGTCCATCATCTATTTTCTATGTTGTCCCGGTATGGATGTCCTCAAGTTGAGATTTATCAAAAACGAGAAATCAAATGTGATCTATCTCCTTGGACCTTTGTACAGGTGGCATAGAGGTACCCCTTTGTGACACTTGGTAAAAACATATGCAATGCAATGATAACCCATGGGGATCCGAGCTAATTAGGACAAGGAGCGAGCACTATTAGTATTCGATGCATGAGGCTTGCAACTTATAAGATGTTTTATGCATGACACATATGAAGTACTACTACCGTTGACACAATTGCTTCCATGTTTCATAATAAAAAGCTCTAGCACTTCAAGCACCTACTACTGAGAGCATGATTGTCATTCTGAGTGTAATGTGCATTGTCCCAAAGTAGTATTGTCTTTTGCATGATTGTGATATCGTTTATTTTGAAATGATTGTATCTAGTCATCACTTAAACCTTGAAGGTGCCCCTGCACTTATGTTTTGCATCACTAAAGGGGGCATGCTAGATATCACTTGATCATATTTGCACATCATGTTCATTGCAAATCTTTTTGATGTTTCAGTTTCATGTTGTAAAACTTTCAGTCATTTGTGATTTTCTCTTGAGACAGCTTAACTACTTTAGAATCATTGTCTCAGTAAGCATTTGTCATATGACTATGAGAAAGTCTTATATGGTTAATAGCATGTCACCACATAAATTATTCTTGTTATCATTTACCTACTCGAGGACGAGCAGGAATTAAGCTTGGAGATGTTGATACGTCCAAAACGTATCTATAATTTCTGCTTGCTCCATGCCACTTTTGGGTGATATTGCTATGATATTCATACACTTCCATACACTTTCGATCATATTTGGACTAACTTACTAATCCAGTGCACCCCAGTGCCAGTTTCTGTTTTCGGCTGTTTTTGTATTTCAGGTTTTCACGTTTCGAGAACTGCCCAGAAAAATACTGAAAAAATATATAAAAAATCAGCGTTCCGGGAACGACACTGCTTCCGAAGGGGAGCCTGGGGGGGGGCACAGGGGTTCCAGGCGCCCTGTGGGCGCCCCCCCCTGGGCCGCGCCGGGGGGGCGCCTCGGCCCCCCGAGAGCCCCCCGGTGCCCTAATTTGGCAGATATTTAAAGGGTCCCCGGTAACCCTTGAAACAGGACTTCTTTTCGCGATTCCATCTCTGTTCCGCCGCCGCCGCCGCTTCCAAGATCGGGAGCACCAGGAGAACTCTTCCCGGCACCCTGCCGGAGGGGAGGATCACCACCGGGAGCTTCTCCACCACCATGGACGCCTCCCGGATGACTCGTGAGTAGTCTCCCTTGGACTATGAGTCCATGACCAGTAGCTATGTGATGTTCTCCTCCCGTTCTTGTGCTTCACTAATTAGTCCTCGTGAGCTGCCCTACAAGATCGAGGCACCTATGCAATCCTTATGCTGTTGCTATGTTGAGTTTGCTGGGATCCGATGGATTATGAGATTATGTTCAGATTGATCTTGAGTAATATATTTGATTCACCTCTTTTATATTTTAGTTCATAAGTAATTCTTGCATGTTCTCCGTTGTTATTTATTGCTTTGGCCGAGTAGTAAGTAGTGACTCCAAGAGGGAACGTTATGCTCGATTGTGGGTTCATGCCCCTCGATGACTAGCTTGAGTGACAGAAACATGAGTCTAGGGGATGTGCTGTTGCCACAAGGGGGAAAACAACGGTGCTTGTGCCCGCGGGTGCAAGGATTGTTTACTTTACGCAAAGTTCTTTTAATGCAGTTGTGTGTTGCATTGAGTTTACACTATGGGTGGGACTCGCAACTTAATACCAGCGAGATGTTCTGGATAGATATCTCAAGGTGGATGATTAGTAGTAGATATTGATGTATTTCGGTCTACTTACTTTGGCGTACCGCCCATGCTTTGAACCTCAACCTTTCTTGCAATGTAGTCAGCATTGGTTTGCGTTCGTGGTCCTGTCAATTGCCCAGCTGTAATTTGTTACCTCACATAGCTGTTTTATCGTCTTTTGGGAGAGAGACATCACTAGTGAATATCATGTGACTCCGGTCCATATTACCATCATTGATCACATACACTATTTACTTTTCCGCTATTTTATTTACTATTGCAAAACACTATCTATCACTACTATCATATTGATTTTAACCCTTTGTGAACTACAAGGCCGGAGAGATTGACAACCTCTCTGTACTCGTTGGGAGAAAAGTTATTTGTATCTGTGTGCAGGTCCACGTTGATTGCTAATTGCGCCGTTAGCAGTTGACACCTACCTGTTGAACCTAGGAGTCTCTGGGGATTCGATCCTTGGCATCTTTGCTAAGGGAAAACACTTCTACTTATTGCATCTTACACCTTCCACTTGGGGTAATCCAACGAGGGGTTCGAGGCCCATCAGTAAGCAGTGCCAATTGAAATTAATTACACCCATGAGGGATCCTAGGAATTGTGATGTCTAGTTATCTCTACCTGTTTCGAGAAATGCAAGGAAATCTAGTTTATCTTCTATGGCTGTTTCAGCCAGGAATCTTTTTTTAGCCAAGTCTGCTAGACCTATGCTATTCCAAAAGATGCCTTTCATACTTCATCATAGAATTTTTTTCTTGAGTTTAACTCTTGCACTTCTACGGACAGCCGACGTTGGATAAATCTTCATCTTCCAGGACCGTTTAGGTTTATCCAGTGCCGACTCCACCTCGCTATGACTTATCTTCTGTTTTACGTCCTCCACCAGATTCGGTGGTCTAACACATGGCTCAGACTCGATATCACCTGCCTCTCCTTCGGCCTCCGAAGTAGGCAACATCTCATCACAAAAATTCTCTAGCGCAGATATGCCCAAATTATTACTGT
The DNA here is from genome assembly GCA_902687465.1 of Secale cereale. NCBI lineage: Eukaryota > Viridiplantae > Streptophyta > Magnoliopsida > Poales > Poaceae > Secale > Secale cereale. Next base: position 72,602,282 of record LR738711.1, read on the forward strand.
CAGCCTCCGACATAGGTTTAACCGCCACTAACGCGCGGATGAACTCAGAAGCTCTCTCAGCTTCTAAGTCGAGAATATCATTAACTGACTTAGTAGTTTCTATCCCATTTGACCCAAGTGAGACTCCTATGTCATGTGCCTTACAAATGATCTCGTTTTCAGGAAAGTGTAAAATATAACATTTCTTATGAACTAACATACCTGTGTGCGTCTCGACGTCCCTAAGCTTGGCAGCCCTCATAGCACGTCCAAGCTGAAAGTCGTCGGCATCCGGCTGATCCTGGACCCGGTTGCTGATACGCCTGCCAGACAACACCGGGTCCGGATGTCCACTGAACGCGATCACCTCCTCCGTAGTCCAGGCCCGTGGTGACTGGACCATCTCTGCGGGGTCACCCTGCCTGGTGAGCACATGTGAAGGAGAGAAGGGGGGTCTGGTGCCTCCATAACCCCCTCCCAAAACCCCATCGCCTGCACACTATCTCCTGTGGACATCGGTGCCAGTGATGGTGGAGAAAGCACCGGTGGAGAGCGAACAGGTGCATCGGTGGCCACCTGCCCACAACCGACCCTCGCATGGGAACCCTCCCGACACGATGTCGGGGTCTGAAGCGCAGGCACATTAGGCGGTACCAGACTCCCCTAGGCCTCCTGCTAGTAAAATCCGCCACCCCCTCCTTCGCAACCCTCGTCCTCGGGCTGCGCGCCGAGCCACTCTGACAGGGGACACCCCCCAACTCTACTGTCGGGGGCGCCTCCACGACGAGGGACGTCATCTGGATCGGTGGTAACTCCTCTTCCTCAGCATCCTCACTCTCCACCCGGTCACCCCATAGGCGAGGAGGAGTAGATGAGGACGATCCGAAAGATCCAAATCTCAAAGTTTGCATGGGAGTAGAAGAAGGCGGCGAATGTGAGGTAGACTTACCACATGACGAAAGAGAACCATCCCGCGGACCACTATCATCTCTCTTATCTTGAGACACCATATCAGCGTCCTTGTCCGACATTTGTACATCTCCACCTCCCTGGAGTGCCTCCTGAAACATCTTAGGGTCCTCTAACTCAATGTCCAGCTTATATACCACACCAGCATGTGTCCATCTCACCACATCTGGTATATGCTCAATATCCACAACACTCACAAGCAATCTGGCCACCCCGTGGGCATAGGTAAAAGGCATATCAACACGCTTTGCCTTGCCAATAAGCGTCCCAAGACTGCAGACCACCCTAGCATCATTAAGAGGTTTGGAAGGTGCACCTGAAAAACGAACCCGGACCTGAGATAAAGACGTGCCCTTCGGTTCTGTTTTCTTCCAAGCATCAAACTCCAGGATACACTCAGTACCAGGCACGCGCGCAACTCCAAGCTGAAGGAATTTCTTCAGCTCATCCGCCGATGGAAAATCTGCCTTATACAGATTATCATCGAGTCTAATAAACTCCCAATGAGAATTCCCTGGAGCGAGCTCATTCAGCCTCTTCCTGATTTGCGCCTCAGGCAAATACCCCTTTGTAACTTCGACCACGCATGTAGCCAAATTCTTTGGTGCGTCCGGGATATCTGGAAGGACGGGCGACTCGAAAAACATCAGCTCGGAGCAGCATACCCCATAAATGGTGACCGCCGGCATCGGAGTCGTGTATAAGTTTGAGGCAAGTATCACATAGCTCCGTGGTGCATTCGGCAATAAAATGACCCTGTTCACCGCACCTATAACAAATCATTTTCTCTTTCTTGCGAGCCCACTTCGCAGCTCTCTCGCCGTAAGACTTGTCCGAAGATTTTTCAGATGCATTTTCATGGCCTTTTGCCCCAGCTGGCGCGGTCACCGGTACCTTCGAAGCTGCAAGCGTGGTCACTACCGCCATGGCCTCGCGAGACAAATCCGAGGGCTGAGCCCCCACCGCTGACTCTGATGACTGCCCCAAGTCCGTGGGGACCTCAGTGTCAGTAGTGACCGGCTGTGGTGGTGGAGGGCGATGGCGATATTGGGAAGGCTGCCTGGCACCCCCTCTGCCTCCTCCACATAAGCCGCGGTAGCCACCATGATATCTGTAGTCAGGGCCCGATGCTCCCTCGACAAAATTGCCCGAGGGTGCATGGAAAGGACGTTCAGCCGATCCGTCACTCTGTCACGCATATCCGCGGCAACCACCATGCGAAGACGAGCCACAATGTTGTCCGTCCCCATAGGCGTTGACCCCATCATCGCCTCAACGTCCACGGGGAGGGCCCCTGCTCCCATGCGCAGGCGCGGCTTAGTCCCTGCCCGACGCGGCCCCACGACCTGCAGCACTGTCCGAGGCGCGGCCGTCCCTGGCCAACTACATTCCAACCGCCTGCTGCGACGGAGGCAGGCGCGACGGCGGCATCACGTGATGTGGTGGCGGCGCAGTCTTGTACTGCTGCTGGACGGGATGCAAAGCCCCGCCCCTGCTCAGCGGCGGCGCCGGCTTGGGCGTAGGCGGCGCAGCGCTTGGAGTAGGCAGATTCGGTTTGTGCAGAGGTGGAAAGCCTTTCCCGCGGCCGACCATGATCGCTGCTGAAGCCGCAAGCGGCGAAACCCTCGCAGCGCGAACCTGGAGTAGTTTGGGAAAGCCTGGCGAGGCGATCCTGCGATGCGTGATTATCGTACGTGCATGCACTGGCTCCTGATCCGATACGATCCCATGCAACGGGCCCGCGTCCTCACTCAAGTCGTCCGGGGAGAGGGCCACACACTGGGCCTCATACCCAGTGCGCCTCGGGCCTTTCTCGGACGGAAACTGCTCCAGCCCACCGGGGCTGAGCAGTAAATCCAAACGCGCAAGACGCGCCGCTCGGATCTCGCCTGGACCGACGGCCGCCGCCGGCGGGTGTGCCTCTGTGCTGAGCGCATTTTTCTTCTTCCTTCTGGTGATCTTCGTCCACCCATCCGAAGGAAAGAAATCCGATAATGTGGCTGGTGGCGGACAAACCTTGGGAAGCGGTCTCTTCCACGGCTTGATCTGGATTGCCGAGGATTTATGCAGCGCCATCGGTCTTGGATCAAAGCTCCTCCTACCTTTGCGCCCCTCACCCGGCGCGATCTGCCTGATTGATTTGGCGTATGGTACCTTGATCTTCGACAACTTTACAGTCATCGTCGGCCCTGGGACTCCAGGCGCACGTTGATCATCAGCCTCCTCGTCGTCATCTTCTTCATCGGCCAGGACCCAAAATCTCCGTCCGATCTTTGGCTTTTGAATTGGGCTTCTAGGCTCCGATGCAATATCCACGATCTATGTCTGATCTGCCTCGTCCAAAGATTCCTGCATACGATCCAAAACACGAACGGCGAAAATATCAATAGTTACATGCGTACCTGTGAGATTCCGCTCATATTCATTAAGGTACCGTCCGGGGAGGATGTCGTGCTCCTCATCTCGCACCGTCGTCCATCTCGACGGCGAGTGCTTGTAAGAAAACCATCCCTCCATCTTCCGGCCATCCGGACATCTTGAAAGCGTATCCGCCATAACACGTGAGCCGAGCGCCCCACGGTCTGATCCTGATCCGCTTCGGCCTCAGATCCACGCGACACGCGCAGCAGCGGCGCTTCCGGCCGAAACAGCTTGGTCGCCGCCCCCTCCGCCTCGCGCGTCATCCTGTATTGCCTCTATATTAGTTTTCGTTTGCTAGAAGGTTGGAATGGCTCTTTCTATCACCAATTTTATGGATTGTTTATGTTCAATCTTACTGACAAAAAGACTATTCCCATTTTTGTGACATGGAATAAAATTGAAAGTGTCATGCGTGAGAAGAGAGAGGCAAATGATATGGCTCTTTATCATGCCGTGCATGTCGCAACCATGTGTTAAAAAAAGTTTAAGTACAGGTATTTTCTTCTTTTCCCTATTTGTATTTGAATCCATCCCAACTTTACCATTAGATTCAGGTTAGCGAAGCTTCTTGTGTCCAATTATTTTCTAGCAATTTGATGTACCGTTTTTGAATCATGTTGTGAGAGTACGCATGCAGTTTGTATTTCTTACAGTAACAAGACAACCAAGATTTGATTCAATTTCTTACTATTTTCTTTATGATTTTCTCCTTGAATAATCTTCAAAATTCATGTTGCTTTGATATTTTTTTCTTCGAAAAGGGGGTTTACCCCGGCCTCTGCATCAGAACGATGCATACGGCCATATTATAAATAATCAAAAGGTCCAACAAAAGTCTCGCAGTCGCAAAATAATGAAAAAGAAGGACCGTCACAATCGGCGGGAAAAAGAAAGATAGGAAACTAAACACCTATCCTATTACATGACCGCCATCCAAACCGGTTGTAGATATCCCGAGCTACCGTTTACCAGCGGATAGATGCAGTAACCAAAGGCTCCATGGCCTCCGTCGGAGTGAGTAGCGACCACATACGGATAAGTGTAGTTGCCCTGAAGATAACCTGCGAGAAATGAATATTTGTTGTTCCGTTAAAAACCAAATTGTTTCTGCAGTTACAAATAGCCATAGTAAAGCACATACTCCTACTTGGATATGTCGCGCTGTTACTACATCAATCCCATGAAGCCACGTCCCAAATAACGTGTTTATGGAAAGCGGGGGTTTATATTAAAGGCTATCTGGACCGACCTCCACAAAATCTTGGCCAGAGGGCAATCTAGAAAGAGGTGTCTTATAGATTGATCACTATCACAAAAACTACAATTTTTATACCCCGTCCAGTTTCTTTTTGCCAAATTATCTTTAGTTAAGATGACCCGTTTATGAACAAACCACATAATTAATTGTAGTAAAACCTGGCCTGTTGACCTTTTTGCTTTTCCAGTGATATGTACATATCTAAGTAATTGTCGTTCTGTCAGACCATAATGAAAACGCAATTTCTGTTTTTCTTGAAGACGAATACGATATTGCTCCTTTTTCCCAGAATTGATTTTTTTTCAGATTACTTTCGGATTTAGGTTTTTTTCTAGTGAGTCCTGGTAAAGCTCCCAGACGGCGTATTTTTTTAAACGAGGTCCTCGATAACGGGACATGAAGACTCCTTTTTTATTTTATTGAAATTTCATTTTACACAATTAATTTCATTGTATTTACATTACAGAATACATCGAAATTAAAACTGAATTAAACTACAGGATAAACAGAGTAAAATCAACTAAAGTACCACAAAAAATGGAATTTCATCAAAATCTTTATTTTTTGTATATATATTATTTATTTTATTGTTTTGTATCTAGCAAAATTGTAAGGTAAAAAACATAAAAGATCCTGGATTCTCCATTTAATTCGGAAAAAAAGAGATAAGAACACATTCCCACGAGTTCCCAAAAAAAAAATTTGTATCAAATTGGAGCTAGTAACCAATCCCAACATGGAAGTATTGAAAAACCTTATATAAAAAAAAATCTCAAATATCCTTCATCGTGAGACATATAACCATCACTATAAATAAGAACCAGGATTCCTACAGTAGTAATTAGTATTAACATAATAGAAGTAAGTGGGTCAATCAAGTATCCAAATTCTAAAGAAAAATCATTATTACGGTCCAAGACCATAGATATTGATAGATCGAACTTCCATTTATTTGTTGAATAGACAGTTGAACTGAGAATATCATAGCTATACTTAAGAGTAAAACACTAGGAAAAGCCCATATGCGACGAAGATTTTTTGTTGCTGTCGGAATAAGAAAAAGACATCACGACCCCCTGCGGAAAAAAAAGAATTTCTTGAGATGGAAGTATAGATATAATATTCTTACCAAGATAACTGGAAATCCCAACCGATAAGAATCCTAGTGAACCTAGAAAAAGAATACAGGCCCAGAAAAAATTACCCCTTTTTCGAGAACCTTTTAGAAGTTCTACCCATATGTGTTCTGATCGCCAAGTCATATTAGATATACTAAATCCAGCAGCGGTCGATTGAAATTGAGAGAATAAGCTATATAATTTTGACTTTACTTTTTTTGATTCTGAAATCGCCTTCAGCAACTAGTACTCCTGTGAAATAATAGGTTAGATACATTGACTTTCTATTCAAAAAATATTCGTTGATTCAATTAAAATTAAAATAAATAAAATAAAAATCGCTATACCTGGCTCTGCATATTCATGCATTTATGCTCGTAGCCTATATCCGCATCCATAACCGTTTTTCATTTGTGTGTAGAAAGTGTGTGTAGAAAAAGCCACATACCCTACCATATTATATTACTTACACTAAAAAATACTAGACAATCTTATTTTTTTGCACATAAAGAAATAAAGAAGTAATTGCAATTGCCGGAAATACTAAGCCTACTAAAGGCACGAAAATAGAAGGTAAGTTTAAATCCGTCATGGAATAGGTGTCTCAATTCAAATTTACTATTTCTATCTAGTCGAAAAATATCTTAAGATTCTTATGATATAATTAAGTATATCTATTATAAGAAATATTGACTATTGTATTGTATTTTTTTGTTTGAAAAATATTCTGCAAAAGGAGAACTAATTAAAATTTAAAAGATTTTATTTTGATTTTCCCATCCTCATGGCCTTTCTATCTTTCTAATCTAATTTGAAATTGGATTCAAAAGAAAGCGGTTAGAATTTACTTCCTGCATACATACTTCTCTAGAAGTGCTGCCAAGATATCAGTATCCTTAGTTTCATACTCTGGGGTGTAGTAAGTCAATTTATAATCTTTAACACCAGCTTGAAATCAAACACCTGCTTTAGTTTCTGTTTGTGGTGACAATTGATTTTTAAGGGCACTTTGACTTTCCACACATGTTTCGAGCTAGGAATCACGCTAGTGTTAATAATATCCAAATATATGGATTTCACCGAAAACTCCCCATTCTTAGCTAGTATCCAGCGCAGCTGATCTGGCTGTTGAGAGAGTTGGACATCCATCAGTCGTCTCACAAGATGTAGCCAAGCTTCCCAACGGTTTCCCACTCTCCTGAATTAGATATTAAGAGGAGTTGATTGTAATAATGTTGCAACGTAAGCGTCTCTTCGCTGAACAATATTATAGAGAGACGGATATTGGATTGCCAAGGGTGTCTCCCCTAGCCATGTATCCTCCCAGAATCTTGTGGAAGTATAGTTTCCAATTACAAATTTTGTCCTATTGAAAAAGATTGATTTCACTCGCATGAGTCCCTTCCAAAAATGCGAATCAGTTGGTCTAACCATTACATGGGACAAGGTTTTGGTCTGAAGGTACTTATTACGAAGAATCTGTGCCCAAGTGGTACTTATTACGAAGCTCCACTATGTAGTGCCGCTAGGTTTCTAATCATCTCTAAACCGCGCTCCGCCTCAAGATCCAAGAGAACGTTAACGGACTTAGAAACCTCAATGTGTTTACTACCTAGAGAAACTCCCAATTGTTTGGCGTCATTAATTATCCCTTCATTAGAGAAATGCAAAATTGAATTGGACGTGTTGACTGACATACCAATAGTGGTCTGAAGATCATGAAGCTTGGCCGCCCGCATGGCGCAATGGAGCTGCATGTCATCGACATCCGGCTGGTCCTGTAGGCGATAGCTCATCCGTCGATCATCAGATACCGGGTCCGGAATCCCACCAAAAGCGATGATTCGTCTCGAGTCATCCCGTTAGAGGTAAGGCCTCCTGCCCTACCCCCAACCGGACTCAGCTGAGCTGCCCCTGCCGGAAGGCTTTCCTGCGTCCGCAAGCCTGCCGAATCTCCACCACTCATCACCGCCACCTGGCTCGGCGCGCCCGGCGAACCCAGACCGGAAGCGCCATCCGGGACCTAAGCAAGGGCCGCCCTCTCCAGGGGCGACTTAGGAGAGGTAAGGGCGCAAGCCACCTGCCTGCACCCCCCTCCCGATCCGGCCGTCGGAGACGTAGGGGCGGAGGCCTCCTACGCTGACCCTCTCGGACAATCACCGCCCGGACCAAGAAGCATGTCCGCCAAGCCGATAGACGGCGCCGAACCGCGCAGCAGCGGAAAATCTCCTTCCCGCTCGTGGGTAGTGTGGATCGGTAGGCCTCCTGCCCATGATCCTCCCTGTCCTCGCCGAAGATCTCGGAAGACCGACCAAGTCCTGTCATGGGACCTACCATCACTCCGGCGTCCACCCCTGGGGATGTAGGTATAGTGTGAGAGACAAAACCAGAAGACAACACCGGTGGTAGCTCAAATTATGCCGGGTCGTCCATCTCCACTCGAATACTCCGAAGGCGACTAGGCACAGAATGCACATCAAAAGACCCAAACCGGAGAGTGTTCATCGGGGTCGAGGAGTCAGCCGTTCCCGAAGCAGGGTTATCTGTCTTAACAGACCGCGACTCCGGCCCCTTAGCCATCTCCCGAGACGTGCTCTCTGGCTTCTTACTCTGATCGCTAGAAGCCCCATCCCTCCTCAGTCGTATCCATATCCTGGATGTCCTCCGCCTCGCCCTCCTGAGGGATCGGCATATCCTCAATCTCGAGGTCTAGAACATATGTGACGCCTGCATGTGTCCACTTGACCACATCCGGAACAAACTCCAAGCTGACAACACTGACAAGAAATCTCGCTACACCATGTGTCCGCATGAAAGGCATATCCACCTGATCCATCTTCCCAATGAGAGAACCCAAACTCCAAGCAACCAGAAAGTTGTTGATGTATCTACGTGGTGCACACCATAGAAACAGACCCATACCTTCTCCAAAGGTGTGCCCACGGGTTCCTTCTCCTTCCACTCATCAAACGTAAGAACAATACCCGTACTAGGTATTCTGCACATGCCTCAATTGAGCATATATAACTGATCCTCCTTAGTGGGAAAATCAACCTTGTAAGTCTGAGCTTCCAACTTCACAAGGTCCCACTGATGATTACCTGGAACGGGATCCTGCAATTGGCGCACAATCTGTGCCTCGAACAAACTCCCATTAGCAACCTTGACGACCGCGGGGAAAGAACTCTCTTGCACATGCGTCGAAGGTGCCACATCCGGTGACTCAAAAAACATAAGCTCCTAACAGCACACACCATAAATAGTGACTACCAGCTTGGGTCCATCAAGAAGTGGACAATTGCCAGACTTATGCTGCGATCTACAACAGTAATCACACAGTTCTGTGGTACACTCTGCCACAAAATGATCTGGCTCTCCACATCTACAGCATGGCAGTTTCTTCTTCTTAATGGCCCACTTAGATAGCTTATCACCATTACGCTTATCCGGAACCTTATCAGAACCAACATCATCAGCCTTAGCCTCCGGAATACTCACCGCAGCCAAGGCCCAGACTGTGTCTACAGCCACCTGGGGGAGAGCGAGAGTAGGTGCCTGCCCTGTCTCGATAGGCACGACGGGAGCAGTCACGGTGTTGTCCACTGGCGTCGTAGGAGGCCGCGGTGGAGGAGGGCGGTGCCCGCCTCCTCTCCCACCCCGAAAGGCACGGTGAGCTCCTCGTTGAGACCGGTTGGTTGAGCCAGCAACCCCGTCGACGAAATTTCCAGGAGGCCCTTGGAAGCCACGGCCTGGTCCATTGCCATTGTTCCATCCTGAGCCACGACCGCCGCTAGAAGAAGAACCACGGTGCTGCCCGTCGCCGTAAGCATCGTATCCATCGTCACCCCATTGGCCATATCGATTGTACCGAGCACCTCCATAGTTATATTCCTTAACAGCACCCCCACCATGATCATCATGCGCCAGACCTCCACCTCGCCCGCCGCCATGGGAACCCCCACGGCCAGCAAAAGGGGCACCACCACGACCGCCGACATGGTTGCCCAGACGCCTGACGGCTTGGGCACCGCCCCGCTAGGCAGCATGTGCCCCTCCCCGCCCGGCGACCTGGCCGGCCGGCGCCGTTGCCTGCTGCTCCGCAGCAGCAGCAGTCAGTGGTGGTTTGGCTGGCGGCGGTTGGCCTCGCCCCTCCATGCCTACCGCACCGGAGGAGAAAGCAGCAGGAGCACGAGCCGCCGAGGATAGTCTCCTCGCTCTACTAGGGCCGATCGACACGAAAGAAGGTCTCGCGATCACACGAACCCTAGGTGTAGTACGTACAGGACGACAGCCCTCGCTAGAGTCTCTTAGTCGATCGTCTAAGGGGTCCAATCCGGTTCCCTGGATCGCTACGTGGGCCACTTGCCCAGCATCTGATGCATCCAGGTCCACCGAAACCGTGTCAGGCCCATCTGGGCCCAACAACGATTTCAAACGAGCCGCTCTCACCGCTTGGATCTCATCTCGATGACACACCTGCAGCGCCGCCGCCGGCGGCCGAGATCCCCTCCGGCGATCTCTGACAACCTTCCAAGATCCGAAGAAATCGCCAAGAGTAAGGGAAGGAAGACTTACTTTTGGTAGGGGACCCTTCCAGGGACGGATCGCCGTCGGAGCCGTCCGGCGATGAACAACTCGCCAGAGAACTTCCACTTTGTCCGTCTTGCCCAGCCCGTCCCAAGCATGGTCCTCCATCGGCACGATTCCATACACGAAACCAGCAACCTCCTCCTCTGAGTATCCAGCCCCCAGAACCTAACACTTTGTCACTTGGTGTCGGAGACGCCGCTCCAGATCCGCCGGCGTTGGCTTCCTCCTCGTCGGAGTCGTCGGAGTCCGAGGCCACTAGGGCCCAGAACCTGCTCCCGCCACGGAGTGAAGGTGCCGACGGCCGCAGCGCCGTGGCGCGACCGGCAGCGCGGTCGGTCCCGTGATCGCCTCCACGATCGCCTCTCATCGCCACGTTCTATTGCACAGTCACCCATGTTGCTTTGATCTGTTATGTCAAAGTTTTGCTTTCTTCCTTTTCTGCAAACGTAGGTCTAAAACAGTGAAGTGTGTGATTATACTTATTGCAATTAGCCTGTAGGAAACATTAAACGCTCAACAGCAACAAAGTTATGATGAAGAGATCACATGATTTGTTTCCAAGTTCAGGCCATCGATAGAAGAAGGTTTGGACTAGATGATGTACAATTCTAAGTTAACGTCTGCTTTGAATTATCATCCAGTTGAAGGCGACAAGATGCTTATTTCTTGGCCACGACAGATAAAAGGTCTAAAATATATTCTAATAATAGCAAGCTTCACATTTCCTAGAACTGATATTGTTTCCACACGAGATATGACCAGAAGATTTACTTATTGATTATGAATATTTTTTAGATTATTTTCAATGTTTTTTGCATCCTAACACCACCTTATTTAGCATATATCATTGGCATAGCAACTTACATCGGCCATATGCAAGAAACATATACTACGTACTCATGGGACATGGAAGGGGTGGATATATTGCGCTTCTAATTGAGTGAGTATACTGGAAGAAACAAAATACGTACCATTGAAACTATTGTGTCTACGTTATACTTCAACGACCAATTTGTGTATGGTGAAAATCTGATGCTCAACAGCACCTCTGTTCATTACACCAATGGTTTGACTGGGTTTTTT
>LR738711.1:72613709-72626683 GCA_902687465.1 Secale cereale
GAATGGTTTGACTGGTTGTGTTTTATAAAAATCAGACAAGTAGTGGTGTACGTGTATCATGGTTCGTTGCTAATAGATACCACTCTTGGAATATACTTGCATGGATGAAAGTCAACCAAATTGATGAAGATTCTTTAGGACATGTTGTTGTACTCTTACAAAGTTGACATGTTTTATTTCTTTTGACAGCAGATAAGTGTTCATATGGGTACATTCATTGTATAGAAAATTTAATATGAAATGCATCCAGAGTACCTTCAGTCATCCTCATGAGCGACTAGAGTTTATGTCCTTTTGAATGCGAAACAGCTGAGCTCCAAATTGTGCAACAGCCTTTCTGCCATTGTATAAAAATATATGTTCTATAATGCTAGTGAATATTTTCCCATATATGAAAAAACAGGTATTGCTCGCAAGATTATATTGTTGTTCGACGCGATTTTGTCGTAATTTTATACTTGTCAAGTATGAAAAATATGAAATCACTACGTACTTGCAAGCGCGTACATGGCAGTGACAAAGATGTTAATTTCCATTCAAAAAGATGATTCAGGCGGTGGAGCAAAATTTATGCCCACATGTACGTTACCTAATCAACTTGATTATCTAACTACTAGCAAGGTATGCATGGAAAGAGCCATGCATGGCTACGTGTGCTAGGAAGAATGTACTGTGCGCATAAGCATGAAAGCACCCCAAAGGCATTGTTTAAGGTGAAAGTATATTTATTAAAGAAATGTGATCAAGATGGCCTGGTAATTACTCGTAATTGCCCGTGCTCTTGGCTTACGTACAAATATCATCTTGCGAGCATGGTTTGCTATACATGAGCCCAAGCCAAATCAATCAACTGAGATTGTACCGGCCGTCTGGCTCGCGTGTGATTTGTGTTGAGCCGCACCAGGCCAACTGATACGGCCGATTCACATAGCTGGCTAGATAAGTATGCTCCAAACTAAGCCGCAAAAGAAGCAACGGCCTAACAACTTGGAGGGCGCTCGTAGTAGCTATCCATTCCCACACCTCTGCCTATATATACCCATCCATCAGATCTCCCCAGAGAGGGGAGGCGCCCACAGCGGCTGCGTTCGGGAGATGGACTAGGGAGCCTGCGGGCGAGGCCCTTGCACTACGTGTACTCGTAGTCAGGATGGCCACACATGACATGCCGGCGTCCACGGGAACCGGCAAAGGCTTCTTTCACATGGGCTACCACACGTATCCTTCTTTGTCAATGGCATGCCTATATAATTAATCTTCTCTCTTTCCATCTCTCATTCTTTGCAGCCCTGGAGGATTGACGATGCAGGGAGGTACACGGGAGAAGCCAGACCAGATACGCGGAAATACCAGAAGACCCCGGCAAGATGACGATGACTATCTGGCCCGAGCCGACGCAGGTGTCAACGATAACTCATTTGAAGGCACCCCGATCCACCAAGGCCATCCATCCATCAACCCCCATGAGATGGAGCCGGCTGGGAGGAGACGTACGCCGAGTGGCGGCAGCGTTGAGGAAGGCGAGTATCACGGCGCCAACTCCACCTCAGCGGCGACTGCGGGGAGGCCGGTGGCATCTGGCCCGACACCATCTACACCGCCACGATGACGGCGAGGCTGCCGGCGAGTATCACGGCGCCAACTCCACCTCGGCGGTGACACCAGAGAGGCCGGTGGCATCTGGCCTGACACAATCTACACCACCTTAACGAAGGTGGCAAGGTTGTCGTCAAGCAGCACGGCGCCAACTCTACCTCAGCGGCAACACTGAAGGGACGACAACGTGTGGCCTGTCGGCATCACCATCGCCACGACAACGTCGGAGCTGCCGGCCTCAAGGCCGGCACCATCTCCACCATGCCCGCATGCGACCCGGCTCCATCACCATCACCACGACAATGTAGGAATTGCCAGCCACAAGCCCGGCGCTATCTCCACCATGCCGGCGTGTGGCCCAGCCCCATTGTAATGCCCCGGATGTAATATTTTCCCTTTTGGGCATATAATATATCTCCGGCTTCATCTATTCCATTTCGGGTTCTTTGTCTTTCGGGTTTTCGTCGTGTTGTTGTGTGCGTGTGTGGATTCATTCATATCATGTAGACATGTGCATCGCATTGCATTTGTGTTGTCGGTTGCATCCGGTTCCACGCGTTCCTTCCCGTTGTCCGTTTCGCGTTCCGGAGCTCCCTCACGTGTCTATGGCGTCCCGTAGACATACTTTGGTGTTTGGCCGTGTAACGTTACCAGTTTGGCGCGAGACTTGTCGTGTGTTGTTGTTTTGGTGTGTGTAACCCGCCTGTCAAATTTCGTCGCGTTTCGAGTCCGTTTGCTCCCCCAACAGTTATTCGTGTGGGCTCAAAGTGCCTCCGCTTTGAGGTCCAAGACACCCCCTCCAACAGCCCACTTCCCTCCTCTTGGCCCATCCTAACTCCCCTCGCGATCGGATCCGTCGGATCGCGATCGGAGGGCTCCAAAACCCCCAAATCCCTCAAACCCTAGCACCTACCATATATATAACATCCCCATGCCATTTTTGGTAGCCTACACTCCCTCCACCTACCTCTAGCCTCACCTCCCCTCAATTTTCGTGCCAGGCTCGCAAACCAGAGCAGTTCCATCGCAGATCGAAGCAGCAGCCGAGCCGCAGCCGTTTTCCTCGCTGGATCGGGAGGAGTCCCGATCTGGGATCGCCAGGGTCAACGCATCGAGCGCCGCCGGTTCCCGCCTCCGAGGCCGAGCCTCCCGCATCGAGCGCGGGCCAGATCCCACCGCACCGAGCCGCCGAGCCTCTTCGGTCGATTCCCGCTCGCCCCGCGGACCACATCGCCAGCGTCGACCGAGGGCCTCCTCCAGCCGCCTCGATCCGCAACAGCGAAGGCCCAGCCGGCGCTCTCCTCCTTCCCGGGCCCGTCGCCAGCATCGCCTTAGCGGGCCGCCGCCGCCCGAAGGCCTCCCTCCAGCGTCAGGCTCCCGTGGGCCGCGACCGCCGCGCAGCAGGCCGCCACCACCCGAGCCGGGCCAGGCCGTATCTCCCACAGCGTCGGACGCCTCCAGGCCGCGCCGCTCCTAGCGGGCCACAGCCGCCAGGCTCCCTCGGCCCAGCCGCCGTCCCTTCCAGGCCGAGGCCAACCGGCCCGCTCCTCCAGCCGACAGAGGCCGCCGCCCGCCACTGTAGCTCCGCAGCCGCGCCCGAGGCCCGATCCAGCCCGTTTGCAATTCCAGATCTGAGGTTGACTTCGAAAACCCTAGATCTAATCCCTGTGTTTTTGCTTGTCTGATGCTAGTTTCAAACTGCGATAACTTCTTGTGTGTTTGTACGTTTTGCGCAAATGAGGTGTCCAGACGTTCGTGCTGATTAGCACTACGATTCATTCCATTGTGCCATGCATGTTAGAGATCGTCTAGATGCTTATTTTTCTGTTGCAAGAGTGCATCCCGATATAAACTGTTGTAATGTGATGTTTTTATGCCATCTTTGCTTAGTGATAACTTTTAGCTCGTTTATCCGAATGATGCAAATGACATGTCGACGTGTTCGTCTTGCCATGCTCTACATATTGTTTGTGTTAGGTTGCATGATAGATTTATTCTTGCCATGTATATCTTCGTTGCAAAGTGCCATGTGGCTGTGATGTTGTTTCACTTGTTATGAAATGCCATCTTGTTGAGCTCATTGCTATCGTTGTGTTTATCTCCATGATGCATGCTTGTATGTTTCGGAATCACCATCATGTGTACTTTGATGTGGTGCTTACCACTTGCCATGTTTAGTTTCGAGGTGACTTAAACTTGCTCTTTTAGATGCCATGATGAAACTGCTGTTTTAACACTTCGATGCCATGTTCCGATGCCATGTTTGCTTGCTGCTCTAGGACAAACCATGATAGTTTTGGGGTGGATCTTGATGGTTCCTTGTAGTAGATATTGTTGGCTTTCCATTCATGTTCTAACATGCTCATTTAAGTGGCTGTAGCATGTTTAACTTTTACTCCAAAGTTTCAATAAAATTCTGCTGTCAGAATTTTATTGTCAAGTTCAATATGTCCAAGCTTGTAGCTATTGATCCGTGGCTCCTTTGGGGTTGCACCTTTGGACTTATTTGCTGTAGGATATGTCTAGTTTATGTTAATGCTCTTTGCCATGATGTTTGAGTGCTGTAGCTTATTTTTCTAGTGCTCCGAAGTTGCTATGTTGCTGTAATTTTCAGCTTTCGCTCGTTTCTTGTTTCGGGCATAACTTTTAGCCCGTAGCTCCGATTTCAGCAAGTCTTATATGAAACTTGATTGATTTTCCGTGTAGATTCATAATATCCTATTGTTGCCATGTTTTGAAGTGATTTGCTTGATTGCTATTTTCCGTGCTCCGTGTGCTCCCTTAGTGCATCCATCATGCATCCATCATTTTTGAGTGCACATTGCATCTTGTTGATTCGTGCCTCGTGTGATTGTATTGTTTAGAGCCGGAAGCTGAGGCCGAGTACGAGTACGAGCACGAGGTTACCAACGAGGTTGAGCACGAGGACCCTTCTTACGATCCGAACGACTACTCTTCAGGCAAGATGACCGAACCCTGATAACATTACTATCTTTGCCTATTGCTAGAGTATCGCTCTATAGTTTTGCCTCGATGCCCATGTATTTCATGTCAGCCTCCTACTTGTAACCATGTCCATGTCTAACCACCCTACCTATGCAAACCGTTGCTTGGCTAAGTACGCTTCGCTCAGCCCCTCTTATAGCATTGCTAGTTGCAGGTGAAGTTGTAGATGCTTGCTTCATGTTGAAGTTTGTTGGGTTATATCACACTATATATAATGCTTAAAATGAACTCATCTATATATTGGCATGGGTGGAAGGCTAAGCCTTTTGCTTGGTGATTTGTTCCACTCATGCCGTTAGGAACCGTTTAAACCGGTGTTATGTTCCTTGATTATGCGTTCCTAACACGGTTGGGGTGTATGGGACCCCCTCGATAAACCGCTAAGTGCTCAGTCTTTTCCAGCAAGTCCCAACATTGGTACAATTTGCCTAATAACTAAATAACTTGCATAGGGAGTTATAAACCCTTTTTCCTTAATCAACAACCCCGGGCCAGTGCTCCACATGAGTGTTGGTCCGAAATGAGCAAACTGCGGGGCCACCTGAAGGAAACTTGAGGTCTGGTAAAAACCTGTAGGATGACTCATCTGGTCGTGGCCTGAGACGAGATACGCGCGGCTACTATCAGGGTGTGGGCACGCCGGGAGGATTTGCTGGATTAGCCTTACCTTAGTTCGGAGTATCTTGAGCACGGGATTCCGAGAATACTCGGGTCTTCCCACCTTGGAGTTGCGACTCCGCGGATCGTGGGCTTGTAATGGGCCAAGTTGGAACACCCCTGCAGGGTTATGAACTTTCGAAAGCCGTGCCCGCGGTTATGTGGCAGATGGGAGCTTGTTAATATCCGGTTGTAGATAACTTGACACATTGTTCTAATACACTACCAGCGTGTGTACCGTGACTGTCAATTTCCGAATAGGGATTCGGGAGTTGAACACGGTGGGGTTATGTTTGTTGAGCTTTAGCTAGGATCACTTCGTGATCATCTCTCGAACGAGGCACTTCTCTTCTCGCACTCTTTCCCGTAAGCTAGTGCTAGTTGCTGCTGCATATGCTTATTCTTTTCTTCAGCTTTATCCTCTCCCAAGGCTTAAATAGTCTTGTTACCCGGGAACGGGATTGCTGAGTCCTCTGTGGCTCACAGTTACTTCAGCACACCAGATGCAGGTCCAGTGGTGAGCTATCCAGGTGATGGCACCGAGCTAGACTTGGAGTACGACGAGGAGCGTAGTCGATACTATGTTCGTTATCCTAATGATCAGTAGTGGAGACTTCTACTAGGATTTGATCCGACCTGTGGATTTAAATTATGCTTGGTATCTTGTCATTTGGATTTTACCCTTAGAGGGCTGTGATGTTTTAATGTATGATGATTGAGACATGTATTGTATTTGTGTGACGTGGCGAGTGTAAGCCAACTATTTTATGTTTTCCATCCCCATCTTTTACATGAGTTGTGCAAAGATACCAGACTTGCGATCATTCCAGCATGGGGTTAAGTCTCTAATTCGTGCCTCGACACGTAGGAGATTTAGTCCCATCCTGGGCATTACAAGTTGGTATTCAGAGCCTTCTCCGACCTAGGAGCCCCCACTAATTGATCGAATCGTTGACGGTCGAGTCTAGGCACACACTGAAAATATTTTGAGTCCTATATTATATCGGAGAGTAGGATTTCTTTGCTTCTCATCACCTTTCTCTCTGGTGAGGACTCCTGACGATTACTCTTGCCTCTTCTACTTTCAAAAATTGCACCAAATTTTTTTTAGGAATCTCGCGAGTATTCTGGGATTGTTTCGATGTTCTTGTGACGAGAATATTGTTCTCGATGCCTCCCGACATTAGGGGTTGTGGCAGTGTCCCGGGGAGTTGAGCTTCGGGGTATTGTCGTCACAAGCATATCGCGGCAGTACTAAATACTTAAGACGGCCGACATCGAAAATCTCTCCTATACGGTTAGTGGCAAGATAACCCCGACATCACCCAGTACTTGGGAGGTAGTTCGGGAGTATTGCCATAGCTTGTTATAGTGGATGCTTTTCGAAGGTCCGAGGTAAACAGTTTCCGAGAAAGAATGGTTATGTGTTGAAGGGTGGATACAACTGGATGTAGGTTTAGAGTTGATTGCGCGGTGCTTCCCCTGTATCCCCAACACCTGATTGCATAACTGGAATCTTTCGGAAATTAATAGGTGGGTTTATCCAGTAGATCGTAGGCATTCTTCCAACGAATGCAGGTTAGTGAGTTCGGGGTTCTACATTGAGTGAAGTGGTATTATGACCGATGTTCCGATCGGGAGTTGCATCTTAAAGGGTCCTTGGCTATGCTGATCCGGGGATTGCAAAACCCGTTCGTAACGTGTTCATATGCTTTCAGCACAAAGATGTTAGAACGAAGCTCCTATCTTGTGTTTGTTTCCGTCCGTACCTTGTTGTTTTACTTATTTTACCTTTTGTCCCCTATGTGGCTTCTCGTGAAGATTGATGTTATCATTTAACTGAGAATTTCATTCGTTCCTCTTGTTCGAATGATTTCATTCGTTCCTATTGTTCGAATGATTATTGTGAAGACTTGTTGCAATTCATTCCATTGATTCAGCTTTTACCTTCTGTCAATCAATTGCTGATTCGTGGTCATCTCTTTCAGGATGGCTCCGAAAAGGGTTCCCAACGCTAACCCAGAGGGTGAAGAGGTCCCAGATCGTGCTCCTTCCCCTCCTCCTCCGTCTGAGGCTTGGAGAGCGATTATGCAGACTACAACTCAGAACACTCAGATGTTGATGCAGATGATGCAGCAGATGCAAGCCAATCAAGCTAATCAGGGTGTTCCAGGGAATCAAGGCAATTTCTTCAACCAGCAGCACCATGCTACTCTCAACCAGTTCTTGGCCAATAATCCAAAAGCTTTCAGTTACTGTGTCGACCCTCTTGATGCTGAAGATTGGTTAACCGACATAAAGAAGCATTTTGAGTGTAGTAACGTAAGAGAAGAGGATTATGTGAAGTTTGCAGCCTTCCAACTCAAAGACCAAGCAGCTGACTGGTGGCAGCAGTACAAAGACTCCAGGCCAGGTCGTGTGATCTCTTGGGAGGATTTCTGCAAGGACTTTCGCTCTCACCACATTCCAACAAGTGTCATCGAGGGTATGCGTGAGCAATTCCGCAACCTGAACCAGGGCTCTATGACAGTCTACCAGTATAATGTCAAGTTCCAAAACCTCGCCCGCTATGCTAAGCAAGACATTCCTGACGCCAAGAGCAAAATCTACCAGTTCCGTGGAGGTCTCAAAGATGAACTTCAACTTGCTCTCACCTTGTTCGAGCCTGATGAATTCGACAAATTCTATAACATGGCTTTGAAACAAGAGGCAACTCAGCTTAAGATGGAGGCTTCTAAAAAGAGGATTCGAGATGCCGTTCACTCTTCCTCATCGTCTCAGTTGGCTGCGAAGAAACAGAAATTTTGGCTTACTCCTCCTCCAGTGATTCGAGCTCCTTACAACAACTCCAACAGCAACAAGAACTCCGGTGGACGTGGTTTCTCCCACCCACCCAACCCGAGCAACCAGTCGAAGAACCAGTTTCAGTCTCAAGGCTCCAAGTCAAGTGGCTCTCATTTCCGTCCTCTCTCAGAAGTGACTTGCAACAAATGCACTCAGAAAGGTCAGTGTGCCAACAGATGTCCGAACCCGAAGCGTCTTCCACCTACTCCACCTGTGAGTTCAGCTGTTGTCAAGCATAACCCCAAGCAAGCAAGGGTCAATCTGATGAGTGCAGCGCAAGCGGAGAATTCTTCTGATGTGATTTCGGGTAACCTCTCAGTTAACTCTTTTCCAGCTAAAGTGTTGTTTGATTCGGGTGCTTCATGTTCTTTCATGTCTCAACCATTCGCATCCAAGCATAATGTTGACATCCAAAGTCTGCCTCAGAGGTTGCAAGTAATTTCTCCGTGCAAGTGCATGACTTCCAACATATTTGCTCCGAATGTTTCTATTCGCATGGGTGATTATCGCTTTCTGGCTAAACCGGTGGTTCTTGGTAATTCTGATATTGACCTCATCCTCGGGATGGATTGGCTTTCTCAACATGATGCTCACATTGATTGTGCACAGAAGGAAGTCAAGATGACTCATCCTGATGAAGATGTGATTATCTTCGCCTCCAGGGATAACACTATCAGGCTTTTCTCTCTCAATGATAAGGGCGAAATTAATGCCATATCTCAAATTCCGGTGGTGAAAGAATACCAAGACGTCTTTCCTGAAGAACTTCCAGGCATGCCTCCACACCGTCAGGTGGAATTCGTCATTGAACTCGAGCCGGGTACTGAGCCAGCATGCCGGCGTCCGTACAAGCTCGCTCCTAAAGAATTGAAGGAATTGAAGAAGCAGCTTGATGAACAGGAGCGTATGGGTCTCATCAGGCCTAGTACGTCTCCTTGGGGCTGTGGTGTCTTATTTGTCAAGAAGAAAGATGGCACGGAGCGTCTCTGCGTTGATTACCGGCCATTGAACAAGAAGACGATAAAGAACAAGTATCCGCTCCCCAACATCAACGAACTCTTCGAGGAGCTCAAAGGAGCTAAAGTGTTCTCTAAGCTCGACCTCCGAATGGGCTATCACCAAATTTGCATTCGCGAGAAAGACATTCCCAAGACAGCCTTCAGAACGAGCTTCGGTTCATACGAGTATACTGTCATGTCCTTTGGTCTCGCCAATGCTCCTCCTACCTTCTCGAGGACGATGCACTACATCTTCAACCCCTATACTGGCGAGTTTGTGCTTGTGTATCTGGATGATATTCTGGTGTTTTCCAAGAATGAAGAAGATCACGAAAAGCACTTACGTCTGGTTCTTGATCGACTCCGTGAGAATAAGTTCTATGCCAAGTTCTCCAAGTGCGAATTTTGGCTCGATAAGGTTTTGTACCTGGGCCATATCATCTCAGCTGGCGGTATTGCGGTAAATCCCGAGAAAGTTGAAGCAATTGTCAACTGGGAAGCTCCTCAGAACGTCAAGCAACTCCGTAGTTTTCTGGGTCTTGCCAGCTATTGCAGAAGGTTCGTTGAGAACTTCTCCAAGATTGCCAAGCCTCTTTCCAACTTGCTTCAGAAGAATGTCAAATACTTTTGGTCTCCAGAGTGTGAAGTGGCATTCAAAACTCTCAGAGAAAAGCTCGTCTCTGCTCCAGTTCTGACTCCTCCAGATGAGTCCAAGCCCAATGAAGTATTCTGTGATGCTTCTCTTCAAGGACTTGGTGGTGTGCTTATGCAAGATAAGAGAATTGTGGCATACACTTCTCGTCAGCTCAAGCCAAGTGAGAAGAATTATCTCACGGTGTTGTCCACTGGCGTCGTAGGAGGTCGCGGTGGAGGAGGGCGGTGCCCGCCTCCTCTCCCACCCCGAAAGGCACGGTGAGCTCCTCGTTGAGACCGGTTGGTTGAGCCAGCAACCCCGTCGACGAAATTTCCAGGAGGCCCTTGGAAGCCGCGGCCTGGTCCATTGCCATTGTTCCATCCTGAGCCACGACCGCCGCTAGAAGAAGAACCACGGTGCTGCCCGTCGCCGTAAGCATCGTATCCATCGTCACCCCATTGGCCATAGCGATTGTACCGAGCACCTCCATAGTTATATTCCTTAACAGCACCCCCACCATGATCATCATGCGCCAGACCTCCACCTCGCCCGCCGCCATGGGAACCCCCACGGCCAGCAAAAGGGGCACCACCACGACCGCCGACATGGTTGCCCAGACGCCTGACGGCTTGGGCACCGCCCCGCTAGGCAGCATGTGCCCCTCCCCGCCCGGCGACCTGGCCGGCCGGCGCCGTTGCCTGCTGCTCCGCAGCAGCAGCAGTCAGTGGTGGTTTGGCTGGCGGCGGTTGGCCTCGCCCCTCCATGCCTACCGCACCGGAGGAGAAAGCAGCAGGAGCACCAGCCGCCGAGGATAGTCTCCTCGCTCTACTAGGGCCGATCGACACGAAAGAAGGTCTCGCGATCACACGAACCCTAGGTGTAGTACGTACAGGACGACAGCCCTCGCTAGAGTCTCTTAGTCGATCGTCTAAGGGGTCCAATCCGGTTCCCTGGATCGCTACGTGGGCCACTTGCCCAGCATCTGATGCATCCAGGTCCACCGAAACCGAGTCAGGCCCATCTGGGCCCAACAACGATTTCAAACGAGCTGCTCTCACCGCTTGGATCTCATCTCGATGACACACCTGCAGCGCCGCCGCCGGCGGCCGAGATCCCCTCCGGCGATCTCTGACAACCTTCCAAGATCCGAAGAAATCGCCAAGAGTAAGGGAAGGAAGACTTACTTTTGGTAGGGGACCCTTCCAGGGACGGATCGCCGTCGGAGCCGTCCGGCGATGAACAACTCGCCAGAGAACTTCCACTTTGTCCGTCTTGCCCAGCCCGTCCCAAGCATCAGGGGCGGCGCCAGCGTGCGGTCGTGTAGGGGCGGCCGCCCCGGGTAGATTTTTCGTACCTAGGGTACCCACCCTACTACTTTATCTGGTGACACCATGGAGCCAGAGTCAGGAGGTCTCGTCGTAGTATGTGAGATCGACTCGAGGAGGAAGACGAGACAGAGAAGATAACGATTCGTTAGATGGGTCAGCGAGCAAGTCATAGAAAATCATAAATAGGTAGTAAAGGCCCAACAGAATTAGAGCCCATTATTTTCTATACGTCTTTGAGAGCTGATGTTCCCAACTCTTACGATTTCTATTCCACCATCGATCGGAAAAAAACAGATCAGGGCATCAACGATCACGCCTCCACGCACGCCGCCCCGCTGAGTCCAACCGATGGTGCTCCATGGAGAAGGGGTCTCTTTGTTCGTGCTACTCAGGGCGCCGTACACACGGGAGATGACGTTGTCACCGTCGCCGCCACATGGGCCGCTCAAAATTACAAGCGAGCAAGGTTCTTCCACTCTCCCCTAATCTTCTACTCTTCCGTTCTACGGTTTCAGTTTCGTCTCACTTGGCCTACTTCCTAAAAATTGGATACTGAAAAGAGAATTGCTGGGATTGAAGACCAGAAAATTGTTGACCGTTTCCATGGCACAAGGAACCCTAGTGGCCATCTACAATATCCTCTTCAAATAATTATAACTTAGTGGTAAATACTTGTCTTATCTTTTGTTTGACAAGTGCATTTATGCTAGACGTATCATTATAATGTTCATAGTTCTTGAAATTGAAACTGCTGTGAAAAGTAACTGTGTTGATCGTCTTGTCTGAATACATACTACTACTTCGCCAATTACTTGGGTTAACTGTCTTTGTTTGATTCCATTGTGGCTTCAATTTTTTGTTTCCTTTAAAAGTTTGCCCCGGGTAACTTCAAATCCTAGATCCGCCACTGCCAAGCATGGTCCTCCATCGGCACGATTCCATACACGAAACCAGCAACCTCCTCCTCTGAGTATCCAGCCCCCAGAACCTAACACTTTGTCACTTGGTGTCGGAGACGCCGCTCCAGATCCGCCGGCGTTGGCTTCCTCCTCGTCGGAGTCGTCGGAGTCCGAGGCCACTAGGGCCCAGAACCTGCTCCCGCCACGGAGTGAAGGTGCCGACGGCCGCAGCGCCGTGGCGCGACCGGCAGCGCGGTCGGTCCCGTGATCGCCTCCACGATCGCCTCTCATCGCCACGTTCTATTGCACAGTCACCCATGTTGCTTTGATCTGTTATGTCAAAGTTTTGCTTTCTTCCTTTTCTGCAAACGTAGGTCTAAAACAGTGAAGTGTGTGATTATACTTATTGCAATTAGCCTGTAGGAAACATTAAACGCTCAACAGCAACAAAGTTATGATGAAGAGATCACATGATTTGTTTCCAAGTTCAGGCCATCGATAGAAGAAGGTTTGGACTAGATGATGTACAATTCTAAGTTAACGTCTGCTTTGAATTATCATCCAGTTGAAGGCGACAAGATGCTTATTTCTTGGCCACGACAGATAAAAGGTCTAAAATATATTCTAATAATAGCAAGCTTCACATTTCCTAGAACTGATATTGTTTCCACACGAGATATGACCAGAAGATTTACTTATTGATTATGAATATTTTTTAGATTATTTTCAATGTTTTTTGCATCCTAACACCACCTTATTTAGCATATATCATTGGCATAGCAACTTACATCGGCCATATGCAAGAAACATATACTACGTACTCATGGGACATGGAAGGGGTGGATATATTGCGCTTCTAATTGAGTGAGTATACTGGAAGAAACAAAATAGGTACCATTGAAACTATTGTGTGTACGTTATACTTCAACGACCAATTTGTGTATGGTGAAAATCTGATGCTCAACAGCACCTCTGTTCATTACACAAATGGTTTGACTGGTTTTTTTTTTTT
>LR738711.1:72626693-72637646 GCA_902687465.1 Secale cereale
TTTTTTGCGGGTGAATGGTTTGACTGGTTGTGTTTTATAAAAACTAGAGGCTACCCGGCGCGTTGCCGCGGAATTATTTGCAAATATCTATGTATCGATGGAAGCTAAACATAAGTCATAATTTGATATCTCATTAAAAATGAGTGCAAAAATAAAATGATACTGGAAACAAAATACAGTAAGTTGTGACTATACCCACCTCTTAAACTCATCCAAAGGCTACAAAACTAAGGGATGATGTGAATCTATGCAGTACTATACACTAAGACTGGAAGTCTCCAACTCCAACACCTGGATGATTATGTGCAAAACGTAGCCAGGTTGGCCAGCGGTTCAGAATACCAGGTCAATTGTTAAATACACACGTAATTAAAGGGAGTTGATGAGGGAAGCACTCTGTAGAATTTTCATCCATTGTAAGATAAATACTTTTCCTAATGGCATGTCATTGAATTCTAAGTCACATTTTTCTGAATCGTGTGACTTCTTTTGATGTTGTAATGATTTAACGGAATCACGTTACCTGCAAAAATTGCACAACCGCCAAAAGCGTGTGCAGAATCAGATTTGGAAATTCGTTTATAGATGCTCGACACGTAGTAACAGTGACAGTGTAGTAGCACAACATGGAGCAGTTAAGCTATTCAAGCAAGTAACCTGCATGTTTTATCAAAGAAAGGATAAGACCACTTAAAAGTGGAAGGAGGAGGATACGCTGAATCCTTGTGGCGAGCTGTACGTACCATGAAACTGTCTTGCAGGACATGGGAAGACATGCGAAGGAATAAAGCCTCGATGAACAGCAGCTTGACACGCGAGGGCAAAGCGTCAGCATTGGCAACGACGCATAAGGACCAGAGAGGATGGCGTTGGTGGCAGCCATCTCGCAGGAAAAGTGGAAAACCATTAGCAATGGAAAAGACGACATGCCGATGACAGATGTTATGAAGGGCTCATCCAACAGGGAGTTCGTGCGATGTGAATCGCCTCCATGGATTTCATGTTCAGATTCTTGCGATGGAAAGGATGTTATATAAGGAGACTTTAGAGGAGAGTGGGTAGTTGAACAGAAGGAAATGGAAGGGCAAGGGACTCATAGTCGCTAGATAGCTGACTGATGGGCTGCATGATTTAATTAATTGGTTGATGCATCATCCCAATAAACTAAACTATTTTAAAAAATTGATGGCATGGTGTAGTGACGTGGAAGCCTACATGTCAAGATAATTTAGGATAGTGAGGCTGATGATGTGGATAGGTTGCATGTCAAGAGAATTAGGATAGTGGGGATGATCTATTTAGATATTATAGATCAGACAAGTAGTGGTGTACGTGTATCATGGTTCGTTGCTAATAGATACCACTCTTGGAATATACTTGCATGGTTGAAAGTCAACCAAATTGATGAAGATTCTTTAGGACATGTTGTTGTACTCTTACAAAGTTGACATGTTTTATTTCTTTTGACAGCAGATAAGTGTTCATATGGGTACATTCATTGTATAGAAAATTTAATATGAAATGCATCCAGAGTACCTTCAGTCATCCTCATGAGCGACTAGAGTTTATGTCCTTTTGAATGCGAAACAGCTGAGCTCCAAATTGTGCAACAGCCTTTCTGCCATTGTATAAAAATATATGTTCTATAATGCTAGTGAATATTTTCCCATATATGAAAAAACAGGTATTGCTCGCAAGATTATATTGTTGTTCGACGCGATTTTGTCGTAATTTTATACTTGTCAAGTATGAAAAATATGAAATCACTACGTACTTGCAAGCGCGTACATGGCAGTGACAAAGATGTTAATTTCCATTCAAAAAGATGATTCAGGCGGTGGAGCATTATTTATGCCCACATGTACGTTACCTAATCAACTTGATTATCTAACTACTAGCAAGGTATGCATGGAAAGAGCCATGCATGGCTACGTGTGCTAGGAAGAATGTACTGTGCGCATAAGCATGAAAGCACCCCAAAGGCATTGTTTAAGGTGAAAGTATATTTATTAAAGAAATGTGATCAAGATGGCCTGGTAATTACTCGTAATTGCCCGTGCTCTTGGCTTACGTACAAATATCATCTTGCGAGCATGGTTTGCTATACATGAGCCCAAGCCAAATCAATCAACTGAGATTGTACCGGCCGTCTGGCTCGCGTGTGATTTGTGTTGAGCCGCACCAGGCCAACTGATACGGCCGATTCACATAGCTGGCTAGATAAGTATGCTCCAAACTAAGCCGCAAAAGAAGCAACGGCCTAACAACTTGGAGGGCGCTCGTAGTAGCTATCCATTCCCACACCTCTGCCTATATATACCCATCCATCAGATCTCCCCAGAGAGGGGAGGCGCCCACAGCGGCTGCGTTCGGGAGATGGACTAGGGAGCCTGCGGGCGAGGCCCTTGCACTACGTGTACTCGTAGTCAGGATGGCCACACATGACATGCCGGCGTCCACGGGAACCGGCGAAGGCTTCTTTCACATGGGCTACCACACGTATCCTTCTTTGTCAATGGCATGCCTATATAATTAATCTTCTCTCTTTCCATCTCTCATTCTTTGCAGCCCTGGAGGATCGACGATGCAGGGCGGTACACGGGAGAAGCCAGACCAGATACGCGGAAATACCAGAAGACCCTGGCAAGATGACGATGACTATCTGGCCCGAGCCGACGCAGGTGTCAACGATAACTCATTTGAAGGCACCCCGATCCACCAAGGCCATCCATCCATCAACCCCCATGAGATGGAGCCGGCTGGGAGGAGACGTACGCCGAGTGGCGGCAGCGTTGAGGAAGGCGAGTATCACGGCGCCAACTCCACCTCAGCGGCGACTGCGGGGAGGCCGGTGGCATCTGGCCCGACACCATCTACACCGCCACGATGACGGCGAGGCTGCCGGCGAGTATCACGGCGCCAACTCCACCTCGGCGGTGACACCAGAGAGGCCGGTGGCATCTGGCCTGACACAATCTACACCACCTTAACGAAGGTGGCAAGGTTGTCGTCAAGCAGCACGGCGCCAACTCTACCTCAGCGGCAACACTGAAGGGACGACAACGTGTGGCCTGTCGGCATCACCATCGCCACGACAACGTCGGAGCTGCCGGCCTCAAGGCCGGCACCATCTCCACCATGCCCGCATGCGACCCGGCTCCATCACCATCACCACGACAATGTAGGAATTGCCAGCCACAAGCCCGGTGCTATCTCCACCATGCCGGCGTGTGGCCCAGCCCCATTGTAATGCCCCGGATGTAATATTTTCCCTTTTGGGCATATAATATATCTCCGGCTTCATCTATTCCATTTCGGGTTCTTTGTCTTTCGGGTTTTCGTCGTGTTGTTGTGTGCGTGTGTGGCATTCATTCATATCATGTAGTCATGTGCATCGCATTGCATTTGTGTTGTCGGTTGCATCCGGTTCCACGCGTTCCTTCCCGTTGTCCGTTTCGCGTTCCGGAGCTCCCTCACGTGTCTATGGCGTCCCGTAGGCCTACTTTGGTGTTTGGCCGTGTAACGTTACCGGTTTGGCGCGAGACTTGTCGTGCGTTGTTGTTTTGGTGTGTGTAACCCGCCTGTCAAATTTCGTCGCGTTTCGAGTCTGTTTGCTCCCCCAACAGTTATTCGTGTGGGCTCAAAGTGCCTCCGCTTTGAGGTCCAAGACACCCCCTCTAACAGCCCACTTCCCTCCTCTTGGCCCATCCTAACTCCCCTCGCGATCGGATCCGTCGGATCGCGATCGGAGGGCTCCAAAACCCCCAAATCCCTCAAACCCTAGCACCTACCATATATATAACATCCCCATGCCATTTTTGGTAGCCTACACTCCCTCCACCTACCTCTAGCCTCACCTCCCCTCAATTTTCGTGCCAGGCTCGCAAACCAGAGCAGTTCCATCGCAGATCGAAGCAGCAGCCGAGCCGCAGCCATTTTCCTCGCTGGATCGGGAGGAGTCCCGATCTGGGATCGCCAGGGTCAACGCATCGAGCGCCGCCGGTTCCCGCCTCCGAGGCCGAGCCTCCCGCATCGAGCGCGGGCCAGATCCCACCGCACCGAGCCGCCGAGCCTCTTCGGTCGATTCCCGCTCGCCCCGCGGACCACATCGCCAGCGTCGACCGAGGGCCTCCTCCAGCCGCCTCGATCCGCAACAGCGAAGGCCCAGCCGGCGCTCTCCTCCTTCCCGGGCCCGTCGCCCGAAGGCCTCCCTCCAGCGCCAGGCTCCTGTGGGCCGCGACCGCCGCGCAGCAGGCCGCCACCACCCGAGCCGGGCCAGGCCGTATCTCCCGTAGCGTCGGACGCCTCCAGGCCGCGCCGCTCCTAGCGGGCCACAGCCGCCAGGCTCCCTCGGCCCAGCCGCCGTCCCTTCCAGGCCGAGGCCAACCGGCCCGCTCCTCCAGCCGACAGAGGCCGCCGCCCGCCATTGTAGCTCCGCAGCCGCGCCCGAGGCCCGATCCAGCCCGTTTACAATTCTAGATCTGAGGTTGACTTCGAAAACCCTAGATCTAATCCCTGTGTTTTTGCTTGTCTGATGCTAGTTTCAAACTGCGATAACTTCTTGTGTGTTGGTACGTTTTGCGCAAATGAGGTGTCCAGACGTTCGTGCTGATTAGCACTACGATTCATTCCATTGTGCCATGCATGTTACAGATCGTCTAGATGCTTATTTTTCTGTTGCAAGAGTGCATCCCGATATAAACTGTTGTAATGTGATGTTTTTATGCCATCTTTGCTTAGTGATAACTTTTAGCTCGTTTATCCGAATGATGCAAATGACATGTCCACGTGTTCGTCTTGCCATGCTCTACATGTTGTTTGTGTTAGGTTGCATGATAGATTTATTCTTGCCATGTATATCTCCGTTGCAAAGTGCCATGTGGCTGTGATGTTGTTTCACTTGTTATGAAATGCCATCTTGTTGAGCTCATTGCTATCGTTGTGTTTATCTCCATGATGCATGCTTGTATGTTTCGGAATCACTATCATGTGTACTTTGATGTGGTGCTTACCACTTGTCATGTTTAGTTTCGAGGTGACTTAAACTTGCTCTTTTAGATGCCATGATGAAACTGCTGTTTTAACACTTCGATGCCATGTTCCGATGCCATGTTTGCTTGCTGCTCTAGGACAAACCATGATAGTTTTGGGGTGGATCTTGATGGTTCCTTGTAGTAGATATTGTTGGCTTTCCATTCATGTTCTAACATGCTTATTTAAGTGGCTGTAGCATGTTTAACTTTTACTCCAAAGTTTCAATAAAATTCTGCTGTCAGAATTTTATTGTCAAGTTCAATATGTCCAAGCTTGTAGCTATTGATCCGTGGCTCCTTTGGGGTTGCACCTTTGGACTTATTTGCTGTAGGATATGTCTAGTTTATGTTAATGCTCTTTGCCATGATGTTTGAGTGCTGTAGCTTATTTTTCTAGTGCTTCGAAGTTGCTATGTTGCTGTAATTTTCAGCTTTCGCTCGTTTCTTGTTTCGGGCATAACTTTTAGCCCGTAGCTCCGATTTCAGCAAGTCTTATATGAAACTTGATTGATTTTCCGTGTAGATTCATAATATCCTATTGTTGCCATGTTTTGAAGTGATTTGCTTGATTGCTATTTTCCGTGCTCCGTGTGCTCCCTTAGTGCATCCATCATGCATCCATCATTTTTGAGTGCACATTGCATCTTGTTGATTCGTGCCTCGTGTGATTGTATTGTTTAGAGCCGGAAGCTGAGGCCGAGTACGAGTACGAGCACGAGGTTACCAACGAGGTTGAGCACGAGGACCCTTCTTACGATCCGAACGACTACTCTTCAGGCAAGATGACCGAACCCCGATAACATTACTATCTTTGCCTATTGCTAGAGTATCGCTCTATATTTTTGCCTCGATGCCCATGTATTTCATGTCAGCCTCCTACTTGTAACCATGTCCATGTCTAACCACCCTACCTATGCAAACCGTTGCTTGGCTAAGTACGCTTCGCTCAGCCCCTCTTATAGCATTGCTAGTTGCAGGTGAAGTTGTAGATGCTTGCTTCATGTTGAAGTTTGTTGGATTATATCACACTATATATAATGCTTAAAATGAACTCATCTATATATTGGCAAGGGTGGAAGGCTAAGCCTTTTGCTTGGTGATTTGTTCCACTCATGCCGTTAGGAACCGTTTAAACCGGTGTTATGTTCCTTGATTATGCGTTCCTAACACGGTTGGGGTGTATGGGACCCCCTCGATAAACCGCTAAGTGCTCAGTCTTTTCCAGCAAGTCCCAACATTGGTACAATTTGCCTAATAACTAAATAACTTGCATAGGGAGTTATAAACCCTTTTTCCTTAATCAACAACCCCGGGCCAGTGCTCCACATGAGTGTTGGTCCGAAATGAGCAAACTGCGGGGCCACCTCAAGGAAACTTGAGGTCTGGTAAAAACCTGTAGGATGACTCATCTGGTCGTGGCCTGAGACGAGATAAGCGCGGCTACTATCAGGGTGTCGGCACGCCGGGAGGATTTGCTGGATTAGCTTTACCTTAGTTCGGAGTATCTTGAGCACGGGATTCCGAGAATACTCGGGTCTTCCCACCTTGGAGTTGCGACTCCGCGGATCGTGGGCTTGTAATGGGCCAAGTTGGAACACCCCTGCAGGGTTATGAACTTTCGAAAGCCGTGCCCGCGGTTATGTGGCAGATGGGAGCTTGTTAATATCCGGTTGTAGATAACTTGACACATTGTTCTAATACACTACCAGCGTGTGTACCGTGACTGTCAATTTCCGAATAGGGATTCAGGAGTTGAACACGGTGGGGTTATGTTTGTTGAGCTTTAGCTAGGATCACTTCGTGATCATCTCTCGAACGAGGCACTTCTCTTCTCGCACTCTTTCCCGTAAGCTAGTGCTAGTTGCTGCTGCATACGCTTATTCTTTTCTTCAGCTTTATCCTCTCCCAAGGCTTAAATAGTCTTGTTACCCGGGAACGGGATTGCTGAGTCCTCTGTGGCTCACAGTTACTTCACCACACCAGATGCAGGTCCAGTGGTGAGCTATCCAGGTGATGGCACCGAGCTAGACTTGGAGTACGACGAGGAGCGTAGTCGATACTATGTTCGTTATCCTAATGATCAGTAGTGGAGACTTCTACTAGGATTTGATCCGACCTGTGGATTTAAATTATGCTTGGTATCTTGTCATTTGGATTTTACCCTTAGAGGGCTGTGATGTTTTAATGTATGATGATTGAGACATGTATTGTATTTGTGTGACGTGGCGAGTGTAAGCCAACTATTTTATGTTTTCCATCCCCATCTTTTACATGAGTTGTGCAAAGATACCAGACTTGCGATCATTCCAGCATGGGGTTAAGTCTCTAATTCGTGCCTCGACACGTAGGAGATTTAGTCCCATCCTGGGCATTACAAGTTGGTATTCAGAGCCTTCTCCGACCTAGGAGCCCCCACTAATTGATCGAATCATTGACGGTCGAGTCTAGGCACACACTGAAAATATTTTGAGTCCTATATTATATCGGAGAGTAGGATTTCTTTGCTTCTCATCACCTTTCTCTCTGGTGAGGACTCCTGACGACTACTCTTGCCTCTTCTACTTTCAAAAATTGCACCAAATTTTTTTTAGGAATCTCGCGAGTATTCTGGGATTGTTTCGATGTTCTTGTTACGAGAATATTGTTCTCGATGCCTCCCGGCATTAGGGGTTGTGGCAGTGTCCCGGGGAGTTGAGCTTCGGGGTATTGTCGTCACAAGCATATCGCGGCAGTACTAAATACTTAAGACGGCCGACATCGAAAATCTCTCCTATACGGTTAGTGGCAAGATAACCCCGACATCACCCAGTACTTGGGAGGTAGTTCGGGAGTATTGCCATAGCTTGTTATAGTGGATGCTTTTCGAAGGTCCGAGGTAAACAGTTTCCGAGAAAGAATGGTTATGTGTTGAAGGATGGATACAACTGGATGTAGGTTTAGAGTTGATTGCGCGGTGCTTCCCCTGTATCCCCAACACCTGATTGCATAACTGGAATCTTTCGGAAATTAATAGGTGGGTTTATCCAGTAGATCGTAGGCATTCTTCCAACGAATGCAGGTTAGTGAGTTCGGGGTTCTACATTGAGTGAAGTGGTATTATGACCGATGTTCCGATCGGGAGTTGCATCTTAAAGGGTCCTTGGCTATGCTGATCCGGGGATTGCAAAACCCGTTCGTAATGCGTTCATATGCTTTCAGCACAAAGATGTTAGAACGAAGCTCCTATCTTGTGTTTGTTTCCGTCCGTACCTTGTTGTTTTTCTTATTTTACCTTTTGTCCCCTATGTGGCTTCTCGTGAAGATTGATGTTATCATTTAACTGAGAATTTCATTCGTTCCTCTTGTTCGAATGATTTCATTCGTTCCTATTGTTCGAATGATTATTGTGAAGACTTGTTGCAATTCATTCCATTGATTCAGCTTTTACCTTCTGTCAATCAATTGCTGATTCGTGGTCATCTCTTTCAGGATGGCTCCGAAAAGGGTTCCCAACGCTAACCCAGAGGGTGAAGAGGTCCCAGATCGTCCTCCTTCCCCTCCTCCTCCGTCTGAGGCTTGGAGAGCGATTATGCAGACTACAACTCAGAACACTCAGATGTTGATGCAGATGACGCAGCAGATGCAAGCTAATCAAGCTAATCAGGGTGTTCCAGGGAATCAAGGCAATTTCTTCAACCAGCAGCACCATGCTACTCTCAACCAGTTCTTGGCCAATAATCCAAAAGCTTTTAGTTACTGTGTCGACCCTCTTGATGCTGAAGATTGGTTAACCGACATAAAGAAGCATTTTGAGTGTAGTAACGTAAGAGAAGAGGATTATGTGAAGTTTGCAGCCTTCCAACTCAAAGACCAAGCAGCTGACTGGTGGCAGCAGTACAAAGACTCCAGGCCAGGTCGTGTGATCTCTTGGGAGGATTTCTGCAAGGACTTTCGCTCTCACCACATTCCAACAAGTGTCATCGAGGGTATGCGTGAGCAATTCCGCAACCTGAACCAGGGCTCTATGACAGTCTACCAGTATAATGTCAAGTTCCAAAACCTCGCCCGCTATGCTAAGCAAGACATTCCTGACGCCAAGAGCAAAATCTACCAGTTCCGTGGAGGTCTCAAAGATGAACTTCAACTTGCTCTCACCTTGTTCGAGCCTGATGAATTCGACAAATTCTATAACATGGCTTTGAAACAAGAGGCAACTCAGCTTAAGATGGAGGCTTCTAAAAAGAGGATTTGAGATGCCGTTCACTCTTCCTCATCGTCTCAGTTGGCTGCGAAGCAACATAAATTTTGGCTTCCTCCTCCTCCAGTGATTCGAGCTCCTTACAACAACTCCAACAGCAACAAGAACTCCGGTGGACGTGGTTTCTCCCACCCACCCAACCCGAGCAACCAGTCGAAGAACCAGTTTCAGTCTCAAGGCTCCAAGTCAAGTGGCTCTCATTTCCATCCTCTCTCAGAAGTGACTTGCAAAAAATGCTCTCAGAAAGGTCAGTATGCCAACAGATGTCCGAACCCGAAGCGTCTTCCACCTCCTCCACCTGTGAGTTCAGCTATTGTCAAGCATAACCCCAAGCAAGCAAGGGTCAATCTGATGAGTGCAGCGCAAGCGGAGAATTCTTCTGATGTGATTTTGGGTAACCTCTCAGTTAACTCTTTTCCAGCTAAAGTGTTGTTTGATTCGGGTGCTTCATGTTCTTTCATGTCTCAACCATTCGCATCCAAGCATAATGTTGACATCCAAAGTCTGCCTCAGAGGTTGCAAGTAATTTCTCCGCGCAAGTGCATGACTTCCAACATATTTGCTCCGAATGTTTCTATTCGCATGGGTGATTATCGCTTTCTGGCTAAACCGGTGGTTCTTGGTAATTCTGATATTGACCTCATCCTCGGGATGGATTGGCTTTCTCAACATGATGCTCACATTGATTGTGCACAGAAGGAAGTCAAGATGACTCATCCTGATGAAGATGTGATTATCTTCGCCTCCAGGGATAACACTATCAGGCTTTTCTCTCTCAATGATAAGGGCGAAATTAATGCCATATCTCAAATTCCGGTGGTGAAAGAATACCAAGACGTCTTTCCTGAAGAACTTCCAGGCATGCCTCCACACCGTCAGGTGGAATTCGTCATTGAACTCGAGCCGGGTACTGAGCCAGCATGCCGGCGTCCGTACAAGCTCGCTCCTAAAGAATTGAAGGAATTGAAGAAGCAGCTTGATGAACAGGAGCGTATGGGTCTCATCAGGCCTAGTACGTCTCCTTGGGGCTGTGGTGTCTTATTTGTCAAGAAGAAAGATGGCACGAAGCGTCTCTGCGTTGATTACCGGCCATTGAACAAGAAGACGATAAAGAACAAGTATCCGCTCCCCAACATCAACGAACTCTTCGAGCAGCTCAAAGGAGCTAAAGTGTTCTCTATGTTGGGGAACGTTGCATGGGAAACAAAAATTTTTCCTACGCTCACCAAGATCAATCTAGGAGATGCATCTACGAGGGGAGAGTTGGATCCACATACCCTTGTAGATCGCTAAGCGGAAGCGTTCAAGAACGCGGTTGATGGAGTCGTACTCGCCGCGATTCAGATCGCCGAAGATCCTAGCACCGAAGCAACGGTGCCTCCGCGTTCTTCACACGTACAGCTCGGGGACGTCTCCTCCTTCTTGATCCAGCAAGGGGGGAGGAGAGGTTGATGGAGACACCGGCAGCACGACGGCGTGGTGGAGATGGTGGTGAAGGATTCCAGCAGGGCTTCGCCAAGCACCGCGGGAAAACGAAGATTGTTGTGGGAGAGGGAGGGCAGCGCCGAGGCACGAACGTGTGTGGCTGCCCTCCCTCTGCCTCTCTTTATATAGGGGGAGTAGAGGGGAGGGGGCGCCCTAGGGTTTACCCCTAGGGGCGGCGGCCAAGTGGAGATGGGGGGG
>LR738711.1:72644751-72673349 GCA_902687465.1 Secale cereale
CGAAGATGGATGTGGGAGAGGGAGGGCAGCGCCGAGGCACGAACGTGTGTGGCTGCCCTCCCTCTGCCTCTCTTTATATAGGGGGAGTAGAGGGGAGGGGGCGCCCTAGGGTTTACCCCTAGGGGCGGCGGCCAAGTGGAGATGGGGGGGGGCGGCGGCCAGGGCTGCGCCAGGGTTAGGGCTCCCCCCCCAGGTGCCTTGCCCCCCAAGCTAGGGGGTGCGGCAGCCCTAGGAGGGGCCAGCCCCCCTTGCGCATGAGGAGAGGACCCAGGGGGGGGGGGGGCGCACAGCCCTATGAGGGCTGTTGTGTCCCCCCTTTGTGGCCCATTAGGCCCGAAACTCCTTCCGGGACCCCGAAACCCCTTTCGGTCATCCGCCGTCTTCCCGATACTCCCCGGAACACTTCCGGACTCCGAAACCTTTCATCCTATATATCAATCTTCGTCCCCGGACCATTCCGGAGAACCTCGTCACGTCCGGGATCTCATCCGGGACTCCGAACAACCTTCGGTAACCATGCACTGTTCTCACTAACAACCCTAGCGTCACCGAACCTTAAGTGTGTAGACCCTGCGGGTTCGGAAACTATGCAGACATGACCGAGACACTCCCAGGTCAATAACCAATAGCGGGATCTGGATACCCATATTGTTTCCCACATGTTCCTCGATGATATCATCGGATGAACCACGATGTCAAGGATTCAGGCAATCCCGTATACAGTTCCCTTTGTCTCGTCGGTATGTTACTTGCCCGAGATTCGACCGTCGGTATCTCTATACCTAGTTCAATCTCGTTACCGGCAAGTCTCTTTACTCGTTACCGTAATACATAATCCCGTGACCAACTACTTAGTCACTTTGAGCTCATTGAGATGACGTATTACCGAGTGGGCCCGGAGATACCTCTCCGTCACACGGAGTGACAAATCCCAGTCTCGATCCATGTCAACTCAACAGACACCTTCGGAGATACCTGTAGAGTACCTTTATAGTCACCCAGTTACGTTGCGACGTTTGGCACACACAAAGCACTCCTACGGTGTCAGTGAGTTACATGATCTCATGGTCATAGGAACTTATACTTGACATGCAGAAAACTATAGCGATAACTGATACGATCAAAAGCTATGTTTAACGTTTGGGTCTCGTCCATCACATCATTCTCCTAATGATGTGATCCCGTTATCAAATGACAACTCATGTCTATGACCTGGAAACCGCGGTCATCTTTGATCAACGAGCCAGTCCTGTAGAGGCTTACTAGTGACACAAAGTTTGTCTATTTATCCACACATGTATTTGAGTTTCCAATCAATACAGTTATAGCATGGATAATAAACGGTTATCATGAACAAGGAAATATAATAATAACTCTTTTATTATTGCCTCTAGGGCATATTTCCAACACTCTAAGCTCGACCTCCGAATGGGCTATCACCAAATTCGCATTCGCGAGAAAGACATTCCCAAGACAGCCTTCAGAACGAGCTTCGGTTCATACGAGTATACTGTCATGTCCTTTGGTCTCGCCAATGCTCCTCCTACCTTCTCGAGGATGATGCACTACATCTTCAACCCCTATACTGGCGAGTTTGTGCTTGTGTATCTGGATGATATTCTGGTGTTTTCCAAGAATGAAGAAGATCACGAAAAGCACTTACGTCTGGTTCTTGATCGACTCCGTGAGAATAAGTTCTATGCCAAGTTCTCCAAGTGCGAATTTTGGCTCGATAAGGTTTTGTACCTGGGCCATATCATCTCAGCTGACGGTATTGCGGTAAATCCCGAGAAAGTTGAAGCAATTGTCAACTGGGAAGCTCCTCAGAACGTCAAGCAACTCCGTAGTTTTCTGGGTCTTGCCAGCTATTGCAGAAGGTTCGTTGAGAACTTCTCCAAGATTGCCAAGCCTCTTTCCAACTTGCTTCAGAAGAATGTCAAATACTTTTGGTCTCCAGAGTGTGAAGTGGCATTCAAAACTCTCAAAGAAAAGCTCGTCTCTGCTCCAGTTCTGACTCCTCCAGATGAGTCCAAGCCCAATGAAGTATTCTGTGATGCTTCTCTTCAAGGACTTGGTGGTGTGCTTATGCAAGATAAGAGAATTGTGGCATACACTTCTCGTCAGCTCAAGCCAAGTGAGAAGAATTATCCCACACATGATCTCGAGCTAGCAGCTGTGGTACATGCTTTGATTACGTGGAGACATCTGTTGTTGGGCAGAAAAGTCGACATCTTCACTGATCACAAGAGCTTGAAGTACATCTTCACATAGCCGAATCTGAACCTCCGCCAGACTCGTTGGGTTGAAATGATCCAAGAGTATGATCCCAGCATTGAATACACTCCTGGCAAGGCGAATGTGATTGCAGATGCTTTGAGCAGAAAGGCATATTGCAACAGCCTTCTTATCAAGCCGTTCCAGCCTGAGCTTTGTGAAGCATTCAGGAAACTCAACCTCCAAGTTGTTCCGCAGGGTTTTCTTGCAAATCTTCAAATTGCTCCTACCTTGGAAGATCAGGTCCGTGAGGCCCAACTCAGTGATGCCATGGTGCAGAGAGTGAAACATGGTATTGCAAAGGGCACTCCAAAATACAAGTGCTTTCGTGTTGATGAGAGAGATACCTTGTTCTTCGAGGACAGACTCGTTGTTCCCAAAGGTGATCTCAGGAAGCTCATAATGGAAGAAGCACATGATTCTCTCCTTTCCATTCATCCTGGCAGCTCCAAGATGTACCAAGATCTCAAGCAATCTTACTGGTGGACACGCATGAAAAGGGAGATTTCATTCGTGAATGAATGTGATGTTTGCAGAAGAGCGAAAGCAGAACATCAACGTCCAGCCGGTCTTCTCCAACCTCTTCCTATTCCCGAGTGGAAATTCGACCACATTGAAATGGATTTCGTCACTGGTTTTCCTAAGTCCAAGAGAGGGAATGATTCTATCTTCGTGGTGATTGACAAGCTTACCAAAGTCGCTCACTTCCTTCCAGTCAAAGAATCCATCAATGCAGCTCAATTGGCAGAGCTGTACACTTCCAGAATTATGTCCTTACATGGCATTCCTCAAGTTATCTCCTCAGACCATGGAAGTTTGTTCACATCCAAGTTCTGGGACTCCTTTCAGTCCGCCATGGGCACTAAGATCAGGTTCAGCACTGTATTTCACCCTCAGACTAGTGGTCAAGTCGAGCGAGTGAATCAGATTCTAGAAGACATGCTCAGAGCCTGTGTCATCTCCTTTGGCATGA
Source organism: Secale cereale (assembly GCA_902687465.1). Taxonomy (NCBI): domain Eukaryota; kingdom Viridiplantae; phylum Streptophyta; class Magnoliopsida; order Poales; family Poaceae; genus Secale; species Secale cereale. The sequence continues at coordinate 72,647,999 of LR738711.1, forward strand.
AATGGGAAGACTGCCTTCCATTTGCTGAGTTCTCTTACAACAACAGCTTTCAAGCAAGTGCAGGCAAAGCTCCGTTTGAAATCCTCTATGGCAGAAAGTGCCGTACCCCTCTCAACTGGTCTGAAACAGGTGAACGTCAACTTCTTGGCAATGACTTGATCTCAGAAGCCGAAGAAATGTGCAAAGTCATACGTGAGAATCTCAAGGCCGCTCAGTCGCGTCAGAAGAGCTACTATGACGGCAAGCATCGTGATTTGGCCTTCAACATTGGTGATCATGTCTATCTCCGTGTTTCTCCGATGAAAGGCACCCAAAGATTCGGTATCAAAGGAAAGCTTGCTCCTAGATACGTCAGGCCTTTCAAGATTCTTAGCAAAAGAGGCGATCTGGCCTATCAACTTGAGCTCCCTCCCAACTTCGCCAATGTTCATGATGTGTTCCATGTGTCTCAACTCCGCAAATGCTTCAAGGCGCCTGAACTCATGATTCCGTTTGAAGAGATTGATCTTCAACAAGACCTGTCCTACCGAGAGCATCCCGTTGCTATTCTCGAAGAAACCGAGCGCAAGACCCGCAACAAGTCCATCAAATTCTTGAAAGTCAAGTGGTCACATCACACCGACCGAGAAGCTACGTGGGAACGAGAAGATCATCTTTGTTCCGAGTACCCTTCCTTTTTCCAGTCCTAGATCTCGGGGCGAGATCTTTTTTGTAGTAGAGGAGAGTTTGTAATGCCCCGGATGTAATATTTTCCCTTTTGGGCATATAATATATCTCCGGCTTCATCTATTCCATTTTGGGTTATTTGTCTTTCGGGTTTTCGTCGTGTTGTTGTGTGCGTGTGTGGCATTCATTCATATCATGTAGACATGTGCATCGCATTGCATTTGTGTTGTCGGTTGCATCCGGTTCCACGCATTCCTTCCCGTTGTCCGTTTCGCGTTCCAGAGCTCCCTCACGTGTCCGTGGCGTCCCGTAGGCCTACTTTGGTGTTTGGCCGTGTAACGTTACCGGTTTGGCGCGAGACTTGTCGTGTGTTGTTGTTTTGGTGTGTCTAACCCGCCTGTCAAATTTCGTCGCGTTTCGAGTCCGTTTGCTCCCCCAACAGTTATTCGTGTGGGCTCAAAGTGCCTCCTCTTTGAGGCCCAAGAGACCCCCTCCAACAGCCCACTTCCCTCCTCTTGGCCCATCCTAACTCCCCTCGCGATCGGATCCGTCGGATCGCGATCGGAGGGCTCCAAAACCCCCAAATCCCTCAAACCCTAGCACCTACCATATATATAACATCCCCATGCCATTTTTGGTAGCCTACACTCCCTCCACCTACCTCTAGCCTCACCTCCCCTCAATTTCCATGCCAGGCTCGCAAACCAGAGCAGTTCCATCGCAGATCGAAGCAGCAGCCGAGCCGTTGCCGTTTCCTCGCTGGATCTGGAGGAGTCCTGATCTGGGATCGCCAGGGTCAACGCATCGAGTGCCGCCGGTTCCCGCCTCCGAGGCCAAGCCTCCCGCATCGAGCGCGGGCCAGATCCCACCACACCGAGCCGCCGAGCCTCTTTGGTCGATTCCCGCTCGCCCCGCGGACCACATCGCCAGCGTCGACCGAGGGCCTCCTCCAGCCGCCTCGATCCGCAACAGAGAAGGCCCAGCCGGCGCTCTCCTCCTTCCCGGGCCCGTCGCCAGCATCGCCTTAGCGGGCCGCCACCGCCCGAAGGCCTCCCTCCAGAGCTAGGCTCCCGCGGGCCGCGACCGCCGCGCAGCAGGCCGCCACCACCCGAGCCGGGCCAGGCCGTATCTCCCGCAGCGCTGGACGCCTCCAGGCCGCGCCGCTCCTCGCGGGCCGCAGCCGCCAGGCTCCCTCGGCCCAGCCGCCGTCCCTTACAGGCCGAGGCCAACCGGCCCGCTCCTCCAGCCGACAGAGGGCGCCGCCTGCCACTGTACCTCCGCAGCCGCGCCCGAGGCCCGATCCAGCACGTTTGCAATTCCAGATCTGAGGTTGACTTCAAAAACCCTAGATCTAATCCCTGTGTTTTTGCTTGTCTGATGCTAGTTTCAAACTGCGATAACTTCTTGTGTGTTGGTCCGTTTTGCGCAAATGAGGTGTCCAGACGTTCGTGCTGATTAGCACTACGATTCATTCCATTGTGCCATGCATGTTAGAGATCATCTAGATGATTATTTTTCTGTTGCAAGAGTGCATCCCGATATAAACTGCTGTAATGTGATGTTTTTATGCCATCTTTGCTTAGTGATAACTTTTAGCTCGTTTACCCGAATGATGCAAATGACATGTCCACGTGTTCGTCTTGCCATGCTCTACATGTTGTTCATGTTAGGTTGCATGATAGATTTATTCTTGCCATGTATATCTCCGTTGCAAAGTGCCATGTGGCTGTGATGTTGTTTCACTTGTTATGAAATGCCATCTTGTTGAGCTCATTGCTATCGTTGTGTTTATCTCCATGATGCATTCTTGTATGTTTCGGAATCACTATCATGTGTACTTTGATGTGGTGCTTACCACTTGCCATGTTTAGTTTCGAGGTGACTTAAACTTGATCTTTTAGATGCCATGATGAAACTGCTGTTTTAACACTTAGTGGATTTTCACTAAGTCTGAAATCTGTAACGTTCCGATGCCATGTTTGCTTGCTGCTCTAGGACAAACCATGATAGTTTTGGGGTGGATCTTGATAGTTACTTGTAGTCTATATTGTTGGCTTTCCATTCATGTTATAACATGCTTATTTATGTGGCTGTAGCATGTTTAACTTTTGCTCCAAAGTTTCAATAAAATTCTGTTGTCAGAATTTTATTGTCAAGTTCAATATGTCCAAGCTTGTAGCTATTGATCCGTGGCTCCTTTGGGGTTGCACCTTTGGACTTATTTGCTATAGGATATGTCTAGTTTATGTTAATGCTCTGGGCCATGATGTTTGAGTGCTGTAGCTTATTTTACTAGTGCTCCGAAGTTGCTATGTTGCTGTAATTTTCAACTTTCGCTCGTTTCTTGTTTCGGGCATAACTTTTAGCCCGTAGCTCCGATTTCAGCAAGTCTTATATGAAACTTGATTGATTTTCCATGTAGATTCATAAACTCCTATTGTTGCCATGTTTTGAAGTGATTTGCTTGAATGCTATTTTCCGTGCTTCGTGTGCTCCCTTAGTGCATCCATCATGCATCCATCATTTTTGAGTGCGCATTGCATCTTGTTGATTCGTGCCTTGTGTGATTGTATTGTTTAGAGCCGGAAGCTGAGGCCGAGTACGAGTACGAGCACGAGGTTACCAACGAGGTTGAGCACGAGGACCCTTCTTACGATCCGAACGACTACTCTTCAGGCAAGATGACCGAACCCCGATAACATTACTATCTTTGCCTATTGCTAGAGTATCGCTCTATAGTTTTGCCTCGATGCCCATGTCTTTCATGTCAGCCTCCTACTTGTAACCATGTCCATGTCTAACCACCCTACCTATGCAAACCGTTGTTTGGCTAAGTACGCTTCGCTCAGCCCCTCTTATAGCATTGCTAGTTGCAGGTGAAGTTGAAGATGCTTGCTTCATGTTGAAGTTTGTTGGGTTATATCACACTATATATAATGCTTAAAATGAACTCATCTATATATTGGCAAGGGTGTAAGGCTAAGCCTTTTGCTTGGTGATTTGTTCCACTCATGCCGTTAGGAACCGTTTAAACCGGTGTTATGTTCCTTGATTATGCGTTCCTAACACGGTTGGGGTGTATGGGACCCCCTCGATAAACCGCTAAGTGCTAAGTCTTTTCCAGCAAGTCCCAACATTGGTACTATTTGCCTAATAACTAAATAACTTGCATAGGGAGTTATAAACCCTTTTTCCTTAATCAACAACCCCGGGCCAGTGCTCCACATGAGTGTTGGTCCGAAATGAGCAGACTGCGGGGCCACCTCAAGGAAACTTGAGGTCTGGTAAAAACCTGTAGGATGACTCATCCGGTCGTGGCCTGAGACGAGATACGCGCGGCTACTATCAGGGTGTCGGCACGCCGGGAGGATTTGCTGGATTAGCCTTACCTTAGTTCGGAGTATCTTGAGCACGGGATTCCGAGAATACTCGGGTCTTCCCACCTTGGAGTTGCGACTGCGTGGATCGTGGGCTTGTAATGAGCCAAGTTGGAACACCCCTGCAGGGTTATGAACTTTCGAAAGCCGTGCCCGCGGTTATGTGGCAGATGGGAGCTTGTTAATATCTGGTTGTAGATAACTTGACACATTGTTCTAATACACTACCAGCGTGTGTACCGTGACTGTCAATTTCCGAATAGGGATTCGGGAGTTGAACACGGTGGGGTTATGTTTGTTGAGCTTTAGCTAGGATCACTTCGTGATCATCTCTCGAACGAGGCACTTATCTTCTAGCACTATTTCCCGTAAGCTAGTGCTAGTTGCTGCTGCATACACTTATTCTTTTCTTCAGCCTTATCCTCTCCCAAGGCTTAAATAGTCTTGTTAGCCGGGAACAGGATTGCTGAGTCCTCTGTGGCTCATAGTTACTTCACCACACCAGATGCAGGTCCAGTGGTGAGCTATCCAGGTGATGGCACCGAGCTAGACTGGGAGTACGACGAGGAGCGTAGTCGATACTATGTTCGTTATCCTGATGATCAGTAGTGGAGACTTCTACTAGGATTCGATCCGACATGTGGATTTAAATTATGCTTGGTATCTTGTCATTTGGATTTTACCCTTAGAGGGCTGTGATGTTTTAATGTATGATGATTGAGACATGTATTGTATTTGTGTGACGTGGCGAGTGTAAGCCAACTATTTTATGTTTTCCATCCCCATCTTTTACATGAGTTGTGCAAAGATACCAGACTTGCGATCGTTCCAGCATGGGGTTAAGTCTCTAAGTCGTGCCTCAACACGTAGGAGATTTAGTCCCATCCTGGGCATTACACCCATCACCATCGCCACGACGATACTGGAGCTGCCGGCCTGAAGCCCGATGCTATCTCCCTCACCACCGCCACGATGATCTTAGAGCAAGTCTAGTAGAGTCCTCAAACCCTCAAACCCCTAAAAATGACCGCTTTTTTTTACAGTTTTTGAAGGAAATATGCCCTAGAGGCAATAATAAAGATGTTATTTGTATTTCCTTATATCATGATAAATGTCTTTTATTCATGCTAGAATTGTATTAACGGGAAACTTAATACATGTGTGAATACATAGACAAAACAGTATGTCCCTAGTATGCCTCTACTAGACTAGCTCATTGGTTAAAGATGGTTATGTTTCCTAACCATAGACATGAGTTGTCATTTGATCAACGGGATCACATCATTAGGAGAATGATGTGATGGACTAGACCCATCCGTTAGCTTAGCACTATGATCGTTTAGTTTTCCTGCTATTGCTTTCTTCATGACTTATACATGTTCCTATGACTATGAGATTATGCAACTCCCGGATACCGTAGGAACACCTTGTGTGCTATCAAACGTCACAACGTAACTGGGTGATCATAAATATGCTCTACAGGTGTCTCCAAAAGTATTCGTGGTGTTGGCATAGATCAAGACTAGGATTTGTCACTTCGAGTGTCGGAGAGGTATCTCTGGGCCCTCTCGGTAATACACATCACAATAAGCCTTGCAAGCAAAAGACTAATGAGTTAGTCACGAGATGATGTATTACGAAACGAGTAAAGAGACTTGCCGGTAATGAGATTGAACTAGGTATAGAGATACCGACGATCGAATCTCGGGCAAGTAACATACCGATGACAAAAGGAACAACGTATGTTGTTATGCGGTTTGACCGATAAAGATCTTCGTAGAATATGTAGGAGCCAATATGAGCATCCAGGTTCCTCTATATGTTATTGACCGGAGATGAGTCTCGGTCATGTCTACATAGTTCTCGAACCCGTAGGATCCGCACGCTTAACGTTTGATGACGATCGGTATTATGAGTTTATGAGTTTTGATGTACCGAAGATAGTTCGGAGTCCCGGATGAGATCACGGACATGACGAGGAGTCTCGGAATGTCCGAGACGTAAAAATTGATATATTGGACGACTATATTCGGACACCGGAAGTGTTCTAGAAAGTTTCGGAATTTACCGGAGTGCCTGGGGGGTTACCGGAACCCCCCGGGGGAATGATGGGCCCTGGTGGGCCATAGGGGAGAGAGAGGGCAGCAGCCAGGAGGTGGCGCGCCCCCTCCCTAGGGGCAGTCCGAATACGACTAGTGGAGGGGGGCACGGCCCCTCTTTCCCTCTCCCTCTCCCTCTCCTTCCTTCCCCCTCTCCTTCTTGGTGGACTCCTACTAGGAATAGGATTGCAATCCTATTCCTAGTAGGATTGCTTCTCTAGCCGCACCATAGAGGGCCGGCCGGCCTCCCCCCGTTTCTCCTTTATATACGGGAGCAGGGGGCACCCAAAGACAAACAAGTTGAATTGTTTTAGCCGTGTGCTGTGCCCCCCTCCACAGAAACACACCTCGGTCATACCGTTGCAGTTCTTAGGCGAAGCCCTGCGCCGGTAGATACATCATCTCCATCACCATGCCGTCGTGCTGAAGAAACTCTCCCGTGAAGCTCAACTGGATCAAGAGCTCGTGGGACGTCATCAAGCTGAACGTGTGCTGAACGCGGAGGTGCCGTACGTTCGGTGCTTGATCGGTTGGATCGCGAAGAAGTTCGACTACATCAACCACGTCACTTGACGCTTCCGTTCCCGGTCTACGAGGGTACGTAGACACACTCTCCCCTCTCGTTGCTATGCATCGAGTAGATAGATCTTGCGTGATCGTAGGAAAATTTTAAAATACTACGTTCCCCATCAGTGGCATCATGAGCCAGGTCTATGCGTAGATGATATGCACGAGTAGATCACAATGAATTGTGGGCGATACTAGTCATACTGCTTACCAGCATGTCATACTTTGCTTCGGCGGTATTGTGAGATGAAGCGGCCTGGACCGACATTACGCGTACGCTTACGCGAGACTGGTTTCACTGTTATGAGCACTCGTTGCTTAAAGGTGACTGGCGGGTGTCTGTCTCTCTCACTTTAGCTGAATCAAGTGTGGCTACGCCCGGTCCTTGTGAAGGTTAAAACAGCACATACTTGACGAAACATCGTTGTGGTTTTTGTATGCGTAGGTAAGAACGGTTCTTGCTAAGCCCGTAGCAGCCACGTAAAACTTGCAACAACAAAGTAGAGGACGTATAACTTGTTTTTGCAGGGCATGTTGTGATGTGATATGGTCAAGACATGATGAGATATACGGTTTTGTATGAGATGATCATGTTTTGTAATGTTATCGGCAACTGGCAGGAGCCATATGGTTGTCGCTTTATTGTATGAAATGCAATCGCCATGTAATTTTCTTTACTTTATCACTAAGCGGTAGCGATAGTCGTAGAAGCAATAGTTGGCGAGACGACAACGATGCTATGATGGATATCAAGGTGTCGCGCCGATGACGAAGGTGATCATGACGGTGCTTTGGAGATGGAGATCAAAAGCACAAGATGATGATGGCCATATCTTGTCACATATTTTGATTGCATGTGATGTTTATCTTATTATGCTTCTTATTTTGCTTAGAACGACGGTAGCATTATAAGATGATCCCTTACTAAATTTCAAGGTATAAATGTTCTCCCTGAGTATGCACCGTTGTGAAAGTTCGTCGTGCCGAGACACCACGTGATGATCGGGTGTGATAAGCTCTACGTTCAAATACAACGGGTGTAAGACAGTTTTGCACACGCAGAATACTCGGGTTAAACTTGACGACCTAGCATATGCAGATATGGCCTCAGAACACTGGAGACCGAAAGGTCGAGCGTGAATCATATAATAGACATGATCAACATAAGATGTTCACCATTGAAACTACTCCATCTCACGCGATGATCGGACATGGTTTAGTTGATTTGGATCACGTGATCATTTAGATGGCCGGAGGGATGTCTATCTAAGTGGGAGTTCTTTAAGTAATATGATTAATTGAACTTTAATTTATCATGAACTTAGTCCTGATAGTTTTTGCATATCTATGTTGTTGTAGATCAATGGCCCATGCTACCGTTCCTTTGAATTTTAATGCATTCCTAGAGAAAGCTAAGTTGAAAGATGATGGTAGCAATTACACGGACTGGGTCCGTAACTTGAGGATTATCCTCATTGCTGCACAGAAGAATTATGTCTTTGAAGCACCACTAGGTGACAAGCCCCCTCCCGCTAATCTAGACGCTTTGAACATCTGGCAGACGCGGTCTGATGACTACACGATAGTTCAATGTGCCATGTTTTACGGCTTAGAACCGGGACTTCAACGACGTTTTGAATGTCATGGACCATATGAGATGTTCCAGGAGTTGAAGTTAATATTTCAAGAAAATGCCCGGATTGAGAAATATGAGATTTCCAACAAGTTCTATAGCTGCAAGATGGAGGAGAATAGTTCTATCAGTGAACACTTGCTCAGAATGTCTGGGTACTACAATCATATGATTCAACTTGGTTGCAAAGTTGACGAGGATAGTGTTATTGATAGAGTTCTTCAATCACTGCCACCAAGCTATAAAGGCTTCGTGATGAACTATAATATGCAAGGGATGCAGAAGACAATTCCCGAGATCTTCGCTATGCTCAAGGCTGCGGAGGTAGAAATCAAAAAGCAGCATCAAGTGTTGATGGTTAACAAGACCACTAGTTTCAAGAAAAAGGGCAAGGGACAGAAGGGGAACTTCAAGAAGAATAGCAAGACAGTTGCTACTCCCGCGAAGAAACCCAAGTCTGGAGCCAAGCCTGAAACTGAGTGCTTCTACTGCAAAGGGACTGGACACTGGAAGGGAACTGCCCCAAGTATTTGGCGGATAAGAAGGATGGCAAGGTGAACAAAGGTATATGTGATATACATGTTATTGATGTGTACCTTACTAATGCTCGTAGTAGTACCTGGGTATTTGATACCGGTTCGGTTGCTAATATTTGTAACTCGGAACAGGGACTACGGATTAAACGAAGATTAGCTAAGGACGAGGTGACGATGCGCGTGGGAAATGGTTCCAAAGTCGATGTGATCGCCGTCGGCACGCTACCTCTACATCTACCTTCGGGATTAGTTTTAGACCTGAATAATTGTTATTTGGTGCCAGCGTTGAGCATGAACATTATATCTAGATCTTGTTTGTTGCGAGACGGTTATTCATTTAAATCAGAGAATAATGGTTGTTCTATTTTTATGAATAATATCTTTTATGGTCATGCACCCTTGAAGAGTGGTCTATTCTTATTGGATCTCGATTGTAGTGATACACATATTCATAATACTGAAGCCAAAAGATGCAAGGTTAATAATGATAGTGCAACTTATTTGTGGCACTGCCGTTTAGGTCATATTGGTGTAAAGCGCATGAAGAAACTCCATAGTGATGGACTTTTGGAATCACTTGATTATGAATCACTTGGTGCTTGCGAACCATGCCTCGGGGCAAGATGACTAAAACTCCGTTCTCCAGAACTACGGAGCGAGCAACAGATTTGTTGGAAATCATATATACTGATGTATGTGGGCCAATGAGTGTTGCAGCTCGAGGCGGTTATCGTTATTTTCTGACCTTCACTGATGATTTGAGTAGATATGGGTATATCTACTTAATGAAGCACAATTCTGAAACATTTGAAAAGTTCAAAGAATTTCAGAGTGAAGTAGAGAATCATCGTAATAAGAAAATAAAGTTTCTACGATCTGATCGTGGAGGAGAATATTTGAGTTACGAGTTTGGTCTTCATTTGAAACAATGTGGAATAGTTTCACAACTCACGCCACCCGGAACACCACAGCGTAATGGTGTGTCTGAACGTCGTAACCGTACTTTATTGGATATGGTGCGGTCTATGATGTCTCTTACCGATTTACCACTATCGTTTTGGGGTTATGCTTTAGAGACAGCTGCATTCACGTTAAATAGGGCACCATCTAAATCCGTTGAGACGACACCTTATGAATTATGGTTTGGCAAGAAACCAAAGTTGTCGTTTCTTAAAGTTTGGGGCTGCGATGCTTATGTGAAAAAGCTTCAACCTGATAAGCTCGAACCCAAGTCGGAGAAATGTGTCTTCACAGGATACCCAAAAGAGACTGTTGGCATTACCTTCTATCACAGATCCGAAGGCAAGATATTCGTTGCTAAGAATGGATCCTTTCTAGAGAAGGAGTTTCTCTCGAAAGAAGTGAGTGGGAGGAAAGTAGAACTTGATGAGGTAATTGTACGTTCTCCTGAAATGGAAAGTAGTACATCACAGAATATTGTTCCAGTGATTCCTACACCAATTAGTGAGGAAGCTAATGATGATGATCATGAAACTTCAGATCAAGTTTCTGCTAAATGTCGTAGTTCAACCAGAGTACGTTCCGCACCAGAGTGGTACGACGACCCTGTTCTGGAAGTCATGTTACTAGACCATGACGAACCTACGAACTAAGAGGAAGCGATGATGAGCCCAGATTCCGCAAAATGGCTTGAGGCCATGAAATCTGAGATGGGATCCATGTATGAGAACAAAGTGTGGACTTTGGTTGACTTTCCCGATGATCGGCCAGCCATCGAAAATAAATGGATCTTCAAGAGGAAGACAGACGCAGACGGTAATGTTACTGTTTACAAAGCTCGACTTGTTGCGAAAGGGTTTTGACAAGTTCAAGGAGTTGACTACGATCAGACTATCTCACCTGTAGCGATGCTTAAGTCTGTCCGAATCATGTTAGCAATTGCCGCATTTTATGATTAGGAAATCTGGCAAATGGATGTCAAAACTGCATTCCTAAATGGATATCTCAAAGAGGAGTTGTATATTATGCAACTAGAAGGTTTTGTCGATCCAAAAGGTGCTAACAAAGTATGCAAGCTCCAGCGATCCATCTATGGACTGGTGCAAGCATCTCGGAGTTGGAATATACGCTTTGATGAGGTAATCAAAGCATATGGTTTTATATAGACTTTTGGAGAAGCCTGTATTTACAAGAAAGTGAGTGGGAGCTCTGTAGCATTTCTGATATTATATGTGGATGACATATAATTGATTGGAAATGATATAGAATTTCCGGATAGCATAAATGAATAAGAATTTTTCAATGAATGACCTCGGTGAAGCTGCTTATATATTAGGCATCAAGATCTATAGAGATAGATCAAGACGCTTAATTGGACTTTCACAAAGCACATACCTTGATAAAGTTTTAAAGAAGTTCAAAATGGATCAGTCAAAGAAAGGGTTCCTGCCTGTGTTACAAGGTATGAAGTTGAGTAAGACTCAATGCCCGACCACTGCAGAAGATAGAGAGAAAATGAAAGTCATTCCCTATGCCTCAGCCATAGGATCTATCATGTATGCAATGCTGTGTACCAGACCTGATGTGTGCCTTGCTATAAGTCTAGCAGGGAGGTACCAAAGTAATCCAGGAGTGGATCACTGGACAGCGGTCAAGAACATCCTGAAGTACCTGAAAAGGACAAAGGATATGTTTCTCGTGTATGGAGGTGACAAAGAGCTCGTCGTAAACGGTTACGTCGATTCTAGCTTTGACACTGATCCGGATGACTCTAAGTCACAAACCGGATATGTATTTTTATTGAACGATGGAGTTGTCAGTTGGTGCAGTTCCAAGCAGAGCGTCGTGGCGGGATCTACGTGTGAAGCGAAATACATAGCTGCTTCGGAAGCAGCAAATGAAGGAGTCTGGATGAAGGAGTTCATATCCAATCTAGGTGTAATACCTAGTGCATCGGGTCCAATGAAAATCTTTTGTGACAACACTTGAGCAATAGCCTTGGTGAAGGAATCCAGGTTTCACAAGAGAACAATGCACATCAAAAGGCACTTCATTTCCATCCGCGATCTAGTCAAGGAGGGAGACATAGAGATTTGCAAGATACATACGGATCTGAATGTTGCAGACCCGTTGACTAAGCCTCTTCCACGGGCAAAACATGATCAGCACCAGGACTCCATGGGTGTGAGGATCATTACTTTGTAATCTAGATTATTGACTCTAGTTCAAGTGGGAGACTGAAGGAAATATGCCCTAGAGGCAATAATAAAGATGTTATTTGTATTTCCTTATATCATGATAAATGTCTTTTATTCATGCTAGAATTGTATTAACCGGAAACTTAATACATGTGTGAATACATAGACAAAACAGTATATCCCAATATGCCTCTACTAGACTAGCTCATTGGTCAACGATGGTTATGTTTCCTAGTCATAGACATGAGTTTTCATTTGATCAACGGGATCACATCATTAGGAGAATGATGTGATGGACTAGACCCATCCGTTAGCTTAGCACTATGATCGTTTAGTTTTACTGCTATTGCTTTCTTCATGACTTATACATGTTCCTATTACTATGAGATTATGCAACTCTCGAATACCGTAGGAACACCTTGTGTGCTATCAAACGTCACAACGTAACTGGGTGATCATAAATATGCTCTACAGGTGTCTCCGAAAGTATTCGTGGTGTTGGCATAGATCAAGACTAGGATTTGTCACTCCGAGTGTCGGAGAGGTATCTCTGGGCCCTCTCGGTAATACACATCACAATAAGCCTTGCAAGCAAATGACTAATGAGTTAGTCACGAGATGATGTATTATGGAACGAGTAAAGAGACTTGCCGGTAACGATATTGAACTAGGTATAGAGATACCGACGATCGAATCTCGGGCAAGTAACATACCGATGACAAAAGGAACAACGTATGTTGTTATGCGGTTTGACCGATAAAGATCTTGGTAGAATATGTAGGAGCCAATATGAGCATACAGGTTCCGCTATTGGTTATTGACCGGAGATGAGTCTCGGTCATGTCTACATAGTTCTCGAACCCGTAGGGTCCGCACGATTAACGTTTGATGACGATCGGTATTATGAGTTTATGAGTTTTGATGTACCGAAGATAGTTCGGAGTCTCGGATGAGATCACGGACATGACGAGGAGTCTCGGAATGTCCGAGACGTAAAGATTGATATATTGGACGACTATATTCGGACACCGGAAGTGTTCTCGAAAGTTTCGGAATTTACCGGAGTGCCGGGGGGGTTATCGGAACCCCCCGGGGGAATGATGGGCCCTGGTGGGCCATAGGGGAGAGAGAGGGAAGCAGCCAGGAGGTGGCGCGCCCCCTCCCTAGGGGCAGTCCGAATAGGACTAGGGGAGGGGGGCTCGGCCCCTCTTTCCCTCTCCCTCTCCCTCTCCTTCCTTCCCCCTCTCCTTCTTGGTGGACTCCTACTAGGAATAGGATTGCAATCCTATTCCTAGTAGGATTGCTTCTCTAGCCTCACCATAGAGGGCCGGCCGACCTCCCCCCCTTGCTCCTTTATATACGGGAGCAGGGGGGCACCCAAAGACACACAAGTTGAATTGTTTTAGCCGTGCGCGGTGCCCCCCTCCACAGAAACACACCTCGGTCATACCGTTGCAGTGCTTAGGCGAAGCCCTGCGCCGGTAGATACATCATATCCGTCACCACGCCGTCGTGCTGACGAAACTCTCCCGTGAAGCTCAACTGGATCAAGAGGTCGCGGGACGTCATCAAGCTGAACGTGTGCTGAATGCGGAGGTGTTGTACGTCCGGTGCTTGATCGGTTGGATCGCGAAGAAGTTCGACTACATCAACCGCGTCACTTGACGCTTCCGTTCCCGGTCTATGAGGGTACGTAGACACACTCTCCCCTCTCTTTGTTATGCATCTAGTAGATAGATCTTGCGTGATCGTAGGAAAATTTTAAAATACTACGTTCCCCATCAGTTTTTGCCGAAAAAACGCCGTAGACTAGAACCTCTAAACCCTCAAACCCGTAAAAAAATAGAGGTCCAACCCTCAAACCAGTTTGCAACCTGTAGAAGTAGGGGTTGAGAGGAAAATCTCCCCCAACCCGCACTCCTCCTCCTTTCTCGCGCGGGAGGAAACTTCCTCCTCCTACCGGCCTCCTCCTCCCGCCGCCTCATGCCGCGCCGGCCTTGGAGGGCCCCGCCACCACCGCCGCGCCCCCGCTCTGGCTCCCGCCCCCGCCCCCGCCCACCCGATCGTGGCCGACGTGCACTACAAGAAATATGTCAACTTATGACCTTTTGTTAGTGACCCTAGAAGAATTGGTCATAGATCTATGACCATTTCAGACCAATTGGTCAAAAGCTGTTCGGGGGGCTCCAAACCCTAAACTATAACGACCATTTTGGTCAGAAAGGTCAAAATTTCCTTATACGAAATGGTCATAAAGCAGATAGCACTGGTTCGCTGCCTTATTTCTAGCTGATCATGACCAATATAGATGGTCATAACCTTGTAAATTGTGGTGGTTTGCTACGACTAGGCGCCACCTAATCAATTTTGCCTATGTGTCATGTCCATGTGGCAGTTTTTGCCCTAGGTTGTGAAGCAACCTATATTTCTGTCATTCCCAAAATTCCCCAAAAAATCTAATAAATTCTTTGGGTCATATCTTCGTCAAATATGTAAAAAACCTTCCTTGCCTAGTTCAAAAATAATTAAAAAATATTCATTTTCCTATTCTGTTCAAAAAAAAGACTTTGTGAAGGAAGTACCACTTTGGCATGTCCAAATGGTATCCATTTTCTACACTGCTTTCCTATGCCCAAATAACTATCCTCCACCAAATGCCAGCTAAATCCATTCATTATTTTGAGCCCATCTTCAACATTCGTATTTATGTCTAGTGTGGTACTTTGCAAAGCAAGTACCACCTAGACTCCTCCTTTTGAGATGAAAATTTGTGAAGACGGTCTTCTTAGTAACTGATCATCCTCAACCAAAACTCACGCCCATTAGCCATGTGCATTTCCCGTACCGATAATCAAACACTTGGCTGCTAATTCATGTTTGAGCATCGATCGGTCTCCTCGTGAGAATCTTATGTTGTAATTTTCTTCCTAGCACCTACCTGGGGAGTGGCCAACCAACTAGACATGCCTAGGCCGCCCAGAACACATGGCAACGCCACAGTCACACGGTGACCACGCGCCGTGCATGCGAGTTTACGCGCTCTAGAGTTGGGGCCCTCGACCACCGCCCAAACCTCGACGTATCGCCACAAAACCATGTATTTATGATTAAATAGGTACTTATGTACCTAGAAATGATTTTTGGAAAAAATAAATAACAAACTATGAGGCAGCCGCAGTTCAAATTTGACCCGCTTCCATCTGAATCGGCAGAAATTTGTCTTTTTCACGAGACGTGGATCAAAACTTTTTACACCCAACCATTTTGTCAATTGTGCATTAAATATGTCCTAGTATTTTATAAAATTGATTTGGTCAAATTTTTCAACAATTATTTGGGAGGTCCTTCACAAAAAAACCTCCTTTTGGGCACTCGAAAAATGGAAAATGATTTTTTCGTCCAAAGAAAATGAAAACTTCCTTAAGCAATATTGTTTGCAATTCCAAGATGCACCCTTGTGCATAATATGAGATCATTTGAACAAACTATGCTATGAATGTGGTCATAGGATTGATCATTTGGCTTGAAAGCCGTGAATCTTCACGCATGATAGCTCATTTCTGAGAACACTTTTTTAAAAGAATTGCCGTATTACAAGTTTATTATTTTTCCTGGTAACTTGGTCATATATAATGACACAATGCGAAGGTTTTCCAACTTTTTGATTTCTTTTGAATTTTTTATGCCCGTTTCAAAATGCGGTCAAAACGGCGGGAATGACCGTTCCTAGCTAGTGGTTGAATCTTGGAATTTTTTTGGTGTTTCTCTGATTAAATAGATACTTATGTACCTAGAAATGATTTTTGTAAAAAATAAAGAGCAAACTACAAGGCAGCTACAATTCAAATTTGACCCACTTCCAACTTAATCGGCAGAAATTTGTCTTTTTCACGAGAGGTGGATCAGAACTTTTTACACCCAACCATTTAGTCAATTGTGCATTAAATATGACCTAGTATTTTAGAAAATTGATTTGGTCCAATTTTGCAACAATTATTTGGGAGGTCCTTCACAAAAAAACCTCCTTTTGGGCACTCAAAAAATGGAAAATGATTTTTTCGTCCAAAGAAAATGAAAACTTCCTTAGTAAATATTGTTTGCCATTCCAAGATGCACCCTTGTGCACAATATGAGATCATTTGAACAAACTATGCCATGAATGTGGCCATAGGATTGATCATTTGGCTTGAAAGCCATGAATCTTCACGCATGATAGCTCATTTCTGAGAACATTTTTTTTAAAGAATTGCCGTATTACAAGTTTATTATTTTTCCTGGTAACTTGGTCATATATAATGACACAATGCGAAGGTTTTCCAATGTTTTGATTTTTCTTTGAATTTTTTATGTCAGTTTCAAAATGCGGTCAAAA
Source organism: Secale cereale (assembly GCA_902687465.1). NCBI lineage: Eukaryota > Viridiplantae > Streptophyta > Magnoliopsida > Poales > Poaceae > Secale > Secale cereale. The sequence continues at coordinate 72,664,407 of LR738711.1, forward strand.
CGGCGGGAATGACCGTTCCTAGCTAGTGGTTGAATCTTGGTATTTTTTGGTGTTTCTCTGATTAAATAGATACTTATCTACCTATAAATGATTTTTGTAAAAAATAAAGAGCAAACTACAAGGCAGCTACCGTTCAAATTTGACCCACTTCCAACTGAATCGGCCGAAATTTGTTTTTTTCACGAGAGGTGGAACAAAACTTTTTACACCCAACCATTTGGTCAATTGTGCATTAAATATGGCCTAGTATTTTATAAAAATGATTTGGTCCAATTTTGCAACAATTATTTGGGAGGTCCTTCACAAAAAAAATCTCCTTTTGGGCACTCGAAAAATGGAAAATGAATTTTTTGTCCAAAGAAAGTGAAAACTCCCTTAGGCAACATTGTTTGCCATTCCAAGATGCACCCTTGTGCACAATATGCGATCATTTGAACATACTATGCCATGAATGCGGCCATAGGATTGATCATTTGGCTTGAAAGCCATGAATCTTCACGCATGATAACTCATTTCTGAGAACACTTTTTTAAAAGAATTGCCGTATTACAAGTTTGTTATTTTTCCTGGAAACTTGGTCATATATAATGACACAATGCGAAGGTTTTCCAATTTTTTGTTTTTTCTTGAATTTTTTATGCCCGTTTCAAAATGCGGTCAAAACGGCGGGAATGATCGTTCCTAGCTAGTGATTGAATCTTGGTATTTTTTTGGTGTTTCTCTGATTAAATAGTTACTTATGTAACTAGAAATGATTTTTGGAAAAAATAAATAGCAAACTATGAGGCAGCTCCAGTTCAAATTTGACCCACTTCCAGCTGAATCGGCCGAAATTTATATGGTCTCTATTCTCATTGGTGGGTTTAGTTGTTACACGGATCGATGACCAATTTATATGGTCAAAAGGTCTTCAGATTGTTTGATGCGTTCTGATTGGTCCAGAGGCATATCACGCGGATCATGTATCAACCACCGTCGGATGCTTCTAGATCCAACGGCAGCCCTCACCCCCTCACCCTCTCACCCAAACCCTAACACAGATCCCGTCCTCTCCCCCGATCCAATCTCCCCCTCTCGTCCCACAGCCGCCACCCCCAACCCTCTCAATCTCAATCTCTCGATCTCTCGATCCACCCAACCGCCGCCGCCGTCCTCTGTCCTCTCCCCCAACCCCGGTTGCCGGCAACCCCTCCCTTCCCCTCCCCTTCTCTCCCACGACCGCGGTCGGATCCGCGCTCCCTCCTCGCTCATGACCTAGACCTAGCCGCATGGCAGGCCATGGCCATGGCTGCGGCCAGATCCACCCCACTCCCCTGCTCCGTTCCATACGCTCCCTCGTCGGACGTCGTCCCCGCCTACCTCACCGTCCTAGGAGCGGAGGAGATGATTTCTTCTCCGTCTTCCCCGCCCGACGCTCAGAGCCTCCCCGCGTCCGCGGCTCCCGCCGTCCTGCGTGGTTGTGCCCGTGCCCCAGCCCAGGTGCGGCAAGCCAGTAACCGGCAATGCCCACTGCCTGGCGGGCGGTGGCTGGTACCCCTGCAAGACAGCGCCGGCAGCCCAATCCGCACTTCCGCACTCTGCTTTTTCCCGATCTGAGGTACTGCCCATTCCCCAAATTTTGATCAAGGGCTTGCTAATTGATATCCATTCCAGTGCAGTACATGTGGATGAACTAATGAACACATTCCAGTGCAAATACTTTGGGTCCTTCTTTTACACAAAACAGAGACCTCATCGAGAATTCTATTACGTTTGTAAGGCCATTTGATTGAGGGCTTGCTAATTGATATCCATTCCAGTGCAGTACATATGTAGATGAACTGATGAACACATTCCATTGCAGATACTTTGGGTCCTTTTACACAAAACAGAGACTTCATTGAGAATTCTATTACGTTTGTAAGGCCATTTGATTAATTTATATGTGGCAATTAGTTACATGATTCACATGTCATATTTGTTGGCAAAATATTTTTTGGGACCACCCTGTTATCAAATCCTAGCTCTGCCTTGCAAACAATTTTTTTTTGGATGTCGTACTACTGTACTGCATAGTTTGAATCTTGGTCAGCTATTGAACTTTGAATGAGCATGTTATTTCACTCTGTGACTGGCATGTGCCACTAGAAGTGATTATAAACGTTTTCTTGCTGTTGCTGCAGGCGTTAAGATGAAACTCTCCTTCCTAAGAACATATTGCAGAAGTATTCGTGTGAAGAATTCTCTCATTGACATGTACGCTAGATGTGAGCATTTACTTTAATGGAAGAAAGAGCGGCATTTGATGCATTGGGGGATGATGCAATTTCTTACACTGTAATGATCAAAGGATACGCAAGGTTGGGCAATCTTACATGAGTATTGTTTTCCTCCTGCATTTGCTTTTCTACCGATTCTTCACACTGTTGTTGACAGTACTATGCGTTCTATTTTTTTGGTGTTGCAGGTCAGGCGATGGCACTTGTGATTGAGAAGATTAGCAGGCAGTACCCTAGGATACCCGTGTACAAGGTGGATATCGACATGGTAAGCCAACGGATTTCAGTCTCGCTCCTGTAATGTTGAACCGCTGACGAATTCGATGTCAGCTATGCTCTGTTTGGAATCCTGCTCCGGTTCCCGTTGGTTGGATGACAAAACTTTTTTATTTATTTTTCATCTGTCTATGCATGTCTGCTGCTCTCCCTCTTCCTCTATGGAACGGAGCCATCCATTCGATCCACCATAGGCGGCTCCAGTGGATGCTCGACGCCGATAAACAAAATTCTCCCACTCGAAGATGAAGACGGAGGGTCGACAGCACCAAGGGTCGATTTCCTCCTTCCTTCATGCGCGCCAGCAACCGGGACCTGCAGCCTCCACCACCGGCGTCGGCATCACGTCAGGGCAGGTAACCCCCAAACCCCCTCCCTTCTGCTCTGTTGGTGATGCTCATTTAGGGGTTGCTGCCACTGGAACTCAAGTTGGAAGCACCGAACCTACAGCAATTATTCAGTTACATATGAATGATCATTGACATAAGATAGTTGTAATATGTATGCTGCTTGACATGTGTCCTAATCCTCACTCATCGTTTTAAAAGATCCTAGTGAGGATGGCTAACAACAAGCCTCTCTCAAAATAGATAACTCCAGAACCTGCTATCACTAGTAGAAAACAGGGCATTGGTCCAGCCCATTAGCCCCGGTTCAATCTAGAACCGGGTCGAATGGGGGTACTGGACCCGGTTCGTTAGCCCAGGGGGCCGGCCGGGCCACGTGGGCCGTTGGTCCCGGTTCATCTGGACCTATTGGTCCCGGTTGGAGCTAAAAACCGGGACCAATGGCTCTTGCTCCTGGCCCACCACTATTGGTCCCGGTTGGTGTTATGAACCGGGACCAAAGGCACCCCTTTAGTCCCGGTTTGTAGCACCAACCGGGACCAGTGAGTTGCCTATATATACCCCCTTACTCAAGAGCAGAGCTCACTGCTTTGTTTTTTTTCTGGCCGAGGGGGAGAGGGGTTAGTGGTGCTCTAGCTCACCTCCTATGCACACAACTTGTTCGGTGGAATGCCCGAGCCACACTAATTAAGCTTTTCTCCTCTCGAAGCTCTATTTCCTCCGAGATTTGTCTAGGTTTAGCGGTCCGTCACGTCCCGTCCCCGTCTTCGCCGCCGTCGATCGCCCCCGCCGATCTCGTCACCGGCACCACCGTGGTGAGCCTCTTGTCATGTCCATGCTTTTCTTACTTTTATTATTGCTTTAGATAGATATTTGTCTAATTTTCTTACGTTTATTATTGCTTGTTATTATATAGTGCGATGGTTTTGATATCCGCCCACGTGGGCCCTCGTCCGGTCTACGATTCGGATGTGGTATATTATCTTTAATTTATAACTATTTGTTTTAGTGCTTATGATAGTTATGCCGACCAACCTGACATGCATAGATGTTTTATTATGTATAGGAGGTAGTTGAACCGGAAATTCCAACCGACCCTCTTGTGGAGAGGTTAAATTTAGTTGAAGAGGAAAACATTTCATTAAAGAAAAAAATGGAAAAAATGGAGGAGGAGAAGATGGAATTGGAGTTGCATGTTGCGGAAGTTATCGATGATCACAAGATCAAGATGGACCCTATTGTCGAGAGGTTAAATTTAGTTGAAGAAGAAAACAAATTCTTGAAGGAAAAAATAAAAAAAATTGTGGACGAGAAGATGATATTGGAGTTGCATGTTGCGGATGTCTTTGATGATCACAAGATCAAGATGGATGCAATGCGGTTGAAGATTAAAAAGATTAGAAAATATGCCATTCATACCGAGGCTTGGTATCATTATGCCGTTGGATCAATTGTTACCTTGGTTGCGATTATGATAGCATTTGTTTTCGTGTTGAAATGTTTTACATAGTTTCGATGTGTATGGAGAGCTATATGTTGTTAGATGGGAACTATATATGTATGTACTTTGGTTTTAATGTGATGATGAACTTTTATCCATTTGGTCACTTAATTATCTATTTATGATGTTCTGTAATGGTTTTTGACACACTTAATTATATATAAATGCACGCAGATCAACCGGCAATGGATGTACGGTGACAGACACACCTCCGAGTACATTAAGGGCGTGCATGAGTTTCTAAATGCGGCTGAGGCAAACAAGCAGAATGGTTTTATGTGTTGTCCATGCACTAAATGTGTGAATACGATGTCTTACTCTAACCGGAAAATCCTTCACTCCCACCTGCTTTACAAGGGTTTCATGCCACACTATAATGTTTGGACGAGGCACGGAGAAATAGCTTTTATGATGGAAGACGGCGAAGAAGAAGAGTACGATGACAACTATGTGCCCTCTGAATACGGTGATGCTGCAATGGGGGGAGCTGGTGAAGATCAAGAGGAACCAGACGATGTGCCCAATGATGCTGCAACGGGTGAAGCTACTGAAGATCAAGAGGAACCAAATGATGATCTTCGCCGGGTCATTGTCGATGCAAGGACACAATGCGAAAGTCAAAAGGAGAAGCTGAAGTTCGATCGCATGTTAGAGGATCACAAAAAAGGGTTGTACCCCAATTGCGAAGATGGCAACACAAAGCTCGGTACCGTACTGGAATTGCTGCAGTGGAAGGCAGAGAATGCTGTGGCTGACAAAGGATTTGAGAAGCTACTGATAATATTGAAGAAGAAGCTTCCGAAGGATAACGAATTGCCCGACAGTACATACGTAGCAAAGAAGGTCGTATGCCCTCTAGGATTGGAGGTGCAGAAGATACATGCATGCCCTAATGACTGCATCCTCTACCGCGGTGCATACAAGGATCTGAACGCATGCCCGGTATGCAGTGCATTGCGGTATAAGATCAGACGAGATGACCCTGGTGATGTTGATGGCGAGCCCGCCAGGAAGAGGGTTCCTGCGAAGGTGATGTGGTATGCTCCTATAATACAACGGTTGAAACGTTTGCTTAGAAACAGAGAGCATGCCAAGTTGATGCGATGGCACAGTGAGGACCGTAAGAAATACGGGAAGTTGAGAGCACCCGCTGACGGGTCGCAGTGGAGAAAAATCGAGAGAAAGTACTGGGAGGAGTTTGCAAAGGACCCAAGGAACATATGGTTTGCTTTAAGCGCGGATGGCATTAATCCCTTCGGGGAGCAGAGCAGCAATCACAGCACCTGGCCCGTGACTCTATGTATGTATAACCTTCCTCCTTGGATGTGCATGAAGCGGAAGTTCATTATGATGCCAGTTCTCATCCAAGGCCCTAAGCAACCCGGCAACGACATTGATGTGTACCTAAGGCCATTAGTTGAAGAACTTTTACAGCTGTGGAATGGAAACGGTGTATGTGCGTGGGATGAGCACAAACAGGAGGAATTTGACCTAAAGGCGTTGCTGTTCGTGACCATCAACGATTGGCCCGCTCTCAGTAACCTTTCAGGACAGACAAAAAAGGATACCACGCATGCACGCACTGTTTAGATGACACTGAAAGTATATACCTGGACAAGTGCAGGAAGAATGTGTACCTGGGCCATCGTCGATTTCTTCCAACCAACCATCAATGTCGAAAGAAAGGCAAGCATTTCAAAGGCGAGGCAGATCACCGGCAGAAGCCCGCCATGCGTACCGGTGATCACGTACTTGCTATGGTCAATGATTTACACGTAATCTTTGGAAAGGGCCCCGGCGCACTAGCTGTTCCGAATGACGATGAGGGACACGCACCCATGTGGAAGAAGAAATCTATAATTTGGGACCTACCCTACTGGAAAGACCTAGAGGTCCGCTCTTCAATCGACGTGATGCACATGACGAAGAACCTTTGCGTGAACCTGCTAGGCTTCTTGGGCGTGTATGGAAAGACAAAAGATACAGCTGAGGCACGGGAGGACCTGCAACGTTTGCATGAAAAAGACGGCATCCCTCCGAAGCAGTATGAAGGTCCTGCCAGCTATGCTCTTACGAAAGAAGAGAAAGAAATCTTCTTTGAATGCCTGCTCAGTATGAAGGTCCCGACTGGCTTCTCGTCGAATATAAAGGGAATAATAAATATGGCAGAGAAAAACTTCCAGAACCTAAAGTCTCATGACTGCCATGTGATTATGACGCAACTGCTTCCGGTTGCATTGAGGGGACTTCTACCGGAAAACGTCCGATTAGCCATTGTGAAGCTATGTGCATTCCTCAATGCAATCTCTCAGAAGGTGATCGATCCAGAAATCGTACCAAGGCTAAGGAGTTATGTGGCGCAATGTCTTGTCAGTTTCGAGCTTGTGTTCCCACCATCCTTCTTCAATATCATGACACACGTCCTAGTTCATCTAGTCGACGAGATTGTCATTCTGGGGCCCGTATTTCTACACAATATGTTCCCCTTTGAGAGGTTCATGGGAGTCCTAAAGAAATATGTCTGTAACCGCGCCAGGCCAGAAGGAAGCATCTCCATGGGCCATCAAACAGAGGATGTCATCGGGTTTTGTGTTGACTTCATTCCTGGCCTTAATAAGATAGGTCTCCCTAAATCGCGGTACAAGGGGAGACTGACTGGAAAAGGCACGCTTGGAAGGGACTCAATAATATGCAGGGACGGATATTCTTGGTCTCAAGCACACTACACAGTTCTACAGAACTCTACATTGGTGACCCCGTATGTCGATGAACACAAGAACAGTCTGCGCTCCAAACACCCGGAGCAGTGCGACGACTGGATTACACGTGAACACATCAGGACTTTCAGCAGTTGGTTGGAAACACGTCTCAGAGGTGACAACACTGTTTGTGATGAGTTGTACTTGTTGTCCAGGGGACCATCTTCGACTGTATTGATTTACAAAGGATACGAGATAAACGGGAATACATTTTACACGATTGTCCAAGATCAAAAGAGCACCAACCAAAACAGCGGTGTCCTCTTTGATGCAACAACCGAGAGGGGAAAGGACACATATTATGGTTACATAGTGGACATATGGGAACTTGACTACGGACATGATTTTAAGGTCCCTTTGTTTAAGTGCAAATGGGTCAATCTGTCAGGAGGCGGGGTACAGGTAGACCCACAGTACGGAATGACAACAGTGGATCTGAAAAATCTTGTATACATTGACGAACCGTTCGTCCTAGCCAATGATGTGGCATAGGTTATCTATGTGAAGGACATGTCTAGCAGACCGAGAAAAAGAAAAGATAAGGAAGCGAATACATCATACGATGAGCCAAAGCGCCACATAGTTCTTTCAGGAAAAAGGGACATCCTGGGAGTGGAGGGCAAGACAGACATGTCTGAAGATTATGAAAAGTTTCATGAAATTCCTCCCTTCAAAGTCAAGGCTGACCCAAGCATCCTGATAAACGATGAAGATTATCCATGGTTACGGCGCAATAAGCAAATGACACAAGCGAAGAAAAAGTGAAGAGTTTTTTCCGCAACTATTATGATGATACCATGCCAACTTTGTAACAAACGAGTATGATACCATTGTCCGTTTGTACTATTCAAATTTCAATACTACTTGCACTAACAGAGAAAGTTTGTAATTGGTTTTACCAGAAAGAATTAAAAAAATAAAGCAAATAACAAAAGAAAATAAATAATGCAGAAAACAAAACAAAAAAACTTCAAAAAAAATAGCAACAATAAGTATTTTGTTGTAAGTATAAACAAAATAAAATAAATAAAGCAACAAAGAAAATAAATAAAGGAAGTAAAATAAATAAAGCAACTCTAAATACAGCAAAAAACAACTTAGAAATAAACAAAGAAAATAAAATAAATAAAGCAACTCTAAATACAGCAAAAAACAACTTAGAAATAAATAGCAACAATAAGTATTTTGTTGTAAGTATAAACAAAATAAAATAAATAAAGCAACAAAGAAAATAAATAAAGGAAGTAAAATAAATAAAGCAACTCTAAATACAGCAAAAAACAACTTAGAAATAAACAAAGAAAATAAAATAAATAAAGCAACTCTAAATACAGCAAAAAACAACTTAGAAGTAAATAAAGCAAAAAAGGAAAAAAAAAATTGGGCGCTGCCCAGTGAGCCTGCAAGGCCTATAGCACAGGATCCACCTGTACTATAAGGCCCAGCAAGCTCACAGGGCAGCGCGCAGAGTTAGGCCCAGAAGCCTGCATTTGAGAGGAGCTCGAGAGGGTGGGAGCAGCAGCCCTTATAAACCACTCTCGAGCTCCCTCAGCTAGCGAGGTGGGACTAAACATCCCACCGCACCCGCGCCAGCACAGGGCCTTTGGTCCCGGTTGGTGGCTGAAATCGGGACTAAAGGGTGGCATTAGTCCCGGTTGGTGGCTGAAACCGGGACTAATACCCCCCTTTAGTCCCGGTTGCTGCCACCAACCGGGACTAAAGGCCCCTCCTTCCCGCCTTTTGGGCTGCTGAAAAGGGACCTTTAGTCCCGGTTGGTGGCAGCAACCGGGACTAAAGGGGTG
>LR738711.1:72694669-72713808 GCA_902687465.1 Secale cereale
CCAAAACATCCAACCCCCCCTCCCCTTTCAAAAAAAAACAAAAACCACAGCCACAGAAATGCTGACGCGTGGAAGCCTTTTGGTCCCGGTTGGTACCACCAACCGGGACTAAAGCCCCTCCTGCCTGGGCTCGGTGCACAGGCCACGTGGACACCCTTCTGCCCCGGTTCTGGATTGAACCGGGACTAAAGGGTCAGAGCATTAGTACCGACCCTCTTGTCCCGGTTCTGGAACCGGGGCTAAAGGCCCAAATGAACCGGGTCTGATGACCCTTTATCTACTAGTGTATGTTGCCTCTCTTTGCAATTCCATTCTCACTATTTTCTCCTGATGTTTATGTCGGCACAACGTAAATGCCAAGGCGCTTGAATGTCTAATGTTTATTTTTAATTACTGCAGTTCTAAAAGTTAGTGATGCCTCCCGTTGTACAAATTGTTAGATCAATCTTCCTTTCTTAACAACACTGAATCAGAAAGAGATACAAATATTAAAAAATGCGTATATTTCCATAGTGACAGTACTAATACGGGTTTTTTGCCCTGTTAACTCTTGAATAAATTGCTTCATAACTAGAATGAATGAGAAACATGATCCTGCGATGCTAATGTCTAATGTTTGTTTTCAATTACTGCAGTTCTAAAAGTTGGTGATGCCTCCCGTTGTACAAATTGTTTGATCAATCTTCCTTTTCTTAACAACACTGAATCAAAAAGAGATACAAATATTAAAAAAATTAATGTGTATATTTCCATAGTGACAGCATATTGCCATTTCTATGTTCGTATTAGCTGCATCTTATTTGTGTTTCCCCAGTTTATGAATCATATTTTCGTTTACGTGTCGTAAGAAGGCTGTATTTGGTAATCACCCAAAATGCCTCTCTTTTTTAGCTGATGAATCGTCCTACATGCACAGTTTGCTTGATGTCCGTGTTTACCCAGATTCCAGAATGATTGATTGCAACATTCTATTGAAGATAGAAGTATAGGACCAGCGTACATGATCTGGAACCTTTTGGTTTCGATCAGCTGTTGCTTCTTATTTAATGCCTATGCTCACGCTGTTGTTGATTAAATGCTTATGTTGTTGATGCATGCTTATGCTACTGATTCAATGCTTAGGAATTGATTCAATTGAACCTGTTGTAGTCCTTTCTGTTCTACTTGTATTTGATTATTGGGTTTCTATTTGCTTTTTTAGTCTGTTATATACGGTTCATCTTCAGTTTCTTCTGTAACTTGCTTGGAGCTTAGAATACATAGCCCAACTAGTCTCATATACAACTAAGACCAATGATTCATGCTGAATTTTGTATATATATATATACAGCCGGTCTATTCTCATAACATTATGAGAATAATATTCTCATAACAGTTTCGAACTGCATTGCAAAATTGCATTCAAAAGCTATGCGCACTGCTTCCTTCTTCTACTGTGCACCACATGGAGGTGCAGCAGGAAACATTCATTTAGCATCGTTTCTGGCTAGTTTGTCTGATTTCTACTGGTTTATTCGTGCGTGCGCTGATTTAATATGTGGTTAAGCACTGAATTCTGCGAGAAAACGACGGAAATCCTTGGATTTGGCGGATCTGCGTCCGTTCGTCCGCTTTTCTCTTTTCTCTGTTCTTCCCCGTGCGGATCGAAATTGCTGTGTTTTGTATGTAATATTCTGTTGTTTTTGGCAATTACGGGCTGCTCTTGATCTATCCGTATGAATTGGAGCGGTTTAAGTTGTTAATTTGGAAGAATTTTGAGTTTTTTGTCCATGTTTTTTCGCGGCGCGACTGGCTCTGGTCGTTTCTCAAAGATGTTCTTTGAGTTTTTTTGCATTATATAGTTGTTAGAACTGCATTGCAGGCTGTGTTTTTCGTCTGTGAATTATGGTCAAGAGCGGTGGACTGCAGTAATATGCAAATGCGCGTTGAATTTTTTGTAGTGCGGCGAACTGCATTAATATGCAATGCGAACCTGTATGAACTGCATTACAGCCACGGGGGTGTCGGGGGACTAGTTTGATTAGTTTTTTTGCTTTGGTCAAGCGCGGTGGACTGCAGTAATATGCAATGCGGAATGCATTTTGTTATGTAACCGCACTGCTTTATTTGTCGTTTTTTATGTTGTTTGTTTTACATACATATATATACTGGTGGGTCAATTGGCTCCCCTCCCACCTTATCCCTGGCGGCTCCCATCTCATCTTATCCGTGGCGGCGCCACTCCTGCTCGATCTGTTTTTTCTCCCAACCAGATCTGTTTTTCGCCTGGCAATGGATTGCGCGTGCGGCTGCCTGGCAAGGGTGGAGCTGATGCTGGAGACATGCGTTTTTTCTGAAGGTTTGGTTCTGAACCAGAGGCAGCGGCACAGCGCTCTCTGTTCTATTATATATTCTTCAGGTATTGGATTTCGGGCTCCGTTCGTCCATCAGTTGACTGACGATGATGTCAGTGTTTCATGGGTATGTATTTCTCGGATATTCTTTTTCATGTGTTGTTTGTAGTTAACGCTACCTGAATTTTTGTAGGAGTATTAGTTTTCTGAAGAATTTTTTTTGCTACCAAGTATAAGCGAACTGCTTTTCCCATAGTAGTTTTTTTATGAACATTGTAGGAGCAGCAGCAATGTTGTCTAGTCAATATTATTACGTGTTGACATCAATATTTTTTTATGAAAGATTGTAATCTTTTTCTTAGTTGTTCTTATTTTTTTTCTGTTCTTGTTGTTTTTCTTTGCAGAAATTCCCTTCTGGTCTAGTCAGGGTAACAGAAAGCTGTGTTAATTTGGTGTTGGTCAGCAAGAATGGATATCATGATGTTGATGTTATGTATTCTGTTGGCTCTGATGATTGTTTGGTTCTCAAAGATGGCTGGAAGGAATTTGTGGAGGAAGCTGGTCTTCAGGCAGGGGATGTTGTGATGGCTATGTTTTTTAGGCATGCAAAGTGTTTGGAAATCAAGTTAAATTTGCTTTAGATCAGTCTCTCTTGAGCAGCAGCAGCATGAGACATTTTTGTTGTAATACTCTGACATTTTTTGCGTGGCTTCTAGTGTATTTTCTTATGAGAATTCTGAGTATAAGTGAACTGCTTTTTTCTATATAGTCTTTCATGTGCATCCTATCAGCAGCAGCAGTTGAAGAACATGCATTCTGGAAACCCCCACCGAGCTTTTTCTTTTTTTTTAACCCACACACGGAACTAGAGTTTTTTTAATAAAAGAGCATTGCATCAACCTTCTTTAACAGGAGCAGTTTTGTGAAAGAATTCTCTATGTGAACTGCTCTGATAGTTTTGTTTTTTATGTGTATCCTAGCTTCATCAGCAGTTTTGAAGCAATATACATACTGAAAACAGACTACGGAGAGCTGCATATATTTGATAGATAGAAACCACGGTTCTGCGGTTATAATTAACATAGTACATCATCAAGCAAACTAACGCAACATAAGCAAACATTGTCCCAAAGAAAACTAGAACGAAAGCAAACTAATCTACATACGCAGAGGGAAACTAAATCGAGCACTTGCGACAGGAATCCTTGGGTTTCAGCATCTGTCCTGCTTCACCAGTTCCACCCGTTGGAGTAGGAGGTGGAAGTTGATGCCCCCTTGCCCCACCCCCTCCTGGATGACCTCGGGCGCTTCCTTGTCTTCTCTGTTTCAGCGCGCGCGAGGCCTTTCTTCATGGTGCCGATTCGGTTCCATATCTCGAACGCAGCGTAGGCGTCCTTGGCAGCATACTCGACGTGCTTGGTGCTGAGAATGGAAGTCCACAGGCTGTGGTCGTGGTCTGTCATCTTCATTTTCATGTCTGCGTACTCGTCGTCGATGATGGCAGCAGCTACATCGCCCAGCGAGTCCAGTGGCTTCGTTCCATCAGGCACCCTCCAGTTCGTATGGATGTCGACGAAGTTGGGGACGTGGAGGTTGCAGGCTGCGAGCTTCTGCTTGTCCTGCTCAATGGCGAAGCTAGCGAACTCGAACCTAAGGAAAGTGAACCGCAAGTTATACCTTTCGGAACTGCATACACTGGCATATAGAACTGCAACGTGTACTCGGCAGAGAGAATAGCTTACCTTGGGTCGCCGAGGAACCTGTCGAAGGTGTTGCATCTCTTGCCCAATGTACCACATACCTGGAAAAGAAGCACTGGGTGATACTTGCCGATGGATAGTTGAACCAGGGCCGCCCTGTCGTGGTCGGGTGTGTACTCCACGTCGATGCCGACAATCTTCTGGCGGCGCCGCTGGAGAACTGTCTTGAACTCTTCGACGTACGTCGCCATGGCGGCGACGTCGGTGGTGTAGATCACCTTCAGCTTCGTGTTCCCGTGCGCATGCACGGCGTCGTAGGTTCTGCTGAACCCCATTGCTGCAAAGAGGAGGTAGAGGAGGAGGAAGGCGCAGCGTCGTGTGTTTTGTGCGGACGGCCTGTTCGATGGAGCGCGGGATTTAAATGGGAGCGGCAGCAACTTCTGCCGAGGACACGATCACTTCTCCCAACCGTGTAGGCGATCGTGGGTTCGTGATGATCGTGGCGTTCGTGCGGCGTGCAACCGTCGGGATAGAGGAGGGGCGGGGCGCGGGCGCTTCGGGCGATAGTGGGCGCATTTATTTTAGGGCAGGCGAACCGAATCGTCCGCCGTAAGCGAACTGCATCGCTTCAGAAGCGGAATCGTTTCCCGTAAGCGAACTGCATCGCTTCAGAAGCGGAATCGTTTTTGTTTACATTTTTTTGCACTAAGCGCACTGCACTGTGTACTCGAAGGTTACTGCACTGCAAGCTTTTAAACGCACCACGCACGCACTGCAGTGTATGTGAATCCTAGTCTGACTCTACATTTTTTTCTTTTCTATCTGCTTTTCTGTATTGATTCACGTTCATGTCAGATTCTATACGAGCAAGAGAACTGCATTCTCAAAATGACATTCCGATGTCAGGTTTTTCATACAGAAGAGAACCGCATTCTGAGAGTGGAATTCTCATCTTATTTTCTTTTTTCATATAGAAGAGAACTGCATATTATTATACGATACGATATATATAAATGATGAAGTTAATATGTTTTTTAAAAATGCAAAGCTGCATATGTGTTTGATCTACGTCCTTTTCCTAGTGCTTCTTCGCAGATTGTGCACTGCATTTGTTTCAACGGTTGTTGCTGCTTCTGTCTTGCTCTTGTTGTTCGCATTACCCCTCGTAACGGGACCGTGCGACCGCGATGCTTGCCTACGCGCTGGATTCTGCGTTCTGTCTCTCCCCCTCGTTTTTGATGATGGTTCTTCGATTTCTTCATCTGCTTCTTCTTCTTCCTCGTCTTCTTCTTCCTCATCTTCCTCCTCGGTTTCATCAGCTTCGATCGCTTCCTCACTCTCTTCTCTGTCAGCATCTTCTTCGTCATCTTCTTCATCTTTTTCCTCTGTTCTATTTGGACAAGTTCTCGCGTTATGCTTCTCTCTCTTGTTGCAGACGCTACATAGTCTTCTCTTTGGCGTATCATCTTGTTGGTCAGCTTGGTGATTTGTGGTGGCATTTTCAGCCTGGATTTGTTTCAGCCTCTCCTCACATGTTCTTGAGTTGTGTCCCGCAATCTTATTGCATGATTTACACATCCTTACCCCCAGTGGTCTTCCTTCGCTGTCTAGTTCTGGCTCAGGCCTGCTATTTTTTCTAGGGCTTTTTTCATTTGCTGCAGCTTTTTTATTGGCTGACTTGCTCTCTTTCTTTCTCTCTTTTGTGTTTGAAACAGGCGGGGGAAGAATTGTGTCATCCATATTATGAACTGCACCATCAGCAGCATGTTCGTGCTCCTTTCCTTGGACTTCACCCCGCGCATCCATTATCTTCTCTGCCTCTTCTTCTTCTTCATTTATTACGTTCACTTCTTGTATGAGTTTTCTCATCCCAGCTAAAGCTCTGTTGTACCCTCTATCCGATTTGACACCTCTGTTCGCCAGGTCCATTGCAGTTTCTGCAAGTTGTCTCCTACGGCAGAACATCGAACTCCCATCCGGAGCAGTTTGCTCATAGTCTCTGCGGTCAAAAGTTGGATTTTGGCGTGCGTTCTGTGTGTATCTCTTCAATATGTACTGTTCAGGTATCTTGTCCACCCGCAGCTGATCCAACATGAAAATGATGTGCACGCAGAACAGGCCTGCAGCAAAAGAAAATTTTTGGGTTACTCGTGCCAGCAAACTTCACATAAATAGGCAACATTTTTTAATTTTTTTGGTTTTGTGAACTGCATTATAAATAGGTCCTGTGTCTGCTGCTATAGTGAACCTCACTATATATTTTTTTTGTTTTTAATCTCTTTTTTTGCTACGAGCAATAAGTGAACTTCATTTTGTTTTACGTGTGCTTATTTTTTTTGTTTTCCTGTATCACTTACCTGTGTGTGTCCACAGCTTGCATTCGCATTCGTAGATACCGTTCGTCACATCAGCAACCACCTGGAACTCGTGTCTTGCCCAATCAAAATCATCAGACCGGTTGTAGTGGCGCACCAAATATTTCGTTGGGTTGTCAGTGGACTGCTCTGATCTGAAGGCTGTGCTGCGGTAGTGCGTTTGCTTGAAGTCAGCAAAGACCGCCCTAGTGTAAATCTTGGAGAGCTGAACCTCGAATCCAAACTGAGTAGTAGTCTTTATCTCCGTCTGTGAAACAAAGAAAACCAGTTAAGTAGTTGTCTTTTTTGCAGCAAAAATCAAGAAAGCGAGTATTGTTTTTATTAATTGCTCATCCATCTCTAAAAAATTTGCTCTGTTTTATATACCTCGTTAGCTATGGTCTCCGCGTGTTCGACGCCCTTCCTTGTCTGGATGCACCTGTCCACCTGGGACGCAAAGATGTGCAGGTCGTGTCTTTCCTTGACAAAGTTCTTCTTCAAGATCCGGTTCATGCTTTCACTTCTCTGTGTCGACGTCATCCGTGCACAGAACACCTCCTTGTAGTAAGCCGATATCCATTCTTTTCTGTCTGCCCACAGCGCCTTCATAATCTCATCATTTTGCAGGTTATACTTTTCCATGAGCTCACGCCAAGCGCGTTCAAACTCTGATGGCATCAGTGGGTGGTTGAGAACGGAGGTCAGCTCATCCTTGAATTTCTCATAGGCTTTGTACAGCAAGGACAGGTGATCCTTGTATTTTTTCAGTATATGCCAACGGCATAACTTGTGCAGCGTGCCTACGAGCGTACTTTTTATCGCGGCATCCATGGAGGGGCATTGATCTGCATGTTTTTGAAAAAAAAAACAAGCATCGAGTTATTGAGAGAACTGCATATCCTTTTTCTGCTTTTTTTCTTTTTTTTTCATTGGATGTAAGAAATGTACTACAAAACTTGGCAGTGAACTGCATTGTTATTTAAGTTCACTCTTTTTTTTCAGCATACATGTGAGTATGCAGATTGACCGCTTGTTGTTCATGCAACGCAAGAACGTCCGGAACACCCACTCGAAAGTCGGTATTGTTTCGTCTCTGATGAGAGCCACAGCGAATATTGTACTTTGGAGGTGGTGGTTGACTCCAACGAAGACGCCCAGAGGCATGTGGAACTTGTTGGTCTTGTAGGTCGTGTCAAATGTGACACAATCTCCAAAATCTTCGTACGATCCCCTGCAGCTGGCGTTCGCCTAGAATATGTTGCGCACACGGTTATCGACATCTTTGTCGTAATCATAGAAGAACTCCGGTTTATTTGCTGCATCTTCTCAAAGAAAGCCAGGAGTTTCTTCACATTGTCCTCTGTTTCCTCCCTCGCGAATTGATGCTTCCTGCAGTTCGAATTAACAATATACTTTCAGCTTTATGGACTTACAGAAAATGCACAAAGCGTACTGCATGAAATAGACGATATATCGTTTTTTTTGTTTTTAGTAAACGTACCTGTTCACCCAGTCACGGCTGGTGCGCCCCATAAAGTGCAGTCCTCCTGACATCCTAGACAGGGTTGACATCATTTGGGTGTGCGTGATGTTGTCGCTCTGCATGTCCTTCACTAGTTTATCGAGCAACGGGTCATCCGTCTTATGCGAGTGCATGTGCGGAAGCATAGCCGGGCTGTCAATCATCCTGTGGTTGTGATTGAGCTCAATCTCTGCTATCACAAACACATCCTTTATTTTTTTCAATCTCATCCCCGCCTTGCAGCCAGTCCTCTTTGATGTTTTTTCTCGCTTTCTGTCATAATCAGTGACAGTTTGTTTGCTTCTGCCTTCCTTTGAGCACACGATGTATCTGTTTGTTCTGTATCCGCCGTTTTTGCGTGTGCCGAAGCCTGCATGCCTCGCATACGTGTTGTAGAATTCTCGCGCCGCATCTTCTGATGTGAACTGCATACCTTTCACAGGCACAAGTTCTTGGAGCATGTTCTCATCCTGCACACACACAACATGGAATGTTTCATTTTTTTTGTTAATGAGAATGCACAAGCTGAAACTATGCGTAATAACTGAACTGCAGTAGTCAGGCAAGGATGCTTACGTGCGTGTACTGTTTTTCTTCTAACGGTGTTTGCAGCTCACCGATGTTTATTGGGCATGGAGGGGTGACAACAGACCTGTGTAATTGAGGATCGCGAGGAGGTAGGAGTGTGGAGAACTTTACTTTTTTCGTTGCTTGCGGCCCTCCTTGATTCTGTTTCCGATTCTTTTGTTGGGCAGTAGGCGGCCTTGGTGGAATTCCACTGTCCCTTTGTCGACGAATCGTTTGCACATGGACCTGCCGAACTTGCTGGGTTTCAACATCGGCTTCTGGAGGTGCTATATCATCCGTTCTGATCTGCTGACCAAATGTTTCAAAGACACGCGTGTACCTTCGCTGCATAACTGTTATGATTTGCTCTTCGTCATCATCCTCCTCCTCATCATTTTTCTGCGCGTGTTCCCCCATGAAGACCAGATCGTCGTCCTCCTCCTCGTCATCCCGCGGGTTTTTTGTTTCACTGCCTTCTCCATCTCGAATGACCAATTGTTCACTGTTTTCATCTTTATCCTCTACATCTTCCTCCACGGAGTACGCAGTTCTGTTTGTTGTGTTAAAGAAACCCCTAGGTAATTCATGTGTTATCCATCCAGGCATCTCCCACTCTTCTCTTCCAATGCAGTTCAGGGGCTCAGGGTCGTAAATGATTCGAGGCATCTTCTGTTTTTGAGGCATAGTGAATTCCTGCAGGTTATTAAGCCAAAGCTTTTTTTTTATGCGCGTCAACAATGAAATGAACTGCATCTTTCGTTCTATATATCATTATATTTTTGCAAACGGTAAAAATTTGCACTTTCAATTTGTCATTCTACAGCAGGGGCACTGTTAGTTAACGTGAAGAAACAATGCACTTCAGCTCTAGGAACAACGCTCTACTTTTTTAGTCAATGTGGACAACAATTTGATCCATACAGCGTTTTTTATTTTTCGAACTATCCTTTTCTGATTTTCTACTTTGGAGACACATGTGACTGCAGTCGACGCAAGATGGGGGACTGCATGTGTATAAAAACGGCACTGCAAACTGGATGTGGGGGTTGGTATGTTGATTTTCTTACCTTATATGCAGTTCCCTCCTTCTGCAGATGCAGCTCTTGCTGCTATTGTCGTGCAGTCCACCTCTGCTGCAGGAACTCATGCGCTTTTTCCACCTTCGCCATTGTTGCGGGAGAAGGCTGGACGTGCACCATTGCAGTTCGCATCCACAACGAATGCGATGTAGTAGTCAACCTTGCAGTTCGCTTCCCCCTGTCATGCATGGCTGAGGCTGGATGCTTCAGGGGCGGATCCTCCAGGTGTTGTTAGGGAGAAGGTGAGGTGCGGAGTCACTTCCTAAACGCCGCCGCGGAAATTTCGTCCCCGATGGACTGCATCGCTGGCCGTTTTGGCGCGCGCTCCGCTCCCGCTACGAGGCGGGGGGAGGGGTGGAGGTGAGGTGCAGGACGCCGGCCGCCGGCCGCCGTGCGCTCCCGCGCTAGGAGGCGGGGGGAGGGGTGGGGGAGGACGCCGGCCGCCGTCCGCCGTGCGCCCCCGCGCTAGGAGGCGGGGGAGGGGTGGGGGAGGACGCTGCCCACCGGCCGCCGTGCGCTCCCGCGCTAGAAGGCGGGGGAGGGGTTGGGGAGGACGCTGGCCGCCGGCCGCCTGGGCGCTCCCGCGCTAGGAGGCGCGGAGGGGTTGGGGAGGATGCCGCCGTCGGGCGCTAGGAGGCGGGGAGTGGACGAGTTGGTTGTTAGGAGAATAAGCTTTTTGTTAGGAGAATAAGGTCTTAAGGGGTGTTATGAGAATAGACCCACCCTATATATATGTATGTGTTGGATTGGAGAACCACTCGAGGAGGAAGGGAGGAAGCACGGAAGGTCACCATGGACCTCGCCCAACTCCCACCCATCTTCCTGCATGCAGCTGTAGGTAACCCCCTCCCTCTCCCTGCCTTGTCAGACCTGAAGATGCAGTGTCCTACCCTGACTTTGCTTTGCTGTCCTATCCTGCAGGTACAAGAGATTGGAGGTCCTCGTCGCCTTCACCAATGTTGTAAGCGTCACAACCCGCCTCTTTAACATACTTGTTTGCATAGAATTTTAGGGTGACAAATCATGTAGTAGCAAAAACAAGGTAGCAGTGCTGCCAAGTCCAACATACATTACATGTGTACTCAATATGTCCTGGTCATGTTAAATTAACCTCCCCTGTTTACGTCCTGACACTGATGTCAAGAGAGAGAGAGAAGACTGTGCAAACACCATGCTATGATAAAAACATACGCTTCAATTGCAAGGCAGAACAAATCCAGCCCTTCTTTTCATCTTCTTATATGATTTTGTATGTAGCAAGCCAGCAACAACCCTTGTTTCTTATGATTCATTATACATGCTCTGTTAAACCATGATATAGTTGCTGGAGCTGAGCTTAATATTCAAGTGTGTATGTGTGTGTGTGTCGAGTAAAGTTGTGGTTTGTGCTGCTCCTTTGTAAAGTTCATAATATATTGGCTCCAGTTTTTTTAATTCTTGTTAGCTGATTAATGTAACAGGGCGTCCGTGGAAGGCCCAGTCCTGACTATGGCCCTCCAGTGAGTAGGGCGTTTGATTGTTATTGAAGGAGCTATAGCAGAAGAAGAAAACACTTGTAGAACTTGTAACTGTGATTCCCATACTTGTACAACTTGTATCAACTAAGCTTGTATTACGTGTAACTTGTAGAACTTGTAAAGTACTGTATATGTTACAGCTTGTACTACGTGGCATTTGTAGAACTTGTACTGAATCTGGCTATTGTTATTTGAAGTACCATGTGTGTTTTCTGCTTGCCAATTTAACTACTGGTTATTTTCTTACTGTCAAATTGAAATATGAAAAATTTAGGCCTAGTAGCTGGGACCAACTTATCAGAACCTGACAAGTGGGACCTGTTTGACTAATGGATTCATTTTATAAAAAAAGAAAACTAAAACTGTTGGTACAAAAAGCCCACGACCCATGAAATAAAAAGGCTGCAATGTTGGGCTTGGTCCATGAAGCTGACAAAAAAATCATAGGAAAAAATATAAATGGGCTGAATTAATGGGCTCGGCCCATGTAGAATACCGAATTGGACCGGGCTGAATCTTGTGCCACATCAGCTTGCCACGCTGGATGCCTACGTGGTCTGGGGAGGCCGATAGTGACCAAAACACGACAGTAGGCATATTTTGGTCATAAACGTCTATGACCTTCTCACTGAGAAGGTCGCTATAGTCAGTTTATGACGGCCAGCTTTTGACCTTATCTTTTTGGTCACAAAAAGGTTACAAATGGAAATTTGTGACCATTCAGTGACCAATAGTGGTGGTCACAAGTTGACATATTTCTTGTAGTGGTGGTAGCGGCGACCCACGTCGGTGCCAAGCGGCGGCGGGCGGGCCTGGCACCTCCTCCTGCCGCCTCCCCGGCTCCCGCCCCGGCCACCATTATCGCCCCAGCGCTCGCCCCCACCGCCTCCCCGGCTCCCGCCCCAGCCACCAAGAAGAGCCGGCCAAAGGCGCCATTCAAGGTCACCCCGGCCGTGAAGATGCCGCAGAAGAAGTGTGCGGTGCGTAAGAAGCCCATGCCCCCGCCCGCCTCCATTGCCGAACCTCCTTTCATCGCCGTGGACGAACCTCCTCCCGCCGCGCATGAGGTGTTCGAGACAATGGCAACCCCATCCTCGTTCATGGACCTCCTCCAAAACGCGGAGGTGGACCTCGGGGCACCGCCTCTTGAACCCTTTAGGGTTGGTGACGACTTAGAGGAAGATGAGGAGGATGAAGGTGATGACGAGGAGGAGGTGGCCGAGATAGGGGAGGAGGCATTCACCGCCGCTTCCCGCCCACACGCGCAGTTGACAAACTACACCGAGGCGGAAGATATCCTCTTGGTTCGTGCTTGGGCAGCTATGGGAATGGATGCAACCACCGGCACCGATCAAATCGGTAAATGGTATTGGCAAAGGATCGAGGACACCTCTTGTAGGATCAAGCCGAAGAATAGTGGGTTCATCTCTCGCACTTACCGGTCGCTTCAAGGCCGGTGGGAGTTGATGAAGCCCGCTTGTGCTCGTTGGAGTGCAGCCATGGACCAAGTGAGGGATGCACCACCTAGTGGAACCGTGGAGAGTGACTATGTGAGTACATATTTCTTCACTATTTTGATTATGTGTGTGTACTATGCTATTGGTGGGTTCTTATGTGATTTATGTGTGGTTGATAGGAGGCAATTGCCGGCATGAGGTACAAGGAGATGGCCGCTTCCAAGGGCAAGCCATTCCCATTTAAGCATGCTTGGACAATTCTTCAAACCTTTGACAAGTAGAAGTTGAGGGATCAAGAGACCGCACCAAAGAAGTCGGCAATGCTTAGGATGGATGATAGTGAAGATGAGGAGGAGAGGAACTTGGGCAAGCCCGAGGGAACCAAGAAGGGCAAGCTAAGGGTGAAGATGGAAGAAGAGGCCTCAAGCCTAAGGGAGAAGATGGACCACATGATGAAGGCAAGAGAGGAATTGACAACGAAGACATTGGAGACGAAGCTTCTTATCACCGAGAAGAAGAAAGAGGTCAAGCTTGCACAAGCTGAAGCAAAGCGTGAAGAAGCAAAGCGCAAGGCCGAGTTGGAGGAGAGGATGATCAAGCTCAAAGAGGCAAAGATATGGAAAGAACTCATGGTGGAAGAGAAAGAGCACATGATGATGTCCAAGAAGGACATGGATCAAGACCAATTGCAATGGTGGAAGGACTACAAGGAGGACATCGCGGAGAGGAAGAGGATGTTCCGTGTGGCGTCCTCTACTTTTCGAGGTGACACTCCGATGAGTAGTTGTGGCGATGGGGGTGTGTACGACTCCACCGGTTCCCATGGAGGTGCTTGATGGAGCCCGCATGTGGTCTAGGAGATGGCGCCGAGGTGCAACTTTTTGGTGATGGTGCCGATGAGAGGGGGAAGATGATGATTTTGTGATGTAAACTATTAAACCATGCATCAATGATTGCCATTTGGTAGTTTGTTTGAAAGTTGATTGTGTTCTTGTTGTCATAAATTGTGAGATGTCAAATGATATATTTAAAGGTTGGGGTTGAGGCAAAGACTAGAACCCTCAAATCCAATCCTTAAAGCAGTTTAAGGGTTGGGTTTGAGGGTTCTAGTATTTGCCCCTGTTTTTTAACCCTTAAAAGCGTAAAAAAAAGTGGCACTTCTCAACCCTTAAAACTGCTTTAAGGATTTGAGGGTTTGAGGGTTCTACTAGTAATGCTCTTAGAGTTACCGACCTGCAGCCCGACACCATCTACACCGCCACGACAATGACGGAGCTGCCTACCTGCGGCCTGTAGTCATTTTCGCTGCGCCGGCGCACAGCCCGGTGCTATCTACGACACCGCGACAGCGACGGCGCTGCCGACCTGCAGCTGGAGTAATCTCCACCGTCCTGTCATCCGGCCCAACACCATCTATGACACTGCATAACGACGGAGCTGCCGACCTGCGGCCCGACGCCATCTCCACCGTTCGGGCGTACGGCCGGATGACGTCTACATTGCCACGACAATAACCAAACTGTCGGCGTGGCGCCATCTCCATTCTTCCAACATCAACCTGCACCATAGTTGATAGCAGTGACACTTCACGCCCAAGACCTGGGCAGATGATATTCACATACGCCATCTCCATGGAGTCATCGGCGGCAGCGTAGTAGAACAAGGCTCAGGATGGCAGCGACCAGACGCGCGCCCCTGAAGACTACAGATGGTGCGCCAAGGCTAAGCATACCGGCATTGGCAACGGACTTGTGCGTGCATGCGTACTAGACCCGGAGCAACACATGCATCTTCGAGGAGAACAAGTGTGCCCACGTACAAGGAGGAGGAGGCCGACATCAAAAGCCATGCCATCATCTACCTCAACAAGGGAAGAACAAAATCAAGGGATCCATCTTCTTCAATGACATGCCTACATGCATCATTTTCTCTTTATCTTTTTCTGTGCTTCTCATTTCAGTGCATCCGAATCACGATCGAGATGGATGGTTAATCAGCACCTCACCCGAGTGCGAATGAAGAAGACGGAGGAGGAGCTGCTCACCATCTTCACATCTTCATCAACCTCACCAGTGTTGTCATCACCAATCCCGGGCTCAATGAGGAAGGCCTCTACATCAACCCGACTTCACATCTTCATCAACCTCACCAGTGTTGTCATCACCAATCTCGGGCTCGATGAGGAAGGCCTCTACATCAACCCGACTTCACCATCTTCATCAACTTCTCTCCCGGCGTGGACATCGACTACACCGACATGCCGCCATTCGACTGTATCGACATAGTGTATCGGTCGCCAACTTCATCAACTCTTCATCTGGCAAGGACGCCGACTCCACCGGCACGCCGCCCTTCTTCTACGCCAACCATCTACACCGAGTGGAGGTCGTCACCATAACTGCGACGCCCCGAGGTCTACTCGACAAGCTCGTCATCTTCAAGGGACGCCGCATGCCACACGGCGACACTCAAGTCTACTCCAACTTCTACATCAACACCTTTCCCCAACACCGTCCAAGCTACGACGAGGCGAAGACACTTCACCGACATGTCTTTCTTCCGATGAAGCTACCCATATCTTGCTGGGCACCGACGAGGCGAAGGCAAGCCACCATGTCCGACACCGACGAGGCGGACACCACCAGGCCGCTTCATCGGAAGATAGCGCCGGGCTTTAGGCCGGCAACTCCAGTATCGTCGTGGCGATGGTGATGGGGTCGGGCCACACGCCGGCATGGTGGAGATAGTGCCGGGCTTGTGGCTGGCAATTCCGACGTTGTCGTGGTGATGGTGATGGAGCCGGGTCGCACGCGGGCATGGTGGAGATGGCGCCGGTCTTGAGGCCGGCAGCTCCAACGTTGTCGTGGCAATGGTGATGCCGCCAGGCAACACGTCGTCATCCCTTCAATGTTGCCGTTGAGGTAGAGTTGGCGCCGTGCTGCTTGATGACAGCCTTGCCACCTTCGTTAAGGTGGTGTAGATGGTGTCAGGCCAGATGCCACCGGCCTCTCTGGTGTCGCCGCCGAGGTGGAGTTGGCGCCGTGATACTCGCCGGCAGCCTCGCCGTCATCGTGGCGGTGTAGATGGTGTCAGGCCAGATGCCACCGGCCTCCCCGCAGTCGCCGCTGAGGTGGAGTTGGCGCCGTGATACTCGCCTTCCTCAACGTTGCCGCCACTCGGCGTACGTCTCCTCCCAGCCGGCTGCATCTCCTTGCTTGGCCTTGGGGGTTGATGGATGGATGGCCTTGGTGGATCGGGGTGCCTTCAAATGAGTTATCGTTGACACCGGCGTCGGCTCCGGCTAGATAGTCATCGTCATCTCGCCGGGGTCTTCTGGTATTTCCTCGTATCTGGTCTGGTTTCTCCCGTGGACCGCCCTGCATCGTCGATCCTCCAGGGCTGCAAAGAATGAGAGATGGAAAGAGAGAAGATTAATTATATAGGCATGCCATTGACAAAGAAGGATGCGTGTGGTAGCCCATGTGAAAGTAGCCTTCGCCGGTGCCGGTGGACGCCGGCATGTCATGTGTGGCCGTCCTGACTACGAGTACACATAGTGCAAGGGCCTCGCCCGCAGGCTCCCTAGTCCATCTCCCGAACGCAGCCGGTGTGGGCGCCTCCCCTCTCTGGCGTGATCTGATGGATGGGTATATATAGGCACAGGTGTGGGAATGGATAGCTACTACGAGCGCCCTCCAAGTTGTTAGGCCGTTGCTTCTTTTGCGGCTTAGTTTGGAGCATACTTATCTTATCTAGGCAGCTATGAGAATCCGCCGTATCAGTTGGCCTGGTGCGGCTCAACACAAACCACACGCGAGCCATCGGCCGGTACAATCTCAGTTGATTGATTTGGCTTGGGCTCATGTATAGCAAAGCATGCATTCATACTTATATTTGTACGTAAGCCAAGAGCACGGGCAATTACGAGTAATTACCAGGCCATCTTGATCATATTTCTTTAGTAAATATACTTTCACCTTAAACAATGCCTTTGGGGTGCTTTCATGCTTATGCGCATAGTACATTCTTCCTAGCACACGTAGCCATGCATGGCTCTTTCCATGCATACCTTGCTAGTAGTAGGATAATCACGTTGATTAGGTAACGTACATGTGTGCATAATAATGCTCCACCGCCTGAATCATCTTTTTCAAAGGAAATCAACATCTTTGTCACTGCCATGTACGCGCTTGCAAGTACGTAGTGATTTCATATTTTTCATAATTGACAAGTATAAAATTACGATAAAATCGCGTCAAACAAATGCCCCCCACCGAGTTGAGTTCGAGCGCGAAGCGAACCGGACTCGGGTCGGTGAAAATTCCCAGTTCTCCAAAGGGGTGCGCCAAGGAATAATAATCATGCAGCCGTAAGAAAAGAAAGATCCGGGCGCCATAGGCTACCTCACAGTGAAGACTTTGCAATATCTGTTTCAAAAAACCAGAGATGTTCAAATTTTGTATGCCAACTCGGTGAGTGGCGCAGTGTGACACGCACCGCAGCCTCACCAGAGCTAGACAGCTAGTACAAAACCGGTTCTGTGTATGTTAGGCTTAAAAGATTAAGACATACAGTCCGCATCAGCTCACCCAAGAGCTCTCATGGTACGGAGTAGATGTTTGCGAGACAATCAACTCAGCAATTCATCCCATCCTCAACATCTGCTTTTGATCCATGTTTTTTTACTTGCTCCCGTTGCACCGAGGCAAGAAACGCCACAAGTATGCAGCTACATGAAATTGGGGTCACCTACACTTTTCCTTTTTCCTTTACTTGCTCTCATGGAGAGAACCAAGCAGGAAAGAGGTAGCACATAGATGCCGGACTCCCATCATCATCGAGGCCAAGGAACATGAGACGTGCAGGAGTAGTTACAGGGGCATTCATGCCCGCCTCCATCTTTTCTTGGCATGCTTTCTCAGAGACGTACACAAGGAAGAGAGATATCCATGCCGTGCAGCGCCCCCTCTAACAAGGGTAAGACGCGGACGGCGCGATCTTGGCGGCCACTGTGGCGATGGCCCCCGAGCGCGGCCGCGTGTACTGGTGATCCTGATGATCTTTAGCGTTTAGAACGCATAGGAGGTACACCAAACATTAGTCGAAGAGGTTGATCTCCCGGTTTTGAGAAGAGATCATCTTGAAGTCGTGTGTGGAGAATAATGCAAGCTAATTCATCCACACATGTATTTGATGAGGAAGCTTGTTGCGACCATGTAATAACTATGGTGCCAGCCAACAAGACAACCTTACTGCATCTCCATTCGACAGCGAAATACCATGCTGTGACCTGAAGATATTTTATCAATCTTGCCGCGACCGCTGCTGCTGCGAAGCCAGCCGACTAGATCAAAGGGTTTCACAGATCCACGCTGACCGCACTAGCGCGTTACACTGCTCCCGTGAAGTTAACGCATTGATGTAGATGAGCAACCAGAAAGCCATTGGTGGGTCACCTCAAAATTGTCGAGGCAACCCAAGATGTTGGGTCGATATCGAGAAACCGAATCTACACCGGAAGGCCATCGGTGTGGTCATAAATGAGAGCGCCGGAATAGACGTCGGCTAAGGTCGTTGTTGTTGGAGATAAGGGTGCCGGTAGTGCTGCGGCGGTGTTGTAGGAGTACTGGTGCTGCTGCTACCAGTGCTAACCACATATGTTGGTGTAGACCAATAGTGCGCCGGAATATCATCAACGGCATAATGGACACACTGGAGCTTGCTACCCCCCAGTGTTGGTGAAGTTTGTTGGTGTGGATGATTCAATGCCGAGGTATTGTCGGCGATGTCTTGGGCACACGGGTTCGCTGCCCCTAGTGCCGATGACATGTGTTGGTGTAAAAAGCTCTATGCCGGGATGTCGTCGGCGACGTCATGGGCGCACGGGGTTTGCTGCCCCCGATGCCTAACGTATGTTGAAGTAGATGATGGAATGCCGGGATGTTGTCGGCGATGTCATGGACACACGGGTTCGCTACCCCTAGTGTCCAACTTTTGTTGGAGGAGATGATTGAACATCGGGATGTTGTCGGCAACGTCATGGGCACACGGGGTTTGCTGCTCACAATGCCTAACTTATGTCGGAGTAGATGAAGGAATGTCGAGATGTTGTCAGCAACATCATGGGTACACATGGTTCGCTGCCCCCAGTGCCCGATGTATGTCGAAGGAGATGATTGACCGCCGGAACGTCATCGGAGGTATCATGAACACAATCTCGTTGTTGTTCAAGTAGCCATCTTATTGGTGCAGGCTCACACATGTGCGCCATTAACTGATGATGGCTGCACTAATGATGACCAAAAGAGTGCATGCAAGCATATTTATATTATGAGATGCATAAGATAATGAAGTGCTTTTGAGATTGTATGAAGATGTTGGCCCTCCTGATAATCACCAGCTATAAAGGCGCCATCAGAAAGGGCTACCGAAGGGCTTGTCATCGGGGACCGTCGCAACGACCATGACGGTTACTAGTCAACAACTGAATAAGCTTCAGTGTATGTGAATGGAGACGCCGTGCTTCGGAGATGCTTCTGAAAGGTAGTAGAAAACCATACCGTAGCCCATCATAGTATCGAGAAACCCCACAGCTCGATCATGCCCCCCC
>LR738711.1:72713866-72740524 GCA_902687465.1 Secale cereale
CCCCCCCCCGCGTTAATGCGTCAAGAACCTAGAGACTTAGGTGAGGTTGATAAGGGTGATGGTTTTGGGATACCAACTTGGCCATTTTTTCTTCATGCATTAATGAAGGGTGGTGAATGGCTATCTCCCGCCTTCTTTCCAGTGGTTCCCCTACCACTCAGGATTGCCGGATTTGCTTCGTGGCACTTTTGGGAATTTTTGATTGCTTCTGGAATTGCAGGTTTCCTCTTTTGTGAGGATTGCTTGCATGACCTGGCTGCATTACCCTGGACTTCATGATTATTATTTTTCACTTTGGAGATTCGCTTGCACTTCTTCGGGGATCACTTTCCACACTTGCTCGGGAACCCACCTTCAGAACTTGGAAGATAACCATTCACCTATGTGTACTAAGAAAACCCTCTGGCACTTTATCTGGGGCTTTTGGTGGCACGACCCAGGGTTGCCATGTGGCTACACACCGAACCCAACTTGTGTTGGGTCAGGTAGCCCTTTCATGATCTTTTCCTATAGTCTTCCCTGGGACGTGAGCTTCTGTGAACCTGAGACATGCCGGGAAACATGATGGGCGCGGGGTCTGATAACAGAAGTGACCAAGTAGTCTTATTTACTACCTCCAGAAGCATACCTTGGCACGTGTGGTGCATTATGGGTCTGGGAGCCGCTTCAGTTGCAACATGGCACATTGTGCCGCCCGTCAACAAGCCCTCGGGTAGCCAATTACTGGTGCACTAGCGTGGAATTGTGAGGAAAGCCAGTACTTATGCTCGAAATTGCCTCCAATCATGCAAACATGTGAAAGAAATTTGATGGATGTGGTGTGAATCGAAAATAAAATGCAATATGAGAAGGCTATATCTGCCATAGCTCTTCAAGTTGAAACTGCGCCCGGTGAAGATGTTCGCTCAAATTTTCGACATCACGTCAAGGCACCAGTTGGGTGGAGGAGATGTGCCCATCAGGTTGGCTACTATTGAGCGTGTGTTTAGGATGACTTCGTTACATATGAAAGATCATCTCATTTTATATAGGCTTCGCCGACTGAAGCTTACAGTCAAGGTTAATGAAGCGCCTTCGCATGTAGTGGTCACCTCGAGAAATGCCCCCAGGACATTGGGCGTGAGGTCGAGGTTGCCAAAGCCAACGATGATGCATGGATTATTTGTTCAACCATCGAGAATGCCTTAAAGATAAATGCAATATCTTGGGTACTTGAAGCGAACTGCGACGCCTTCTTGCCATGGCCGCGCAATATTGGAGGAAACCTGTGATCGGGGCATATTGTAATTGCACCCACGGTTCTCCATAGAGCAGTAACCCGAGTTGGATCACAAATGGGTTAACTAAAGCCTCCATAAGGGATAGGGCATCGGGAAGAATAACCCGAGTTGAGAAATATCCACACCATCTTGTAAGTTGGAGAAGAGCCAGAAGACGAATTCGACGACCATTGTTGCGCAGCAAAGATGGGAGGAGAACCACGTCCCACCGGGCGTGCCATTTTGTTTGACAAGAAAAATAATAAAAACAACGATGGTTGTCGTGTTATTATCTCTTAACGCGCCAGGGGAAATATATATTGCGGACGTGCCAGTGTACTAAGTACACAAATAAAACATAGAGAAACTGACACTTTTTTAATCTCTCATCGGAGAAACAAAATTACAAGCTTCCATTACATAAGTGCTCCATGGCCTGCTAGTGCGGCCAAGATGACTTCGGCGATTGTGAAGTTCTGGTTCACGGGGCCTCGGAACGCTCCCGATTAATTATGTCCGCGAGCTAGAGTCACGAGCCACCTCCGATTAAGCTGCTGCAATGGTCGTCGTCTTCAAGTCACGTCTTCTCCATGTGCTCGGTGTAGACGATGGTGATGATGTGGTGGAATAGAAGAGTGGAGCGGTATGTTCGTTGCTCCAGCGATGCTTAGCCGTATCCCTCCGGCTTGTCGATGTCCGATGTTGAAGATGTCTGGCCTCGTCAGCTCAGACAGATGGGCGGCCTTCGCCTCGTCGGTGCCCGGCCTGATGGTGTCCGCCTCGTCAGTGTCGGACATGGTGGATTGACTTCGCCTCGTCGGTGCCCGGCAAGATATGGGTAGCTTCATCGGAAGAAAGACATGTCGGGGAAGTGGCTTCGCCTCGTCGGAGCATGGACGATGTTAGGGAAGGGTGTTGATGTAGAAGTCAGAGTAGACTTGTGTGTCGCCATGTAGTGGCGTTGCTTGAAGATGACGACAATACGAGGTCGTCGTGTAGACCTCGAGGCGTTGCAGTTACAGGGACGACCTCCACTCGATGCAGACGGTTGGTGTAGAAAAATGAGTACGTGCCGGTGCAGTCGTCGTGCTATAGGTGGAAGAAGATGGCGACATCATGTGGATGTTCGGTGGCTCCTATGTTGACGGCGTCCTCGCCAGATGAAGAGTTGATGGAGATTGTGAGGCCGTGTCGATGTAGTCAAATGGCGGCATGTCGGTGTAGTCGGCTTCTCCGCCGAGACCGATGATGATGTCGAGGGCACTGGTGGTGTGGTTGATGAAGATGTGAAGACGGTGGGCAACTCCACCTCCATCTACTTGGGTTGCACACGGGTGAACTCTGATTATCCGTTCATCTCGGTCGTGATTCCTATCACCCGCTCACCTCTTGATGCACTGAAATGAGAGAGATAGAAAAGGATAAAGATAAAATGATGCATGTACGCATGCCATTTAAAGAAGATAAATGACGTGATTTTAATCTTCCCTCGCTAAGGTGGATGATGGTACAGCCTTGGACGACCGCCTCCTCAGTCCGGCTTGTACACCACTGCTGACGTTCGTCGCTGTCGTTGCGGTCTTCATGGGCGTGCACCGGGTCACCGCCATCTTGAGCCTTGTTGTGGCGCGTACTATGTCACTGCCGCGAGTGTCTCGCTGAACACATGGAGATAGTATCCCAGCTTCTTCTTCATGTCTACGTGAATATCACCGTCCAGCTCTTGGGTGCGATGTATCACTGCTCTTAACTTGGATGCAGGTTGATGTTGGAATGGAGAAGACTGCGCCAGGCTATAGGTCGGCGGCTTCGTCGTCGTCGTGGTGCCATAGATGGTGTTGGACCACACGCCAGTAGAATAGAAATGGCGCCGGGCCGGATACCGCCGGGCTCACCGAGGTGGGGTTAGCGCCGCGGTACTCGCCGGTAGCCTCGCCGCCGTCGTGGTGGTGTAGATGGTGTCAGGCCAGATGCCACCGGCCTCTCTGGTGACGCCGCCGAGGTGGTGCTGGCACCGCGATACTCGCCAGCAGCCTCGCCGTCGTCGTGGCAGTGTAGATGGTGTCGGGCCAGATGCCACCGGCCTCCCCATTGTCGTCGTCGAGGTGGGGTTGGCGCCGTGATACTCGCCGGCAGCCTCGCCGCCGTCGTGGTGGTGTAGGTGATGGTGGGCCGGATGCCGCCGGCCTCCCCGCAGTCGCGGCTGAGGTGGAGTTGGCGCCGTGATACTCGCCTTCTTCGACGTTGCCGCCACTCGGGGTACATCTCCTCCCAGCCGGCTCCTCCTCCTTGCTTGGCCTTGGTGGATCGGGGTGCCTTCAAATGAGTTACCGTTGACACCGGCGTCGACTCCCGCCAGATGGTCATCGTCATCTCGCCGGTCTTCTGGTATTTCCGTGTATCTGGTCTGGCTTCTCCCGTGGACCGCCTTGCATCGATGATCCTCTAGGGCTGCAAAGAATGAGAGATGGAAAGAGAAAAGATTAATTATATAAGCATGCTATATTGACGAAGAATGATGCTTGTGTTGATTGTTGATGCAGCAGCGGCAGCTCATATGAATGAAGACTCCGTCGGCCTCGCCGGCGGACGTCCACTGTCATCGCGAACGCCGGCACATCGTGTGCGGCAGTCCCGACTCCGCATGGTCGCTGCCTCTCGCCTTCCTTTTCCTGGGCGCACTTGGTGCTGCCCTCCGCCGGATGCGTGCTTCATCATTGTTAGATATAATCTTGATGTTTTATGTATCTGCATGTTTATTTCGTTCATGCATGTAGTCTAGATTGTCTAGGGCATTGTAGGCAGGTGAACCTTTCCTTGAGCGTACACGAGGCGAGATGACGAGCCGGTCGTGCGACGTGGCCGGAGTGCAAGGCGTGAAGCTATGCAACAATGTCGTGTGATACGACATGTACGAGGAGGTGGAGGATAACCTGCGTGAACCAGTCCTGGAGTTGGTAAGTAGCCAAATGGATCAGGATTAGTAGTTGATGCATGCATGTTTTGTTGGCCGGGTTATAAGGCCGTTCAGCCGTTGTGAGGACGTTGCGCAAGGGCCAAGCATTGGCGTGCATGCAGTTAGTGGGTGCATGGGTTAGTGGCGTTAGTTGCCGAGTATGATGGCTGGGCTGTGTGTGTGCCTATCCTATTTAACTTGTAATCATGTTTGCTTTCAGTCAAGAAAAATAGAGAGAAAAGAAAAGGTTGGCTGTGAGAGCCCGACGCCAAACCACCTGTGCCTCCATTTTCTTGTATCTCTGTGTGTTGTGAGAAGCAGCCTAGAGAGAAGTGAAGGAAGCTGAGAGAGTCGGCCCCAACAACCATCCGGTTGACGTACTTTGTGTCTCCAAACTGCATGGTGAAGGAGATAAAAGAAGGACAGGGAGTAATCAATGTGCATGGTTCCTATACTGTTTAGGCCTTGTTGCTGCAAGTCTCGACGTCATTGGGTCTTTGCTGGACGTTTGTGCGTCAGAGCGTGCAGGCCGCAGCCTTCTCCTTGCGATGTCCCGGCATGCCATACGGCTACCGGTTGCTTCTGGTCCAGGTGCCTGTGCCATACCGACGTCGGCACGTCGTTCGCCACCGTCGCCTTCCTTCACTCAACGGCGAGGGCGTAGCGGGGCCTCCTCTGCAGGCTCCTCCGTCCATCTGCTCGACGCTGCCGGCGTGGGCGAGTCTCCTCTTGGCGTCCCCTCGTCTCGTGGTGGCTGCTTCTTATATAGGCAGGTGTGTGGCCAGAAAGGATAAGTCTCGTGGTGGCTACACAAGATAAGGATGTATTATCTCCTCTGAAGCTTATCCCCTGTGCGTGCATTGCAGCAGCTAGATCTACACACGTTCACGGCTGACACGTAGGAACCTGGCCTGATCAGCTTTCGTGGATAGTCAAGCCAACTAACTCGTCACGTTCAACGAGCTAGCCACATGCACGCATAGGATTTCCATCGTAATCATAACTTGTACGTGAGATGTGCCCATGCATAACTCTTTGCATGCCTACGTACAAACTAGGTGCTAGGTAATCAGGTTGATTAGATCAGGTATGTGTGGACAAAAATAATCACTGCTCTGTGGTCTTGATGACCCTCTCTGATGAATATCAACGTATTATTCTTGGTCATATTCATGCTTGCACATACATATTGACACCATTTTTTTTTATATTTCATAACAAAAATCCGATAAAATGGTGTCGAACAAATGCCCCCCCACCGAGTCAAGTTCGAGCACGAAGCGAACCGGACTCGGGTCGGTGAAATTCAATTCGACGAAAGGGCGCATTAAAACCATGCAGCCGGACAATGAAGAATTTGCAATGTCTATATAGAACAGCCGGATATTTTCAAATTCGGTGTACGTGACTCCACCGGGCATCTCATTTTGTTTGACAAGAAAAATAACGTTGTCGTGTTATTATCTCTCTACGCGCCTGGGGAAATATATATTGCGGGCGTGCCAGTATACTAAGTACACAAAGAAAACATAGGGAAACTTGTACTTTATTAATCTCTCGTGGGAGAAAACAAATTACATGATCCCTTTACAAAAGCGCTCCATGGCCTGCTAGCGCGGCCGATATGACTTGGGCGATTGTGAAGTTCTGGTTCACGGGGCCTCGAAAGGCTCCCGATTAATTACGTCCGTGAGCCAAAGTCGCGGACCACCTCCGATTAAACTGCAGCAATGGTCGTCATCTTCAAGTCTCGTCTTCTCCAAATTCTCGTTGTAGACGATGGTAATGATGTGGCGGAATAGAGGGGTGGAGCGGTACGTCCGTCGCTCCAGCGATGCTTGGCAATATTCCCCTGGCATGTCGATGTCCGATGATGAAGATGGCTGGCCTCGTCGGCTCACACAGATGGGCGGCCTTCGCCTCGTCGGTGCCCGGCCTGGTGGGGTCCGCCTCGTCGGTGTCAGACATGGTGGCTTGCCTTCGCCTCGTCGGTGCCCATCAAGATATGGGTAGCTTCATCGGAAGAAAGACATGTCGGTGAAGTGACTTCGCCTCGTCGGGGTTTGGACGGTGTTGGGGAAAGGTGTTGATGTAGAAGTTGGAGTAGACTTGAGTGCTGCCGCGTGGCATGCGGCGTCGCTTGAAGATGACGAGCTTGTCGAGTAGACCTTGGGGCGTCCCAGTTACGGTGACGACCTCCACTCAGTGTAGACGGTTGGCGTAGAAGAAGGGCGGCGTGCCGGTGGAGTCGGTGTCATGAAGAGTTGATGAAGTTGGTGACTGATGCACTGTGTCGATGTAGCCGAATGGCGGCGTGTCGGTGTAGTCGGCGTCCACACCGGGAGAGGAGTCGGGTTGATGTAGAGGCCTTCCTCATTGAGCCCAGGATTGGCGATGACAACACTGGCGAGGTTGATGAAGATGTGAAGAAGGTGAGCAGCTCCTCCTCCGTCTTCTTCGTTCGCACACTGGTGAGGCGTTGATTATCCATCCATCTCGATCGTGTTTCGGATGCACTGAAATGAGAAAGATAGAAAAAGATGAAGAGAAAATGATGCATGTACGCATGCCATTGAAGAAGATGGTTTCCTTGATTTTTATCTTCCCTTGTTGAGGTAGATGATGGCGCGGCCTTTGACGTACACCTCCTTCTCCTTGCTTGTGCGTGACTACACAGGTTCTCCCGGAAGATCCATGTGCTGCTCCAGGTCTAGTACGTCTGCGCGCACAAGCCCATCATCGGTGCCAGTATGCTTAGTCTTGACGTGTCATTTGCGGTCCTCATGGGCGTGCGCCTGGTCGCTGATGTATCGCCGCTTTTATGTGATATGTTGCCGCTCTCAACCTTAGTGCTGGTTGATGTCGGCAGGGTGGAGATGGGGCCGGACGGTAGGTCATCGGTAGCTTCAATGTCGTTATGGTGGTGTAGATGGCGCCGAGCTGCAGGCCGACAGCTCTGACATCATCGTGGCGGTTGTGATGGAGATAGCGCCGGGCTTCAGGCCGGCAGCTCTAGTATCATCGTGGCGATGGTGATGGGGCCGGGCCACACGCCGGAATGGTGGAGATAGCGCCGGGCTTGTGGCCGGCAGCTCCGACGTTGTCGTGGCGATGGTATTGCAGCCGGGTCGCACACAGGCACGGTGGAGATGGCGCCGGCCTTGAGGCCGGCAGCTCCGACGTTGTCGTGGTGATGCACTAGTAGAAAACGGGCCAAAGGTCCAGGCCGGGTCAGCCCATTAGTCCCGGTTCAGTCCAGAACCGGGACCAATGGGGACACTGGACCTAGTTCGTGAGCCTAGGGGCCGGCCGGGCCACGTGGGCCATTGGTCCCGGTACGTCTAGACCTTTTGGTCCCGGTTGGTGGGACGAACCAGGAGCAATGGGCCTTGCTCTTGGCCCACCACCATTGGTCCCGGTTGGTGACTTGAAACGGGACCAAAGGCTCCCCTTTAGTCCCGGTTCATGTCACCAACCTGGACCAATGAGGTGCCTATATATACCCCCTCCCGTAAGAGCAGAGCACACTGCTCTGTTTTTTCTGGCCGAGGGGGAGAGGGCTTGGTGGTGCTCTAGCTCACCTCCTATGCACACAACGTGTTCGATGGAATGCCCGAGCCACACTACTTAAGCTTTCTCTTCTCCAAGCTCGACCTTCAAGCTCCATTTTCCTCAATATTTGTCTAGGTTTAGCGGTCCGTCACGCCCCGTCCCCGTCTTCACTGACGTCGGGGGGAGCTGTGGTGCTCTAGCTAGCTCACCTCCTATGCACATGAGGTGTTCGATGAAATACCCGAGCCACACTAGTTAAGCCTTTATCCTCTCGAAGCTCGAACTCCAAGCTCCATTTTCTTCGAGATTTGTCTAGGTTTAGCGGTCCGTCACGTCCGTCCCCGTCTTCGCCGCCGTCGATCGCATCCGCCGATCTCGTCACCGGCACCACCGTGGTGAGCCTCTTGTTATGTCCATGCTTTTCTTACTTTTATTATTGCTTGTTATTATTGCTCTAGATAGATATTTGTCTAATTTTCTTATGTTCATTATTGCTTGTTATTATATAGTGCGATGGTTTTGATATCCGCCCACGTGGGCCCTCGTCCTGTCTACGATTCGGATGTGGTATATTATCTTTAATTTATAACTATTTGTTTTAGTGTTTATGACAATTATGCCGACCAACCTGACATGCATAGATATTTTTATATGTCTAGGAGGTAGTTGAACCGGAAATTCCAACCTACCCTCTTGTGGAGAGGTTAAATTTAGTTGAAGAGGAAAACATTTCCTTGAAGAAAAAATTGGAAAAAATGGAGGAGGAGAAGATGGAATTGGAGTTGCATGTTGCGGAAGTCGTCGATGATCACAAGATCAAGATGGACCGTATTGTCGAGATGTTAAATTTAGTTGAAGAAGAAAACAATTCCTTGAAGAAAAAAGAAAAAAAATGAGGAGGAGAAGATGATATTGGAGTTGCATGTTGCGGATGTCGTCAATGATCACAAGATCAAGATGGATGCAATGCGGTTGAAGATTAGAAAGACTAGCAAATATGCCATTCATACCGAGGCTTGGTATCATTATGCTGTTGGATCAATTGTTACCTTGGTTGCGATTATGATGCATTTGTTTTCGCATTGAAATGTTTCACATAGTTTCAATGTATGGTGAAAATTAATTAGATGTTGTGGAGAGCTATATGTTGTTAGATGAGAACTATGTATGTACTTTGGTTTTAGTGTGATGATGAACTTCTATTAATTTGGTCACTTAATTATCTATTTATGATGTTTTGTAATGGTTTTTGACACACTTAATTATATATAATGCACGCAGATGAATCGGCAATGGATGTACGGTGACAGACACACCTCCGAGTACATTAAGGGCGTGCATGGGTTTCTCGATGCGGCTGAGGCAAACAAGCAGAATGGTTTTATGTGTTGTCCATGCACTAAATGTGGGAATACGATGTCTTACTCTAACAGGAAAATCCTTCACTCCCACCTGCTTTACAAGGGCTTCATGCCACACTATAATGTTTGGACGAGGCACAGGGGTTATGATGGAAGACGACGAAGAAGAAGAGTACGATGACAACTATGTGCCCCCTGAATACTGTGATGTTGCAATGGGGGGAGCTGGTGAAGATCAAGAGGAACCAGACGATGTGCCCAATGATGCTGCAACGGGTGAAGCTGCTGAAGATCAAGAGGAACCAGACGATGTGCCCGATGATGATGATCTCAGCCGGGTCACTATCGATGCAAGAACGCAATGTGAAAGTCAAAAGGAGAAGCTGAAGTTAGATCGCATGTTAGAGGATCACAAAAAAGGGTTGTACCCCAATTGCGAAGATGGCAACACAAAGCTCGGTACCGTACTGGAATTGCTGCAGTGGAAGGCAGAGAATGTTGTGGCTGACAAAGGATTTGAGAAGCTACTGAAAATATTGAAGAAGAAGCTTCCAAAGGATAACGAATTGCCCGACAGTACATACGCAACAAAGAAGGTCGTATGCCCTCTAGGATTAGAGGTGCAGAAGATACATGCGTGCCCTAATGACTGCATCCTCTACCGCGGTGCATACAAGGATCTGAACGCATGCTCGGTATGCGGTGCATTGCGGTATAAGATGACACGAGATGACCCTGGTGATGTTGACGGCGAGCCCGCCAGGAAGAGGGTTCCTGCGAAGGTGATGTGGTATGCTCCTATAATACCACGGTTGAAACATCTGTTCAGAAACGGAGAGCATACCAAGTTGATGCG
Source organism: Secale cereale (assembly GCA_902687465.1). Lineage (NCBI taxonomy): Eukaryota > Viridiplantae > Streptophyta > Magnoliopsida > Poales > Poaceae > Secale > Secale cereale. The sequence goes on from LR738711.1 coordinate 72,723,851, forward strand.
ATGGCACAATGAGGACCGTAAGAAAGACGGGAAGTTGAGAGCACCCGCTGATGGGTCGCAGTGTAGAAAAATTGAGAGAAAGTACCGGGAGGAATTTGCAAAGGACCCAAGGAACGTATGGTTTGCTTTAAGCGCGGATGGCATTAATCCTTTCGGGGAGCAGAGCAGCAATCACAGCACCAGGCCCGTGACTCTATGTATGTATAACCTTCCTCCTTGGATGTGCATGAAGCGGAAGTTCATTATGATGCCAGTTCTCATCCAAGGCCCTAAGCAACCCGGCAACGACATTGATGTGTACTTAAGGCCATTAGTTGAACAACTTTTACAGCTGTGGAATGGAAATGGTGTACGTGCATGGGATGAGCACAGACCGGAGGAATTTAACCTAAAGGCGTTGCTGTTCGTGACCATCAACAATTGGCCCGCTCTCAGTAACCTTTCAGGACAGACAAACAAAGGATACCACGCATGCACGCACTGTTTAGATGACACTGAAAGTATATACCTGGACAAATGCAGGAAGAATGTGTACCTGGGTGTGACGCCCCCGATTTGTCCGTACACTAATCATGCACGCAAATGTGTACGACCAAGATCAGGGACTCACTGGAAGATATCACAACACAACTCTAGACACAAATTAAAATAATACAAGCTTTATATTACAAGCCAGGGGCCTCGAGGGCTCGAATACAAAAGCTCGAAAACACAAGAGTCAGCGGAAGCAACAATATCTGAGTACAGACATAAGTTAAACAAGTTTGCCTTAAGAAGGCTAGCACAAAAGTAACAACGATCGAAAAGGCAAGGCCTCCTGCCTGGGACCTCCTAACTACTCCTCGAAACCGAACTCCATGTAGAAACATCATCGGGATCCTCTGACTCCTGGACTCCACCACCTGGTTGCATCATCCGAGAAGAAGGAACAGAAAGGGGAAAAGAGGGAGCAAAGCAACCGTGAGTACTCATCCAAAGTACTCGCAAGCAAGGATCTACACTACATATGCAATGATATCTGTGTAAGGGGGTAATATCTGTGGGCTAAACTGCAGAATGCCGGAATAAGAGGGGGATAGCTAATCCAAACGAAGACTACGCTTCTCGCAACGTCCATCTTGCAGCAGAAGAAGAGAGTAGCTGGAAGTAACAAGTATCCTCGCTTCTGGCAGCCTCCGTCTTGAAGCAGTAGAAGGGAATAGATGGTAAGTTCACCAAGTAACATCGTATAGCATAAACCTACCCGGTGATCCTCCCCTCGTCACCCTATGAGAGAGCAACCACCGAGTTATATCTGGAACTTGTCTGGGTGTGTTTTATTAAGTATCCAGTTCTAGTTGTCATGAGGTCCGAGTACAACTCCGGGTCGTCCTTTTACCGAGGGACACGGCTATTCGAATAGATTAACTTCCCTGCAGGGGTGCACCACATAACCCAGCACGCTTGATCCCATTTGGCCGGACACACTTTCCAGGGTCATGCCCGGCCTCGGAAGATCAACACGTCGCAGCCCTACCTAAGCACAGCAGAGAGGTCAGCACGCCGGTCTAAGTCCTAGGCGCGCAGGGGTCCGGGCCCATCGCCCAACGCACACCTGCACGTTGCGTACGCGGCCGGTAAGCAGACCTAGCCACTCCTAATACCAGAGTAGGCTTTCCAGTCCAATCCGGCGCGCGCCGCTAAGTCGCTGACGTCAAAAAGGCTTCGGCTGATACCACGACGTCGGGTACCCATAACTATTCCCACGTAGCTGGTTAGTGCGTATAGACCAAATGGCCAGACTCAGATCAAATACCAAGATCTCGATAAACGTGTTATTATGACATAACCGCGGGCAACGACCAGGGCCAGGCCCACCTATCTCCTAGGTGGTCGCAACCTGCCCTGTCGCTCCGCCACAAAGTAACCATCAGGGGACTGTCGGGAACCCAGGCCCACCACTACCTGGGTGGAACCACCTGCCCCTTCAGCCCCCATATCCGAATCATCAACATGTGTATGTAAAATGTATGTAGTATATACCCGTGATCACACCCAAGTGATCACGGCCCGATAGAATAGCAGGGCAGACGGACAAGGGTGTAGGGCCACTGATGGTATACTAGCATCCTATACTAAGCATTTAGGTTTGCAGGTAAAGTATCAACAATGGTAGCAACAATGACAGGCTATGCAGCAGAATAGGATTATCGAAAGCAGTAACATGCTACACTACACTAATGCAAGCACTAGAGAGAAGAGTAGGCGATATCTGGTGATCAAAGGGGGGGCTTGCCTGGAAGCTCTGCAGATGAAAGGAATCTTCGGAATCGTAGCCGTAGTCGAACACCGAAGCATCAACGGTCTCAGGGTCTATCACCGTATCGGAGTCTACCGAAAATAAGCAACGAAGGGGGAAACAAATAAATAACAGAGCAAACAATAGCATCACAAAGCATAACATGGCAAAACGCGGTGCTACGTGTGACCTAACGCGGTGCTCGGTGATACAGACGAAGAGGAGTAACATCCGGGAAAGTATTCCCGGTGTTAGGCATTTTCGGGCAGATGAAACGGAGGGGAAAAGTTGCGGGTTTGGTATGCTAGGGACGTGTGGTGGACGAACGGTCTGCGTATTCGGATGCGTCTCGTCGTTCTGAGCAACTTTCATATATAAATTATTTTCATCCGAGTTACGGTTTAAAAGATATGATTTTCTGAAGTTTTTATTAATTTCTGGAATTTAATATTAATTAAATTAATTCGAAAAATGATTTATGACATCAGCATGACATCATGCTGACGTCATCATGGTTGACTGGTCAAACTGACCAGTGGGGCCCGTGTATCATACAGTGTTAAGCCTAATCTGGGTTTATCTAATCTAATTACTATTTAGTTAAACTAATTGGTTAATTAGATTAAATAAACAGGATTAATTAACTTAATTAATTTGTTAATTAATTAGTTAATTAATATATTATTTATTTATTTTTACTATTGTTTTTTTAACTTTTCTTTTCTTTTCTTTTTTTTGTTCTGGGGGCGGGCCCACTTGTCATAGGGCCATAGGCCTTAGTGGGTTTGGGCGGTAACGAGCGCTGGGCGACGGGTGCAACGGGGAGGAGCCCCGTGTGGCACGGGCGCCTGCCCGGCCGTAGCCAGGCAAGGCCCCGGCGACGAGCACCGCGGGAAGGGGAGGGGGGGCCGAGCGGCGACCCAGCGCGCGGGGCGGTACGACGTGGGCGTGGCCGCGGCCCGGCGGGCGGAGGGGAGGTGAGGCCACGCCGGCGCGGGGGCGGGGGTGAGCGGGAGCAGGGGGATGCGTGCGCCGGGAGCAGGCCGGTGGTGGCGATGCGGCACGAGCGGAGCTGGGGCGTGGGTAGGGGGAGCGCGGCCCGGCAACGGCTGTGACGAGCAGCGGCGTCCGCGGGAGTAGAGCCCGGAGCTGCGGCGCGCGGGCGCCGGAGCACGTCGACGGCAACAGCGGGGCGTTGGCCTTGGCCGCGGCGAGGCAGTGGCCGGAGCGGAGGTGCCCGAGCGCGGGCGGGCGAGTGTGCGTCGAGCGCGCGTGGTCGGGGGAGGAGAAGGGGGAGGCGGGCGCGGCTCACCAGGAGCCGATCGGGGAGGCAGCGGGCTCAAGGTGGGGGTTCGGCGGCGGCGACGACGCGGCGAGGTGGCGCCGGCGTGCGAGCCCGATGGCGGCGGGGGCGCGACCTGGGTGGCGGGGCGCGGTCGTCGGGGTCGAGGGGCGCACGCCCCCGATCCAGATCGATGTGGGGGGGGGGCGAGTGGGATCGAGGGGTGGAGTGGGGGGTTACGGGCTAGGGTTTCGGGTGCGTGGGTGGTTATTGGCGCAGCTGATGGGCCGGCCTGGTGGCCTGGTGGCCTGCTGGGCCGTGGCCAGGGGGTTTTTTCTCTCCTATTTTCTTTCCTTTCTTTTGTTTTGTTTTACTTTTTCTTATTTTCTTTTCTGTTTTTATTTTACTTTCTTTTTAGTCTAGTTTTTAACTAATATTAAAATGATCCCTAATTTAGTAATAACTCCAAAGTTTGTTGTTATAATAAAATAATCTATACCATTTTATTTATTTAAAATGCTTTTGAATATTTGTTCCTGTTACATATTATATTTGTTTAGTGCATTTATATACTTCATAAAAAGTGTGGTTTCTCCACCAATATTACATATGATTTATTTGCCACCTATAGAACATTTTAGTTTTGATGTTTGAAAACTTTTATTGTTTGCTTCATTTTGAATTTGAAGTTCGAACCGGTTTCGAACTAACACGAGATTATCAATAGTAAATTGCGGTGATGTGTCGTCATTAGTATAGGGTTACTGTAGCTTAACTATCCGGGCGTCACAATTCTCCTCCACTACAAGAAATCTCGTCCCGAGATTTAAGCAGTGAAGTAAGGGTGGAAAGTGCTGACAGCGAAAAACTAACGAGTTTTCTCGGTCTTGACTGCCCCTTTCGAAGAGGTTGAACCCTTTCGTTGATGTCTTCATTTCTCTGCTTCAAGTCATCGTGATCGTCATCTTTTCTTTGGGATCTCCATCGTCCTACGAATGTGACCAGGGGGAAAATCTTTGGAGGAACGTATCTTCCACGAAGTCTGTGCATACGACGGCGAATTCAGAAAGTGATATACGAAGTACTCTATGAGTAGTATTTCAGTGCATGCATTGAGAGCAATAAGCGATGGTACCAAAGTTTCAATCGGGTAGGCGGTCATTCGATGCCTAACCAGAAGCTGGAATGTGGTCTTAATCAATGAGAATAATATGGTGTTTGATACCAGGATGAAACATGGTATAACTTAGCTCGTGATTTACACACTAAGGCAGGTGCAAGAATACATTAGAACCAGGGTTGTTCAGGAGAGTCAGGTTTCGATCCAGTGGACCTGTGGGTTATGGGCCCACCATGTGGGTTGAAATAGGAAGGGTGGCGTCTTGCACAGCCTCGACAGGGAGGCATGTTAGTGGATAGCTTGTCAGCTATGTCGCCAACAATGTCGGTACCAAGGACGGGGAACGAAGAGAACCATTTTCTTGCTCTTTGAAAGGAGGCAGACCGGTAGGCAAGGTTTTTTTTTATCGTGGTTACAGGAATGTTACCAACCATAGTAATAGGGTCTTACTGACAGAGTTGTACAACAAGGTGTTTACATAAGCAGAGAATTATTACTACTTAGATTATATGTAGATCAAAGAAAGGTTAAACAAACAAATGGAAAGGAAAATTGTGATTACACACAATTATTAAGAGTATATCCTTCCCATGGTCAAGTAGAACACGACATACAGGGTAGGAGAGCAAGTACCCAACCATTCAGATAACGGGGCAAGGATTGATCAAGATGTACCCATACAACGGTGTTTGGATAACTGACCAAGAATCATTTAGCATTGGGCTTCAAAGGCTCTTGTTGAAAATTGGAGTACCACAGACATGCTTTGAGATAGCATTGGCATGGTCTTGAAGTAAAGGTCGGACTTGGATACACAAAGGATTCACCAGGAACAACTTATAGAAAAAGTCTTACAATTTCCTCCTGGAAGAATAGTTATCCTTGCAGAAGAAAATATAATGATGGGTCCTCCAGCCAGGGGTGCTGGGCATGACATCATATTACCGGGTCATCAAAGGACCAACATTATAACTCCTGGAAATTGGCCCCAACCATCATATCTGACCGAGATTCAGATCTGATTGGTGTCATGATACCTCAGACTCACGAGGTTCGAGAAGAAAAGGTGCAACACAAATCGTCGAAATGACATTGCAAGATTCTCGGGAATGAACTATGGGAGCGGGTTCCCAAAACAATAGTTCATCATTAAACAAAGGAGAGGATGAGGAGGTGGCTGGTGGGCCGAGCGATAATTCCTCGAGTATTCCAAACAGATGGATTTCCACAATAATGTGAACAAGAATATGACACTTGTCAATTGAAATGATATAAGGTTGTATGCTCGAGGAAAACATACACCATTAATCATTAGTCGAAAGGTGTGCCCGAAATATGACCTTAGGCAGCAAGATCAAGTTTAGAGTGATGATTCAATAACCAACAGTCTAAGAACGAACTGTCGATCATTATCTTCATAGCAATGGGGTTGTTAGAAGTATAGAACTCAAGAAGAATCGTTAGCATATTGGTATCCCGGTTAAAAACAACACGGGGATCAAGGAAGAATGGTGAAGGTGAGAAGTACCATCATACCGAGAATTTCTAAGAGGTGGAGCAATCCCCACAACATTCTCGACATAAAAGACAGTAATACTTCAATGCAGAACACAACACTAGCTGGAGAGCAAGTTGTATTCATAATGTGGACAAGTTCGCGATGACAGGAAGTCAAGGGTGTTGCCGATGATAATGAAAATCATCAAGGGCAAGGAGGGTATTTCTCATTATGAACACAGTTGACATCTTGGTAGTAGTCAAAGTGTTGAAGGTGATCCGACACAATTGTCGGGATGTTTCAAGAGGATGCAGTCAATCAACAACGACAACAAGCAAGGGATTGACGAAGTGGCAAGTTATAGGATCAATATATAGTATGAAAGCCCGGAACCAAGGTTGCCTTACTGAACAAGCAACCTGAGGTTGAAAGTCTGATGTAAGTTGTGCTCAATCTCTGAAGAATTCGTGCACCAAAGGAGGACGAGGTAGCACAGCCAAAGATAGCTAGACAAGGGACGTACCCGATAGTCTAGGAATAAACCAGATCGAGTTTTAAAAATTTCCCAGTAACATCTACTAGGGGTGCTGAATTTTTTTGAGCGGAATTGATTTACTAAACGGTGTCCTCGGTTGACGGCAACCTAGAACCCGTAGATTGACTACGACAAGCAAAGGTATTACTTCATCAGAAGTTCAAAAGGTGTAGTGCAAAGTCATGATATCCTCGAGATATCAGAGGGTAAACTCGAAGGTAGAACACGATAGAGGTTGAACTAGGTCATTGACCTATGATAGTAGATACTTTAATCTTGTCAAAAATTGGCGACGCCTGGAATGGATTTATTCCAGATATATTGAATAAGGACAACATGGTCGGAACCATAACTGCAAGGGATCAAATTTATTGACTCCGAAAGAATCATACAGTTGGATAATCATTTTGCAAGAAGCTTCCGAGACAGTCTACATCGTTTCCATGGGCATGAACAAAAGCTCAAGGTTGACTCCCATTTCTTTAATGCATATCATTTCATTCACCTCTCGCTTTGATAAAACTGTAGCGTTGGAATTTCATTTGGCGGGACACCGAAAGAGTACGACTTGTGAAAACTTTTGGGTTCTCACGGATTAGGGGAAGGCATAGGTTCAACCCATCGGGCATCTTAGTAACATATACCACAAGTTTCAAAATAAATATCACCAGCTCCAAGGGAGAGCATGGTTGTCAAAGAAGAGGATACAATTTACCGAAGGTATTATGCATCAGGGACAGAACTTCTCGAGGTTTTTGTATACGAAGGACACTGTCGGATAATATTTCAACAAAGGATCGAGCGATCCACAACGGAGCTGATGTGAGTATCGGTACTCACTCAGAGGAAGAAGAATGCAGAGGCATCAGATTCAAGATTCACCTGATTAGTATGAAGCTTAAATAGAAAGAAATTATGGTTTCCAAAATGAAGGATCAGAAGCAGACGCTCTGATCCAGGATGGATAAGTTGACAACACTTAGTTGTACAATCAATAAAGGTTTGAATTGCCGAGAACCAACTCAGGTCCGGAATGACGTCTGAGTCGGAAAGATAAGTTCAATAAGGATAACCCGATGACTGTGTGCATACGCACACATTGAACCAATAGGCTCAAAATGCCTAAGACAAGGGATGTTAACGAAGACTACTAGTCACATGGAATTAACCATAATGCAAGCAGGCAAGAATTTCAAGAGTAACAGCCTGCAGAGAATTTCGAAACATCGAAAAGTATTCCGAAGAATTTTTGGGAGACATATGAACAATCGAGGAGAACGGGTCCTCGATAAATGTGAGGAAATAACCGTAAAGGTTTTCATGCGAAATAAAACTGTCAGACAGTAAACTCAAAGGATTCTCGGGCAACGGAGAAAATTTTGGGGCATCTTGTAACAACAAGAGCGACGAGGAATGATCATGAGAATGACAAGTGCATGCAGACATCCATAAGGATATATCGGTGATAGTGATTTGCAAAGGCGATGAACACAAGTTCTCTGGTTAACAGCGGAGAGTATCTTCAGGGTCTTCTGGTGCAGCAGACGATCATCGATCATAAGGTGCTCTCCGGGTGAAAGTGATAACGAGATCCTAATGTTAGATTTAGCAAAATTCATTTATCCCGAATAGAAGAGAGATAAGAGTCCCAGAGTATAGACGAGGAGTAAAAGATCCTAATACCACCCAATGGTGATGTGGGCCCGTAAGCCACACAATAAGTTAGTAAATTTGTTTTTCAAAGACTAGACTCAACTTCGGCCAAGGAGTTGGAAAGGGGGATTCCTACAGGCAGTCGGCTCTGATACCAACTTGTGACGCCCCCGATTTGTCCGTACACTAATCATGCACGCAAATGTGTACGACCAAGATCAGGGACTCACTGGAAGATATCACAACACAACTCTAGACACAAATTAAAATAATACAAGCTTTATATTACAAGCCAGGGGCCTCGAGGGCTCGAATACAAAAGCTCGAAAACACAAGAGTCAGCGGAAGCAACAATATCTGAGTACAGACATAAGTTAAACAAGTTTGCCTTAAGAAGGCTAGCACAAAAGTAACAACGATCGAAAAGGCAAGGCCTCCTGCCTGGGACCTCCTAACTACTCCTCGAAACCGAACTCCATGTAGAAACATCATCGGGATCCTCTAACTCCTGGACTCCACCACCTGGTTGCATCATCCGAGAAGAAGGAACAGAAAGGGGAAAAGAGGGAGCAAAGCAACCGTGAGTACTCATCCAAAGTACTCGCAAGCAAGGATCTACACTACATATGCAATGATATCTGTGTAAGGGGGTAATATCTGTGGGCTAAACTGCAGAATGCCGGAATAAGAGGGGGATAGCTAATCCAAACGAAGACTACGCTTCTCGCAACGTCCATCTTGCAGCAGAAGAAGAGAGTAGCTGGAAGTAACAAGTATCCTCGCTTCTGGCAGCCTCCGTCTTGAAGCAGTAGAAGGGAATAGATGGTAAGTTCACCAAGTAACATCGTATAGCATAAACCTACCCGGTGATCCTCCCCTCGTCACCCTCTGAGAGAGCAACCACCGAGTTATATCTGGAACTTGTCTGGGTGTGTTTTATTAAGTATCCAGTTCTAGTTGTCATGAGGTCCGAGTACAACTCCGGGTCGTCCTTTTACCGAGGGACACGGCTATTCGAATAGTTTAACTTCCCTGCAGGGGTGCAACACATAACCCAGCACGCTTGATCCCATTTGGCCGGACACACTTTCCAGGGTCATGCCCGGCCTCGGAAGATCAACACGTCGCAGCCCTACCTAAGCACAGCAGAGAGGTCAGCACGCCGGTCTAAGTCCTAGGCGCGCAGGGGTCCGGGCCCATCGCCCAACGCACACCTGCACGTTGCGTACGCGGCCGGTAAGCAGACCTAGCCTCTCCTAATACCAGAGTAGGCTTTCAAGTCCAATCCGGCGCGCGCCGCTAAGTCGCTGACGTCAAAAAGGCTTCGGCTGATACCACGACGTCGAGTACCCATAACTATTCCCACATAGCTGGTTAGTGCGTATAGACCAAATGGCCAGACTCAGATCAAATACCAAGATCTCGATAAACGTGTTATTATGACATAACCGCGGGCAACGACCAGGGCCAGGCCCACCTGTCTCCTAGGTGGTCGCAACCTGCCCTGTCGCTCCGCCACAAAGTAACCATCAGGGGACTGTCGGGAACCCAGGCCCACCACTACCTGGGTGGAACCACCTGCCCCTTCAGCCCCCATATCCGAATCATCAACATGTGTATGTAAAATGTATGTAGTATATACCCGTGATCACACCCAAGTGATCACGGCCCGATAGAATAGCAGGGCAGACGGACAAGGGTGTAGGGCCACTGATGGTATACTAGCATCCTGTACTAAGCATTTAGGTTTACAGGTAAAGTATCAACAATGGTAGCAACAATGACAGGCTATGCAGCAGAATAGGATTATCAAAAGCAGTAACATGCTACACTACTCTAATGCAAGCAGTAGAGAGAAGAGTAGGCGATATCTGGTGATCAAAGGGGGGGCTTGCCTGGAAGCTCTGCAGATGAAAGGAATCTTCGGAATCGTAGCCGTAGTCGAACACCGAAGCATCAACGGTCTCAGGGTCTATCACCGTATCGGAGTCTACCGAAAATAAGCAACGAAGGGGGAAACAAATAAATAACAGAGCAAACAATAGCATCACAAAGCATAACATGGCAAAACGCGGTGCTACGTGTGACCTAACGCGGTGCTCGGTGATACAGACGAAGAGGAGTAACATCCGGGAAAGTATTCCCGGTGTTAGGCATTTTCGGGCAGATGAAACGGAGGGGAAAAGTTGCGGGTTTGGTATGCTAGGGACGTGTGGTGGATGAACGGTCTGCGTATTCGGATGCGTCTCGTCGTTCTGAGCAACTTTCATATATAAATTATTTTCATCCGAGTTACGGTTTAAAAGATATGATTTTCTGAAGTTTTTATTAATTTCTGGAATTTAATATTAATTAAATTAATTCGAAAAAATGATTTATGACATCAGCATGACATCATGCTGACGTCATCATGGTTGACTGGTCAAACTGACCAGTGGGGCCCGTGTATCATACAGTGTTAAGCCTAATCTGGGTTTATCTAATCTAATTACTATTTAGTTAAACTAATTAGTTAATTAGATTAATTAAACATGATTAATTAACTTAATTAATTTTTAATTAATTAGTTAATTAATATATTATTTATTTATTTTTACTATTGTTTTTTTAACTTTTCTTTTCTTTTCTTTTTTTTGTTCTGGGGGCGGGCCCACTTGTCATAGGGCCATAGGCCTTAGTGGGTTTGGGCGGTAACGGGCGCTGGGCGACGGGTGCAATGGGGAGGAGCCCCGTGTGGCACGGGCGCCTGCCCGGCCGCAGCCAGGCAAGGCCCCAGCGACGAGCACCGCAGGCAGGGGAGGGGGGGCCGAGCGGCGACCCAGCGCGCGGGGCGGTACGGCGTGGGCGTGGCCGCGGCCCGGCGGGCGGAGGGGAGGTGAGGCCACGCCGGCGCGGGGGCGGGGGTGAGCGGGAGCAGGGGGATGCGTGCGCCGGGAGCAGGCCGGTGGTGGCGATGCGGCACGAGCGGAGCTCGGGCGTGGGTAGGGGGAGCGCGGCCCGGCGACGGCTGTGACGAGCAGCGGCGTCCGCGGGAGTAGAGCCCGGAGCTGCGGCGCGCGGGCGCCGGAGCACGTCGACGGCAACAGCGGGGCGTTGGCCTTGGCCGCGGCGAGGCAGTGGCCGGAGCGGAGGTGCCCGAGCGCGGGCGGGCGAGTGTGCGTCGAGCACGCGTGGTCGGGGGAGGAGAAGCGGGAGGCGGGCGCGGCTCACCAGGAGCCGGTCGGGGAGGCAGCGGGCTCGAGGTGGGGGTTCGGCGGCGGCGACGACGCGGCGAGGTGGCGCCGGCGTGCGAGCCCGATGGCGGCGGGGGCGCGACCTGGGTGGCGGGGCGCGGTCGTCGGGGTCGAGGGGCGCGCGCCCCCGATCCAGATCGATGTGGGGGGGGCGAGTGGGATCGAGGGGTGGAGTGGGGGGTTACAGGCTAGGGTTTCGGGTGCGTGGGTGGTTATTGGCGCAGCTGATGGGCCGGCCTGGTGGCCTGGTGGCCTGCTGGGCCGTGTCCAGGGGGTTTTTCTCTCCTATTTTCTTTCCTTTCTTTTGTTTTGTTTTACTTTTTCTTATTTTCTTTTCTGTTTTTATTTTACTTTCTTTTTAGTCTAGTTTTTAACTAATATTAAAATGATCCCTAATTTAGTAATAACTCAAAAGTTTGTTGTTATAATAAAATACTCTATACCATTTTATTTATTTAAAATGCTTTTGAATATTTGTTCCTGTTACATATTATATTTGTTTAGTGCATTTATATACTTTATAAAAAGTGTGGTTTCTCCACCAATATTACATATGATTTATTTGCCACCTATAGAACATTTTAGTTTTGATGTTTGAAAACTTTTATTGTTTGCTTCATTTTGAATTTGAAGTTCGAACCAGTTTCGAACTAACACGAGATTATCAACAGTAAATTGCGGTGACGTGTCGTCATTAGTATAGGGTTACTGTAGCTTAACTATCCGGGCGTCACACTGGGCCATCGTCGATTTCTTCCGACCAACCATCAATGTCGAAAGAAAGGCAAGCATTTCAAAGGCGAGGTAGATCACCGGAAGAAGCCCGCCATGCGTACCGGTGATCAAGTACTTGCTATGGTCAATGATTTACACGTAATCTTTGGAAAGGGTCCCGGCGCACTAGCTGTTCCGAATGACGCTGAGGGACACGCATCCATGTGGAAGAAGAAATCTATATTTTGGGACCTACCCTACTCGAAAGACCTAGAGGTCCGCTCTTCAATCGACGTGATGCACGTGACAAAGAACCTTTGCGTGAACCTGCTAGGCTTCTTGGGGGTGTATGGAAAGACAAAAGATACACCTGAGGCACGTGAGGACCTGCAACGTTTGCACGAAAAAGACGGCATGCCTCCGAAGCAGTATGAAGGTCCTGCCAGCTACGCTCTTACGAAAGAAGAGAAATAAATCTTCTTTGAATGCCTTCTTAGTATGAAGGTCCCGACTGGCTTCTCGTCGAATATAAAGGGAATAATAAATATGCCAGAGAAAAAGTTCCAGAACCTAAAGTCTCATGTCTGCCACGTGATTATGACGCAACTGCTTCCGGTTGCATTGAGGGGGCTTCTATCGGAAAACATTTAATTAGCCATTGTGAAGCTATGTGCATTCCTCAATGCAATCTCTCATAAGGTGATCGATCCAGAAATTGTACTAAGGCTAAGGAGTGATGTGGCGCAATGTCTTGTCAGTTTCGAGCTGGTGTTCCCACCATCCTTCTTCAATATCATGACGCACATCCTAGTTCATCTGGTTGACAAGATTTTCATTCTGGGGCCCGCATTTCTACACAATATGTTCCCCTTTGAGAGGTTCATGGGAGTCCTAAAGAAATATGTCCATAACCGTGCTAGGCTAGAAGGAAGCATCTCCATGGGCCATCAAACAAAGGATGTCATCGGGTTTTGTGTTGACTTCATTCCTGGCCTTAATAAGAAAGGTCTCCCTAAATCGCGGTATGAGGGGAGACTGACTGAAAAAGGCACGCTTGGAAGTGACTCAATAATATGCACGGACAGATATTCTTGGTCTCAAGCACACTACACAGTTCTACAGAACTGTGACGCCCCCGATTTGTCCGTACACTAATCATGCACGCAATGTGTACGGCCAAGATCAGGGACTCACTGGTAGATATCACAACACAACTCTAAAAGTAAAATAAGTCATACAAGCTTCATATTACAAGCCAGGTACCTCGAGGGCTCGAATACAAGTGCTCGATCATAGACAAGTCACCGAAAGCAACAAATATCTGAGTACAGACATAAAGTTAAACAAGGTGCCATAAGATGGCTAGCACAAACTGGGATACAGATCGAAAGAGGAGCAGGCCTCCTGCCTGGGATCCTCCTAACTACTCCTGGTCGTCGTCGGCAGACTGCACGTAGTAGTAGGCGCCTCCGGTGTCGTAGGAGTCGTCGTAGGTGGCGTCTGGCTCCTGGGCTCCACCATCTGGTTGCATCATCCGAGAAGAAGGAACAGAAGGGGGAAAAGGGGGAGCAAAGCAACCGTGAGTACTCATCCAAAGTACTCGCAAGAAAGGATCTATACTACGTATGCAATGGTAACAAAGATATGGGTAGTATCGGTGGACTGAACTGCAGCAAGCGGGAATAAGAGGGGGATAGCTAATCCAAACGAAGACTATGCTTCTGGCAGCCTCCATCTTGCAGCAGTAGAAGGGAATAGATGGTAAGTTCACCAAGTAACAACGAATAGCATAATCCTACTCGGCGATCCTCCCGCACATCACCCTGTGAGAGAGCAACCACCGAGTTGTATCTGGCACTGGTAAGGGTGTGTTTTATTAAGTATCCGGTTCTAGTTGTCATGAGGTCGGAGTACAACTCCGGATCGTCCTTTTACCGAGGGACACGGCTATTCGAATAGATTAACTTCCCTGCAGGGGTGCACCACATAACCCAGCACGCTTGATCCCATTTGGCCGGACACACTTTCCAGGGTCATGCCCGGCCTCGGAAGATCAACACGTCGCAGCCCTACCTAAGCACAGTAGAGAGGTCAGCACGCCGGTCTAAATCCTAGGCGCGCAGGGGTCCGGGCCCATCGCCCAACGCACACCTGCACGTTGCGTACGCGGATGGTGAGCAGACCTAGCAACCTCCATTACTAAGGAAGTTACGTTACGCGGTCCAACCCGGCGCGCGCCGCTCAATCGCTGACGTCAAGAAGGCTTCGGCTGATACCACGACGTCGAGTACCCATAACTATTCCCACGTAGCTGGTTAGTGAGTATAGGCCAACGGCCAGACTCAGATCAAATATCCAAACTCGTTAAGCGTGTTATTATGAAATAACCGCGGACAACGACCAGGGCCAGGCCACCTCTCCACTGGGTGTCTCAACCTGTCCTGTCGCTCCGCCAAAAAGATCCACTCGGGGGGCCGTCAGGAACTCAGGCCCATCACTACCTGGATGGAGCCACCTGTCCTTTCAGCCCCCACATCGAATCACTTGCGGGTACTCAAAGAGCCGACCCGACTTTAGTCACATGAAGTATCATGTAAAGTATGTATATAGTATATACCTGTGATCACCACCCGAGGTGATCACGGCCCGATAGTATAGCATGGCAGACGGACAAGGATGCGGGGCCACTGATGGAATACTAGCATCCTATACTAAGCATTAGGATAACAGGTAAAGGTATCAACAGTGGTAGCAATAATGACAGGCTATGCAACAGAATAGGAGTAACCGAACAGTAACATGCTACACTACTCTAATGCAAGCAGTAGAGAGAAGAATAGGCGATATCTGGTTATCAAAAGGGAGGGCTTGCCTGGAAGCTCGGCAGACGAAAGGAATCTTCGGAATTGTAGTCGTAGTCGAACACCGAAGCATCAATGGTCTCGGGGTCTATCACAGTATCGGAGTCTACCAAAAATAAGCAACGAAGGGGAAACAAATAAATAACAGAGCAAACAATAGCATCACAAAGCATAACATGGCAAAAGGCGGTGCTACGTGTGGCCTAACGCGGTGCTCGGTGATACAGGCGCAGAGGAATAACATCCGGGAAAGTATTCCCGGTGTTAGGCATTTTCGGGCAGATGAAACGAAGGGGAATGTTGCATGTTCGGTATGATCGAGATGTCTGGCGGACGAACGGACCGCGTATTTGGATTTGTCTCGTCGTTCTCAGCAACTTTCATGTACAAAGTTTTTCCATCCGAGTTACGGTTTATTTTATATTAATTTTAAAGTATTTAATCATTTTTAGAATTTATTTAATTATTTTAAATCAACATTATCCAGAATAGTGTATGCTGACATCATCATGACGTCAGCATGACGTCATCGGTCAACTCTGGCTGTTGACCAGTCCAACTGACTTGTGGGGTCCGTTAGTCATAGACTGTTATCTTAACTAACAATTTTAATTAGTTTAGTTAGTTAATTAGATTAACTAACACTTGTTAATTAAGCTAACTAGTGATTAGATTAAGTTAATCATGATTAATTAAGTTAATTATTTTTTATTTTTTATTTATTATATTAATTATTATTATTTTTAAAAGGTCGCTGGGCGGGGCCCACTGGGCAGGCCAGCCTAGCGGGGCGGGCTAACGGGCAAAGGGGCATGGGCGCGGGCGTCCGCACCATCACGCATAGGCGTGAGAGCGCGCCGAGGCGCCGGCGTCGGGCGCGGGGTCTAGGCCGCGACGGCCGGGGTAAGCGCGGCCGGCCGGTGCCACCTCAGCCGGAGGCGGTGGGCGCGTAGCGACGGGGACGACCGGGCGAGGCGCGATGGGCGGAGCAAAACTGGGCGGGCGACCAGGGAGGAGCCACGGCAGAGGGCAGGGGCGCGGCCCCGGGTGGCGATGGCCCTGGCAGGCGTAGCCGGGCGGGAAGGGAGCGGGGCACGGCCCCTGCAGCGGCGGCCCTGCAGAGCGGCGAGTGCCCACCCTCCGGGGAGGTAGGGAAGCAGGGCGGCGTGCGAGCGGGGGGTCGCGAGCTGGCGCCGGTGGCGGCGATGCGGGAGGGGGGGCGAGCGAAGGGGCGGTGCTCACGTGGGGGGCAGGGTAGGGGTGGCCGGCGGCCTAGGGGGGGCCGTGGCGACGGGCCGGCGAGCTCCGGGGGCGGCAGCGGAGGTGATGGTGGCGATCCGGGCGGCGACGGCGTCGAGCGTCGAGGCGCGGTCGTCGGCGCGGTGAAGGGGGAGTCCGGCGACGGGGTCGGGCGATGGCGGGGCCAAGCCGGGGTGTCGGCGACCAGGGCGTCGTTTGCCTCTGATCCTGATCCAGTTTTGGATCGGGGGAAGGAGGAAA
>LR738711.1:72748610-72759972 GCA_902687465.1 Secale cereale
GTAGGCAGGGGGCTTAGGTGGGCCAATGGGATGGGCCGGCCCAAGTAGGCCTGGGGTTGGCCTGGGCGTTTTTCCTATTTTTGTAATTTTGGTTTCTACTGTTGTTTTGTTTTGTCTTTTCCTTTTATTTACTTCTTTTCTATTTTAATTTTAGTCCCTTTTATTTTAGATTTTATAAAAATTACCACTAGCACCTAAATTAGTACTTATAAATATACTAGTGCCACACTAATTCTTATCCCTAAATAAACTAGGTTGATATTTTATACTTTATGTAATGAATTTAATCAATTGGTCAAGCCACTGTTTTTATTTATATTAGTGCATTTAATTATTTTATAATAAAAAATGATTTCTCCACCAGTATTACCTCTGAATTATTTGCCACATTTTGTACCTTTTAGTTTTTGACTTTTAAAAACTTTAAACTTTGACCTTGATTTAAATTTGAATTTGAACCGGCTTTGTCTAGAGTGAGATTAGCAACAGTAATGATGGTGACATGGCATCATTAGCAGGGGATTACTGTAGCGTGATTACCGGGGCGTCACAAGAACTCTACCTTGGTGACCCCGTATGTCGATGAACACAAGAACAGTCTGCGCTCCAAACACCCGGAGCAGTGCGACGACTGTATTACATGTGAACACATCAGGACTTTCAGCAGTTGGTTGGAAACACGTCTCAGAGGTGACAACACTGTTTGTGATGAGTTGTACTTGTTGTCCAGGGGACCACCTTTGACTGTATTGATTTACAAAGGATACGAGATAAATGGGAATACATTTTACACGATTGACCAAGATCAAAAGAGCACCAACCAAAACAGCGGTTCCCGCTTTGATGCAATAACCGAGAGGGGAAAGGACACATATTATGGTTACATAGTGGACATATGGCAACTTGACTACGGACATGATTTTAAGGTCTCTTTGTTTAAGTGCAAATGAGTCAATGATGTGGGTACACTGACGAACCGTTCGTCCTAGCCAATGATGTGGCACAGGTTACCTATGTGAAGGAGATGTCTACCAGACCGAGAAAAAGAAAAGATAAGGAAGCGAATACATCATACGATGAGTCAAAGCGCCACATAGTTCTTTCAGGAAAAAGGGACATCCTGGGAGTGGAGGGCATGACAGACATATCTGAAGATTATGAAAAGTTTCATGAAATTCCTCCCTTCAAAGTCAAGGCTGACCCAAGCATCCTGATAAACGATGAAGATTATCCATGGTTACGGCGCAATAAGCAAATGACACAAGCGAAGAAAAAGTGAAGACTTTCTTCCGCAACTATTATGATGATACCATGCCAACTTTGTAATAGACGAGTATGATACCATTGTCCGTTTTGTACATGCACATGCTATGCCAACTTTTTCAGAGTTCATTTGAAAACTATGAATTTAGGTCGAATTTTCTCTATAGGTGCATCTATGTTCATTTTTTTAGTAAAGCAAACCACAAACTTGTGATTCACACAAATTTCAAAGAATTCAAATTTTAACTATTCAAATTTGAAAACTAATGGCACTAACAGAAAGTTTAGATTTTTTCTAAAACTAATGGCACTAACAGAAAGTTTATAACTTTGCTGACTTAAAGCAAAAAGAATTAAAAAATAAAGCAAAAAACAAAAGAAAATAAATAATACAGAAAACAAAACAAAATAACTGGAAAAAATTAAAAATAGCAACAATAAGTATTTTATTGTAAGTAGAAACAAAATAAAATAAATAAAGCAACAAAGAAAACAAAAAAATTAAAAAGTGTTTTCAAATTTGAAAACTAATGGCACTAACAGAAAGTTTATAATTTTTCTAAAACTGAAAGCAAAATGAATTAAAAAAATAAAGCAAAAAACAAAAGAAAATAAATAATGCAGAAAACAAAACAAAAAATGGAAAAAAAATAGGGATCGCCCCTGTCCCATGACCATTAGTCCCGGATTGTGCCACAAACCGGGACTAAAGGGTTGGTCCTGTTGCGCTTAAAGTTTAGTCCCACCTCGCCAACCGAAGGGCGCCCACACCGGTTTATAAGCCCGTCCCTCTCTGCCTTGTTGAGCTCCTCTCAAAGTGAAAATAGATACCCCCTATACAGGGAATTTGACCCAAATTCATAATGAATTTCTCTGAAATTCATAGAAATTGATTATGAATTTAGGTCGAATTTTCTCTATAGGTGCATCTATATTCATTTTTTAGTAAAGTTAATCACAAACTTGTGATTCACACAAATTTTGAAAAATTCAAATTTAAACTTTTCAAATTTTAAAACTAATGACACTAACAGAAAGTTTATAATTTTTGTGACCTAAAAGAAAAAAGAAATCACTAAAAAACTATAAGTATTTAGTTCTAAGTAGAAATGAAAAAATAAATAGCAAAAAAGAAAAAAAATGCCTATAATATTTGTTATGAGTAACTAAAATTATCAAATCTATTATATATAAAAAGTGATTGACGGGCTCACAAGAAAAAAGTTAAATATGCTAGAAAATCCCCTATAAATCAGAAACATCCGGCCGTTTATTTAATAGATTAATATATCTTATCCATTGGATATATTTTAATTTTAAGTGGCAGAAAATTACCCACCACTGCCATTACGAAGAAAAATTGTTCGTTCAAATTGGGTACACAAATAGATCACGTGACATCTTAAAAAAAAGAATGCCATCTCAATGAGCAAAGAAAAAAAAAAGGTACATGCGTACACAACGCGCTGATTCCGTTCTTTCCATGTATGCATGCTTGTGAGATGAAAAAAAATGCATGCTTGTCTAGGACTTCCCTCATGAAAAAAACTGCATGCATGACGTGAGCAATCCTTTCTAATATGCATGCGTGCGTGCATGCTTCATTTAACATAAGGATGCATGTCCTGCTAAGACGATTTGTTCATACCTATTGTCGATCTCTCGGTCGTCCCAACTCAATCATATCATGGACCTCATATTGCAATCCGTCTGATGTATGCATGAAGCCTTTCCATTCATGTGTATATTGTTGTGTTCATTGGGTATCTAAAATAAATATAATTAGTTTACAAAATCTCACTATAGTTAGAAACATCGGACCTTTAATTCCATGTGACTATTTCCAATAAAAAGTACAACCGTTAGATATTTGTAGACCAGGTGGGACCGTAACATGGGGAAAAATAGCAATCCTTCACGTTCAGTTTCACGATCACAACAGATTGGACCATCCAACCATCCAGAAAAAAGGTGCGATCCAACCATCCCGCATAAAAATAATAGCAATCCTTCACGTTCAGTTTCACCATCACAAAACGTTGGACCATCCCACCATCCACAAATAAAAAGAGCGATCAGACCATTCCACTCATAAAAAAAATAAAGCGATAAAAAATTGAACGATCAGACCATCAAAAATGCAACTGAGGGATTAGGCCATCCCAAAAATAAAAACTTAGACCTATAGGAAAGAACTGAGCAATAGAAAAATAAGCGATAAGAGGAAACCCCAAAAAAACCTAAACGACCAGACTATCCCAAAAAACATGGACGACTAGGCCACCCGACAAAATAAAAACTTTGGCATACAAGTAAAACTGAGCGATAAAATAATGAGCGATCGGATCAAAGAAAAAACGAAGTGACCAGACTATCAAAAAAATGAGTGATTGAGCCATCCAGAAAGTAAAAACTTAGTCCCACAGGTTACACTAACACACAAGCAATTGAACCATCCAAAATTTTAAAAACTGACGCATACAGGGTAAAATCTGTCGGCAACCAAACATGGCCAAACTCTCTAGATCCTTCCAAAAAAAATCCTCTACATTGATGCAATCCATCCAAAAAAATCAAAGCGACCCCACACCAAGAAAATGATTGATAAAAAATGACCAAATTCTCCAAATCCTTCCCAAAAATAACTGAGCGACCAGACTATCCCCAAAAAGCTTGGCGATTAGGCTATTCCCAAAAAGACGATGGAAGTACAGGTTGTAACATCACACAAGTAATTGGACCATCCAAACATTAAAAAAACACATGCAATGTAAGATGTGATGGCAACCAAATATGACCAAACTCTTATTATCCTTCCCAAAAAACACACTATCCTATACATTGACGCAATCTCTCCAAACAAATCTAAATTATCACTGATAAACATAGAGGCAAGCTGCCCCAATAAATCGAAACACTCACCGATAATATGCAAAGATTTGTTGATATCTCCAAATAGTAATATCTCTCCACACAACAAAAATCTAACAGTCGCATACATACATACATACATACATACATGGAGAGATATTCTGTTTGGAGAGATCGAGTCCCCATACATACATACATATATCACACGCTGAAAAGAGAGGTTTTTGGATGCCTAATATATATATCACACGCTGCAAAAAATAATCCAAACTCTCAATGATAATATCTGGGGACTCGATCTCTCCATTGTACAAAAATCTCTCTTTCAACTGTGCAAGGTTTTAGAATATAACATTTTCCTCCGGCAAACAACATTTCGGGTCAACTTCCTCCACCCAGTGGCACTTTGGCATTGTATATCAACCAAAGTGCTGAGTTATGCAATGGTACATGCATGACGATCTTCAACTTGGAGGAAGACTCATCGAAGTACAGAATTAATAAATGAAACACATGTGGGTGTAAGTCATATATTGCAAGGATAGTCATGTCACCCACTAAATCGACATTTCCATTTGTTCTAAAAAGGAGACAACATCTTATCTCAGTTTGCTTTGCTATGACTATCAACCAAATCCAGGGCCAATCTCTAAACAACGTAGGACTATATCTACCTGAACAAGTTTTCACGCATGGATAGTTACATGTAGCCTTCTATAGAGTAGCAAAAAGGGATGGACCGCGGGTAATGTTAAATGATGAATGTAGCAATAATGATGATGTCGTCTAGAGCATAGTCTATAAAAAATATATTCTAATCGAATGAAAGAATAATATGATTTTAGCATGATGCTTCTTTCACTAAAGAAACCACTTCCTATTTTATAAAATATATAATTAGTTCACTGCAAAATAGCCTGAAAATAAAATCCAACTTACCTATTCTAACGTGATATAGCAGGTAGAATATGGTGTAAGACATTGTCATATTTCATATGTAGAATGCAATCAGACCCGTTTCTCATATTCTGCTACTATATATTACCTTTTCTTGGTGAAATAATTCAAACCAATGCAAACCAATAGTGAGAGCATTGGGACATACTTATATTTGATTCTACAATACAGCTAACCTCAATGCAGTGAATCATGAAAGTAAATTGATGGGAGCTATGCGGCAACAACAATTATTCTGTGAGTAGAGAGAATTAGGAAAAGGGAACGAGATGGGGGAAGATGAACATTCTCATTGTGTGAAAGTATGAGTATGGGAAACAAGAACCAAGAAGTCGAAAAGACTACATAACGGGAAAGGGAAGAATCATACCGAGGGGTCCATCAAACAAATGATGTTTTGTAAATGCACCTTGGCACTATGAGTACACATTATGCCAAATATATCAAGGGTTGGTTAGTAGTAAGAAAAGGTTAGCTCTCCTAGGGTCGACCCTTGGTATCGTTGTAACCTATGTAAGAAAATCTGATAACTAAATCTATAAGAAAAAGGGATTGGTATGTCTAGCAAATAATATAAAGCCAACATATAAGCCATCCTTTGGACAAATCAAACAATATATTATAAACATTCAACTTCATAAAATCCTAGCCCACGCATCGAGCGGGCCACTTTGCCAGTTGAGTATAATGATAAAACACAGTAATATTAAATAGCAGGAAAAAGAATGACTCAAAAATCAATTTTTATAGTAAAGTTATTAATAAACTAGTGATTCACACAAATTTTAAAAAATTCAAATTTTAAAACTAATGGCACTAACAGAAAGTTTATAATTTTTGTGACCTAAAAGAAAAAAGAAATCACAAAAAACTATAAGTATTTAGTTCTAAGTATAAATGAAGAAATAAATAGAAAAAAGAAAAAAAATGCCACCTACTGGGCCAGCACTGCCTGAATACGACTAGAAACCCAACCATGGGCCAGGATTCAGGCCCGCAGAAGGCCCAGCAGGCCCAACATGCATAGCAGTGTACAAATTAGGCCCGTAAGCCTGCAGTTGAGAGGATCTCGAGTGGGTGGGCGCAGCAACGCTTATAAACCACACCCGAGCTCTCTCAACTAACGAGGTGGGACTAAACATCCCACCGCACCCGCGCCAGCACAGGGCCTTTGGTCCTGGTTGGTGGCACCAACTGTGACTAAAGGGGGGTATTGGTCCCGGTTCGTGGCACCAACCGGGACCAAAGGCCACCGCTTGCGGCCCTTTGGGCTGCTGAAAAAGTCCTTTGGACTCGGTTGGTGGCACTAACCTGGACTAATCACTAGTAGATAAAGGGAGATCAGACCCGGTTTGTTAGGGCCTTTAGCCCTGGTTCCTGAACCGGGACAAAAGTGTCGGTACTAATGCTCTGACCCTTTAGTCCCGGTTCGATCCAGAACCGGGACAGATGGGTGTCCACGTGGCCTGTGCGCCGAGCCCAGGCAGGAGGGGCTTTGGTCCCGGTTGGTGGCACCAACAGGGACCAAAAGGCATCCACGCGTCAGCATTTCTGTGGCTGTGGTTTTTGTTTTTTTTGAAAGGGGAGGGGGGGTTGGAGGTTTTGGGGGGTTAATTTAGGTGTTTCATATTGTGTTAGCTAGCTAATTAATAGAGAGAAGTGTCCTCTCTTATGTCCGTGCTTGGTCGACGCTACGTACTACACATACGTATAGAGAGGACTAGACACGCTAGCTAGCTAGCTAGCTAGTAAGCAAACGAACGAAACACAAGATCGTATAATCAACATATATATATATATATATATATATATATATATATATATATATATATATATATATATATATATATGCATACAGAGAGAAGTAATATCGACCACCTCTCCTTCTCCGAGAGATTGGTCGAACAACAAGTTCTCGTATATCTATCCGACACTACCGGGTACATATATACAATAATTATCTCTTACAAATATAATCTCCTATACGATGGACGCATGGTCCACATAGTATTCTCCGTCTGGCACGATCACGTGTTCAAGGAAGAATGCTGCCAATTCCTCTTGAATTGCTCGCAGACGATCTAGTGTTAGGAGTTCATCCCGCATCCGAAACATCTAATTTGAAGAAGGGGGTCAATACATGAAATGATGATATAAAATTGTGAATATTATTAATTGCTTACGCACTTCAAACTGTGCTTCAGAGTAGCCCCGCTCACAGGTCGTGTGGCGGATGGACTCGCAAATGTAGTATCCACAGTAATCATTCCCGGGTTCCTGCCACAACCACTTTACAAGAAATAGAGGTCAATCAAGCTGATAAGCAAGAATGCTAAATGGTATTGATGAAACTAGCGCTTCAATCAAGATATAGGAGATACGCGGAACATGCTACTATATAGTACTTACTTTCGGGTGTCTAAATTCTAGCTTCTTCGGCAGTCCTGGAGCTTTTTTGGTGAATTTTCTCCAAACCCTGCCAGACAAAGAAAACAATTACTTGATATCAGAAATGAACAAAGTTGCTGATATGCATGGTGGATAATATTGATAGATTTAACTTACCTGTCGAGCATTTGAGTCATGTCTGCATACTCCTCGGGATCTTTACGCTTAGAGTCCAAGACAGTTACTACTCCCTTCTCAAGCTTAATCTCTAAGAGAATATAGTGGAAGCTGCGCACGCATGCATGAACTCATCAATTACATTACTATAACCTTGACTGATATATAAGGGAAACCAAATATGCACAAGACGGTAACACTCACTTGAAGTTGTAAGAAAAGAATATTATATCTTTGTTTTCATATACCACCAACGATCAAAGCAAGTTGGTCTCGGTATCTGAGGGACGCCATTTAACCTCGGTTGCATCTATGAGGTATGTGTTAATGAACCCAATATCACCTACTTGTCTTTTCTTCAGTTCGACGATCTTCAATCTGCATAATATAGTGAGGATAATTATAAATACATGCAATGAAAAAGATCAGCTATATAGAGAGACTTAATGACAGAAGTAGTACTACTTACAGACAGTAGTAGGTGACCGTTGCTTTATAGAGGGCCAATTGATTGAAAAACTGATAGAACTCCTCAAATGGAATAGGCAACAGTTCAATTCCAACGAGGTCATGCTTCGGTTTAACTCTCACATACAAGCTATCCCTCCCCCCAGACTCTCTGGAGATTTTCAAGTACCAATCATGCAATCTTCGCATATTCGTTGATAGAGATCTTTCATTTTTGACGAGAGGCTTCCCGTACTCGTATCTTTGTATCTGCACGTCCAAGAAATCATATTGTACATCGTCGGACAGGTAGTCTCCAAGATTGCTATAACCGGGCACCATCCTCAGATCATTAGCGACCATGTCGCTAGACACCTTGAGCGGGGGGCACGATTGGTCCTCTTGTTCGCCGAGCTGGGCAATTTGTTTCCCAGCTCGTCCTTCTGCTAACCTTTGATCACTTTTAGTACTTCCCGACCGCTTCGCTGCTTGAAATGACTTTTCAATCATGCGGTCATAGTTGTCCTTCGGCTTATTTTTCGCTGGTTGCTTCAGGGCAGCAAGAGTGCGCTTTGCTTTCACCGGATCTATCTTCTCCTCCGGAGGTGGATGTCTCTGTGCTTTCAACCCTTCAAGCCAGTCCTTCACTTCGCCTTGAGCGATCTTCGTGTTTTCCTTGTCGTACCTCTCGTATGGTAACTTCTCTACATGCGTGAGAGAAGGACCGAATCTGCATCGCCTCCCGCCTCTGGCTGTACTGCTAGACGTCGCCAGACCAGACGAAGCGGCTGTCTTCTTTCCTTTCTTACGCGCCGGAGCAGGAGCAGCCGGAGCGACGGCAGGTCTCTTCCGCCCTTGCTGACTAGGCGGAGAAGGAGGAGCAGGCTGGCTGCTCGGGCGCGCCGGCGCAAGCGGAGAAGGAGGAGGCTGGCTTCTCGGGCGCGCCGGCGCAGGCGAAGGAGGCGGAGTGCCGCCACGCGCCGAAGAAGGAGTCGGAGTGCCCTGATCGTCACTCGCCGGAGGAGGAGGCAGTGGAGGAGGCGGAGTGCCCTGACTCGCCGGAGGAGGAGGCGTAGGCGTCCAGTTGAGAATGTTGATGAGGTCCTTCCGCCATAGGCATGGAGTCTTCAGTGAAGAACCTAGCCGAGTCTCCCCTTCACCGGTAGGGTGGTCAAGCTGGAGCTCCTCAAATCCCTCCGTAATTTCATCCACAATCACCCTAGCATATCCTTCTGGAATCGTCCGGCAGTGAAAAGTGTCGCCGGGTCCAGTAGGAAAAACAGAGCCAGCAGCCGCCTTGACCTTCAGATTTATCCACTGCGTCATAAGGTGGCAATTTTGTACCTCCGTGATAGCATCCACGGGATACCTGGCAGTAACCGTCAAGACATGCTCCGGCCGAAGCAGCTCGGGGGAAGCTTCGGCAATTCTTTTCTCCCGATTTGCTTCCCGTTCCTCTATCGCTTGTATTCTGGCCCGCAGCGCCTGCAGTTCGGTCTGCTGCATTTTCTTCCTCCTCTCGTGGCATTTGTAGCCGCCTGCGTCCGGAAACCCAGCACTCCACGGAAGGGAGCCTGGCGTGCCTCGTGTCCGTCTAGGGTGCCCACGATTCCCGAGGGCCATTGTCAGCTCGTCGTTCTCTCTGTCGGGGAAGAACGTCCCTTCATGCGCTGCTTTGGTATACTACCGAAGCTTCCTGAGTGGTATTTCCAATTGCTTGTCCATCCAAATGCACCTCCCTGATACAGGGTGAAAGGTTCCGCCAGCCCCGAAGAACCAAGTCCGGCAACGGTCTGGCCATTGCATTGTCTCTGGTTCGATCCCTTTCTCAAGTAGATCATTCTCAGCCTTGGCCCACTTAGGCCGGGCTCTGAGGTAGCCACCTGACCCCGTGCGATGGCGATGTTTCTTCTTCGCAGCATTTATCTGGTTTGTCGCCGACATCTTCTTACTCTTTTCCGATGTCTTATAGGCCACAAATGCGGGCCAGTCATCTTTGATCTTCTCATATATGCCCACGAATTCTGGAGTCTCTTTATCGCGGACAAACTTATTCAGTTTTTTCTTCCATGCCCTGAATTGGTCTGCCATCTTCGAAAGAGCAGCAGACTTGATTAATTCCTCTTTAACTAGATTCGCCGGATCATCCTCTGGCGGCAGGATGAAATTTGACTTCAGCTCAGTCCAAAGATCTTCTTTCTGCATATTAGTGACATAAGACACCCGAGCGTCTTTTGCAGCCGGCTTTAACCATTGATGGATGCTGATCGGGATCTTGTCCCTAACCAGAACCCCGCACTAATTAACAAATGCGTTCTTTGTCCGGATGGGTTCAATCGGCTCGCCGGAGCGCGAGATTTCTGAGATCTCAAACTTTTCATCCGGCCTCAACTTTTTCTTTGCGCCTCGTTTCTTTACCGAAGATTTGCTCGATCCAGAGGGCTAGAAAAAGGAACAAAGACGAGAGTTAATGAATGCATCAATTAACTAGTCAGCACAAGCTTAACTAACATATATACCTCCTGGCCGGACTCGGTTCGGTCACCGGAGCCAGCATCACGGTCTCCTTCTTGCACCGGCATTGGGTCACCGGAGCCGTCCTCACGGTCTACTTCTTCCATGTGCATTGGGTCATCGGAGCCATCAATATTATAGCCTAGATCTTCCAGCTGCAGCTCTCTTTCCACCAGCTCATTGGTGTCGTTGAGAAACGACAAGACGACATCTTGTCCGTCTGCGGTTATGTCCATCAACATCGCTTCTTGTGCTAGGTCTCGGGTGTTGTCGTCCATAGTTTCTACAAATATTTACAACATGCCAATTATTATTCAAACATGACAGATGGATATATTAATGGCAAACGTAGAACTAGCTTCGACCCTCGACCCCTGGACGACCGTCGACTACTCGGCGATCCACAACCCTAGACCCCCTCATGTCACATTTTGTCTAGTGTCAAAGGATTCAACAAAACCAATACTTCATCATTAGGCGAATGTAACAGTCGCATGATGGTACGAAGCTCTCCAAAGTTATTTTGGAACGGAGTCCCAGATAGGATAATTCGAAACAAAAGACGGATTATCCTATTAGGAACTCCGTTCCAAAACAACTTTGCAGAACTTCGTACCAACATGCCCCGGTTACTTCTGGCAAATGATGAAGTCATGGATTTCTTCAATACTTTGACACTAGGCAACCTCTCGACCCCTCGACCCTCGACTGCTCGGCGATCCACAACCCTAGACCCCCTCATGTC
>LR738711.1:72768633-72798855 GCA_902687465.1 Secale cereale
GGGGGGGGGGGGTATGTCGTCGTCGATATACCCCCTCCCCGATAACATTATTTTCCCGTGTATGTATCTCGTCGTTGTCGATATTAGCCCCTCCTTGAAGCGTTCTCGAGGCCACCCCTAACCCTTGAAGCGTTGTCGAGGCCACCCGAAACCCTAGAGAAGAAGCGTTGAGGCCACAATTTAATATGATTCCTTACCGTGATTAGCTAGCTAGTTCTACGTTTGCCACTAATATATACATCTGGCATGTTTGAATAATAATTGCCATGTTGTAAATATTTGTAGAAACTATGGACACCCCCCGAGACGAAGCACAAGAAGCGTTGTTGCTGGACATAATTGCAAACGGACGTGATGCCGTCTTGTCGTTTCTCAACGAGACCGATGATCTGCTGGAAAGAGAGGGTGAAGAAGGAGGCTATGATTATGATGGCTCCGGTGACCCAATGCAGGTGCAAGAAGTAGACCATGAGGACGGCTCCGGTGACCTAATGCCGATGCAAGAAGGAGACCGTGATGACGACTCCTGTGACCGAACCGAGTACGGCCAGGTATATATATTAGTTAAGCCTGTGCTGACTAGTTAATTGATGCATTGATTGTTTTGGTATGTACACATATTAATTAACTCTCGTCTTTGTTCTTTTTTCTAGCCCTCCGGATCGAGCACAACTTCGGTAAGGAGACGAGGCCCGAAGAAAAAGTTGAACTCGGATGAAAAGTTTGAGATCATAGAAATCGCGCGCAACGGCCAACCGATTGAACCCATCCGGACAAAGAACGCATTTGTTGCTCAGTGCGGGGTTCTGTTTAGGGACAAGATCCCGATCAGCATCCAGGAATGGTTAAAGCCGGCTATAGAAGACCCTGAGGTGTCTTATGTCACTGATATGCAGAAAGATGATCTTTGGACTGAGCTGAAGTCAAATTTCACCCTACTGCCAGAGGATGATCCGGCGAAGCCAGTTAAAGAGCAATTAATCAAGTCTTTTGCTCTTACGAAGATGGCAGACCTATTCAGGAGGTGGAAGAAATACCTGAATAGGTTTGTCAGCAAAAAAGAGACATCAGAATTCAAGGGCATATATGACAAGATCAGAGATGACTGGCCCGCATTTGTGGCCTACAAGACATCGGAAAAGAGTAAGAACATGTCGGCGACAAACAAGCAAAATGGTGCGAAGAAGAAGCATCACCATCGCATGGGGTCAGGGGCTACCTCAAAGCCTGGCCTAAGTGGGCCTAGGCTGAGAATGATTTGCTTGATAAAGGGATCGAACCAGAGACAATGAACTGGCCAGACCGTTGCCGGACTTAGTTCTTCGGGGCTGCCGGAACCTTGGACCCTGTATCTGGGAAGTGCATTTGGACGGACGAGCAATTGGAAATACCAGTCAAGAAGCTTCCGCACTATATCAAAGCAGCGCAGCAAGAAACGTTCATTCCTGACAGAGAGAACGATGAGCTCACAATGGCCCTCGGGAATCCTGAGCACCCTGGACGGACAAGAGGCACGCCAGGCTTCGTTCCATGGAGTGCTGGGTTTCCGGACGCAGGCGGTGACAAATGCCACGACAGGAGGAAGAAAGTGCAGCAGACCGAACTGCAGGCGCTGCACGCTAGGGTACAAGCGATAGAGGAACGAGAAGCAAATCACAGCAAAAGAACTACCGAAGCTTCCCCCGAAGCTACCCCGCCATCTCAACGGAGAAGCAGCGTGGCTTCCACAGATCTTCTTCAGCCGGAGCATGTCTTGACGGCTCCTGCCAGCTATCCCGTGGATGCTATCACGGAGTCTCAAAATTGCCACCTTATGACGCAATGGTTTAATATGAAGGTCAAGGCGGCTGTTGGCTCTGTTTTTCCTACTGAACCCGGTGCAACTTTTCACTACCGGACGATTCGAGAAGGATATGCTAGGGTGATGGTGGATGAAGTAACGGAGGGATTTGAGGACCTCCAGCTTGACCACCCTACCGGTGAAGGGGAGACTCGGCTGGGTTCTTCTCTGAAGACTCCATGCCTATGGCGGAAGGACCTCATCAACCTTCTGAACTGGACTTCTCCGCCTCCTCCTCCTCCTCCGGCGAGTCAGGGCACTCCGGCTCCTCCACTACCTCCTCTTCCGGTGAGTGACGATCAGGGCACTCGGCCGGCTCCTTCTCCGGCGCATGGCGGCACTCCGCCTCCTTATCCGCCTGCGCCGGCGCGCCCGAGCAGCCAGCCTCCTCCTTCTCCGCCTCGTAAGCAAGGGCGGAAGAGACCCGCCGCCGCTTCGGCTGCTCCGGCGCGTCGTAGTCCTTCTCCTCCGCCGCATAAGCAAGGAAAGAAGACAGCTGCTCCGTCTGGTCTGCCGGCGTCTAGCAGTACAGCCAGAGGCGAGAGGCAATAAAGATTCGGTCCTTCTCTCACGCCTCTAGAGAAGTTACCAAACGAGAGGTCCGGCGAGGAAAACGCGAAGATCGCTAAAGCCGAAGTGAAGGACTGGTTTCAAGGGTTGAAAGCATAGAGACATCCACCTCCCGAGGAGAAGATAGATCCGGTGAAAGCAAAGCGCACTCTGGCTGCCCTGAAGAAACCACCAAAGTCTTCGCCGAACGACAACTATGACCGCATTATTGAAAAGTCATTTCACAAAGCGAAGCAGTCGGGAAGTACTAGAAGTGATCAAAGGTTAGCAGAAGGACGAGCTGGGAAACAAATTGTCCAGCTCGGCGAACAAGCGGACCAATCGTGCCCCCCGCTCAAGGTGTCTAGCGACATCGTCGCTAATGAGCCGAGGATGGTGCCCGATTATAGCAATCTTGGAGATTACCTACCCAACGATGTACATTATGATTTCTTGGAGGTGTAGATACAAAGATACGAGTACGGGAAGCCTCTCGTCAAAGATGAAAGATCTCTATCAACGATGATGCGAAGATTGTATGATTGGTACATGAAAATCTACAGAGAGTCTGGGGGAGGGACACTTTGTATGTGAGAGTTAAAAAGGAGCATGACCTCGTTGGAATTGAATTGTTGCCTATTCCATTTGAGGAGTTCTTTCAGTTTTTCAATCAATTGGCCCTCGATAAAGCAACGGTCACCTACTACTGTCTGTAAGTAGTACTACTTATGTCATTAAGTCTCACTATATAGCTCAACTCTTTCATTGCATGTATTTATAATTATCCTCACTATATTATGCAGATTGAAGATCGTCGAATTGAAAAAAAGACATGTCGGTGATATTGGGTTCATTAGCACATATCTCATAGATGCAACTGAGGTTAAATTTCATGCCACAGATACCGAGGCCAACTTGCTACGATCGTTGGTAATAAATGAAAACAAAGATATAATACTCTTTCCTTACAACTTCAAGTGAGTGTTACTGTCTTGTGCATATTCGGTTTCCCTTATATATAA
Organism: Secale cereale; assembly: GCA_902687465.1. Classification (NCBI taxonomy): domain Eukaryota; kingdom Viridiplantae; phylum Streptophyta; class Magnoliopsida; order Poales; family Poaceae; genus Secale; species Secale cereale. Next base: position 72,772,045 of record LR738711.1, read on the forward strand.
GTCAAGGTTATAGTAATGTAATTGATGAGTTAATGCATGCGTGCGCAGGTTCCTCTATATTCTCCTAGAGATTAAGCTTGAGCAGGGAGTAGTAACTGTCTTGGACTCTAAACGAAAAGATCCCCAGGAGTATGCGGACACGACTCAAATGCTCGACAAGTAGGTTAAATCGATCATTATCCACCATGCATATCAGCAACTTTGTTCATTTATGATATCAAGTAATTGTTTTCTTTATCTGGCAGGGTTTGGAGAAAATTCACCAAAAAAGCTCTGGGACTGCCGAAGCAGCTGCAATTTAGACACCCGAAAGTAAGTACTATAGTAGCATGTTCCGCGCATCTCCTATTGATTCAAGCGCTAGTTTCATCAATACCATTTGGCATTCTTGCTTATCAGTTTGATTGTCCTCTATTTCTTGTAAAGTGGTTGTGGCAGGAACAAGGGAATGATTTATGTGGATACTACGTTTGCGAGTCCATCCGCCACACGACCTGTGAGCAAGGCTACTCTGACGAACAATTTGAAGTGCGTAAGCAACAATATTCACAATTTTATTTCATTACCATCATTTTGTGTTGAGTTTCATTTATAACTATATATATATATATATATATATATATATATATATATAGGGTGGGTCTATTCTCATAACACCCCTTAAGACCTTATTCTCCTAACAAAAGGCCTTATTCTCATTACACCCCTCCCCTACAGACCTCCTAGCGCAGGAGCGCCCGGCGGCCAGCGGCGAGCGGAGTCCCCTCCCCTACCGACCTCCTAGCGCGGGAGCGCCCCGGTGGACAGCGGCCGGCGGCGGCCCCCTCCCTTCCCCGCCTCCTAGCGCGGCAGCGCCCCGGCGACCGGCGGCGTCCCCCTCCCCTCCCAGCCTCCTAGCGCGGCAGCGCTCCGGCGGCCGGCGGCGTCCCCCTCCCCTCCCCGCGTCCTAGCGCGCCCAGTACCGCAGAGCGCGCGCGCCGAGCGGCCGGCGACGCAGTCCGTCGGCGAGGATACTTTCGCGACGGCGTTTAGGAAGCGACGCCGCACCTCACCTTCGCCCCAACACCACATGGGGGATCCGCCGCTGAAGCATCCAGCCCTCGTTATGCATGACAGGGGAAAGAGAACTGCAAGGATGCCATCTCCATCGCATTCGTTGTGGATGCGAACTGCAATGGTGCACATCCATCCTTCTCCCGCAACAATGGAAAAAGTTGAAAAAGCCCATGAGTTCCTGCAGCGGAGGTGGACTGCACGCCAACAGCAGCCAGAGCTGCATCTGCAGAAGGAGGGAACTGCATATAATGTAAGAAAATCACATACCCAACCCCCACATCCACTTTGCAGTGCCGTTTTTATCCCCATGCAGTGCCCCTCTTGCGTCGACTGCAGTCACATGTATCTCCAAGTAGAAAAACATAAAAAGATACTTCGAAAAAAATGCTATATGGCTCAAAATTGCAGTCCACCATGACTTACATATGTAGAGCATTGTGCCTAAAACTGAAGTGCATTGTTTCTTCATGTTAACTAACAGTGCCCCTGCTGTAGAATGACAAATGGAAGTGCAATTTCTTACAGTTGCAAAATATAATGATATATAGTATGAAAGATGCAGTTCATTTCACTGTTGACGTGCATAAAAAGCGTTGGCTTAATACTGTGCAGGAAATTACTATGCCTCAAAAACAGAAGATGCCTTGAATCATTTAAGACCCAAAGCCCCTAAACTGCATTGGAAGAGAAGAGTGGGAGATGCCTGGATGGATAACACCTGAAATACCTAGGGGTTTCTTTAACACACAAAAAAACTGCGTACTCCGTGGAGGAAGATGTAGAGGATAAAGATGAAAACAGTGAACCAAACATCATTCGAGATGGAGAAGGCAGTGAACAAAAAACCCGCAGGATGAGGAGGACGACGACGATCTGGTCTTTATGGGGGAGCACGCGCAGAAAGATGATGAGGAGAATGATGATGAAGAGCAAATCATAACAGTTATGCAGCCAAGGTACACGCGTGTCTTTGAAACATTTGGCCAGCAGATCAGAACGGATGATATAGCACCTCCACAAGCTAATGTTGAAACCCAGCAAGTTCGGCAAGTTCATGAGCAAACGATTCGTCGACAAAGAGACAGTGGAATTCCACCAGGCCGCCTACTGCCCAACAAAAGAATCGGAAGCAGAAGCAAGGAGAGCCGCAAGCAACCAAAAAAGTAAAGTTCTCAACACTTCTGCCTCCTCGCGATCCTAAATTATACAGATCTGTTGTCACCCCTCCATGCCCAATAAACATCAGTGAGCTTCAAACACCGTTAGAAAAAAAACAGTACACGCATGTAAGCATCCTTGCCTAACTACTGCAGTTCACTTACGCATTCTCATTAACAAAAAAACATTCCATATTCTGTGTGCAGGATGAGAACATGCTCCAAGAACTTGTGCCTGTGAAAGGTATGCAATTCACATCACAGGCCGCGGCGCGAGAATTCTACAACACGTATGCGAGGCATGCAGGCTTCGGCACACGCAAAAACAGCGGATACAGAACAAACAGATACATAGTGTGCTCATAGGATGGCAGAAGCAAAGAAACTATCACTGATTATGATAGAAAGCGAGATAAAACATCAATGAGGACTGGCTGCAAGGTGGGAATGAGATTGAAAAAAATCAAGGATGTGTTTGTGATAGCAGAGATTGAGCTCAATCACAACCACAGGATGATTGACAGCCCGGCTATGCTTCTGCACATGCACTCGCATAAGACGGATGATCCGTTACTTGATAAACTAGTGAAGGACAAGCAGAGCGACAACCTGACGCACACGCAGATGATGTCAACCCTGTCAAGGATGTCAGGAGGGCTGCACTTTATGGGGCGCACCAGCCGTGACTGGGTGAACAGGTACGTTCACTAAACAAAAAACTATATCTCGTCTATTTCATGCAGTTCGCTTGTGCATTTTCTGTATGTTCCTAATGCTGCAAGTATATTATTATTTCGAACTGCAGGAAGCACCAATTCGCGAGGGAGGAAATAGAAGACGATGTGAAGAAACTCCTGGCTTTCTTTGAGAAGATGCAGCAAATAAACCCGGAGTTCTTCTATGATTACGACAAAGATGTCGATAACCGTGTGCGGAACATATTCTGGGCGAACGCGAGCTGCAGGGGATCGTACGAAGATTTTGGAGATTATGTCACATTTGACACGACCTACAAGACCAACAAGTTCCACATGCCTCTGGCCGTCTTCGTTGGAGTAAACCACCACCTCCAAAGTACAATATTCGATGTGGCTCTCATCAGAGACAACAATACCGACTTTCGAGTGGGTGTTCCGGACGTTCTTGCGTTGCATGAACAAGAAGCGGCCAATCTGCATACTCACAGGTATGCTGAAAAAAAGAATGGGTTTAAATAACAATGCAGTTCATTGCCAAGTTTGGTAGTCCATTTCTTCCATCCAATGAAAAAATAAGAAAAAAGCAGAAAAAAGATATGCAGTTCTCTCAATAACTCACTGCTTGGTTTTTTTCAAAAACATGCAGATCAATGCCCCTCCATGGATGCCGCGATAAAAAGTACGCTAATAGGCATGCTGCACAAGTTATGCCGTTGGCATATACTGAAAAAATACAAGGATCACCTGTCCTTGATGTACAAAGCATATGAGACATTCAAGGATGAGCTGACCTCCGTTCTCAACCGCCCGCTGATGCCATCAGAGTTTGAACACGCTTGGCATGAGCTCATGGAAAAGTATAACCTGCAAAATGATGAGATTATGAAGGCGCTCTCGACAGACAGAAAAGAATGGATATCGGCTTACTACAAGGAGGTGTTCTGTGCACGGATGACGTCGACACAGAGAAGTGAAAACATGAACCGGATCTTGAAGAGGAACTTTGTCAAGGAAAGACACGACCTACACATCTTTGCGTCGCAGGTGGACAGGTGCATCCAGACAAGGAAGGGCGTCGAGCACGCGGAGACCATAGCTAACGAGGTATATAAACAGAGCAAAGTTTTTAAGCTGGATGAGCAATTAATAAAACACTACTCGCTTTCTTGATTTTTGCTGTGAAAGACAACTACTTAACTGGTTTTCTTTGTTTCACAGAAAGAAATAAAGACTACTACTCAGTTTGGTTTCGAGGTTCAGCTCTCCAAGATTTACACCAGGGCGGTCTTTGCTGACTTCAAGCAAACGCACTACCGCAGCACTGCATTCAGATCAGAGCAGTCCCCTGACAACCCGACGAAATATTTTGTGCGCCACTACAACCGGTCTGATGATTTTGATTGGGCAAGACATGAGTTCCAGGTAGTTGCTGATGTGACGAACGGTATCTACGAATGTGAATGGAAGCTGTGGACACACACAGGTCAGTGAGACAGGAAAACAAAAATATAAGCACACATCAAACATAATGAAGTTCACTTATTGCTGGTAGCAAAAAAGAGATGAAAACAAAAAAAACTTAGTGAAGTTCACTAGAACAGTAGACCCAGGACCTATTTATAATGCAGTTCACAAAAGCAAAAATTGAAACAATGTTGCATATTTATGTGAAGTTTGCTGACACGAATAACCAAAAAAATTCTTTTGCTGCAGACATGTTCTGCATGCACATCATTTGCATGTTGGATCAGCTGCGGGTGGACAAGATACCTGAAGAGTACATATTGAAGAGATACACGTGGAACGCACGCCAAAATCCAACCTTTGACCGTAGAGACTATGAGCAAACTACTCTAGATGGGAGTTCGATGTTCTGCGGTAGGAGACTACTTGCAGAAACAACAATGGACCTGGCGAACAGGGGTGTCAAATTGGATAGAGGGTACAACAGAGCTTTAGCTGGGATGACAGAACTCATACAAGAAGTGAACGTAATAAACGAAGAAGAAGAAGCAGAGAAGATCATGGATGCGCGGGGTGAAGAACAAGGAAAGGAGCGCGAACATGCTGCTGATGGTGCAGTTCATAATATGGATGACACAATTCTTCCCCCACCTGTTTCGAACACAAAAGGGAGAAAGAAAGAGAGCAAATCAGCCAATAAAAAAGCTGCAGCAAATGAAAAAAGCCCTGAAAAAAAGAGCAGGCCTGAGCCAGAACTGGACAGCGGAGGAAGACCACTGGGGGTAAGGATGTGTAAATCATGCAATAAGATTGCAGGACACAACTCAAGAACATGTAAGGAGAGGCTGAAACAAATCCAGGCTGAAAATGCCACCACAAATCACCGAGCTGACCAACAAGATGATACGACAAAGAGAAGACTATTTAGCATCTGCAACAAGAGAGAGAAGCATAACGCGAGAACATGTCCAAATAGAACAGAAAAAAAAGATGAAGAAGATGGCGAAGAAGATGCTGACAGAGAAGAGAACGAGGAAGCGAGCGAAGCTGATGAAACTGAAGAGGAAGATGAGGAAGAAGAAGAAGATGATGAGGAAGAAGAAGAAGAAGATGAAGACATCGAAGAACCTTCATCAAAAACGAGGGGGAGAGACAGAACGCAGAATCCAGCGCGTAGGCAAGCATCACAGTCGCACGGTCGCGTTACGAGGGGTAATGCGAACAACAAGAGCAAGACCGAAGCAGCAACAACCATTGAAACAAATGCAGTGCACAATCTGAGAAGAAGCAGCAGGAAAAGGACATAGATCAACACATATGCAGTTTTACATTTTAAAAATATATTAACTTCATCCTTTATATAAATCGTATCGTATATATTATATATAGCTTGTGTTCAGTGGACTGCAAAAAAAAGAATTCAACATGTAATATTGAAGTTCAAAATGAATAGATATAACATATGCCATATATACTTTGTGACCAATGTGCCGCGGGGGGTATGCTTGATAAAATGCAGTTCTCTTCTATATGAAAGAAATAAGATGAGAATGTCATTCTCAGAATGCGGTTCTCTTCTGTATGAAAACCTTGAGATCAGAATGTCATTTTGAGAATGCAGTTCCCTTCGTCGTATAGAATCTTACATGGCCGTGAATCAATATAGAATGCAGTTAGAAAAGAAAAAAATGTAGAGTCAGACTAGGCTTCACGTACAGTGCAGTGCAGTGCGTGGTGCGTTTAAAGCTTACAGTGCAGTACGCTTCGAGTACACAGTGCAGTGCGCTTAGTGCAAAAAATGTAAAAAATTGAGCTCTCCCTTAGCAGACACGGTTGATTTTCTGTCTTCTAATACAATTTTTCCAAAATTTTGAAAACTCAACGACAAACACGTTGAATTCGTCTTTGCAGTCCCATGTGATTAGGTGAGATGCAGTGCAGATGCATATATTTAAAAAAACTTGGCTGCTACTCATATGAGTGAATGAAGTGCGCTGCGAACATGTTACAATTCACAAGGAGGAGTTGGCTGAAAGCTCCATTATGTACAAATTTGACATTGTCACTGTCTGCCACGAAAAGAAAAACACAAAAACTAACTAGACCGGTATATACAAAAGCACACAGCATGGTGTGAACAGTTTTGCAGATCGAGAACTACACACAGCGACCGTACATTACTGTTTACAGAAAGTTCTGGAGCACACACGAAAAAGACATCAACGCACATAGAAAAAGATCTGCTATCATTTATGCCTCATCCTGCTCCCGCGAATCCAGTTTTGGAGAAAAGCCAAGAGAAATGCAGAGATTTCTTAGATCCTCCGCGAACTCGGTGACTACGACCATGTTTTCAGGGTGGAACACGACCTGGAACAAAAACTCAGCCTTCCAATCCTGAAGAATAGCTTCCTGCGATGAAGAAAAAAAATAAAATAAACAAATATACAACATCATTTACAAAAAAGAAACTGACAAAAAAAATCAAGGAATGAGGGATTATTATTGGGTTAAAAAAAGATACTTACATTACGCTTTGCGAATTTCACAATAAAGCTTTTACCGTCATAAAACTGAGTCATCTTCAGAACAAAAAAGCCGCACTCATTGGGGCCCTGCTCAGGGGAGCCCAAAAATCTAGCTTTCTTTGAAACATCGACCCAGTCTACCGACTCCTTTCTCTTGTACTCCTTTTCTCCGTAACCCTTCTTCAACAATGTAGTCATCCTGATCATCTGGTGGAAATAAGAAAAAAAACAAAAATACACATCACAACAAAAATTGTTCAACACGCGCACGCATGAAAAAAAAAGAAAGGTGAAAAATGAAAAAATTTCCCATTTCAGTACGGTCGCTGTGGTATTCAGACTTATGCCACCTCGTCGTTTGATCAACCGGTCCGCTGTACCTCCTAGTGTCATGAATGTCAAGGGTCTCGCGGTGCCTATTCATCGTGTATAGCAAATAATGCTAGTCTTTCATCCGTGGTAACAGAATCTGATTTTGTTTCATGAAATTTGTTATGGGTTTGATGCATGAAAAAGGATTACTGGAAAAAATTAGGAGAGAAAATAAGTACATAAGGCTGAACAAAAGCAAATCTGATAACTTACTAATTTGCAATCAAGAAGGTTCTCGTCATCACGAACATAAAGTTTGAACTGCTTTGTTGCATCTTCAACGTTAAACTTGCCGTGGACAAAAGGCAACACAACATTTCCATCTTTATCTCTATCCGCGTGATCATTCATTTGAAGCACATACTGCGTGTGGGTAATTTACAAAAGAACGTTAATGCAGTTCCCCTTAAGATGTTCGCTCCGACACTTAATCAAAAAACGGATCATGCTTCTCTAAAAAACAGTATGCAGTTCACAATTCTCCCCATAATTTGTTTCATTTAAGATGCATGGGTTAAACACAAAAAAAATGTATGCAGTTTAGTACATTCTAAAACAAATGATTATGCACTATTTACTGCAGTTCACTCGAGCATAAAAAAAGAAAAAAAGGGAAAAATAGAAATACCAGGATAAACAAAGGGGACAGCAGGACGCGTTCGCCAGATCGATAAACCACATTCATATGCTCGTCATTCTTCCAGTACCTGATGATATGATCCATCAATTCCGAGTCCATAAAACCACCTCTGGTGAAAGTTAAGAACATGTAGTCCACATTCACAGTGTAGACTTCGATATGATTCCTGTGCATGAAAAGCGCGCACCTGCACAAAAAAACGGCGAAGGTGGGGGGGGGTTAGGAGCACAAAAGCAAAAACACAGAAGAACATTACACAGATTAAAAATAAAAAAAGTGAAAAAACTAACGAAAAAAAGAACTGACTCGCTGTATTTCTGCGTGAATGTTGTGCTCGTGATGAGTTGCAAGACTTTCCTCATCTCCGCAAGATAGCTTTGATGGCTTCTGCACAGGAGATTGAAACTTTGATGGCTTCTGCACAGGCCTCTTATTTTATAGAATTAGTGCCTCGCTGTCCGTCGGGCGTTCCACATCTGCGCTCCTAGTCCTCCTAGGCACTGGTGGTGGCCTCTCAAAATCATCATCACTATCTTCAGCATTCGGATGGCTCACTCCTTTCTTCCCATGCTTGATATTGACAGGAGATTTCTCAAGAGCTTTTTCATTTGAAGTGCCGGCGCCACTCCTCAACCTCTTACACACAGGTTCTTTCACAAGCTTAACGGGGGGTTCATCAAGGACAAGTTTCTGAATCGTTGGAGTGTGAACCTGAGTTTCAAACAAGGAAATACCAACTTGGTGTGCGCCTTCGTCAAAGCCTGCACACAAAAATGGATAATGAGCAAAATGAAAAAGAATCATCAAGTTCACTAAGGAAAGTCATTTTAAACATGCGAATGGGGTTCTACTAAAAATCTTAAAAAAAGTAGTGGACCTCCCCTCTCTGTATCAATGAAGTTCACTTAATAAAAAAGGGTGTGTGACTGAAAAAAAAATGTAATAACCTTCTTTAAAAATTAAAAGTGATGTCAGGTCCAGACAGCAATGCGACGAGGTCAGCCAACTATAGAGCATCGCCTTCCTGATGTAGCCAATGTGCTCCTTCCCAAACTTGGCAATCGTTTCACCATCCCAGGTCTGCATGAATTGGAACATGTAAAATCCATAACATGCCTGCAAGAAAACCAACACAAACACATTACTAATGCAGTTCACTCAATAATGAAGTGCTACTGATGTTAGTAAAACAATGCAGCTCCATACACACAAGAAACCGAGGGAGAACAACCAATAACACATTAGTAATGCAGTTCGCTCAAGGGAAAAGGTGCTTCTAATTTAGTAAAAACAATGCAGCTCACTTACACAAAAAACTTGAAGGAGGAAAAAGAAAAAAGGAGAACAAGTACAAACCCGTTTCCCTGTTGCGGGACATTAATATGAGTCAGCGCAAAGCCGTCAAGGGTGGGAGGGTTCAACGGCTCATCGCAGCTTGCGCTGCCATCTTTCCAAACTTTTTTGATGTTCCTGACCATTTTCTTGAAGACAAGATTTGCAGGAGCGCTGTCGGCCTTGTTCAATGAGTCGAGAAACTCAAAACGCTTCTCTCGCAGGTTCAAAGTGACCAAGCAGTAGTGGCCTATCGCGTCCTTCATTGTTGCGGGAGGAGGGTCAAATGTTGCAAACATAATCTGAAATAAAAAAAGATTAAAACAAACCAGATGAGAAAATAGAAAAACAGAAAACTTATTTTCAAGATGACGAAAAATGGTCAAAATGCGTTACCAAGTTTTTCTTGTCCACATGATCCTCTGCGCTTGAAGAAAACATCTGTTTCAAAGCCCTATTTGTGACACCGCCGTTCCAAATGGAATTCTGCAAAAAGACAAAACAAGAGAGTTAATGAAAATGCTTATAGCACAAAAAAAAATTGGACGAGGGGATAAAATATAAATTAATAAAAATGCTTACACAGAGGTTGTACGGGACAATCATCGTTTGAGATCCTTTGAATCTCTTAGCTAGCATAGAGACGCCAATGTTTGCGAGGCGCGTGCTCAGCGTTCCATACGACCAAAAAGACTCGCCAACATGACCGATAGTAATATCACCAAACTCGCCCTTGAACGCAACTAGATGCCTTCAGACAAGAAGAAAAAAGCCCAGCAAAAAGTGATAAGATGGGTGTCCCTGAAAAAATAACAAATTAAATAACCGGGGTGTAAGACAAAAAATGTCATACTTCTTCTTCTTATCCCTCCTAGCCCTCGTAACAGCGTCATATAACTCATTGTATCTTCTCATAAGAGCTGGATCAACCCTTGAAGGAGTAACAATAGGTAATTCCTCATCTGCATACAGAGTGGGAACGATATCAGATAATTAAACACACACGGTCCATTTCGCCCCCGGGAAAGAACAAAAATAATGCAGTTCGCTTACCTTCGGTTTCAGAATAAACTTCATGCGGCTGCTCATATACATCTTCGCTGAGCGTCAAGTGCTCCAGCCCGGTAATATGATCGTCAAGCGGCGCTTGATTGCTCATGTCCTGAGAGAGTCTTGGCTGTTCCTCTTCAGAAAAAATCGAAACGGCCTCAGCTGGGACTTTTGTTGTATCGGCTGGGAAAGCCAGATTGCCAACAGATTGCTCGGGGGCGCGAGGGATGACACAAAATTTCTCAGGCACCTCATCGCCAAGCAACAAAACAGTAGGCCCAACAACACCATCAATGCCAGCGGATGTCCCCGTATCGTCAAATCCGACTCTAGGAGTTCCTTCTGTCTCTTCTGCAATTTCAACTGTAACACCAGGAGCTCCTTCTTTCTCTTCATGCTTATCACAATCCACGGTATCCTCCCTTCCTTCTCTCTCTTGTGCCTTATCAGCCTCAACAGGACACTCCCCTCCTTCTCTACCTTCTACCTTATCAACCTCCGCATCAGGCTCCTCCCCTCCTCTCCCTTCCACATTATCATCATCAATGTTGCGCTTTGCTTGGATTTCAACATTTAATCCGCAGTTCTGATGAGTTAAAAAATAAAACACATTACACAAAAAAGATAGAAATGTAGTTCACTAATAAAATGGACCATGAAGCTCCCATGAAAAATAAAATATAAAACACAAAAATGCAAAAATTCTCTATACTCACCAGGGAAGCGTCATCGCCTTCCATCTCTTTACACTTGTCAGCCTCCTCATCCTTGCCAGCGTCACCCTCTGCCTCCTTCCCATTTATTTCCACGTTTGATTCGGCATCCTAAAAAACATTAAAACATATATAAAACTATTATCCAAATCTGCAGTTCTACAACTAAAAAACCAACACCAGATCATGCAGTCCACTGCTAAAAAAGATGATGCTTCTTCTCTAAACAACAACTGTAATGCACTACCACTACTGGTGCACGAAATACAAAAAAAGTTAAAAACTGCAGTTCGCTGCCACTGCTGGTGCAAAAAATATGATTGTTTGTTTTGGACACTACAAAAAATTAAACAATGAAGTTCACTGTAACAAAAAAAGGAAGAAATCAAACCTTGTCGATGACGACTTCGTCAATAGGATTGTCTTTGGCAGCTTCGTCAACGGGGGACAATGGCCTGTCAAACAAATAATCAGAATCAACACCGTCGTGGTCCTGGTGGTCTTCATCACGACAAGCGTTAGCCTAAGAAGATTCTCCTCTACACCGCGAAAAGAACAAAAGGATGCGAAAACAAATAGTCAATGCCACAAACACACAGAAAAAAAAGATAACAAATATGGGTAAAAAATGTTCACATATGAAAAAAGACATACATCCACATCTGCGGGGTCGGGCAAAGAAGACCGGACAACATCTTCATGCCTGTTCATTTCCTTCACAATTGCATCTGCTTCCTGCTCATACGTAGCACACCTGTCGTCCCTAGACTGCTTAAACTGAACGAATGAAGACCTGATATTCGTAACAGTCTGCTTAAGGAATTCAAGCAGCCCACGGTCAAAGTTATGAGCGGCCTCGATTTCTGCTTCAGAAGGGCCTTTGCCTTCAGGAAACAATCCAGCAATATTCCTCATCCTGGAACCGGATGTTGGGAAATCACTAGTTATATTGATGACCCTGTCGAGAAGCTCATCGTGAACAAGTTTATTGCGATCAGCAGAAGCCTGGCCAGAAAAATCTCCAGCAGCCGCCCTAGCAAAACCACGAGCCCGTCGAATTGAAGCCGCCCTAGCAAGAGGCTCACAAAACATTTCAGGCGCTTCGGCAACTGCAGCCCACTTGTACACAATGTCCGCTTCCGCCTTCCACTGAAAAAATTAACAAAAAAAGAGACGCAATTCACAAAAAAAGTACATAAGAGGTTCACATTTAGCATGCGCGAAAAAAAGGAATAAAACAAAAACAAAGGCTGGCTATGCACTCACCGGCAGCTTGCCAAACTTGTAAGAGTCCAGGTGTATGTTTCCCCTGATAATAATGTCGGCGTTGTGAATCTTCTTCAACTGCACATGGGACAGTATTGCGGCGCGTGGCGTGCGTCTATCCATAATCGATACTTTTCGAAGATTCAACGAATCCAGGTACATGAACAGGGGCACGATGGTGCAACACTCAGCACAGTTCTGCTTGCTCCCTTTAGAATTCCACTTGTACACAGCGGCCTGCAGCTCGTCGACAACAAGCTGACAAAAGTCCATGCTAGCCCTAGATGCAAAATCCAAGTTTTCAACCATAGCAGCTACCCTGGACAACCGAGTTGCAGGGCTGGGACAAAGCAAGCACTGGAAAACAATGAGAAAAAAAACCTTCACGGTCTTATTAACCTTCGCGGGGTCCGCAGCCAGCGTGCAAAGTAAAATAAGCAGGTCCTTCGCATCTATGCTACGAGAACGGTTGAAACCAAGTTCATCCTTCAGATTAGCCAGCGAATCATCATGGCCGCTGGCAGCAGGACTGGGAGCAGTGTGAGAACCCATAGGGAAATCAAAAATTTGATGGACAACCTCACGATTGATTTCCAGAACCTTGTTTGACCCGCAGTCCAATCTCATCGTATCAGGGTCGATCTTTCCCATCTGCTTGCACATCAAAACACGAGAAACATTCTTCTCTAATTTCAGGTCAAAGACAATGCCAAAACCTGCTTGCCGCACCAAAGTTCTGTGGGCCTCACCCAACAAAGCGACAGCTTTGATTACGTTTGGCATGGACGGCCGAACAGTCTTATTAAAACGCGATTCATGCGCAACATCATCTTCAGACCTCTTCCTCTTGGTACTCTTAGCAGTCTACAAAAAAAGAATAAAAAATGCAGTTCACATCAGCAAACTCATGCCAAACAACTTAAAAAACATAAGAAAAAATAAATAAACAGCGTATACCTTACTAACATCAACATCCTCCTAATCAGAATCACTCTCCAGCGCTTCTTCAGCTGCATTTTCCCGCACAAGCTTAGATCGACGCTCAGAATCAACACCAGAGTGATCATCCGCGCGTCTCCGCTTTCCTTGAATCCCATCCACATCAACCTCGGCATAATTAGGTCTCTTTGAGTAATCAACACCCGGGCTCCGGCGTGGAGAACTTAAACCTTGCTCTGCAACAGTGTTGAGTTTTCACTTCACAGGATTCTTTGCGGAGGCAAACTTAGCAGACTTCTTTGAATCTGCAATCCTCCTTCCTATCTCCTTACCCTCCTCAAACTTTACTTGCTTCGCCCTATGAGCCTTCACGAAAGTATTACCGAGCGCAATCGCTTTCTGCCTTTTCCTCTCAACATCAGCTGCAATCTGATCAGGGACCATCCAATCCTGTGTAATTGGCTCTGTGCCATCAACAGATTGCGACTGGGTTTCACTCAATTCAGGTGGAATGCTACCCTGATCAGATGTACCACCACCGACAACATCGGTTGTGAAATAACGTGTAATCAAATAGTTAACACCACCACCCCCTGACCCACCAGGAGATAAAACTGTGGGTGAGAAAAACATAAGAAAGATATGTGTGTGAGAGGGAGACCTAAACTTAATGCAGCTCATATCAACTTGGAAACACAAATGTAGAAATGCAGTGCTCTTTTTCAGCAGTTTATGTTTAACAATTAAAACATAACAGTAAACCTAAATGCAGTTCATGTCGCTTGAATATCATATTGACGCGTGTCTGAAAATGGACATTGGTAAAGGGATATATGATGCAGTGCACTAATTCGTTCAGTGACCAATTGACCAGATATAAAAAGAAGTGCGCTTAGATATACAAAACAAAACAAATTCATGCAGTTCTGTGAGAGGCAAAAACTACAACTTAATGCAGCTCATATCAATTTGGCAACCGCATAGTGGATAGATAAAAAAATACAAAGCAATGTCCAAATGCAGTGCTCTTTTAGCAGTTTATGTTTAACAATTAAAACATAACAAGTAACTTAATGTCATTCCAAAAAAGTAAAAACAACTAACTTGAGGCAGTTCATATCAGTTTGCCACATGTCTGAAAAAATGGGCCTTGCTAAAAATGAATCTAAGATGCAGTGCACTATTTCGTTCAACAAAGAAGTAAATTGACCCTGTATGAAAAATGCAGTTCACTTTGATGTAGTACCAGATGGGGAAGCCATTCTAACTGGTGAGGCATCAATTGGGGAGGAAGAAGCCATGTTGTGTCTGCAATCAGAAACGGATAATAATTAAACCCTAGACAGCAAACCCCAAAAACAGGCAGAGAAACACTTTCAATACATAGGGCTTTGCAATTTCAAGCATACAAAACAAACTTAAGAAGAGGATGCTGGCTCGAAAAATAACCCTAGCACAAGATCTGGAACGGGTTGGGGGCGATTTGGGGCTCACCGTGAGACGATGTGACGGCCGGACGAGGCGGGTGCGGACGGCGACGGCGGAGGAAGCGCCCTACGGACGGCGGCGGCTGCGGGCGTCGTCGCTGTCCACCACGAGAGAGCACCTACGGACGGCGGCGGCAGCGGGCGTCGTCGCTCTCCACCACGAGAGCACGAGGGCACGGGGATTTCTGTGCGGGTGCGCGGGAGAGGAAGCGGAAGGGGCCAAGGGGGGCTGCAAGTAAAATAGAAGAAAAAGAGAGACTTAATGAATACAAGGCCGACAGGCCCACATGTCATAGACAAAAAATAAAAAAACGTCTCGGCTACTGAAGCGATGCAGTTCGCTTACGGAAAACGTCTCGGCTTCTGAAGCGATGCAGTTCGCTTACGGAAAACGATTCGGCTTCTGAAGCGATGCAGTTCGCTTACGGAAAACGATTCGGTTCGCCTGCCCGAAATAAAAGCGCCCACTATCGCACGAAGCGCCGCGCCCCCGCTCCTCTATCCGGCCGGTTGCAAGCCGCGCGAAGGCCACGATCATCACGAACCCACGATCGCCAACACGGTTGGGGGACGAGATCGTGGCCTTGGCAGAAGTTGCTGCCGCTCCCCTTTAAATCCCGCGGTCCATCAACCTGATCGTCCGCACAAACACACGACGCTGCCCTTCCTCCTCCTTTTCCTCCTCTTTGCAGCCATGCCGTTCACCAAGACCTACGACGAGGTCCATGCGCACGGGAAGACCAAGCTGAAGGTGATCTACACCAACGACGTGGACGCCATGGCGACGTACGTCAAAAGTACAAGGGAGTTCTCCAGCGGCGCCGCCAGAAGATAGTCGGCATCGACCTCGAGTACACACCCAACAAGAGCAGAGCGGCCCTGATTCAACTATCCATCGGCAAGTACCACCCAGTGCTTCTTTTCCAGGTATGTGGTACAATGGGCGAGAGATGCATCCCCTTTGACAGGTTCCTCGGCGACCCAAGGTAAGCAATTATGTCTACCGAGTATGTGTTGTAGTTCTATATGTCTATGTATGCAGTTCCAAAAAGTATAACTTGCGGTTCACTTCCCTTAGGTTCGAGTTCGCTGGTTTCTCCATCGAGCAGGACAAGGAGAAGCTTTCACGCTGCAACCTCCACATCCCCAACTTCGTCGACATTCAGGCGAACTAGAGGGTGCCTGATGGAACGAAGCCACTGGACTCACTTGGCGATGTAGCTGCTGCCATCATCAACGATGAATACGCAGACATGAAGACAAAGATGACAGACCACGACCACAGCCTGTGGACTTCGATTCTCAGCACGAGGAACGTCGAGTATGCTGCCAAGGACGCCTACACTGCGTTCGAGGTATGGAACCGAATCACCACAGTGCAGAAAGGCCTCGCGCGCTCTGAAAAAGAGAAGACCAGGAAGCGCCCGAGGTCATCCTGGAGGGTAGGGGGCAAGGGGGGATCAACTTCCACCTCCAACTCCAACGGGTGGAACTGGTGAAGCAGGCCAGAAGCTGATAGCCAAGGATTCCTGTCGCAAGTGCTCGATTTGTTTCCTTCTGCTTATGTAGATTAGTTTGCTTTCGTTGTAGTTCGCTTTGGCATAATGTTTGCTTATGTTGCGTTAGTTTGCTTGATGATGTACTTTGTTAATAATGAGCGCAGAACCTTGGGTTGTATCTATCAACAAAAGGCAGTTCTCAGTAGTCTGTTTTCAGTATGTATATTGCTTCAAACTGCTGCTGTAGCTAGGATACACGTAAAAAACAATCTATCAAAGCAGTTCACAGAGAGTATTCTTTCACAAAACTGCTGCTATTATAATGGTTGATGCAGTCCTCTTTTATTAAAAAAACTCTAGTTCCGTATGTGGATTAAAAAAAAGAAAGCTCGGTGGGTGTTTCAAGTATGTATATTCTTCAACTGCTGCTGCTAATAGGATGCACATGAAAAAATATATGTCAAAAGCAGTTCATTTATACTCAGAATTCTTATAGGAAATACACTAGAAGCCACGAAAAATGTCAAATTATTACAACAAAAATGTCTCATGCTGCTGCTGATCAAGCAAGACTGATCTAAAGCAAATTTAACTTGATTTCCAAACACTTTGCATGCGTATGAAACATAGCCATGACAACATCCCCAGCCTGAAGACCAGCTTCCTCCAGAAATTCCTTCCAGCCATCTTTGAGAACCAAACAATCATCAGAGCCAACAGAATACATAACATCAACATCATGATATCCATTCTTGCTAACCAAGACCAAATTAACACAGCTTTCTGTTACCCTGACTAGACCAGAAGGGAATTTCTGCAAACAAAACAACAAGAACAGAAAAAATAAGAACAAATAAGAAAAAGATCAGTCTTGCTACAAATAAGAACAAATAAGAACAAATAAGGGAATTTCTACAATCTTCAGAAAATAAAATGCTGCTACAATCTTCATAAAAAATATTAATGTCAACATATAATAATATTGACTAGACAAAATTGCTGCTGCTCCTACAAAGTTCATAATAAAACTTCTGTGTGAAAAAGCAGTTCACTTATACTTAGTGCACTTATACTGCTACAAAAATTCAGATAGTGTTAACTACAAACAGCACATGAAAAAGAATATGCGAGAAATACATACCCATGAATCACTGACATCATCGTCAGTCATCTGATGGACGAATGGAGCCCGAAATCAAATACCTGAAGAATAGAGAAGGGAACAGAGCACGCTGTGCCGTTGCGTCTGGTTCAGAACCAACCCTTCAGAAAAAACGCATGTCTCCAGCATGGGCTCCAACCTTGCCAGGCAGCCGCACGCGCAATCCATTGCCAGGCGTAGGGTCTGGTTGGGAAAAAAACAGATCGAGGAAGAGTGGCGCCGCCAGGGATAAGGTGAGATGGGAGCCGCCAGGGATAAGGTGGGAGGGGAGCCAATTGAGCCACCAATATATATATGTAAAGACACACCACAAAAAAACAACAAATAAAGCAGTGCGGTTACATAACAATGTGCATTTCGCATTGAATATTACTGCAGTCCACCGCGCTTGACCAAGCAAAAAAACTTATTAAACTAGTCCCCCACACCCCCGTGCCTGTAATGCAATTCATACAGGCTCACATTGCATATTAATGCAGTTCACCGTGCTACAATATTCACCGCGCATTGCATATTACTGCAGTTCACCGCGCATTGCATATTACTGCAGTCCACCGCGCTTGACCACGATTCGCAGACGAAAAACACAGCCTGCAATGCAGTTCGAACAACTATATAATGCAAAAAATCTCAAAAAACATCTTGACTAACGACCAGAGCCAGTGACGCCCGCAAGAACACAAAAAACATGGACAAAAGTGAAATTCTTCAAAATTAACAACTTAATCCGCTGTAATTCATACGGATAGGATCAAGGCAGCACATAATTGCCGAAAACAACAGAAAATTACATAATCCGCTATAATTAATTGTATTGAAACTAGAATCATAGAGATCACTACTAGGAAAAGGCCTACTAACAGCGCACCTAATTTGGCCATTAATGGCACATTAGTGGTGCGCCATTAGTGCCACGCCATTAGTATATTTTACTAATGGCGCACCTCTGGTGCGCCATTAGTATCTGGTATACTAATGGCGTACCACAGATACACCATTAGTATACACAGCAGTGCGCCATTAGTATGCCTCCCAGGGGGCCATGTATACCCAGGTGCTTTGGCATACTAATGGCGCACGGCAACAAGATGCGCCATTAGTAACTTCGGCATAGTAATGGCGCACTGTCTAATGATGAGCCATTAGTATCCTTTGGCATACTAATGGCGCACAGTGATGTGATGCGCCATTAGTATGAATATTAGGTTTTTTTTCATTTTTTAATTTTCTGTTCTTTGCACAGGTTACAAAATGTATAATTGGACAGAATATAAACAGCACACATCAACAACAGATTCATCAAATACAATAGAAGATTAGTCTCTGAATACAATTCATCATATTAGTCTCCGAATACAATTCATCATATTAGTCTCCGAATTGAAAAGACCGAACAAAGATAGAACATTATATTACAAGTCTCGAGACCGCGAGTAGCGAGTTTGTCTTCACATTACATGTCGATATCGATCATCTAAACTACCATCACATAGAAGAGAGCTGCGGTCACACGATGAGCATCATCACAATGAAACTCGTCTTCATCCGGTTCCTCCAACGCTCCCTCCCCTCTCCCGCTAGATAGCGGGCGTATCTAGATTCGGCCTCGGCCCTAGTGGTGTATCCTTTGTAACTGTTACCGCTGAATCGGTGAACCTGTCTCCGACACTCCTCCCAGTCGTCGTAGACTCCGGGAACCTTACCCTTGTACACGACATACGACGGCATCGCTATGCACTAGCCAAACGAAACATTAGTACCAATTCACAGACAATACATAAGCAATATATAAGTATGCAACAGAACGATCAAAAGAGAAAAGCAAGACATTAATAGCATCGACTACATCTAAGTTGAACGACTCTCGAAACCAAAGAGACTTACTACAAGTTCATTAAAGTTTAATTACAACATGAGCCAATCGATGTTTCAGAACTAGACACATCATCACTGCTTTCGACTCGACTCAAGGGACCGGAGCGTGGATGAAGCCGCCGTCTATCGTGGGAGTCATGAAATCACGGGCGTTGTCAGCCTGCATTTGTAGCATTGTGTCGATGTCACTGTTGGACGGTTGATTTCTGAGGTAGAACTGCCCCGAGGTACGAAGGACATCTTGATGGATGATTTTCGCAAACTCCGACTGGATGCGAAAGAATTCTTGTCTGATGTCCGCGTCCTGGATTGCCGACACGCTCACGGCCCAATCTTTGAGTTTACTCGGTAGCAGATGTTGGTGATGGTCCCGTACGATCGCCCGCATGTGATGGATGGCGTAGTAGGCACCCTTCTGACCGCCAGACGGCTGCTTGACACAGCAGAACGTCGTATTGTGGGAGAACACGTGTTTGCCGTACTTACGAATAGGCCTGGTGAAGGTGCCTCCAGATTTGGCGTAGCCGGGGAGAACATCATCAAGAACCTTCTTGACATTTGTGTAGTCTACATTCGACAGACGGTCCGGGTCGAAATACGTGGCCATGGAATATTTGGGGCTTAGGAGGATGAGCGTGCAATGTGTGTCACTGCAGAAAACACGGAATGTTAAAAGAAAAACGATCGAAATCTAAGAATTCATATGTTATGGGGCGGTTGAGGCGGAGGACTTACTCGGGAAAGTAAGGCACGAGGAAGTTATCCTTATCTTGGTTTGCCAGAATGACGCCTTCGAGGTAAGAACTTGCGACTTGCCGGTCCCCAGCGCTGCCCAAGATCTTGGCACGCATGTAGAAGGGGTCGACTATCACGATGTCCAGGGTCTTGTCGCGAATGATCCACATCTCCATACTCAGCGAAAATAGCCAAACGAAGGTGTAGTGCAGCGGAAGAAGGTTCAACATAGCGTGGATGTCATCAAACCGCAGGACGATCGTACCCCCATGGAGTTATCCACAAAGCCCTTGCCCTCTGGCACCTTGGCCGCGAAAACCGGGTATGCCCCATCCTTCTCTCTGAGACGCCGCTTCTCCAAAGAAAGAACACTGTCATGCAGACTCCGCATAGCACCGGTTGCAGCATCGAGCATATTTGTCGATAGCATCGGCCTACCCGCCACATGCACCCTCCTCATTACATCCTCAGGTGAAGGTGGCCCGTCCTGAGCATGGATCGTACTCGGTGCCAGCTGGCTCGCACCCTTGTTAGTCTTTCTTTTGCGTGCCTTCTTCTTCTCTTGTAATGGGACCGAGTTCTGCTCACAGACCGCCTTCTTGAGTGTGTTGGAGCTGATAATATTTCGCACCTCGCCTATCTGAGGGTCGGTGAAGTCGGCAGCTGGAGGCGTCTCCTGAGAGCTGAACGGCAGACGACGCCTGTTGCAACTTGGCTTCTCCGCGGTACCAGCTAGATCACGCACGTCTTTTGTTGGGTTGGCTTCTTGAGAAGGAGGCCCCATGAAGTCGCCACCGTACCCATGATCGGCAAAGTACTGATCGACGTTGGCAAATGCATCGTCGTCGTCATCGTTCTGATCATGTGCCATATGCATGTTTGGATCCAGTGGCATAGGGATGTCCGGCACCGTTGTGGCGGTCTTGCCATGGGGCCGACTTGGAGCCGGCACGACTAGCGGTGTTGTCTTTGGGGTGGTGTCCCCCGCCCCCAAACGAATCTGGCTCTTCGGCCAAAGCAGGGGCCAGCTCAGGTAGGCGCTGAGGGTCATCACGTCATCATCGTCGGCCCCGACGGGTCAAATCGAAGGTAACACCTCGTCGCAGCCTGGCAGCACCCGAACCAGTTGAACCCTAAACAAGTTGGGTGGCATCTGGGTACCGTAGAACAAGGGGTTGCCTGGTTGAACGATTTTGCCCTTGGCGACATCGACCAACTCGTTGTTCACGAAGTGCAGGAGAGTGCACGGAACGTCGGCGGCACCCTGCGAAAACATGTAGGGCGTCAGGGATGCCTAGTCAAAGGCAAGGAGATGAAGTCCTCGGCCGAGAGAGGCTTAATTAGTTACCGTGATGATGGCGTCGAGCTCGGCTAATGTCGAGGCACCGCCAACGGCAGGCGTGCAGTTGACGGAGGGGCCGCTTGCTGTAGAGCTGCCGGCCGGCGTACAACCGGGTGCATTAAGCTCCCGTGCCGGCGTCGGAGACACCAATGCCGCCTCCGCCGGAGACACCAATGGCCCCGCCATCGCGTTCTGCGAGTTGCTGGCCGTGAAGCTAGGAATCGGGGGCGGCCCCTGTTGGCCGCCCGCAATCCACGCACTCAACCCCTCGATCAAGGTAGGCACAATGGCGGTGATCGTCGCTCCGAGCTGTTGTTGCACTTGCTCTTGGACAATCTCCGGAATCCGCGCCACCTGTGCCTTGAGTTCTTGAACCTCGCGCGCCTGGCTTTCCGAGCTGGTCTTTTTCTCCTTTCGCCCACCAGCGTTATAGTATGACGACCATTTTGTCGACAAGCCTTTGCCAACCACACGACTAGCTGACGTCGGCTTACTGAGCTTATCCTTGTTCTTCATTACATTCAACGCCCTATTTAGAGTCGTGTCCCAAGGGATGCTCTTAGTCGACCCCGCGCTACTGCTTTCAGTCGCCTGCGGAAGGAATGTGAACCATTTAGAAATTTGGCTTCATTAATTAGAATGCAACCATATGGAGCTAATTACGCGGGGGTGTATTCCTTACCAGAACAAGCTCAAGCGCCCTGGTCTTCGGATCCGTGGTAAGCTCCTTTGTTTTCGGGTCCTTCTTGTACCGGGCCCTGACAAAGTTCCTGGTCTGCTTGTCACCGTATTTATCGAAGAGTGGCGGTAGGCCTTGCTCGGCACGGTCCGCCTCCTCCTTGTCCCATATAGGCTCCGCCACTCTGTAACCGCCGGGACCGAGTGTGTGTTCCCCTAAGTTCAGCTCCCGCATTTCTTTCCCCCACTGACTTGATTCGGAGTGTGCGGTGCTCGAGCAATTGATCTTGAAGTCGTTGTAGTCTTTTTCGGTGATCGAAGGATTTTTCTCCTTGATCTTCTCATAACTCCCAGCTTTCTCGATCATTCTCTTCACATTGCTTTTCCAAGTAGACAGGGCCTTGCTCATCTTCGTGAGGGCAGCATTGTTCACTTTATTCCCTTTGAGGCTTTTGTTTTCAAATTCAACGGGGAACTAGTATCGTTCGTGGACCTTCGTGAAGACGAGGTTGCGCAAATTCCCTCGGTCAGGATGCCTCAAGTTATCGGTGTTGATCGAGACGGTGCTCCGGAGAATGCACCCGAGCTGAAGTGAGTACCCCTTGACTATTCGTTCGGGCGCCGTTGGATTCCCGTCGGAGTCCACTTCAGTAACTTCCTCCTTGAGGGTGCGGAGCACGGTCGGGCGCCGGTCCTTCCGTTACCTCTTCGGTTGGCTGCCATCTGTGCGTGCGCCGCCATCATCAGTGGTGGCATCCTCGGCGGCACCATCAGTGGTGGCATCAGTGGGGTCATCCTCGGCGGTACCATCAGTGGTCTCAGGATCGGTGGGGAAGGCGGCATCCTCATACAAGTGAGGTTGTTCCTCCATCTCCTGGGACAGCTCCCAGAATGCCTTGCCGCCCGAACCCCCGGCCTCATCGTTGTTGGCCATGTTTCTCTCTAAATAGGAACAAAGTTTGGTCAAAAAGTTGGTTATTGTCAAGGAACAAGATCATGGTCTCATCATTTAGGGTTTGTCGACACCGAGGCATCCTAAAAGATAAGCTTTTATAATTGAGGGTTTTTCGACGCCGAGGCACCCTAAAAGCCTAAGCTTTCATCATTTCGGTTTTTATCGACACCGAGGCACCCTAAAAGCCAAGGTTTTATAATTTATGGTTTGTCGACACCGAGGCATCCTAAAAGCTAAGCTGGGAAGGAGAATTCTAAGTTGGGCCTAATCACTTGGCTCTATTGCCGCCTATGGTTTAATGCAGCTAGAATAAAGGGGCACTTGATCCTACTTAATTAACTACTAAGATACCCAGGCCCATGCATTAGTCACAAGTACCCCATACGTCCTATTTTTAGCAAAGTCATGCTAATATTCACGGAAAATTTAAGCATGACCTTTGCTGAAAATAGGACATATGGAGTACCCAAATTTGCCGGAACGGAAGTTAATCGACATTCCAGCAAACTCAAGGGCCTCTCGGGGTACCTGCAAAATCATTATCCCCGCCTAATGAAGTCGCCAATGGGTCATTTCAGAAGATCACAAGTAGCATCATCACAAGTACAACATCATCACAAGTATAGCAGGAACAGAAGTGAATACAGGCATAACAGCAGCATCAACAGTTAAGAAAAAGTTGCAGAAGCTTGTAAAATAATACTTTGAAGTTCAAATATTTACAACAAGGAACCAAATACATGACCACCATTATTATCACTGTGCTAGTGTGACATACAAGTAGTACTAGTGTACATGAAAAAAAACCTAAAACCTAAAACCCCAACAGAACATCAAGCCCACCAACCGGCTAAACGAACTAAAGATCTCACTTGGGATGACAGCGAATAAATGTAACCAACCATAACTCCAAATTAACTAGAGTTGAAGCTGATAAACAGGAGAATAAGAGCATTAGGTAAGGGTCCACCAATGTTCAAGCATCTTTTATTTAGGATCAAATTAAGCTCCAGAGAGATGTATAAATACAATATATATGAGACTATAAACCGTAAACCATGCCTGAGACTGAGACCAGATTCAGAAATGAACAGTAACACAAAAGACATAAATTTTGCAAGATACTCTTGTCAAGTGTAACTTATGCCAGGTCTGAATTGCCATATATGCAGCAGTAATTAAAAGAAGTCAAATGGAACAGGCTGCTAGCTGAGAGTAAGAGCACAACAACCAGATCAGACTTAGCCTAGTCTGAGAAATACTAACTAGGACTAGCCCCTTGTAAGCCTATTTTGAATTAACGAAAGATTAAAAGTAGCAGGTCTATTCGTAAGGCTCCCGCTCTAACTGCTAACTGAATATTTATTTCGTAATCAACTAGGCCTTGCAAATAAAGGTTAGTATCGCGGGGTGGCTCCCGCTAACTGCTAACTCCTCTTCCCGATCTAGATGAACAGACATGCTAGTATCGCGACACAAACATGACTACCATACTAGTAAAGGCTAGAGCCAAAGGGGTTCTGAAAAAGATGAAATTGTCCCACCGACTATGGCATGCCAAAGTATGACAGCAAGCACTAACATGTCTTCCAATAAGATAGAAGGAGATAAAAACTAACGAGCTCTTTCGCAACACCAAACCAAGTGCTATCGAGACGACTCTGGAGCCAGATGACTTTTATTCAAGAAAGCTGGCCTAGATTGAACCTGGGAATTGCAAGGCCCTTTTTGGGTTCCTTCTAACAAACATTACAGCTGTAGTATTGATTTGGACAGTTCTTAGGAATTATTAAGCCATCTTTTAGATTTTAGTGTGCTCAGTCATTCACAATTATTTTGTGGTGGTGATTTAGAGAGCAAGGAGATGAGTGAGTGAGTGTGAGGGGTATGGTAAATGGAGATGTAATTGTAATTGGATTTGACTAATGCTTTTGATTGCTCTGTCCAATTGTAATTTGAAAAGGAAAAAAAAATGCAGTACACCATCACTTAATATACTCTTCTGATTCAAGCTATATATGAAACACAAATATGATTGTTTCAGGTTTGTTGCATGGATTATCCTAGGGTGATACTCTACAAAAAATAACAAAAAAATATTCCAGAGTCACATTCTCTAAATAACAAAAGATTATCCTAGGATCATATATTCTCTAAAAAGATGACATGAGTTGAAAGTTACCTTGAAATTTAGCTGCACCTCGGTTTACCGCACAAGTGTTGGATGCCACTACTCTTTCACTGAATCTGCATATATACCTTAGTTGCTAATTGAGGTGTAGTTAAGTTTCTACTTCGAAGACAAGTAGTGCATTGCAGGTTAAGCATATGACATGAGTAAAAGCTTGGTGAAGCAACCTATTTGCTTCCAACACAAGGCAAATGGGTGTAGTACTGTAGCATCTCAAATATATTACTCCGTTCCTAAATAGTATAGGTCTTTCTAGAGATTTTAAAAAGGACTACATACGGAGCAAAATGAGTGGATCTACACTCTAAAATATGTCTATATTCATCCATATGTAGTCCCCATTTGAATCTCTAAAAAGATTTATATTTGGGAATGGAGGAAGTATATATTCTTGTCATAAGAGTGCATTGTCTAGTTGACCAGGCCTCTGCTTTGTTCAAAAATAAATAAATCCTACACCTACATAAACTTTCAAAAGTTTTATTGTTAGTTTACATTGAAAAAAAATCCCCTTAGGCCCAATCCTAATCTTCCACGTATGTCTTCCTGTTAAAACACTTAAAATATCTATGTAGGTCTAGCATCGCTAGTTTCAAAATACAAGTTCTAGGTTTGTCCTAAGCCAAACTTACTCAAATGTCTTAATAATTCCTAAAATGACTGAGCACACTAAAATCTAAAAGATGGCTTAATATTTCCTAAAATGACTGAGCACACTAATTGAAAATCCCCTAACCAGAGTCTAAACCATGACTTTCTTCAAATGTCTAAACCTAAAATTTTGTGGTGGTGATTTGAGAGGAAGGAGGGAGGAGTGATGGCTACCTGCGTATGGATTGGTCGCCGACGTAGCTCTGGGCAGCGGCGTTGCTGCTCGACGAAGGTGGCGAGGCCGCGGCAGAGGGCGAGGGGCTCGTCCAGGGGGGTGGGGAGGCGTCGTTGGCGTCGGGGGCGTCGGACGTCGGGGGAGGAAGTCGGGGGAGGACGTCAGGGCCGTCGGGGGCGTCGGGGGCGCGGGCGTCGAGGGCGTCGGGGCGCGGCGCTCGGCTCATCGGGGGTGGCGGCGTCGGGGCGCTGGAGGGAGGGAGAGGGAAGCAGGGGAGATCTGGCGAGGGAGAGAGAGGGATGGTGCGGTGGGGGCGATATGGATGGGTTCGATTACTAATGGCGCACCGCACCTTAGTGCGCCATAAGTATGGAGATTCTAATGGCGCACCACCCCCTGGTGTGCCATTATTATTGTGTTCTAGTTACTAGCCCGACTGGTCAGGTATATATCCCACCTAACCCACTACCCATCAGAACCCACCCACTAGCCCGACTGGTCAGCACGCAGCACACCCACCAGGAGGTCCTGGGTTCGATTCACAGGCTCCCCAATTTTTTTTATGCATTTAAAATGCTGTCTGACACTTATTTGTGTTTAAATATGTTCAAACTTGTTTAAATCATAACAGTAATATTTTTTTATAAAAAAAGTAATAATTTTTTAAAAAATATCATCAAATTTGTTATTTGAAAATATTTATGAATATGAAAAAATATCATCAAATTTATTATTTTGAATATATCATGAGTTCATGGGTCGGCGGCGGCGGCCGGTGGAGCGGGGGAGGGTGCGGTGGATCATCGGCGACGGTTGAGTAGGGGAGGGTGCGGGGGGTCGGCGGCG
>LR738711.1:72799039-72813354 GCA_902687465.1 Secale cereale
GGGGAGGGTGTGGTGGGTCGTCGGCAGCGGTTGAGTAGGGGAGGGTGCGGGGGGTCGGCGACGGCGGCCGGTGGAGCGGGGGGAGCTCGGCGGCGAGGGGGACCGGATCTGGCTAGGTGTGATAGCGATCGAGATGGAGGGGGATCGAGATCGAGTGTCCATGAAATTTAAAAACATTCAAGAGTTCAAAAAGTGCCCATGAAATACAATCGAGAAATGAAGGCTACGATTTAAATACAATCGATCTTAGGTAGCTATCTGTTCACAATCTTCTTGCCCTTCTTTTTCGCAAATGGAATTCTTTTGTGGAACGGACGTCCTTTAGGTAGGGTGGTCCTGCTTCTTCTTGTGGTGTATGCTGCTACTTCATCATCGTCGTCATGTTTGATCCTCGGGTCGCCGTACTTGTCGAAGTCTTGCTCATTGGCTACTCCATCCATTCCGATGATCTTCCTTTTGCCTCTCCTCACGACAACACGACTGGGCTTTGACGGGTCGGTAATGAAGAAGCATTGGTCAACATGGGAAGACAGTACCCATGGCTCATTTTTCGCGGTGACGTTTGCGCCCACGGTCTTGGATTTGGCTTCGGGTATAACCATGGTGGTGAAATACCGGTCTTCTTTTAGGACGCTCTTGGCCCATCTGACACGGAACATCGGGACCTTCTCTCCAGCGTAGCTCAGCTCCCAGATCTCCTCGATCCTTCCGTAGTATCTGTCCTTGTCATTACAGGTGTAGGATTCCATCATTACCCCGGAGTTCTAAAAACCATCGCTCTTCATGTCCTTGGCCTCGGTGTAGAATGTGTAGCCGTTGATATCGTACGCCTCATAGGTCATCAGGTTGTGCTCGGCGCCCTGTGACAAGGCGAATATGAGTTGTTCTTCCACGGAAGAATCCTCATGTAAAGGGTACGACAGAAGCTTCTGCTTGAACCAACGCGTGAAACATGAGTTGTGCTCTTTGATTATATCTCCGTCCGTCCTCTGTTGGCCTCTGTCATTGTACGTCTTCTCAATAAAGGTTTTGTGCTCTACCACCCAAGGATCGACCACGTCTATGTGTTGTAGCGCGACTAGGTTTGCTCTTTCAAAGTCAGCGAGTCGACCCTCGAAGTCGACATGCATTTCGCGGCGACCCTCACGGTGACCCCATCCAGCGAGCCTGCCGAGGTGCCTGTTGACGGGCAGACCAACCGGGTTCTCGATGCCTAGATAATTCATGCAGTAGGAGATGCACTCTTCGGTCAGAAAGCCCCTGGCTATGCTTCCCACTGGACATGACATGTTGCGAACGTATCCTTTGATGACACCATTCATCCTTTCGAACGGCATCATGCTGTGCAGGAACGTTGGCCCGAGTTGGATGATATCGTCCATGATATGGACCAGCAGATGTACCATAATGTCGAAGAACGCGGTCGGGAAGTACATCTCAAGCTCGCAAAGTATCACCACGATCTCTTCCTGTAGCCTTCTGAGTTGCCTCACGCCAACAGACTTCCGAGAGATGACGTCGAAAAACTTGCATAGGCCAAATAGGGTTTCACGGACGTGCGCGTCCATGATCCCACGGATTGCAACTGGAAGTATCTGCGTCATCAGCACGTGACAGTCGTGAGACTTCATCCCGCTGAACTTCAGCCTTGCTGGGTCTAGGTATCTGTTATCTTCCCCGCGTAACCGTAAGGAAGTTTTACTCCTACGAGGCAGGTGAAAAACTGCTCGATCTCCTCCTGACTTAGAGTGAAGCACGCGGGAGGGTAGTCATTTCCGGTCTTCTTGGCCTTTTTGCCTTTGCGACGACTTTCCATGTCCTGCTTCGCCTCATCATCATCAGCATCATCATCATCATGATCATCATATATAGCGTGAAGCTCCTGCTTGATGCCCATTGATTTCAAGTCTGCCCTTGCTTTCGGCCCATCTTTGGTCCTCTCTGGCATGTTCAGCAGGGTACCAAGCAGACTCTCGCACACGTTCTTCGTGATATGCATTACATCAAGGCTGTGAGGCACACGGTGGATCTTCCAGTATGGCAAGTTCCAGAAAACAGACCTTGTTTTCCATACCTTCAGCAGCGGGTCTGGCGCCTTTCGCTTCTTTCCCGGCTCTAGCGCCTTTTGCTTCTTTCCCGGCAGTGGGCAATCTTTCCAATTTTTCAACAGCTCGTCTATTTCCTCGCCGCTCCTCTTACGCGGGCGTCCTCGGGGTTCGGTTTCACCATCGAACAGATCCTTGCGTTTTCTCCACAGGTCATCGTCGCGAAGCCACCTTCGATGTCCCATGAACACGGTTTTCGAAGACCCGAGATCTCTATCTAGCTGGCGATATGTTGTGTCATCCATGCACCTGACACATCCAGAAAATCCGTGGACCACCTGCCCCGCGACATATCCGTAACCGAGATAGTCGTGCACCGTTGTGAGCAGCGCGACTCTCATAGGGAAATATTCTTTCTTTGCGGCGTCCCACGTATTGGCTGGCGTTTTCCACAGCGTGTCTAGCTCCTCTTTCAGCAGCCCCAGATACAGATTGATGTCGTTCCCTCGTTGTTTCGGTCCTTCAATTAGCATACTAATGTGAATGTACTTCCTCTTCATGCACAACCAGGGGGAAGGTTGTACATCCACACAAACACAGGCCAGGTGCTATGTGTGCTTCTCTGGCTGCCAAACGGATTGACTCCATCGGTGCTCGCGCCCAGCACGATGTCGAATCCCGTGAGACTCCGAGGGTCGACAAGAAGGTGTCAACGGCTAACGGCGCCAGATACTTAGCGGTTGACAGGACCTGCACACAGCTACAAATAACTTTGCTCCCAACGAGTACAGAGAGGTTGTCAATCCCTCCGGCCTTACTGTTTACAAAGGATCAAACACAAGAGATAATAATGATAGCTATGACTGCAACTAGGAAATAGAAACAGGAAGTAAATATAGGGTGTGATCAGTGGTGGTGATATGGACCGGGGTCCCATGATGTTCACTAGTGATGTCTCTCTCCCAAAAGACGATAAAACAGCTAAGCGAGGTAAACAAATTACAGGTGGGCAATTGACAGGATTATGTGCGCAAACCAATGCTAACTATGCTGTAAAGAAAGGTAGAGGCTCAAAAGCATGGGCGGTACGCCAAGGCAAGTAGACCGAAATCCATCTGCATCGACTACTAATCATCCACCTTGAGATATCTATCCAGGACATCTCGCTGGTATTAAGTTGTGAGTCCCACCCAAAGTGTAAACTCAAAGCAACAGACAACTGCATTAAATGAACTTTGCGTAAAGTAAACAATCCTTGCACCCGCAAGTACAAGCACCGTTGTTTTCCCCCTTGTGGCAACAACACATCCCCTAGACTCATGTTTCTGTCACTCAAACTAGTCATCAGGGGGCATGAACCCACAATCAAGCATAATGTTCCCTCTTGGAGTTACTACCTACTACTCGGCCAAAGCAATAAACAGCAACGGAGAACATGCAAGAATTACTCAAGAACTAAAATATAAAATAGGTGAATCAAATATATTACTCACACACAATCTGAACATAATCTCATAATCCATCAGATGCCGGCAAACTCAGCAGAGCAACAGCATAAAGATTACATATGTGCCTCGATCATGTAGGGCAGCTCACGAGGTCTAATCCATGAAGAACAAAGAGGGGAGGAGAACATCACAAAGCTACTGGTCATGGACCCATGGTCCAAGGGGGACTACTCACAGCTCATCCGGGAAGCGTCCATGGTGGTGGAGAAGCTCCCGGTGGTAGTTCTCCCCTCCGGCAGGGTGCCGGGAAGAGTTCTCCTGATGCTCCCGATCTTGGAAGCGTTGCGGCGGCGGAACAGAGACGAGATCGCGAAAAAGGGTTCCGTCCTCGAGGGTTTCGGGGCGCGAGGAGTATATATGCCAAAGGGGGTCACCAGAAGCGGAGAGGGGGGCCCAGGCGCCCCCCTAGGGCGGCCAGGGGTTGGGCCGCCTGGGCTGGCCGCCTGGGCTGCCCCTGGCTCCCCTCTAGCCCCACTTTGGTTTTTCTCGAAGCTTCCTATACGCTGATTTTTTTCTTTATTTTCCCGGAATTTTTCGAGCACTTTTAATATGGGGGAAATCTGAAATAGAAAAACTGCAGAAAACAGGAACTGGCACTGTGGTGCACTGAGTTAATAGGTTAGTCCAAATATGATCAAAAGTGTATGGAAGTGCATAAATATCATAGCAATATCACACAAAAGAAGCATGGAGCAAGCAGAAATTATAGACACGTTTTGGACGTATCAACATCCCCAAGCTTAATTCCTGCTCGTCCTCGAGTAGGTAAATGATAACAAGCATAATTTCTGTGGTGACATGCTACCAACCATATAAGAACTTTTTAAGTAAAGCAATCAAGGCATGTAATTCAATTCAAGTCATAACAAGCAAGAGTCTATATTAGCATTGTAACAAGTAACATAAGAACATAAAGGTGTAAGAGCTCTCGCTGTCCGTGACTCGAATGTCTCCAAATGGTGTTCGCGTGCAAGAAAGGGGATAGGGATATACGAGAGAGTAAAACATAGTTTTTATATTGTTGAGAACTTAATCTACTAAAGTTTCACACTTGGTCTTCTTTGGAATCTTATCTTGACTCATCCCCAGACCAACAGCCAGGTACAAGTCAAAATGATCCACTCCCTTTCGATATTTTGAGCACTCATGCAATGGATGAGCGTAAGCAAGAAAGTCGACACTTAGGATGGCAAAGAGAGAAAAATGATGGAGGGGGAAGACAAAAAAGGTGTGAAGGGCTCACATCAATGAGGACAATCATCGGCGAGAGAAAGCCAAATGATAGATATGATGTGAGGAGTAGGGATTGCCATGCAACGGATGCACATATGAGCTAAGGTAAGCTCTCCAATGGAACTAGTGGGGGTGCATCCAACTTGCTTGCTCAGGAAGACCTAGAGCTCTTTTGAGGAGGCTCATCATTGGAATATACAAGCCAAGTTCTATAGTGTAAAGGTCCCCACATAGCTATATGCATGAATGATAATCTCTATGGAGTACAAGGTATAAGATGGAGTACGAGTGTGGATCTCTCAAAAGAAATAGTAGTGTGCCCCCTTCTCTCTTTTTATTTCTTTTTCTCTTTTTTCTATTTTTATTTTATTTTTTTGTGGCCTCCATGGCTCTTTCTATTTATCTCTCATTTGTCCTCTTTGGGATCTTTTGATTTTGTCCTCTTTGGGATCTTTTGATTTGTCCTCTTTGGGATCTTTTCCTCACTTTAGGGGCAACACTCTATGTATTACAAGAAGTATAGAAGATCTTTCACACTTTACAAAAGTACTCAACATAAAGAAAATGAAACTATCATGATGTATGCAAATGTATGCCTCTGCCGGTGTAGCAGGATATGCAATGATGCTAGCGCGTCATGTAGCAATGATTAAGGCAAGGCCCAACTAGCATGCGGCTCATCGATCAAGCAAAAAGCATGTATGACATGAAGATCAAGTCATGAGAAGATGGATGTTGCATGGCAATGTATCTCGGAAAGGCTATGGAAATGCCTTGATAGGTAGGTATGGTGGCTGTTTTGAGGAATGATATAATGAGGCTTATGATGACAGAGCGTATTGTGCCAAGGATTTGGATGCACCGGCGAAGTATGCGCCAACTCTCGAGGTGAGAAAGGGCAATGCACGGTACCAAAGAGGCTAGAAAAATATGGTTAGGTGGAAGTGTCAACTTTCGAATACTCACATTAGTCCGAAGAACTCATGCACTTATTATCGGTAACTCTTAATCTAATTAGGAGGTTCACAAAGAGACAAGTACCCCAAGGAGGTGTGTATGGGGGTTTGGTTACCCTTGCGCATCCTCGACCCATGGTAAGTGAGTGTACTCTAATATTCGATCCCTCCAAAGATTAGTGATCCATTTAGTAGCTAAAGTTCTCAACTATTTTGTAGGTTTTCGAAAATAAACACGGATTGCACAAAATACGACATCTATCACTAATAGGCTAAAGCTCTTGACACCAAAAGTTCAGACATTACTCATGGCAATACCTCAAAACTATTGCAAGTTACTACTAAAATTAAATAGCAACCTCAATTACCTACTTTAAGTTAAGTCACACAACTCAGTGCAACAGGCAAACTCTCTTAACAAGATAAACATGAAAACTCAAGAGAGTTCAACAACCAACTAAACAAAAGCTCTTTAAAAAGAAAAGCATGAAAACTAAGAGCTAAACATGACAGCAGCTATGGAAAGACAAAGAACACACACAGCAAAGATAAGCATGAAAATCCTATGTTGTGTTCTAGGTTGAAGTGGAGCGTGTTTCTCTCCCACACAAAGCAAGCTGTGTTCTAACTTGTTATGAACAGCAAACAAAGCTAAATAAAACTAAAAAGGAAACTAAGAGCAAGACGCTCCAAGCATAGCACATAACGCATGAAGTGATTAAAATATAGTGGAACGAAAGACAAACTGATAATTGTTGATGGAGAAGAGGATGCACGGGGGCATCCCCAACCTTAGACGCTTGAGTCTTCTTGAATATTTCTTGGGGTTGCGCGGGGGCATCCCCAAGCTTGAGCGTTTGACCCTCCTGAATCATCTTTTATCATCTTCCCTCGCACACTTGAAAACTCCCTTCATACATAACTCATCATAATCTGATTAGCGAGGTTAGTACCCATAATAAAATAATTTTTCCCTACTGGAAATAAGGATAATCTTGAAGAGCTACTGTTTCTCAAGATTGCCAAAAGGTTTTTGCAAAGAAAAAGCAAGCTCAAGGTTTGCAAAACGAAGAAAAAGCAAAACTGGACAGAATCTGTGAAAAACAGACCAGCAGGTAGTAAATAATTTTTTAGGGGCACTTCTGCAACTCAAAGCAAAAAACTCAGAACAGACGCTCGAAAGCCAATTGTATAGAGCACGCTGTCAAAACAATTCAGATCAAAAAGATGATCTAGTGATATTATACGATTTTTTCTGTCCAAGGACAGAATCTGTTTCCTGAACAGCACGTCACAACTTTTGAACTTTCTTGCAATCAGAGGCTAAACTTGGCACAAAGCTGAAAAGAAAAGATACAATGATGATGCTACTGTAGTAACAAACATCAAGACACAACAAGAGCAAAATAAAACCTAATTCGTTGTGGGCTGCCTCCCAAAAGCGCTTTCTTTTATGCCTTTAAGCTAGGCATAATGCAAAGAGAGAAGATCAAGTTTTATCAAGAGTAAGAGAATAGCTAGCCCATGTAACGGACTCAAAAGGTAACTTAATCTTCTTTCTAGGGAAGTGTTCCATCCCTTTCTTGAGAGGAAATTGGAATTTTATATTCCCCTCTTTCATGTCAATGATACCACCAATGGTGCGAAGAAAAGGGCGTCCCAAAATAATTGGACATGAAGGTTCACATTCAATATCCATAATAGTAAAATCAATGGGAACATAAGTGTCATTGACAATGATAAGAACATCGTCGATCTTCCCCAAAGGTTTCTTTACGGAAGAATCAACAAGACGAACACCAAAAGAACAAGGATCAAAAGGTTTCAATTTAAACATATCATATATTCTTTTGGGCATAACGGAGGTACTAGCTCCAACATCACATAAAGCATAGCAAGAGAAGTTATTCAACTTAATTTTAATCATAGGATCCCAACCATCTTCTAGCTTTCTAGGTATGGAGGCTTCTACCCTAAGCTTCTCCTCCCTAGCTTTGATGAGAGCATTAGTGATATGCTCCGTGAAAGCAAGATTAAGTGTGCTAGTGTGGGGATCTCTAGACATCTTGTGAAGAAAACTAATAACTTCAGAAAGGGTGCAATTATCAAAATCAAGGTCACTACTATCAAGTAAAGTGGTAGTGGTGTCCTTTAGGCTCACTTGTTTGGTAGCTTCTATGGTCATAGGAGTTTCTTCTTTTACGGTTGAGGTCATAGCATCACCATTAATAGGTCCAATGGGACTAGGAGTGCATTGGGTGCTAAGAGTTTGGATATCCTCAACAACTTGGATAGTAGCAACAGTGTGGTGGGTAGGAAGGCTCTTAATTCTATCTCCTTCCTCCTTTTCTCTAGCCCATCTCTCTTTAAGTTTAGCCATCATCCTAATGTTTTCATTAATTTGCACTTGAATAGCATTCATAGGAGTGGTCTACCTCTCCTCAAGAGGAGAAGTTCTAATTTTAAGCAACTCCACCTCATGGGCTAAATTGTCTACCTTCGAAGAGAGATTATCTAGGTTGTCTAGTTTTTCTTCTACACTCTTATTGAAGGCTTTTTGGGTAGTGATGAAATCTTTAAGCATAATCTCTAGTTCAGAAGTGGAGTTCTTGGTGCTAGGATAAGCATTGTTGTTCCCACAGGAATTAGAGAGGAACGGTCTAGGGTTGCTACCAAAATTACTCCTATAAGCATTGTTATTGAAATTGCTTCTAGAGATAAAGTTCACATCTACTTGATCTTGAGCAATCAAAGAATTTAAAGGAACATCATGAGGATCAATAGAAGATTGCTTGGAAAGTAGAGACATGATCAAGTCAACCTTTTCATTTAGGGAGGAAATCTCCTCGACAGAGTTTACCTTCCTACCTGTTGGAGCGCGTTCGGTGTGCCATTGGGAATAATTGGTCATCATCTCGTCGAGAAGCTTCGTGGCAGCACCAGGTGTAGTTGACATAAAGGTTCCTCCCGCGGCCGAATCTAACAAGTTCCGCGAGGTAAAGTTCAAGCCTGCATAAAAAGTTTGGATAACCATCCAAGTAGTCAAACCATGAGTACGGCAGTTCTTGACAAGAGATTTCATGCATTCCCAATCTTGGGCAACGTGTTCATTATCCAATTGTTTAAAATTCCTTATGTTACTCCTTAGTTGGATAATTTTAGCAGGGGGATAGTACTTCCCAATAAAGGCATCCTTGCACTTGTCCCAAGAATCTATATTATTCCTAGGCAAGGATTGAAACCAGATTTTAGCTCCTCCTCTCAAGGAGAAAGGAAAAAGCTTAAGCTTAACAATATCACTATCTACTTCTTTGTACTTTTGCATATCACAGAGCTCAACAAAATTATTTAAGTGCAAAGCAACATCATCTCCAGCACAGGAGAATTGATCTTTCATAACTAGGTTCAGTAAAGCAGGTTTAATCTCATAAGAAGGTGCTGAAGTGGCAGGTGTAGCAATAGGCGTGCAGATAAAGTCATTGTTGTTATGACTAGTGAAGTCACACAACTCGGTGTTCTCGGTGGAACCCATAGCAGCAGCAAGCAAGATAACTATGTTTGTGATTTTTGGAAAGGGACACTAAAGCAAAAACTGAAAGGTAAACTAACAAGACTAAAAAGCAAAGATAAAAGATAGCGTGCAACTCCCCTATCTTGAAGAGTGGAGTCCCCGGCAACGGCGCCAGAAACTTTGCTTGATGGCTTCTCGCCCCTCGTTGGTTACCCCAAGTGGAAGGTTTGAGATGTAGCGTAACGACAAGTTTCCCTTGGCAAAGATACCAAGGATCGAATCCCGTGAGACTCCGAGGGTCGACATGAAGGTGTCAACGGCTAACGGCGCCAGATACTTAGCGGTTCACAGGACCTGAACATAGATACAAATAACTTTGCTCCCAACGAGTACAGAGAGGTTGTCAATCCCTCCGGCCTTGCTGTTTACAAAGGATCAAACACAAGAGATAATAATGATAGCTATGACTGCAACTAGGAAATAGAAACAGGAAGTAAATATAGGGTGTGATCAGTGGTGGTGATATGGACCGGGGTCCCATGATGTTCACTAGTGATGTCTCTCTCCCAAAAGACGATAAAACAGCTAAGCGAGGTAAACAAATTACAGGTGGGCAATTGACAGGATTATGTGCGCAAACCAATGCTAACTATGCTGTAAAGAAAGGTAGAGGCTCAAAAGCATGGGCGGTACGCCAAGGCAAGTAGACCGAAATCCATCTGCATCTACTACTAATCATCCACCTTGAGATATCTATCCAGAACATCTCGCTGGTATTAAGTTGCGAGTCCCACCCAAAGTGTAAACTCAAAGCAACAGACAACTACATTAAAAGAACTTTGCGTAAAGTAAACAATCCTTCCACCCGCAAGTACAAGCACCGTTGTTTTCCCCCTTGTGGCAACAGCACATCCCCTAGAATCATGTTTCTGTCACTCAAACTAGTCATCAGGGGGCATGAACCCACAATCAAGCATAACGTTCCCTCTTGGAGTTACTACCTACTACTCGGCCAAAGCAATAAACAGCAACGGAGAACATGCAAGAATTACTCAAGAACTAAAATATAAAAGAGGTGAATCAAATATATTACTCACACACAATCTGAACATAATCTCATAATCCATCAGATCCCAGCAAACTCAGCAGAGCAACAGCATAAAGATTACATATGTGCCTCGATCATGTAGGGCAGCTCACGAGGTCTAATCCATGAAGAACAAAGAGGGGAGGAGAACATCACATAGCTACTGGTCATGGACCCATTGTCCAAGGGGGACTACTCACAACTCATCCGGGAAGCGTCCATGGTGGTGGATAAGCTCCCGGTGGTGGTTCTCCCCTCCGGCAGGGTGCCGGGTAGAGTTCTCCTGATGCTCCCGATCTTGGAAGCGTTGCGGCGGCGGAACAGAGACGAGATCACGAAAAAGGGTTCCGTCCTCGAGGGTTTCGGGACGCGAGGAGTATATATGCCAAAGGGGGTCACCAGAAGCGGAGAGGGGGCCCCAGGCGCCCCCCTAGGGCGGCCAGGGGTGGGGCCACCTGGGCTGCCCCTGGCTCCCCTCTGGCCCCACTTTGGTTTTTCTCGAAGCTTCCTGTACGCTGATTTTTTCTGTATTTTTCCCGGAATTTTTGGAGCACTTTTAATATGGGGGAAATCTGAAATAGAAAAACAGCAAAAAACAGGAACTGGCACTATGGTGCACTGAGTTAATAGGTTAGTCCAAATATGATCAAAGGTGTATGGAAGTGCATAAATATCATAGCAATATCACACAAAAGAAGCATGGAGCAAGCAGAAATTATAGATACGTTTTGGACGTATCAGATGTTCCTTGGATCGTTCCCAAATTCTAGGTCTTCGAAGTTCAAAGCTTGCCACTGGCTCGCATCCTTAGGGTGACTCAGCATCTTGTCTTTTTATCTATCTCCGGATCATTTGCGTCATCTTCTCGCTTCTTCTCCTCCCTATCCGCGTGCCAGCGCAGGAGCTTTGCTACCTTAGGGTCCGTGAAATACCGCTGCAGACGAGGAGTGATCGGAAAGTACCACATTAGTTTTCGAGGAGCTTTCTTCCTCTTCTTGTATCGAGTGACGCCGCACACCGGACATATGGTAGACTCCGCGTGCTCGTCTCGATAAATGATGCAATTGTTCATGCGCACATGGTATTTCACGTGCGGTAAATCCAGAGGACACACGATTTTCTTCGCCTCCTCCAAACTGGTGGGGCATTTGTTCCCCTTGGGAAGATGTTCGTGCCAGAATGACATGTTCTCGTCGAAGCATGCGTCGGTCATTTTGTGTTTTACCTTCATCTCCAGAGCCATGAGCGTTACTTTCAGGCGGGTATCCTCGGACCTGCATCCTTCATACAATGGAGTAACCGCGTCTAACTCAAGTTGATCCATCTTGGCTTTCTCTCGGGCGGCAGCTCTTGCGTTATCGGTCTGCTTGAGAAGCAGCTCTTGAATATGAGGGTCCTGCACCCAGCCCATCGATGGTCCAGCGTCGTCTGCTCCACCGGCATCATCATCTTCATGATCATGCCCGTCGTCTGCTCCGGCATCTTCCTCATTATCATGTACTGCATCTTCTACATGATGACTGTGTACAGCATCACCGTCGTGATCATCTCCTGGGGATTCTTCGTCTTCTCGCCCGCCCGAGCCGCGGTGGTTGTCTTGCTGCCCTTCCTCATTTCTTGCCCGTCCCCCATGGACGACTTCGTAGTCATCTTCATCACCTTGCCACCGATAGCCATCCATGAAACCACACAAGAGCAGGTGGTCCCGCACCTGCCCGGAATCCGGGTCCGCAATAAGGCTCTTCAGCTTGCATCTTCGACACAGACATCTTATCTCCGTCTCGTTCTTTTGAAGCATCTCGGCCTTCGCGGACCTCAAAAACCTATTCACGATGCCTTCGGTCATCGTGCGCACCATGGTCGCCTGCGGGGTAGAGCAAAACGATATTTTAGAACCAAGAAAAAATTTGCCATGACTTTCCCTAAAATAGGACAAAAAAGAATGCTTAATGCCAAAATTCTCACCGAAACAGAAATGAATCAACATTCCGGGAAAATATTGGCAACTATCGCATTTCAAATACCGGTACACCTCCAAATACAAACACATATGCAACACAACAAACATATGCAACACCATGAACATACATAGATCTAGCTAGGCCATAAAAAGTGCATGTGCACATTGTTGTATGGAGAACAACATAAATATAGCTTCCCCCTTACTTACCTATCAAAACAAGGTAATTTAACCCCTTAATTTGAATGAATCTATGGTGGAAATGAGGTGAAAAAGAGGAGGGACCCGAGACAAGGAGGAGGTGGAGAAAATGAAGTGGGGAGAAAGTGAGTGTGGGTAGGAGAGGTTGTCCAAAATATCTTGTTGCTGCCCACTTACTAATGGCGCACCAACTACAAATGCGCCATTAATAATCAAGGTTACTAATGGCGCATCTTCAGTTAGTGCGCCATTACTAGTTTTGAAAAAATAAAAAATACTAATGGCGCACTGTGGAACAGTGCGCATTAGTAGTTTTGCAAAACAAGAATAAAAAATATAATAAAAAAAGAACATTAGTGGCGCACTTTACTGCTGGTGCGCCATTACTAGTTACAACTAGTAATGGCGCACTCTGTCTGGATGCGCCATTAGTATGTTTGGACA
Source organism: Secale cereale (assembly GCA_902687465.1). Taxonomy (NCBI): domain Eukaryota; kingdom Viridiplantae; phylum Streptophyta; class Magnoliopsida; order Poales; family Poaceae; genus Secale; species Secale cereale. The sequence continues at coordinate 72,811,985 of LR738711.1, forward strand.
GGCGCACTAGTTCAAAAAAAACTTTTTGATACTAATGGCGCACCCTGGGCCAGGTGCGCCATTAGTAGTTTGAACTCTAATGGCGTATCAGAGGTTGGTGTGCCATTAGTATATACTAATGGCGCACTGCTTGTCCGGTGCGCCATTAGTATCAATTCCATCTATAGCCTGTTTCCTAATAGTGGATAGCTAGCTACTACTACTTAATTACTTACCTTAGGTGGAAACCAGTACAGCTTTTGTCGCCATTTGCCTGGAGTCGCTTTGATGAACTTTTCCCAAGCCCTGCCCGCCGGCAAAGAAAATGAATAAAGGGGTTATTAAATAGTTGATATCAGGAAATGATGAAATAAATAGGCCGAGATATAGTTAATAATGATTGAAATTACCTGTTGACTATCCCCTTCATGATGGTGTAGTCACTTTGTTTTCTCCATAGTGAGTCCAGTACTTCAATTGTTCCTTCTTCAACTTTAATGACAAACAAGATCCAGTCATAACTACATGCGCACACGTTTGCATGTCTTAATTAAGCGGGCATGTGCATCACACTCATCAACTACCCTAAACCTTATACACTTAATTATTATCATCTAGCTAGCTAGCTAGTAAGCAAAAATAGAATATGTAGTCTACAAGACAGTGACACTCACAGGAAGCTGTAAGGAAGTAGTATATCTTCATTGGTATTGAGGCGCAGCAAGAACTCTAGCATGTTGACCTATAAATCTTTTTTACAATATTCCAAAGTCCATGTGTTTTCATTAATGGTATTTGGGTCAATGAACCCAATGCTATAGCGTCCAGTTTTTTCATTTCATACATCTTCATCCTGCATAATACCACAAAAAAGAATATAGTAAGGATAATTATAGGTAATGATCGATCAATGAGCACTACAGCTAGCTATTGAGACTTCAATTACAAAAATAAATCACTTATAGGCAATAGCAACTGACGAGAGCTTTGTCGAGTGCGTCTTGATTGAATAACTGAAACAGTTCTGAATACTCAACGGACAGAGCTTTCTCATGGAAGTAATGCTCTTCCTTGACATTCACCATGAGGGACTCTCGATTGGAACTCTTGGTAACTTTCATGTACCAATCATGCAGGTCATACATTCTCATTGGGAGGTACTAGACCTCATCAGGCTCGACCAAATGTTTGCCGTGGACATATTTCTGTTTTAGTTCCTCAACTCCAAAAGTTTCCATGGGCTCGAGCCCTAGGAGTTGTTCTACAGTGCATCTGATCTCTCTAGCATGCCTTCTATGATCGTCGGTTATTAGCACATCATCATCGGCGCCGGTACTCACATGTGGGGGGATCTTCGGTGGTACAACAAGCGCGGGGGGGGGGGGGGGGGG
>LR738711.1:72815098-72899734 GCA_902687465.1 Secale cereale
CCCACCCCCCCCCCCCCCCCATGCGCATAGAACCAAGTCCTGCACCTGGGGGCCAGCTCAATGTAACTGGAGTGGCCCCTACATTTATCATCTCTTGTTCAGAGAGATCCCGCTTAGGCAGTGCCACCGCGTAGCCACCTGGCCCCAACCTATGGAACTGCTCCTTTTTTGAGGCGTTGGCCATGTTTTTTTGGAATGTTCCTGAGATAATTCTGATTCCTTGAAGTTCACGAAAGCGGGCTAGTGTTCTCTTTGCTTCTCGAGTGTTCCCTTGAATTCTGGAGTCTTCTTTCCTCCTTTGACGTAGTTGGCCCATACAGTTTTCTTATGGTTGTTGAATACAATTGCCATCTACCTAAGAGCAGCGTCCTTGACTTTCTTCTTGTCATCCTCTGTGAAATGATCTGGTAGGGTGAAATATTCCATGAGTTTTCCCAAAGCAGAGATTTTGCTCTGTCGTCGATAAAAGTAAGATCTGGACGTTTCTTTGCTGACTCTTTCCATTCTTGAATGGAGATCGGGAGTTGGTCCTTCACAATAACTCCGCACTGACGAACAAACTTGTTCGCAACTGTCCTAGGCGCTACTGGTTCGCCATCAGCTCTGATGGCATCGATGTTGTACTTTACGACCTCCTTCAACTTTTTGGCCGGGCCTCGCACTGTCCTGCTGCTTCTAGATTTGCTCGATCAGGAGGACTGAAAGAAGAAAGATATCGATTCTTTAATATATCTTCAAATCATTAAAAACATGTGATGATCACCAGATGCCTGCTTATATAAATATACCTCGCCGGTCTCTGATATTTCAAGATCAACATTTTTGGCGTCATCATCGATATCATAGTTGATGACATTATCAATTTGGTCGTCGCGATCGAATAGATTATCACCCTCCCCGGTATTGTTCAGATATTGGGAGTTGTCATCTTCTTCATTATGATCATCTGGCCCGCAAGGGGAGCATATGATCTCGAACATGGCATCTTCTCCCTCTCTGTCGGTATTGTCCGCCATAGCTTTTATTTAATTAATCCAGAAGAAATATAAAACAATTTAGTATTCAAATTACAATGCATGCATGCAACCATTATGAAAAAACTGAATCAGAGTACAATATGCATCGTATCGAATAATATATAATCTCGAATACATCATCTCGAATAATATATAATCTCGAATACATGGTCTCAAATAATATATATAATCTCGGATACATCGCTCGTCTCGAATATTATATTTCGAATACATCACCAGCTAGCTAGCTAATAAAGATCGAATACTACAGAATAATCTAGTTCACTCGCGGTTCCTGAGGCGCGGGCAGTGGACACCCAAAGAGAAGGAACCATCACATGATCATAGCTCCGGTCATCTCCCCATAGAACCTGCCAGGTATTGGAAAACCGACGTCCATAGCAGCCATATAGCGACGGACGTGTTCGTCCTCCTCCCTGACAGGGCGACGTACCACCTCCGGCGGTGCCGACTCCCTCCGCACCGAAAGTGGCCCACGCGAACGCCACCAAAGGAGCTCAGGGTCGATGAAGGGACCCAGCGCCGTGTTCCTCACCAAGCAGCGAGCCCCTGAAGGTAGCACCTCCCAGTGCCAGCCCGGCGGATCCAAGTCCCGGAAATGGGTCCTCTGAAGCAGGACGTCGTCACGAACGGGTCGACGGCGAGGATGCGGGCCGAGCATCGTCGAGAACAAATACTATATGCAAACGTAACATTCTAAATTTCTATAACTAAAATTATAAGAAACTAAAAAAACATCGATCATTGTCTAACAATTTGAAATTAATCTAATTCATCTAGCTAAAACTAACATTTCTAAAATTTCTAACATTTCTATATAACCAAATTTTCTATATACTATTTGACATTATATTATAACTAACATTTCTATATACTATTTGACATTAATCTAATATAATTAATTAATTCATCTAAAACTTTGTATAAAAAGAAAAGAAAAAACTAAAAACTAAAAACAGAAAAGTGTGTGTGTTTGTGTGTGTATGTGTTTGTTTGTGTGTGTGTGCGTGTGTGTGTGTGCGAGGGGCCGGGGGAGAGGGCCTCACCGCGTGGGCGCGGTCGAGGCGACGGCGACAGCGAGCTCGAGGCGACGGCGATGGGGGCAGCATGACCGGGGCGGCGACGGCGACGGGGGCATCGATGGATGCGCCGACGGCGGCGGGGGCGGCGCGCGACGTCGACGGGAGCAGCGCGACGGGGGCGGCGACGGCGACGGGAACGGTGATGGCGACGGGGAAAGGGGCTGCGCGCGACCGGGGCAGCGACAGTGTCGACGGAGAGGGAGAAACAGAATAAGAACAATGGGGAACTGAAAATTTTCAAGTGTTATATATATAGGATGGACCTTTAGTACCGGTTGGAGCCACCAATCGGTACTAAAGGCCTGTTTTGGCGAGGCCAAACGGCGAGAAGGGCAGGCCTTTAGTACCGGGTCGTTGCTCCAACCGATACTAAAGGTCCCCCCTTTAGTACCGGTTGCAGCCACGACCCGGTACAAAAGGGTGTGCGCTGCCACCCGCCGTGTGCAAAGTTTAGTCCCACCTCGCTAGTCGAGGAGCCACAGGACATGTTTATAAGCGCTGACGCGGGCACTGCATTGAGCTCCTCTCTAATGCAGGCCTTCTCGGCCCAATACTCCTACTCTGCCCTGGGGGGCCTACTGACCTAGCGGGCCTGCATCCTGGCCCAACTACAGGTTGGGTTTCTAGTCGTATGTAGGCCGTTGTGGCCTAGTAGGTGGGCTTTTTTTGTTTTTTGTTTTTTCTGCTTTATTTAAATTGGTTTATTTATTTCTAAGTTGTTTTTTGCTGTATTTAGAGTTTCTTTGTGATTTTTTTTGCTCTAGGTCCACAAAATTACGAACTTTCTGTTAGTGCCGGTAGTTTTTAAATTTGAATAGTTTAAATTTGAATTATTTCAAATTTGTGTGAATCACTAGTTTGTGAATAACTTAACTTTAAAAATAGATTTTTCGGCGATTCTTTTTTCTTATCTTTAATATTAGTGTGTTTTATCATTATATTCAACCTGGTAATACTTAAATTATACTAAAAAAATGAAATGCCTTTGTAACAGATGACTTTTGGTCCGAAACCCTGATATTTCGAAAGAGATTGTCCATTTTATACACGAAGTGCATCCAGTTTTTGCTGTAACCCTCTCTACTTTTTTGCACATGCTATGTGGGTGAAATTATGATACCATGCCAACTTTCAACCTTTTCAGGGTTCGTTTGAAGTGCTTTTCAATTTCAAGGTCATTTAGCTGAAAAATTCAGTAAATGCATGAAAGAATTTGTTTGCACATAAAATTTCTTCGCGTTTGAAATGCCAAAACACATAAGTACCCTAACTATTACAAAGATTCCGTCCGGTTTGTTCGAAGCGGGACTTTCCAGATATATAAGTCAGGAAACTCACTAGAGAAGAAAGTGATGGCAGTGAAGCCGATCACATCCGAGAGTGGGATCTTTTTCTTCGCGTGTGTCCCATTGCGCCGTAACCATGGACAATCTTTGTCATTTAACTGGATGCTCGGGTCAATATTCACTGTGAATGGAGAAATTTCATCAAACTTTTCATAATCTTCTGACATGTCTGTCTTGTCATCCAGTCCCACGATGTTTCTTTTCCCAGGAAGAACTATGTGGCGCTTTGGCTCATCGTATGATGGATTCGCTTCCTCATCTTTTCTTTTTCCCGGTGCTACTTCTCGAGCTTGCGTTGTATTCCCTCGAAGAGGAAAGGGCGATGCAGCAAAGTAGCATAAGTATCTCCCTCAGTTTTTGAGAACCAAGGTATCAATCCAGTAGGAGACCACGTGCGAGTCCCTCGCACCTGGACAAACAAATAAGAACTTCGCAGACAACGCGATAAGGGGTTGTCAATCCCTTCACGGTCACTTACGAAAGTGAGATCTGATAGATAGGATAGTATAATATTTTTGGTATTTTTGATATAAGAACATAAAGTAAATAAAGCAAATTAAAGTAGATGAAAGATTAATATGTTGAGAATAGACCCGGGGCCATAGGTTTCACTAGTGGCTTCTCTCATGATAGCGGAATTCTACGGTGGGTGAACAAATTACTGTCGAGCAATTGATAAAAAAGTGCATAGTTATGAGAATATCTAGGCATGATCATTATATATAGACATCACGTCCGTGACAAGTAGACCGAAATGATTCTACGTCTACTACTATTACTCCACACATCGACTGCTATCCAGCATGCATCTAGAGTATTAAGTTCATAAGAACAGAGTAATGCTTTAAGCAAGATGACATGATGTAGAGGGATAAACTCAAGCAATATGATATAAAACTCCATCTTTTTATCCTCGATGACAACAATACAATACGTGCATTGCTGCCCCTACTGTCACTGGGAAAGGACACCGCAAGATTGAACCCAAAGCCAAGCGCTTCTCCCATTGCAAGAACTATAGATCTAGTAGGCCAAACCAAACCAATAATTCAAAGAGACTTGCGAGGATATTATAATCATACATAAAATATTTTAGAAAAGAATCAAATATTGTTCATAGATAATCTTGATCATAAACCCACAATTCATCGGATCTCGACAAACACACCGCAAAAATATTACATCGAATAGATATCCTCGAAGATCGATGAGAACTTTGTATTGAGATCCAAAAAGAGAGAAGAAGCCATCTAGCTAATAAATATGGACCCGAAGGTCTATGGTAAACTACTCACAACTCATTGGTGAGGCTATGGTGTTGATGTAGAAGAACTCCGTGGTAGGTCCCCCCTCTGGTGGAGTTCCGGAACAGGCCCCAAGATGGGATCTCATAGGAACGGAAGGTTGCGGCGGTGGAATTATGGTTTTCTCCACTTCCTCGATGTTTTCAGGGTATATGGATATATATAGGAGGAAGGAGGGCATCGGGGGAGCCAGAGGGGGCCCACGAGGGTGGGGGGTGCGCCCAGGGGGAGGGGCGTGTCCTGAACCCTTGTGGCCACCTCCTTCGTTCCCTCGCGTGTACTCCAAGTCTTCTGGGTAGATACGGTTCCAAAAATAAGTCTCCCAAAGGTTTCATTCCATTTGATATTCCTTTTCTGTGAAACTCTGAAATAGGCAAAAAAACAGCAATTTGCACTGGGCCTTGGGTTAGTAGGTTAGTCCCAAAAATAATAAAAAAGTGTATAATAAAGCCCATTAAACATCCAAAACAGAATATAAAATAGCATGGAACAATCAAAAATTATAGATACAATGGAGACGTATCACTCGGCTTGGTTGCCGTGTCCTTCACATAGAAAACCTGTGCCACATCATTGGCTAGGACGAATGGTTCGTCTGCATACGCAAGATTGTTGAGATCCACTGTTGTCATTCCGTACTGCAGGTCTTCAGTTACCCCGCCTCGTTTCATATTGACCCATTTGCGCCGAAACAAAGGGACCTTCAAACCACGTCCATAGTCAAGTTTCGATATGTCCGCTATGTAACCACAATATGTTTCATTTCCCGTATTGGTTGCTGCATCCGAGCGGACACCACTGTTTTGGTTGGTGCTCTACTTATCTTAGGCGATCATGTAAAATGTACTCCCATTTATCTCATACCCTTTGAAAGTCATTATATTCGAAGATGGTAACTGGGACAGCAAGTACATGTCATCTTCAATAGCGGCGTCATGCATGGCACATGTCTGCAACCAGCTGGCAAAACTCGTCATTTGTTCACGTGTAATCCAGTCGTTAGATTGCTCGGGGTATTTGGAGCGTAGAAAATTATTGTGTTCGTCCATATACGGAGCCACCAAGGCGAAGCTCTGTAGAACTGTGTAGTGTGCTCGAGTGAGAGAATGCCCGTCCATACATATTATTTGATCCCCTCCAAGTGTGCCTTTTCCATCCAGTCTGCCCTTATGCCACGATTCAGGAACACCAATCGGCTTAAGGTCAGGAATAAAGTCAATAAAAAACTCAATGACCTCCTCATTTTCATGGCCCTTGGAGATGCTTCCTTCGGGCCTAGCACGGTTATGGACATATTTCTTTAAGACTCCCATGAACCTCTCAAAGGGGAACATATTGTGTAGAAATACAGGACGCAAAATGTTAATCTCTTCGCATAGGTGAACTAGGATGTGTGTCATGATGTTGAAGAAAGATGGTGGGAACACCAACTCGAAACTGACAAGACATTGCACCAAATCATTATGTAACGTTGGTATGATTTCTGGATCGATTACCTTCTGAGAGATTGCATTGAGGAATGCACATAGCTTCACAATGGCTAATCGAACGTTTTCCGATAGAAGCCCCCTTAATGCAATTGGAAGCAGTTGCGTCATAATCACGTGGCAGTCATGACATTTTAGGTTCTGGAACTTTTTCTGTGCCATATTTATTATTCCCTTTATATTCGATGAGAAGCCAGACGGTACCTTAATACTGAGCAGGCGTTCAAAGAAGATTTTCTTCTCTTCTTTGGTAAGAGCGTAGCAGGCATGACCCTGATGTATGACGTCTTTTCCGTGCATATGTTGCTGGTCCTCCCATGCCTCCGGTGTATCTTTTGTCTTCCCATACACGCCCAAGAAGCCAAGCAGGGTCACGCAAAGGTTCTTCGTCGTGTGCATCACGTCTATTACGGAGCAGACCTCTAGGTATTTCCAATAAGGCAGGTCCCAAAATATAGATTTCTTTTTCCACATGGGTGCGCGTCCGTCAGCGTCATTTGGAACAGGTTGTCCGCCAGGACCCTTTCCAAAGACTACCTTGAAATCCTTGACCATATCATGTACGTCAGCACCAGTTCGGTGGCGAGGCTTCGTCCGGTGATCCGCCTCACCTTTGAAATGCTTTCCTTTCTTTCTTACGGGATGCCTGCTCGGAAGAAATCAACGATGTCTGAGGTACACATTCTTCCTACAATTATCCAAATATATACTGTCGGTATCATCCAAACAATGCGTGCATGCGCGGTATCCCTGGTTTGTCCGTCCTGAAAGGTTACTGAGAGCAGGCCAATCATTGATGGTAACGAATATCAACGCCTTTAGATCAAATTCTTCCTATCTGTGCTCATCCCACACACGTACACCTTTTCCATTCCGCAGTTGTAAGAGTTCTGCAACTAATGGCCTTAGGTACACATCAATGTCGTTGCCGGGTTGCTTAGGGCCTTGGATGAGCACTGACATCATAATGAACTTCCGCTTCATGCACAACCATGGAGGAAGGTTATACATACATAAAGTCACAGGCCAGGTGCTATGGTTGCTGCTCTACTCCCCAAAAGGATTAATGCCATCTGCGCTTAGACCAAACCATACGTCCCTTGCGTCACCTCCAAACTCCTCCCTGCTGTACTTTCTCTTGATTTTTCCCCACTAGGACCCGTTAGCGGGTACTCTCAACTTTCCGTCTTTCTTACGGTCTTCTCTGTGCCACCGCATCGCCTTGGCATGCTCTTTGTTTTGGAAGAAACGTTTCAACCATGGTATTATAGGAGCATACCACATCACCTTGGCAAGAATCATTTTCCTGGGGCGCTCGCCCTCGACATCACTAGTGTCATCGCGGCTGATCTTATAGCGCAATGCGCCGCATACCGGGCTCGCGTTTAAATCCTCATACTCACCCCGGTAGAGGATGCAGTCATTAGGGCATGCATGTATTTTCTGCACCTCTAACCCTAGAGGGCAGGCAACCTTCTTTGCTTCGTATGTACTCTCGGGCAATTTGTTGTCCTTTGGAAGCATCTTCTTTAACATTACCAGCAACTTTCCAAATCCCTTATCAGATACACCATTCTCTGCGTTCCATTGTAGCAATTCCAGTTTGGTGCCCAACTTTTTCTTGTCAGCTTTCCAATTTGGGTACAACAATTTCTTGTGATTCTCTAACATTCGCTGCAACTTCAGCCTCTCCTTTTCAGTTGTGCAGTTTCTCTTTGCATCTGCAATGGCCCGACCTAGATCATCAGCGGGCTCATCTGATGCCTCTTCTTCAGGTTCTTGCCGCATTGTCGGCTCAGCTTCTTCCCCCATTGTTGTACCATCGTATTTAGGGAACCCATGGCAAGGATAGCTGTCATCGTCCTCTTCTTCTTCATTGTCTTCCATCATAACCCCTCTTTCTCCGTGCTTGGTCCAAACATTATAGTTGGGCCTTAAACCGGACTCAAACAGGTGGACGTGAATGGTTCTTGAGTTAGAGAAATTGTGTTCATTCTTACAGCTAGCACATGGACAAGGCATAAAACCATCCGCCCGCTTGTTTGCCTCACCCGCATTCAGAAAAGTATGCACGCCATTAATGAACACGGGAGAGCATCGGTCATCGTACATCCATTGCCGACTCATCTTCATTACACAAGACCGAAAATACCAAATTAATACAAGTTCATACATAAAGTTCATACAACACCTAAATGCAACATACAAATAACTCTCTAGCTAAAGCATTTAAATGCAACAACAAATGCGATCAAGATGGCAACTAAGGTCACAATTGAACCAACATCATAATGATACCAAGCCTCATTATCAATGGCATATTTTCTTATCTTTCTAATCTTCAAGCGCATTTTATCCATCTCGATCTTGTGATCATCGACGACATCGGAAACATGCAACTCCAATTCCATCTTCTTCCCCTCAATTCTTTTCAATTTTTCTTTCAAATACTCATTTTCTCTTTCAACTAAATTTAACCTCTCGAAGGATATCAAAACCTTAGCACTATGTATAACAAACAACGTAGGGTAAGATAATTATACCAGTAACTATATATCTAAATCACACAAACATGATTTTTTATATATATATATAAAAGACAAGAACAAGAGGCTCACCACAAGGTGGTGCCAGCGATAGGACGGTGCGGACGATCGACATTGGTTAGGACGGAGACGGGAAGGCACTAAGTAAACCACACCTACAATTGCAAACTAAGAGTTATTTTGAGCTCAAATTGCATATAAATCAAATAAACTACCACATATATATATAATTCCTCCCAAATTAATAAAACCCACAAATTAATGACTATATAAAGCATTGCAAGAGCTAATCTATCAATGAGAGATGAAAGGACAAAGTTGCTTACCTTTGTGATCACATGGATGGATGTGGTGCCTTCAAATCTTCACAAATTTTGGCAAAAATGAAGTGTGAGCTCGAGGGTAGTGGGGAAGAACAGAGATGAGAGGGGAAAGTGGAAAAATAGAGCGAGCTCGGGTGGACGAAGGGTATATGTAGGACGACCTTTAGTACCGGTTCGTGGCAAGAACCGGTACTAAAGGTGCTGGAAGGGCCCCGGTCTGACAACATCCTGCCACCACTCTCTTTAGTACCGGTCCGTGGCATGAACCGGTGCTAAAAGTTCGTCACAAACCGGTACAAATGAGAGCGGCCCGCCTAGCCATTGGAACCGGCACTAATGGTCACATTAGTGCCGGCTCATATCAAAACCGGGACTAATGAGCTGAACATTTGACCCTTTTTCTACTAGTGTAAGGAGAGCGTTCACCCACCACATAAGGAGAGTATTTGCCCACCACTCAGCATCATTCCAGACGATGATGCTCCTTCACTGTGGGGGATATACCCACCTCCTTCGACTCCACGATCACTGGCTTCACTGACTATGCCTCGGAGTAGAGCTCCATTCTCTTAGTAGTGTGTTTGATAGCTTGACGATGATGTAGGGATGGTATACTTATGTAGATGATGATGTGGACTGAGATGACAACTTCTGATACTTTTGTTATATGAATAATGAAGCCTTATATTGCTTATATATATATATATTCAATGACTTTTTTTCCTTTCGGAAAGAAACTCTATTTTTAATTGGAAAGCTATATATTCTACAAGAATGTTAGGTTGTCTATAAGGTTCTTTATATATATGTGTGTCTTCATGCATGTGTTTTTCTAACACTTTGTTATGTGTTGAAATTTTGTTATTCTCTCTTCTGTAGAGATGAGGTGGTATTTGGTGTACTCAGGCAGACATCCAGGAGTCTATAATTCATGGGAAGCATGCCATGAACAAGTCAATCATTACATAGACAATTGCTACAAAGGGTATGATATTAGAGAGGAGGCAGAGCATGCTTACACCATGTATTTGCTCCAAGTAGGGAGATATCAGACCTGGTGGAAGTGGATGAATATCTCTCTGTCCCACTTTTGATCTTTACTAGATCATTTACGGCGCGTGTTGCTGCAGCCATATGTTTTTGAACTCTAATGTTAGGATTGATACAAATATATGAAGAGATTAGATATTGCTTCAATATCGGCATGTGATATATTAGTAATTTTTTGAGCTAATTTGGTTCATCCTCGTACCTGTGGTAACAGCTTACTACAACCCGTGAATTTCTCTTCATGTTCACTGGCACGCTCAAGATTCTCCTTTTGTAACCTAAAGGATTACACGATTGGAATCTAGTAACACCATGGAACAAAAATAAATGCAACAGAATAGCAAAATGGTAGTTCATGTGCACCTCAAACGATCCACCTTTTGCTAGCAGACCTAAATTACCTCAATTAGTATAAACCCGAAGATCTAATTTGAAAGCAGCAGGGAGGAAGGTGTAAGTTGGAAGAGTTCCGCTTTGGTACAACCCCCTCGCAAAACATATAAAGGGTAGCATAGACCTTTCACAAGTCGTATCCATTATATAATAAATTGTCCAGTATAAGCCGTATGGATACGAGGCGCTAATTGCCAACTGGGCCGGCCCAAGTTATGTTCAGTATTCTGTAGAAAATAATACCAAAATAATGCAAAATGAGTGATCTAAGGACATCACACTAATTGAACGAGCTGCTTGCCACTAGACCGACAGACAACTTCTGGTTTCCAATAGTGCGGATTATATAAGAATAAACAATGACGTACATACATAAGAACATTTCTGAAAAAATCAAAACTATTCTTCAATAAATTTGTGAACAATTTGGAAAAGTCGAATAACTTTGAAAAAGAAACTTCTTTCTGAAACTCAAAGTTTTCTGAAAAATGGAACAATCTTTGAAATTCCAACATATTTTTGGAAAAAGTGAATAATTTTTGGGAAACCTTACATTTTTTTATTAATGAGAACAACTTTTGTAATCCTATTTTTTTTTAAATGCAAACAAAATATCAAATTCCATACATTATTAGGAAAATACGAAACAAAAAATTCAAAAACAAGATTTAAAAAAAAGCACAAACATTTCTAGAAACCCGGCCCAGATTTTGGAAAAAAATAAACTTTGTTTTTGGATCTGTGAAGTATTTTTGAAAGTGGAAACATTTTTTAAAATCAATATTGTTGTCATTTCTGAACCAAATTTTAAATAAGATATTTTTCAACTTCTAATGTTTTTTGAAAAGTGCAAATATTTTTTGATATTAAATTATTTTTTAATGTACAGTTTTTAAAATTTGAACAAATTTCTATGAGATGAACAATTTTTAAAAATTCCGTAAAAAATTCCAAAAGATGAACATTTTTTAAATGCAAACGGTTTTAGAAATTCCCAACATGCCAAGTGTTTGAGTTTTCAACAAGTTTAACATTTTATGGAGTTTTCTCGGTGAAACGTGACTGATAAATGGCCGAACATGACGCAACTTGTATACGGTGTCGAAAATCGTTCAAACCTGACATGATGCCTACCATGGGCATGCTTGCCTACTCGAAAAAGTTGGAGCCATTCAATTTATGTCCAAAAATAGACCGTGTTCAACGTAGGGTGTTCGGATAAGCCAAAACAGTCAGTGTGAGAGCGTTTTTTCGGCATTGTCAAATGACCCCAATTTTTTCATGAGATTATATGACCAATTAAAGGTATTGTGCCAAGTGTTTTGAGCTTCCGGTAATTTTTGCATTTTTTGGAGTTGTCTCGATGACAATGGGCGATAAATGGTCAGACGTGACGCAAGTTGCATACATTGTTGCAATTCATTCAAACCTGGAATAGATGCCCACCATGGACATGCCCACCTACTGGTAAAAAGTTGGGGTCATTTTATTTATGTCAAAAAATATATCGTGTTTAACGAAGGGTGTTCAGTTAGGCCAGAAGGGTCCATATGAGAGCATGTTTTTTTGGCATCGTCAATGACCTCAAAACTTTCTCATGATCTTGTATGACTAATTCAAAGCACCATGCCAAGTCATTTGACTTTTCCACAATTCTTGCATTTTCTGCAGTTTTCTCGATGAAAAATGGTTGATAAACAACTGGACATGAACCAACTTGCATGCAGTGTCGAAAATAGTTCATATCAAGCATGGATGCCTACCATGGGCGTGCCCATCTACTGGCAAATGTTGGGGTCATTTCAAGAAGGTCCAAAACTAGACCATGTTCAAGAGAGGGTGTACAAGTAAGCTAGACGGCACTTTTTGGGAGCACATTGTTTCTTGATATCCTTGAAATGCCCCCAATATTTCTAATGTCCTTGTATGACCAATTCAAGGCATCATGCCTACTTGTTTTACTTTTTGACAAATTTTATATTTTCTGGAGTTTTTCCAGTTAAAAAAAGACCGATAAATGACTGGACATGTCACAACTTGCATACGGTGTCGAAAGTCGTTCAAACTAGGCATGGGTGCCTACCATGGGCATGCCCACCTGCTTGCAAAAGTTAAGGACATTTTAACGATGTCCTAAAATAGACCATGTTCAATGGAGAGTGTTCGGGAGAAGGGTCCGTTTGAAAGCATGTTGTTTTTCGACATCCGTCAAATGGCCTTAATTTTTTTCCCACCAACTTCTATGACCAATTCAAGGCATCAAACCAAGTTGTTCGGATTTTTAAGAACTTTTGCATTTCTGAAGTTTTCTCGGTGGAAAAGGATCGATAAATGGCCGGACATATCACAATCTGCAAACGATGTCAGAATTCATTCAAAACTGGCAAGGATATCTCATATGTCCGTGCGAGGCTGCTGCAAAAAGTTAGGGTCATTTATCCATACTCCAAAAGACCACCAGTTGAGAGGACCATGACACACTAGGTCAGAGGGATGCATTCATGAGCATATAGTTGTTTTTCTATTTTAAGGCTTCTTTTATTTGAAATTTTTGTCATTATCAATCAAAATTAATATTTTTATGTCCTAAACATTTCTTCAAAATTATCAAAAAATGGATGCTTTTGTTATTTACGATGTCTGGCATTATCAATCAACATGATTTTGAAACGCAACCATTTTTATATTTGTGAAAATTTCACGCATTTGGAAAAACAGGGAAAAAAGAAATAAAAACCAGAATGTGACAAAAACATAACCGGTTTTAAAAAACACAAAAAAACCGACGTGAATATTCAAAAAACAATTTTTGCCACATAAGAAGCCAGAAAGAAAGGCAATGTTCAAAATGTTAGTTCTTAAGTTTGCACGCTCCTCATCTTTCTTTAAAATTGATCAAAATGTTGTTTGAAAAACTATTCTTAATATTTTAAACTAACATATCTCTCTAAAAAAATTGAAATGTTCATGGTTTTAAAAACTGTTGTTCATACTTTTAAAAAAATGTTCATGATTTTTTTTAAAGTAATTTTCAAAATGTGTTCAAGTTGGTCAAAATTTTGTTGAATTTGTGAACATTATTCTATTTTTAAATTTTATTTAGAATTTCCAGCAAATGTTGGAAAAAATTGAAAAGGTGTCTGAATTCTACGTTGGTGTTACCTCTATTCGGGTTTTTTAGGCTGGAAAGCTATCGGTGGAAATCCACTTTTGTAAAAAATATATTCTACGTTGTTTTTCCCTCAATGCAAATTAATTGCAAGTTGTTAAACGAGAGCTGCGCTCCGATTGGGCCATGGGCCATGCAGCCAATATATGCGCGTGGTAAAGGAAAAGCAATGCATGCGAGAGCGTTGAGGGATGCGAGGCAATTTGGCAATTAATTTAGGCTAGTTAATATCCTTCAATCGTGCTCACTAATTGGGCAGATTCAAAACCAAAACCTCGCCCCGATGTGTCTTAGTCTTGGCAATCCTGTCGGTTGGTCCAATAAATTCGGACGCAGTAATTGTTAAGGTTGCACGATTTCTGGTATTATCAATAATGTTGGTCAGCTCAGGTTGTTAGTCTCTTAGCCTCATGTGCAAGAGGTCTATGGTTTGATTCCTAGCGCCGGATCATACATTTGTTTTATGAATTTTTACATTTCGCAAACAATGCACTTCCTACAGATGTGACCAATGGGCCGGCCCAATTGGCGTACGCAGAATACATTCCGACGGGCGAGCGACGTACTTTTAGAAAATGGCCATCTTACCCTTTCTTACGAAGGGTTATCAAGAAATCTGGACCGTTCATGTGTTTAAGGGGGTTGTACCGAAGCGGAAGTGAAGTTGGAATTACATGCCATGAATTTTCTGATGTGAAATAGTCGTCTATATCAACTAGCAATCCATTTTGTTTTGAAACAATCAGAGAACACGTATCAATCATTTGGATGCACTAACAATTATAGTTTTTTCCCGATAGAATAATAATGAAAGATAATTCTAGTTCTTCATGCGTCTGCTCAAGAATGTGAACCATTTATAGCAATCCTCCATACAAGACACCTTGTACCAATCTATTAGTATAACATTGGAGCAGTCACAGACTCACAGGCAATCATGAATAGCAGGATGATGCCAGTTCGATATGCATGGATCCGCACAAGATGGAGGTCAAAATTGATCGGACCTGCTGCAAGATGGCAACAAGGGTAGGGGAGAAGCTCCTCGCGCAGGAGCATCCGCTGGCGCCATCGCCTGAACCCCACCCTCGTTGTCGCCTCTCGTCAACACCACCGGACATGTCGCCAAATCGCTGCCGCTGCGGCCTCAAGCCCACGATGGTCGCTGCTTCTCCATAGATCCATCAGGGAAGATGAGCTCGAATCCATCACAACTCGGAGCATCTACATCCAGAGAGTACAAACAACATGATCAATAATGAGTTTCAAATTCGAGGCAGAAAGAACTAGGAGAGGAAGGGGCGGAGAAGTGAAGTAGCGGCTTGCCGAAGTGACTAAAGGGTAGGTAGGGAAGGGGAGAACCGGGCGGAGGGAAACTATATGGACACGCATGGATTAAGAAAGAGCACAATCACCGGGTAAATGTGCGTAAATGACCTGCATTCACCTACCATTAAAGTCTGGCAACATTGATTTTCTTCCTCAATCACCGGGTACGGGATTTCAATCGACAGTGACGGTTCGCTGCTATCCTCACTGCACCCTGGCATGCGCACGGTCGCACCCAGCGCTTTGCCCTGCCACAAGGTGTCCGTCGATGATTTCGTTTTTCAAATTCTTGTGAGAAGTTACAGAGATTGGAATTGGCCCAAATAACAACGGATCACTGATTTTGTTACCGGAGCATCGGCCACCCCGTGTAGCCATCTCAGCAGCCATGAAGGTGCATCCAACGGCTAAGAGCATACAGAAAGGCAGATCCAAAGGTTGAAAACGCTAATGGTCTGAGAGGGCTGGATTAGTGTTCAGTTGTAATGTTTCTAAAACTGTTTGATGCTTGTGTGGTCCATGTAAGACAAATGGGTCACAGTGAGGTTTTAGCGACTATTTGAGACTTGTAATGATGCTTTAGTTAGTTTGATGAATAACTTTAGACTTGGTATGATGCTTTAGTTAATTTGATGAAGAATATTGAACTTTTTATGATGCTTGTGCATTGCCCACGATGTGGTACTGTCTGGGGACAAAATTTTGCCGTCTATATGTATTTTGTTCCAAGGCAGATGCAGAAACAAGTAAAACAGAAAATATGACATATCTTTGCCGAGTTTCAACTCGGTAAAGGAGGATTGCCGAGAACTCAACTCAGCGAAAAAGCCATGTGTCCTTCTCTGAAAGCAAGGTTCATTTCTTTGACGAGTGTGAAGTCAAGGATCTCGGCAAACAGGGGCACCTGGGGCTTGCCTGGCCTACGTATCGCCTAGTGGGCCACTTGGCAAACACAAACTTGGCAATTACAATGTTTGCTGAGATTTATTTCTAGAAACTAAATAATTGTGCCGACGTGTCTCACTCATGGGCTTTCATCTTTGCCAAGTGCCTATGACACATACTCAACAAAGTTTCAGTCACGTGGCAGCCACCATCTCCGTCCGGCCCGTGAAGTCTTTTTTTATGCCGAATCCCCATTTTAGCTTTCGGCAAAGACTTTGCCGAGTCCCCGTGTTCTGGTTCTTGGCAAACTCAACTTTGCAGGTATGATTCGGGCTGAGTACCCTTGACCGAGAACAATACTCGGCAAAGGCTATGCCGAGTGGCCGTGCCCATGCTGGGCATGATCCCCATACTTCCTACCCAGCCGGGCGCCCGATCGGCCCGCTATGCTCGCGTCCACCACACGCACGTACGCGCACAGGGCGTGGCGAGCCTGCAGCGATCTGCACGATCACCCCTGTGATCCACTAATTACCTAGGCCTACTTACACGCGATTAGTGCCCGCACACCCAGCACCACACACACAACACGCACGGACACACCACACACTCAAGATGGCAATGGACCGGGACCCGACACGCCCTGCGCGCACCCACACACACTGCACATGCCTGCCATGGCTTATTTATTAATAGAAACAATGTGTTTTCCTTCTTAGTTGGCCCTAACATAAGTAAGGCGCACAACTATAGTCTGGTAAATATGACTTATTAAAATGAAGGTCAAGACTGCAGCGTTGCAGGAACACCATAATCAAAGCTAGACCTAAAGTCTCAAGGGACCACATAACGGAAGACTGTCTATAGCATCTCTATCTATCACCACAGCATCAAATTGTTTTGCACTGCTCTACAGAACATCTTAAGTTTGGGGTATACAATAGATCAAGCGGCGCAGATTATGACACCGATGGTTAGGCTCATTGGTGTGCATGATACAGTCGTCGAGAGTGTAGGTCCTGAGAGCGAGCACGGATACAGTTGAGGTCTTCATGGCTACTGTGAAGGAGGACCAGTACCAACAATCATTCTTGAGGAACTCAAATTTTATCATACTCTCCAACACACTGGTCGCTACTACCATCCGGAAGATGCATAGAATAGATACGATTAATCAATCAGTGCAATGGATAACAAATATCATCGCTCTCAAGCATTTATTTTGAATGGAGATGATGATATTAGACAGCTCTTAGTGGACACTAGCTAGATAATCAGCACAGAAATACTGTAACAAACACTACTGTACTACAGATAGATATATATTTTCTGCGGCACGTCCGAAGGTGAACAAATATAACAGATGAAGTGAGTCACCATGAACGCGTATAACAGATGGATACTGATTGTGCATGCTTGACAAAAGCACGCCATGAACGCCTTCTAATTTGTTGAGACTTTGAGGCTCTCAAAGCTTCCTCAGGCAACGCTGCATATTGTTGATTGTTTCTTTTGCTGCTTTAGGACATGATTGTTTCTTCGCAATAACAAGCCTCAATGATGACTCTCGAACCAAGCCACCCTTAACAGCTAGGAACCTTGTTGGCTTGTCTGTTGCAGAAGATGCTGCTTCCTCACAGGAAGTAGTATCAGGGCAGGCTCCTTAGATTTTGACACATTTTCAACACAGGAAGTACTACCTGCAGGACAATTTTGAGAAGAATACTGCCCTAACTATTGTGCAGAGGACATTGACTGGCATGGAAACCAAATCATCATTTGTGATGTCATCTTGCCTTTTGTTTTTATTCAGAATGACTGGAGGATCAATAAAAGCTGCACGTGAAGGAGCAAAAGACGGAACTCCGTTTGATCCAATAAGTCCAATTTCCTTCACTGTCTCCTTGTTTGAATCATTGGTGGCAAAATTTCTGCAAATCACTTCAAAGTCATATGGGCATGACTTCATTGGTTTTGTGGACTCAGAGGTGATTAAAATATATATAATTTATTAAAATCTATCTTGTGTGATTTGCTGGAACACAAGAAGTATACTGAAAATCATTCATTAATGTCTTCTTATAAGAAATATATGGAAATGATTTATTAATATCTATATTATATATAAAAATATTGTGTAAATAACTGTTTATTAATATTGATATAATATTAAAAAACATTTATAAATATCGTTTAAACTATAAGAAGATGCTATATCAATTTGTTTCTATGTGAGAACTGTTATAAACGTGTTATTGTCATTGTGACTAATAGTTTCTTAATCTGTAACAATCAGATGTCAATAGTACTGGTAAATAATAAATATCTAAAAAGAATATAAGGACACTATTATTTGCAACTTCCTGACCCTTTTTTGTAGCGGCGGTGACTCTCGCGGCAGGAGGGCAATGGAGCCATGGAGGCGAGGAATTTCACCAGATCCGACGAGGATGGGGAGCCGGCAGGAGGTGGGGACGTCCAGGTGCCGCATGGGACGTCTACCCGTGCAGCTAGGAGGGCGACGACGATGAAGATTCTAGACGGATCTCACCGGATTCGATGATGATAACCCGCACGCAGGAGGTGGGGACGTCCGGGAGCGGCGGGGGCTCATCTCGGCGAGGTCCAGCGGGGTTGACGGCGAGCGTTGTAGCAAGGACCTGCGACGGCAGCGGCTCACAGTGCTCTTTCATCGGGGCATGTTTTCTGAACAAAGCAGCTCTTGTTGCGATAGTAAGCTGTGTTTCTGAAACAATGCTCTTGTTGCAAAGAGAAACCATACACAGTGATGCTTTTGGCAACGTCATCAATGTTTCTAAAACAAAGCTCTTTTTTGCAACAGTCGCCGATGTTTCTGAAACATAGCTGTTATGCGTCGGACGGCGGATCTCTTAAAAAATCCACCACCTGGCGAGCCGTCCGATATAAGTTGCTCAACATACTATCCCACTTCGCAACAAGAGAACAACAATGACTATTTCAACAAAAAACTTTGTTTCCGAAACAAAGCTCTTTTTTTGCAATAAGTCAACAAGCTGCTACGTGTGGGCCGGTGGATCTCATGCGACTGGAAAACAAGATCGATGGAGGCGGTGGCATAACATGTCTGGAGTTGGGCTGGATCCCGCGACATGCGAAGGCAGCGGCCCAGGAGAGGCCCAGGCGGAGCCTCGGGGCCAGGCGCTAGAGGCAAACGCAGGCTCAAGGATCTCGAAGCTACGTACGAGAGAACATAACTTTGACTACCCTCTCGATTAGGGTTTTTCGCCTCTGGCGGCAATTCCATCGCCGTCGAGAGATCTCACCGGTGAGTTGACCGTTGGCTGCCCCCTGCATCGATCTGTCCAGTGGACGGGGGAGGGAGTCGGATCGGCTATCTGGAGGACAAGTACCGTCTACGGGAAAACCCTAGATGGCGGAACGAGCGGAATCGTCGTCTGCGGGTTGGTCAGGGAAGAATCTTCCAGAGATGCTACAACACGTGGATCTCCAAGATGACGAGCTTGATGATCTGGTCGTAGGGGAGGAAGAGGTGAAGAAGTTTGAAGCGGACGCTAGGTGGCTGGCGATTGCGAAGGTGAACACGACCCGCACTTTCTGTTCGTTGTCGATGTTTGAGTGCATGAAGTCAATCTGGTCACTTGCACATGTTCCCAAGTATAGGGAGGCGGGCGAAGACTTGTTTATCTTCCAGATGTTCTGTCTTGGCGATTGGAAGAGGGTGGTGCACGGTGGTCCATGGCTTTTCAGGGGGATGGGATGCTGATTAAGGACTATGATGGCAAGAAGGAACCCACATCCTTTGAATTCTATGGGTTATACGTGTGGGCTCAGATCCACAATATACCGGAACTATATCGCAAAGCAGAGGTAGTTGACCAACTAGCCCATCGCATTGGGCAGGTGAAAGAAATCCAGTTAGCACCTCGGCTATTCTATGAGGGAGATTATGTTAGGGTTCGGGCGAAGGTTCTTATCAACAAACCCTTAACGCGAGTCACACCTCTGAATGTCGTGGGTGAGGGTAGATTGCGCGTCCTGGTCAAATACGAGAAGATCCCCTATTTCTGTAAGGTTTGTGGACTCATGGGTCATAACCACGAGGAGTGGGGCGATGGTGTCTGGGAGGAGAAACACAAGCAGTGGGGTAGTTGGATGCTGGCACAAAGAAGGGAAATTGCACCAGAGCAGCAAGGCGGCTGGGTTACTCGCGGAGGTCGTTCAGGCGGGAGAGGTAGAGGCAGGTCTGGCCGGGGCGCCCAAGCTCCCCGTCAGCGCTCGCCGCTGCGTAAGCAGTCATCTCAAGAGGCAGGTTTTGACAATGCATAGGAGGGGGATGAGGTCACCAGTCCTCTAAAGGCTGGGGATGCAAGGAAAGAGGTGCACAATGCCCCAATAGCACGCAGAAACCTGACCCTAGCCTTGACAGATAGCTCGGCTACTGCGAAGGGATGGAGAGGAAAAAGGCAGTTCTCACTGCTGATCCGGCCGCAATGGCAGTCCCGCCACCACCCCTGGCATATGTGTCCCCGAGGGATGCCAAGAAAGCAAAGAAGACAGGGTCACCAATGAAGCAAGGAACGGAGAAGATGGCATTATTGGCGGGCTCCTCCACGGCGCACCGCCAGGCCCAATGAAAATACTAAGTTGGAACTGCCGTGGGATAGGCGATCCCGCGACAGTTCGAGAACTCCGCGAACTCGTGGAGCTTAGTTCACCTACTATCCTTTGCTTAGTAGAAACTCAATTGCAGAAAAGTCGTGTTGAGGGTCTCCGTTTCTCTTTAGGTTTTGATTTCAACTTTGGTGTTGGTAGTAGTGGTCGGATTGGTGGCATCTGTGTCTTTTGGAAAAATTTGGTTGATGTTGCAATTTTTTTTTTCGGAGTATCATGTGGATGCTTGGGTGCTTGCAACAGGGAAGGAACAGTGGCGTTTTTCATGTTTTTATGGGGAAGCAACAAGATCCCTTCGGTACAAAACTTGGAACACGATGAAAAGGTTGATGGGGCAGAGTACTCTTCCATGGCTGTGCATTGGGGATTTTAACGAGATTTTAAGGCCCAAGGAACAATTTGGGCCAAACGAGCATGACAGTGCATAGATTGAAGCGTTCAGAGAAGCTGTTGATGTCTCTGGACTTGCTGATCTGGGCTACCGCGGTCTGGACTGGACCTGGGAGAAAAAGTGGCAGGAGGGCATTTCTGCAAAGTCAGGTTGGATGGAGCTTTGGGCTCGACTGACTGGTCTACTCTCTTTCCCTTTGCCATGGTTGAACATTTAACTGCGGCAAAATCCGATCATTGCCCTATACTACTGGAAACAGAGCTCGTTGTTATGAGTGTCCGAGCAAAGCAGAAGCGGTTCAGGTATGAATGTGGAACGCGATCCGAGATTTGGTGAAGTGGTTGCGGAAGCTTGGAATTCTTCTGGTAAAGCACAAACTGTTGGGGCGCTCTCTGAAAAACTGGCCTCCGTAGCCGGAACATTGCACAGGTGGGGGCGATCTACGTTTGGGGCAGTCAGTACGGAGCTGCGGTCACTACGCTCGCAGCTTGCGGAACTGCGCGCGCTGCCAGACCGTGATGGTCCGTCACCGGAAGAGGAGTGCGTTGAAGCCAGAATGGCTGAGCTGTGCTTGAGGGAAGAGATCATGTGGCGACAGCGGGCGCGCATACAGTGGCTTGTGGAGGGTGATAGCAATACACAATTTTTCCACAGAAAGGCTAGTGCAAGGAAAGCAAAAAATCGCATTAATGAACTACATCGTGCAGATGGCACGGTGTGCACGGACGAACACGAGATGGCGGGCATGGTTACTAGCTTCTACGGTAACCTCTATGCTTCTGAAAATACAATTGGAATCAAGGAAGTTTTGTCTCATATACCAACTAGGGTGGATGCACCCATGAACAATATGCTCAATGCTCAATACACTAACTCTGAAGTGAAAGCGACATTGTTTCAAATGTTTCCTACTAAGGCCCCGAGACCCGACGGCTTTCTTGCACATTTGTTTAGAGGCATTGGGAGTTGTGTGGTGATGAGGTAACTAGCATGGTGCTCCGTGTTCTAAAGGGAGAGGATTCCCCGGAGGAGATAAATCAAACATTCATTGTTTTAATTCCCAAGACCGCAAGTCCAAAAAATCTAGGACAGTTTTGACCGATCAGTCTCTGCAATGTGATCTTCAAGATTGCATCTAAGGTTTTGGCTAATCGGGTCAAGCTCATTCTCCCCGACTTCATCTCCGAGGAACAATCGGCATTCGTACCAGGACGGCTTATGACGGATAACTTCATTTCTGCTTATGAGTGTCTCCACTATATGAAGACAAGGAAGTTGAAGGGTAATAGATTCTGTGCTTTGAAGCTTGATATGATGAAAGCATATGATAGAATCGAGTGGAATTATCTTGAACTGGTGATGCTAAAACTGGGCATTAGTCCACGCTTCACCGAGATTCTCATGAGGTGTGTTACTTCAGTTTCCTTCTATGTTGTTTTTAACGGTGAAAAGCAAGAGGAGTTCAACCCATCACGAGGTCTCCGTCAAGGTGACCCAATATCTCCATATCTATTCCTGCTGGTAGCCAAGGGTCTCTCTTGTTTGCTAAAATCGGATGATCCGAACGAGAGTGTGCGGGGTATTAAGGTGGCAGAGGATGCACCCGAGGTAAATCATTTGCTCTTTGCCGATGATAGTCTCCTATTTTTCAATGCCACGCCGGAGATGGCGGCGAGGGTGGACTCTTTGCTGCATCGTTACTGTGATGCTTCTGGCCAGCGCATCAACGAGGATAAGTCAACAATATTTTTTAGCAAGGGCTGTACGGACGCTCTGAAGAATGAAGTCAAGCAGATCTTAGAGGTCCAAAATGAGCAGCTTTCTGATAGGTACCTTGGCCTTCCGGCAGATGTGGGGAGAGCCAAGGAAGGGTCTTTCAGATACCTAAAGGACCGCATATGGAAGAATGTGCAAGGATGGATGGAGAAATATTTATCCACGGGTGGTAAGGAAGTGCTAATTAAATCAGTTGCGTAGGCAATCCCTACATACTCTATGGCTTGTTTTAAATTACCACGGGGCCTATGTCAGCACATTAACAGTTTGTTGAGGATATTCTGGTGGGGATCAAAGAAAGGAGAAAGAAAGACTGCTTGGGTTTCTTGGGAAGTTATGTCACAACCAAAGTGCATGGGAGGTATGGGATTTCGAGATATTGGGCTTTTCAACTTGGCGCTACTTGCTCGGCAAGCTTGGCGACTCCTGACGCAGCCTGATTCCCTCAGTGCTCGGATACTTAAGGCAATATACTATCCGTTTTCTTCAATCCTCGAGGCAGAAGTGGGCAAGAATCCATCACAAGTCTCGCGCTCCATTGTTGAAGGGCGGGATGCACTAAAGCTTGGTCTTGTGAAGCGCAGCAGTTCGGGAGAAGGCACAAATATTTTGCACGACAACTGGATCCCCCGTGATTTCAAACTGCGGCTGGTATGCCCAAAATCGCAGGACCCTCCTGAACAAGTTTCATAATTGATAAATCCTGTCACTTTCACATGGAAACGCACAACGCTCCAGGAACACTTGTACCCGATGGATGTGGAGGCAATTCTAATCATCCCCCTCGGTAGCAGAATGCAAGAGGACTTTTGTTCATGGCATTACGATCGAAAGGGGATATTTACAGTAAGCTCAGCTTATAGGCTACTCGCCAAGACAAAGCAGCAGCGTACAGACTGGCTTGAACACAACGACGGTCACTCTAATGGCAAAGCGGACAGCCGTTCATGGGAAAAGCTATGGGGAGCACAGGTTCCCTCCAAGGTGCGGGTCTTTGCTTGGAGATTAGCGAAACTTCCATACCCATAGGGGCTATTCGATAGCACAGGAGTATGGCCGACTCTGCTGAATGCTCGCTATGCCATGCTGCCATGGATACATGGCGCCATTCTCTTTTGGAATGTCATATGACGCGTTGTGTTTGGGCACTTGCTGACGAAGAAATCACTGAAACCATCATATCCAACCGAACGGACGATGCCAAGGTGTGGATGTTCTGGCTGGTGGATACCCTACCAACAATGGCCCCGCGCGTGTGCTAGTAACAATGTGGGCGATTTGGTGGGCGAGACGCCGAGCAATTCATGACAACCAGTGCTAGAGCCCTCTCAACACGCATGTCTTTATAAACAAGTTCATGGCAGAGCTCGACCAAATCCCAGAGAGGGGCTCATGGACCAGGGAGCTGCACACACAATCAAAAGGCTTGCATGCAACTTCCAGGGGCATGCATGCAAGTCAAAAGGACCTGCATGTAACCTCTAGAGAAACAGCGGGGCAGCCCACACAACCTTCATGGCTACCACCGGAAGCTCATGAAGTAAAGATAAATGCGGACGGAGGTTTCTCCAAAATAGGGGACAAATGTGCTTCAGAAGTGGTCTGTCGAGACAAGCATGGCAACTACCTAGGGGCTTCTGCTATCATTCATGAAGGCCTTCTAGACCCGGCAATTCTCGAGGCGCGGGCATGT
This sequence comes from Secale cereale, assembly GCA_902687465.1. Taxonomy (NCBI): domain Eukaryota; kingdom Viridiplantae; phylum Streptophyta; class Magnoliopsida; order Poales; family Poaceae; genus Secale; species Secale cereale. The sequence continues at coordinate 72,839,584 of LR738711.1, forward strand.
AGTGAGGCACTAGCACTCACCACAGACCTCCATGTCCAATCCGTATGTGTGGCCTCAGACTGTCTTGAAGTTGTGACAAGGATAGCTGATGATTCCCCATGCAAGTTCTTTCCAATCATGCAAGATATCAAGCATCAGCGGAAGGCTTTTAGCGATGTTAAGTTTATTCATGAGTATAGGAGTCATAATGGAGAGGCTCATGCCTTAGCTAGGGTTGCTGCATCTCTCCCTCCCGGGCACCATGTGTGGCTTTCGTCTTTGCCCGATATCATCTATATCCCCATGTCTTTGAACGTTCAATAAAGGGTACAGATTTCGCTCAAAAAAATGCAGGCTCAAGGAGCGGAGGCGTGGTCGCCTGGATGAGGCCCTGGTGTGCAGAAGTCCAAGCTGCAGCCATTGGTGAGATTTTTTTGAAGAAAAAGAGAAGGGACAAGGCACCTCCTTCGCGTGACACGTCCGTTGGAATAGCCTAAGGGATTGACAGCAATTGCAAGCATATGGAGTTGAGCCAAATAGGAGCCAATTTCACGTTGAAGACCAACTTGTTTTGGATTTTCTATTAGTACATGAGGGTGTACCATGTTCAGGTTTTGCTCGTGTACCTCGGCATGACGTGAAAAGAAACTTATTTTTCACAGGGTCAGTCATACAAGGAACCAGGACATCAACGGATACTAGGTGTGAGGTGGAGAAGTTCAACGAAACTGCAAACCTTCGGTTATGGCAGACAAGGATAAAAAATTGGTTGGCACAACAGGGATGCTTGAAGGCATTGCGGGATGTGAAGCCAGTTAAGATGGACGATGATGGATGTGAGGAGTTGCAAATGGTTGCATGCGGGTAAGTTTGGTTGGGTCGGACTAGATAGTCTGACGGATCAACACAAGTCGATTGGTAAAGAAGACAGTGGTGGGATGGGCGACGACGACATAGGAGCGTGATGCTGATGGTGACCGACTTCTGGACATGGAAACTTGCGGTGCAGGCTCAAAGGCTTGTGTGACTTCAACCAGACTATGATGCAGGGTTGATTCAAGGTGATGTGCACATGGAGATTGAAGTCAACGGGGTGTGAGGGTAGACTGATCGTCTACCATGGAGTCATGTTGAAGGTGGAGCTGGATTGAGGGGCTACGGTGTAAGGATCCAGAGAATCGAAGCCTATTTCAGCGAGGGGGGAAAAGCGAGTGACTCGTAGTTTGGACTGGAGACCAGTGGTCTGATGGAAGCCTGAAAGTCTTCATCGATTGGTGATGATCGGTGGTACTCTGCAGTTTGGGTTGAATGGTGTGGGTGTGCGACCCTAGAGATTCTACCTAGACAGAAGAGGCTCGACGGGTAGTAGCGACGAGGCATGCAGTACACACGGGGCATGGATATGGGCGAAGGCTCTGGTGGCCATACATGTGGTGAGACAACTGCGAATTTAACTCGGGATTGACTACAAGCAACGGTGAAATTCCTTCAAGTTTCAGACAGGCGGTCAAGAAAGGAGCGGTGGTATTGAGTTTAGGTAACTCTTATGTGTGACACCCAATATGTGAGTTGTTCACTTTCATGCAGGTCAATGATCAGTGCATGATGGCATTGGACGGATACTCTGGAAGTTGGGAGCACAAACTATAGTAACAAGGAACTTAATTTTGCTCGAGTGTTGACTATGATCAAGAAAAAAGGGACTACAAGTTGCTGGTGGAGTCATATAGAGTCTTTGGAGTAGCAGCGGTACTAGTGGGATAAGCTCAAGTCAAATGTGTACATGGAAGTTTGATGTATTTACAAATCGGAGATGGTGGAGAATATTCGCCAAGGTGGAGTTTGTTATAGTTGTGTAGAATATTGTGTACAAGGTATGTTACGGTTGAACTCTGAGTAGTATTCCGTTTTGATAGGATATGAAGTCGTGTCCAAGTAGGACACTGGTATCCTAGGGCTCTCATATATAATGGGGGTAGACACACGATGTAACCTATGCCAACATAATAGCACCGGAATGCAAGGGAAGCCGATGGCATGTGCCGGTGGCCAGGGCGATCGGGTATGGTATTATAGCGGTGTCATGAGGAGGAGCGCCAATAGTCGGATCCTGGGGATGTAGCCATATTGGTGAATGTCGTTAGCAAATCTTGGGTTCGTGCTCGTATGATTACTTAGTCCTCGGATGGAACACGATGGCCTCGGATTTATTCTAACATACTAAACAACATTGTCAGATCAACACCATGTGCAAATCAGCAGCAGAGCATGTTTCCAAGGACATGGTTTGCCCCTATGACTCCAGTAAATACAAGACAATCATGCCCACAGGCAGTTCCCCCAGGGAACTATACCTGGCCAAACCTAGGGTTGGGCGAGGCTTCGTGCCGGGCCTAGCCAAGCCCGAGCCCAGCCCGACCCGGCCATAGGGCTTGTTTTTTGGGCCCAAGCCCGGCCCTAACATGCAAAAGCCCGTCGGGACTCGGGCCACGGGCTGGGCCCCTTCAGAAAATAGCAAAAACTTTGGGCCCGAGCCCAGCCCGACCTAGCCATCGGGCTCAACATCTAGGTCCGAACCCGGCCCGAGAGCAGCGTCGGGCCGGGCCGGGTCGGGCTTTTTTGGGCCGGGCCGGGCTGCCCATGGCCAGGTCTACAGGGAACCCATCACTGTCAAACCTTCACCCAAGTTCACACCCCACTATACCTGCACCTTTGGGGCCATCAAGTTCACATCAAATTGAGCAGGTTCCACCAGTGCCATCAAGTTCGCAGCCAAAACGCATGCCGTCGCCAATACCTTTAATTCCAAATCATGTTCTTCCAATAACATCACCACGAGGTTTGACTACGACATCTAGCGTTTCATCAGCAGCGTTGAATGTGTTGCCAAGTAAAGAGTTGGGCCTTCGGCATCAGGCTCGCCGGAGTCAGATTCTGATTCAGCATCACTGGATGAATGGCTAACAATAGGTCTTGGGCTGCCCAGGGATCACATTCGCATGGCGGCTTCTCCAGATGTAATAGACCTACCTGATAATGAAGAGACCGGTACATTCACATTTCCTTGCCACCGAGTGTAACAGGTTGCTTGAAAAATTAGAGATCTTAAGGATAACACCATTGCCGAGATATTATTTTAGAACTAGTAGTTTACAGTAACGAAGAAAATAAGTGTTAAAAGATTTGATTATCAACTGGAGCCACCATGTACACAATGAGCCGATCCTTCCATGTTACCCAGTACAAAATCCAATAATAGACCTACAATGTGATTCAGAACCGATATTTAGAAATACATATATTTCAGTTGCAAGTCTAAGCTCTCGATAATAATGAATGAATAGTAACTAACGGGCACTTAGGATAACACAGACTTGTGGTGTTGAATCCAATACAAGTGGTTCTGTGTATTTTTATTAAATCTGCCATGTGTATTTATTTGCATCTGCAAGTAACTAGCTGATCAGTAGTCTTTGTTTTTGATTCATTAGTTTTGTTGTAGCATAGTTCCATTAATGTTTCCATTACTTATCTTTCTACCATTTACAATTTTCATGTAGCAAAGTGATGTTCCTCTTGAATAATCAAATGGCGCTATCAGTTCAGACATTGCACTTAACACTTGCAATTTTCTGAAGAACATTCTAAATGAAGTGGATCATGAGTCTCAATCTGGATAGAGTCGTTTGTTACGTTTGTACAGCTGAATCTGCTATCCTTTGACCTATATATTCACGAATACTTGCTTGCTATCATTACTAGTTTTATCGCAAAGAGATTTCAGAATCGTGGAAACACTAGCACCCAAATCACACAAAGCAAAACAATCATAATTTTTATTTTGATTCTGATAGTAGGTTCCCATTCATCATGCAACTTTCTAGGAATTGAGACTTCTAATTCCAACTTATCATCTAAAGCTTTCATCATAGCATCAACTATATGTTTAGTAAAAGCTTTATTTTGTTTGTAGGCACGGGGATAATTAATCATGGATTGCAACAAAGAAATACAATCAATCGAAGAACAACTATCATAATTAAAGTCTTTGTAATCCAAAATAGTGGGCACACCACTAGTTAAAGTCCTGACCTCTCCAACCCCACTTTTATCAATTTTCTCAACAAGATTTTCACCCTCTGAATTATCGGGATGCCTTCTACATAAAGTTGACTCCTCTCCGGTCCCTTTATTATCAAGTTGAACTTTACTAAACAAAGAATCAATAGAAGAGACACCAATCATTTTAATGTCCTCATCATTTTTATGATGGTAATAACTAGAAAATGCCTTTTTCTAAAAATTCTCGTTTGGCTCTATGCATGGATGTTTTTTTCTCACTTTCATCCATAGAAACATAAAGAGCTTTAATTGATTCTTCAACTTTAGGCACTAAAATTTTCAAGTTGAGAGTTTCCACATCATGAGAAATTATATCAATACTCCTAGACATATCATCAATCTTATTCAATTTTTCTTCTATGGAAGCATTGAAAAACTTTTTGAGTATTGATAAATTCTTTAATATTATTCTCTAGATCAGAGGTGTTCCTATTATTATTGTAAGATTGATTTCTATAGGAATTACCATAATTATTAGAGGAATTACTAGGAAAAGGCCTAGGATTAAAATTACCTCTATAAGCATTGTTTTTAAAATTATTTCTAGAGATAAAGTTCACATCTATAGCATCACTAGTTTGCTCAATCAAAGTAGACAAAGGCATATCATTAATATCAACTGGAAAACTTTTACTACAACCATTTTCATAAGAGCATCAACTTTTTCACTCAAAGAATCAATCTCTACCGAATTAACTTTTTTGCTAGTCGGCGCCCTTTCGGTATGCCATTGCGAATAATTCGACATAATATTATCAAGCAATTTGGTGGCATCACCCAAAGTAATTTCCATAAAAGTACCACTCATGGCAGAATCCAATAGGTTTCGAGAAACAAAATTCAACCCCGCATAAAAATTTTGTATGATCATCCAAATATTTAACCCATGAGTTGGGCAATTCCTTATCATCATTGTCATCCTCTCCCAATATTGTGCAACATGCTCATGTTCAAGTTGCTTGAAATTCATGTTTTGGGTTCTAAGGGATATAATTTTTGTGGGCAGAAAATATTTAGTGATAAAAGCGTCCTTGCATTTGTTCCAAGAATCGATGCTATTGCGAGGCAAAGAAGAAAACCAAATTTTTGCATGATCTCGCAAAGAAAACGGGAATAATTTCAATTTCACAACATCACTGTCCACATCTTTTTTCTTTTGCATATCGCATAATTCCATGAATGTATTAAGATGGGACGCGACATCCTCATTAGGAGTGCCGGAAAATTGATCTTTCTGATAAGATTCAACAAAGCAGTATTAATATCACAAGCCTCCGCACTGGTGGCAGGAGGAGCAATCGGAGTGCCAATAAAACTATTGTTGTTGGTATTGGAAAAATCGCACAACTTAATGTTCTCTTGCGTCATTTTTGAGCAATTGTAAACAAAAACACAAGTGGGCATGTTGAAAATGAGAGGCAAATGGCAAATAATGTAAATTGCGAGTAGAAGAGATTTGTGATTAGGAACCTGGTATATGTTGAAGGTGCTCCCGGGCAACGGTGCAAGAAATTCCTGTTTATATCTATTAGAACTACGTCGGTATTTCCCCAAAGAGTAAGGGATGATGCAGTATAGGGGCGGTAGATATTTCCGTAAGTGATGAGACCAAGGTTATCGAACCAGTAGGAGAACTAAGCAACACAACGTAAACAGCACCTGCATACAAATAACACATACTCGAAACCCGACGTGTAAAAGGGGTTGTCAATTCCTTTTGGGTAACGGATGTGATAGAGTTGTAAATATTGATAGATCGAACGCCTAGTAAGATAAATTGCAGCAATATATTTTTGGGTTTTTGGTTTAATAGATCTGAAATTAAAAGCAAAGGAAAATAGATCGCAAAGGCAAATAATATGGGAAAGAGACCCGGGGCCCGTACATTTCACTAGTGGCTTTTCTCGAGAAAATTGCAAACGGTGGGAAAACAATTACTGCTGGGCAATTGATTGAACTTCAAATAATCTTGACGATATCCAGGCAATGATCATTATATAGGTATCCCGTCCAAGATTAGTAGACTAACTCCTGCCTACATCTACTTGTATTACTCCACACATCGACCGCTATCTAGCATGCATCTAGTGTATTAAGTTCATGGAGAAATAGAGTAATGCAATAAGAATGATGACATGATGTAGACAAGATCTATTTATGTAGAAATAGAACCCATCGTTTTATCCTTAGTAGCAATGATACATACGTGTCGGTTCCCTTGCTCTCACTGGGATCAAGCACTGTAAGATTGAACCCACTACAAAGCACCTCTTCCCATTGCAAGATAAATAGATAAAGTTGGCCAAAAAAACCAAATGTCGGAGAAGAAATACGAGGCTATAAAAAATCATGCATATAAGAGATCAAAGAAGACTCAAATACCTTTCATGGATATAAAAAGATAGATCTGATCATAAACTTAAAGTTCATCTGTCGGGGAAACTGATCCACGAACACCTATGGGACCGGCGGGCCGAGTCCCTTTCGGTTTGGCGGGGGCGGAGATCGCACGAAGAGCGGATCGAGGCGAAGCACACGAGCAGTTTACCCAGGTTCGGGCCGCACGGATGCGTAAAACCCTACTCCTGCTTTGTGGTTTGTATTGAGTTCTTGCTCGGGAGCGCTGAAAGCTACAGTACACACCAGCAGCTAACGAGACCGAGCGTGAGTGAGTCCGTCCCCCTCTACGTTGCCCATGGGCCTCCTTTTATATGCTCAAGGTTTCACCGACAGGTGGCAACACAGATGAGGGTAAAAAAGGAAAGGTGTTGTAGTTGGTACAACTACCTGTACAGTGCATCATACCTAACCCTGACGGCAGGGGACAAGAGCATTAAATGCCCATCGGCGTCGCCCAAACAGTGTAAAAAGGGACCGTCAGGGGGCGCCATCGTTCGCCACGATGGCGATCTTGTCAGCGCTGCTTGCCACCGCGTACCGCTGGCTGCACAGCCTCCCGCCACGTACGCCTGGAAGGGTCCCAGAGCGACACGTTGGTGGGTGTGCTGGAGCGCAGGTACAGAGTGGACGCTTTCTGCGGCAAGTGCCTTGCCACGGTCGCTGTCTTGCCACGTCCGGGAGCTTGCCGCTCACCGGGCCTTGCCGGGACGCGTGGCACGTCGCGGCAAGTTCCTTGAGATGCCTTGGTTGGCCTTCCTGGCAAGCTCCTTTTGCCGGGGTCTTGTGCCTTGAGTGGCCTTCCCGGCAAGCTCCTCTTGCCGGGGCCTTGTCTCCTTGGCTTGAATACTTTGTTCTTGAATGGCTCCAAAGGAACCACAGAGGACCTTGGCGGTGACCCGGCAAGCCTTGCCGCGGGATGCTGCGACTGCCCGTGCACAAGTTCGGGATACTAGGGTACCCCTACACTAGTACACCGACAGGAGCCCCCGGGCTTGGGCCATACACGGTGCCGAGCGCTGTTGGGCCAGGACCAAAACAGGGCACGGCACGCGCGGCCTGGTTCACGCCGTATCTTTCTCTGTATCCAGCGCGCTCTCCCCGAACGGCACGCGTTGATTGTGGCATCGTGGGAGAGATCATGGGTGGTTTCTTTAATCAGAAAGGCGGAACGCCCCCCTCCTTATAAGCAGGGGAAACAGGGGCAGTTCACCCATCCGCCCATTACTACTCCAAGCTCGAAAACCTCCGCCGCTCCCCTTCTTCCCAAAGCTTGAAAGAGAGCAGCGCTCCGCCCCCCATCGCCACCAGCACCACCAGGGCCGTCGACCTCCCTCACCGCTTTCGCCATGGCTCCGAAAGGCGAGAAGTGGAAGGACGTGAAGTCCGCCGAGGCGCGGCGGCTCGCGGCGATGTGGAAGGAGCGGGTAATCTCCCCCCCCCAAGCTTGCCGCGAAGGAGCTGAGGGAGTACTATTACCTCTTCTGGTCGGGGGAGACGCGGGCGCATCCGCGCACCAAGGTACTCCCAGCCGTCGCTTGTAAAATGGCTCTGAATGGATACCCTTTCTTCGCCTTGTTCTTCTACTGTGGGCTCTGCCCGCCTTTCTCTGAATTCTTCTGCGATATCATGAACACCTACGGGTTCCACCTCCTTGATTTCACCCCCAATGTCGTTCTGACCATGGCAGTTTTCGCACATCTCTGCGAAAACTTTGTCGGAGTCTATCCCAATGTAGCTCTTTTCCGCCACTTCTTTACGCCCCGAGTTGAGAGAGGAGAGTCTTTATCCGGCGGAGTCTCCTGGATCTCGAGGGCCCACAAGAAGGAAGCTTATCTAGAGGGAGAGCTCCGCAGCAAATGGGAGGAATGGAAAGCACGCTGGTGCTGGATTGTCGAGGAGAAACCGCAGCCATTTACCGCCTGGCGCCAAGCCCCAGTAGTACGCGGCAATGATTAGAGCGACTTGGCCCCAGAGGACGGTAGGCTGAAGATCGCCGTCACCCGGATCCAACGCCTCAGGCTTGCCGGGCTCACTGTAGGCGCAGTTGGCGCAGATTTGCTTCGCCGCCGCATCGCCCCCCTACAGGATAGGAAGAGACCCGCCTGGGAGTTCGAGATTGCGGCGGATATCATGAGGCTGCGCCCGGGCCTCAACTTCAACTTCACTGTTATGGAGCATAATGGGATGCTACAGGAGCTATTCAAGTACGACCCTGAACATCCCGAAGTATTTAGGTTGCCGCAGGGCGTCGGTCCGCTGTGCAACAACTCTGCGCTCAGCCGCATTCACGCAATGATGCCGCTGTGCGACTCTCATGGGATTGACCCAACTTGGCAAGAGCCTGCGGATGACGCCGCGTAGGCATTCTTTGACAGCTTGGAAGAAGTGCCGATTCATTCCGACGAGAAGAAAGGCCTCACCCGCGACACCACAGATAAGGAGATGGCGTACATCGCCACCAGGCTGGAAGAGGCGGCGGCAGCCGCCGCCGCGGGCGAGTTCGGATTCACCGTGGAGGAGGCAGAGGCAGCAAAGGCGGCAAGCCTTGCCGAGCGAGGGGAATTTGCCGGCGAGGGAGAGCTTGCCGGGCATGACGCTGAGTCGAGCGAGCCCGCCGGGCAAGGCGTCGAGACGAGCGAGCCTGCCGAGGATACGAGCGGCTCGTTGGAGATCGACTCCTCCTCCTCCTCTTCAGGCAGCTCGCCGCTAGCAGAGCCCCCAGCTCCACCAAGAAGGCGTCTCCGCAAGGCCGGGGACGTAACGGAGCGACAGACGAGTCGACAGCAGCCGCGCCGCGTGACACGCTCCACCGCGGCAAGCATTGTTGCCGCGGGGGCACCTCGCGCTGCTGCAGCAACTGGAGCGGGGTCCTCCCGGACCACCGCTTCAGCTCCTGCCATTCCTCACGCCACGACGGCAGCCGGAGCGGGGTCGTCTTAGACCACCACCACTGCTCCCGCCAAGCGGCCAAGGGAACCTACTCCTCCACCTCCTCGCGCTGGATGTGAGCCGGACTTCGACTTCTCCGCGCTCAGCTCCAACGAGGACGAAGAAGAGTAAGATTCTTGTTGTTCTTGTATTTCTTCAATTCTTGCTGGTTTTGTCTTGTATCTCATTTGCTTTACTCTGAACTTATTCCTTTTCAGGACTCTGGCCCAGAGAGCGGCAAAGAGAGCCAAGGTCCCGGCGAGGAGAGAGGAGGTGATCATTGTCGAGGACGAACCCACCGAAATAGCAGAGGACACGCTCGAGATCACCTTGCGGGACCCGGCGTCTGTTCTCCAGCGCAGCCCCCAACGTAAGTGTACGGTTCACTTTCCGCTGTTAGGCGCGCGTGGGTGTTCTTTCTTTGCTGACATTTGTTTGTTGATTCGTGTAGGAGCAGAGCAGCCACACCAGGAGCGCCCGGAGACTGCTCCCGTCGTGCCATCTGCTTCGATTACACCGCCAAGGGGGAGCTCTCCGGCAAGGGTCTCTCCGGCAAGGGAGAGTCCTCCGGCGAGGGGGAGCTCTCCGGCAAGGGGGAGTTTTCTGGCGAGGGGCGGCACCAGCGGCCCTCCGCCGGCGGAGACCACGACTGCGCCGCCAAGGGAAAGCTCTCCGGCAAGGGAGCCCGCCGAGGAGCCGGCCCACGCAGGTAATCCTCTCGCTTCAAACTTCCCTTGGGCTTTTCTTCTTTTGATTCTTTTTGGATATTTGCTTAACTTATTTTCCTTTTCCGGCTGTCAGATCCATCTGCTGCTGTGCCGATGGATACTGAGGTCGTTGCTGACGACGCCGCTGCCACCGAAGAAGCAGCCGATGCTGACGATCCCACCGGCGCAGAGGCCGCCAAGGCCGCTGCCGCAGCAGCTGGCGAGGAGTCGGGCGATCGCACTGATGGCCCTGAGGCCGCAGGAGCGCCAGGCGCTACACCGACCGTCGAGTCCTCCGCCGCTGCCCTAGCCGCAGGCACCGAAGAACCCGAGCCAGGCGCCTACTTGAAGGCCGGCGACGGCGACTTCATCGAACTCCCCTGGGCATCAAGCTCCAGGGCGCCGGTCGAGGGAGAAATCTTTGACGGAGAGGTGCTCGCCTTCGCCGGGCTGACGCTTCTTGACGCGCCGAGCAGCAGCAGCGGCGAGCCTGAGGAGGAGCGGGTGCTGCGGAAGCTGTTGTCGCTCTACCGCGCTCGGCAAGCCAAGCTGGAGTCCCGCGAGGCGCTTGCCGCGAAGGCGCGAGCTGACATTGAGAAGCACGCGGAGGAGCTCCGGGCCCTCAACCAGGCAGCTCTTCGGTCCCTGGCAGAGGAGCGGGAGCAACTTGCCGAGGAGCAGCAGGCCTTCTTCCTCGAGAAGGCCGATGTCGAAGAACAGCAGCGGCTTGCCGCTGAGAAGCTGTCCACGCGGGAGGGCGAGCTGGCGCAGCGGAAAGTCAATCTTGACAGCCACGAGGAGGAGCTTGCCGCGCGGGAGCGATCACTTGGCGGAGCCCTCAAGCAAGCAGAGGACGCTGCCGCAGCTGCCGATGTCGCCAAGAAAGAGTTGGAGACGAAGGTGGCACAGCTCGAGGCCGATCTCAAGGCGAGAGGTGAAGAGATCGCCGCGCTCAAGCATGAGCGGGAGAAGGACGCCCACAGCAACTTGGAGCTGCAGGTACGCCTTGCCGAGAAGGGCAAGGAGCTTGCCGCCGCCAAGGACTCCAACGCGGATCTTGAGTTGAAGCTAACCACTTTGACCAAGACGCTGGACGGCGCCAAGGAGCGGGAGGCGGCCTTGAAGGAGGAGATCAAGGCCGAGAAGGCGCTGCTGGCGAGTGCTGCTGTCGTCCAGAACACCTTCAGGGAGACTGTGGAGCACTGGACGGAGGGTCTCGTCAATGCTGTCGCAGATATCGACAGGGAGCTGGCGCAGCTGGGGGCGGAGTATCTCGGGTATTCCCCCGATGAGAACCTCCACCCCAGCGCCAAGCTCACCCTGTTCTTCAAAGGTGTGGCGACGGCCCTCCAGCGACTCCGGGAGAGGATCCCAAAGCAGCTGGCGGACGAGTTGCGCAAGCTCTGCGTGGGAGCCCTTCAAAAGGTTTTGGTGAAGGTGGCCTTCTGCAATCCAGGCCTCAACCTCACCAACGTCCTCAAGTCCCTGCCGCCGGACGCTGATCAGGAGGCGCTCAAGGCCCTTGTCGCACCCATTGTGGACAAGGTGAGCGGGATCAAGAGGGTCGAGGGCGATCGCGCGGACTAGGCTCGCCCATTTTCTTCTTTTCTTGTCGCTGCTTGTCATGTTATGAAAACAATCTATTAGAGCTGCGACAAGCTATCTTGTAACATAACTCTATTTTGGGTAGTGATTGCAACGTTATTTCCTTTACTCGATTCCTTCCTTTGTATGTTTTTGCCCTAAGCTTTTAGGGAACTTGCCGGCGCAGGCACCCTTAGCCGCGAGCGCTGAGTGCGGGACGTCAGCATCCTGCTGGCGATGTCGCTACCGACAAGAAACCTTGTTGCAACTAGTTGCAGCACACTTAAGTTGTTGAGCGGACTCGAAACAAAGTAAGGGCGCAACTCTAGTCGCAGCGCACTTAAGCTGTTGAGTGAACTCGAAACAAAGTAAAGGCGCAACTAGCTACGAGTTGGTTCCTCCGCGCACAGGTTTTCCATACAAAGCACGGTCGTTCAAGGAAGATAACTTAAAAATTTAAAAATCTGATTGCTCAAACTTTGGCAACTTAGCTTTTCTGTTGTTTGCTTCCCGGCAAGGCGAAACTTTCTTTAACGACGCTTGGTCCATACCACTATCTTCTCCTCCCCCCCAGCAAACTTGTGCGCGAGGGAACCTTCCTTTCCTTGAGAAAAAAGAAAGAAGAGAAAATACAGACATGGAGCCGTTGGGCTCGTTATGGCTTACCCGGGGTAGGCGCTGCACAAAGTGTCAGATAATACATGCATAAAATAAAAAGCATGAAATTGACAAGATGTGCGGGGCACATGAGCTTTACTTATGCACGGGGTCTGCGCCCGGCTTTGTACAAAGGATTACATGCAACAGCGGCAAGACTTGTACAAAAGGTGGCTGCCGGAACGGGTCCTGGCAACCGCGCCTTACGGGTAAAACTTACGAAGATGCTCGATGTTCCAGGAGTTGCTCACCGGAAAGCCATCTTCGGTCTCAAGGCGGACAGCGCCAGGCCTAGTGACTCGTTTCACCCGATAAGGGCCTTCCCACTTCGGCGTCAACTTGTTGGAATTCTTGGCGGACTGAACGCGCCGAAGAACAAGGGCGCCTTCCTCGAGACTTCTGGCGTTAACTTTGCGGCTATGGTAGCGGCGCAAAGCTTGCTGGTAGCGAGCAGTTCGTACAGCAGCCTGAAGACGGTCTTCCTCAAGGAGCAGCGCGTCATCTTGTCGCAGCTGCTCTTGCTCAAGCTCATCATAAGCGAGCACTCGAGGTGACCCGTATACGAGTTCCGTGGGGAGAACTGCCTCTGCTCCATAGACTAGAGCGAAAGGTGTCTGTCCAGTGGCTCGATTTGGCGTCGTCCTGATCGACCAAAGAACCACCGGCAGCTCCTCGATCCAGTTTCTTCCGCACTTGTGCAGCCTGTCAAAAGTTCTGGTCTTGAGTCCATGCAGCACTTCAGCATTTGCCCTCTCCGCTTGACCGTTGCTTCTCGGGTGAGCAACAAAAGCGAAGCAGACCTTGGCGCCAAGATCTTGGACGTACTGCATGAAGGTGCGGCTCGTGAATTGCATACCGTTGTCGGTGATGATCCTGTTAGGGATCCCGAAGCTGCAAACAATCGACCTGAAGAACTTGACTGCTGACTGTGCTGTCACCTTCCTCACTGGTTCCACTTCCGTCCACTTTGTGAACTTGTCGATTGCAACGTACAAGTACTCAAAGCCCCCGGCTACGCGGGGAAAGGGGCCGAGAATGTCGAGCCCCCAGACCGAAAATGGCCAGGATAAAGGGATTGTCTGAAGAGCTTGAGCTGGCTGGTGTATCTGCTTGGAATGGAACTGGCACGCTTCACACTTGGTTACTTGTGCAGTTGCATCCCGGAGGGCTTTCGGCCAAAAGAAACCTTGCTGGAATGATTTGCCGGCAAGTGCTCTTGCGCCAATGTGGTGACCACATATGCCTCCATGTATCTCTGCCAACAGCTTTTGTCCATCTTCCCAGAGAATAAACTTCAATTTCACACCGTTGAGTCTTCTTCTGTACAGTGTGTTGTCAACAAACTGGTACATACTTGACTGCCGGGCTACTCTTTCCGCTTCTTCTTGTTCTTCGGGAAGTTCGACTGTCTGAAGGAAACGGACAATCTGCTGTGCCCATGCTGGAGCTTGTGGCTCGACAACAAGGACTAAAGGCACATCTGCTGTTGCGGGAACATCCGTTTCTACGGCGAGAACCTGCGGCTCAGCCGGAGCTTGATGTTCCCCGGCAAGCTTGCCGGAGCAAAACTTGTCGGGAGCCTCTGCTTCAACGGAACAAGCGCTGGGGCTTGCCGGAGCAGATTGCTCCTCCGCACTCTTGGCGTTGATCTTGGGGACCTTCTTGGCGGCGGCTTCGGGAAGCTCTGCCGGAAAATACTCACTAGAAATCAACTTCCTCTTCTTGCTTTGTCCAGTTGATGGTGTTACGGATGGTTGAGTTAGCTTGAGCACAAAGATCCCTGGTTCCACAGGTAACTTAAGTGCGGCGCACTTTGACAGGCTATCGGCGATGTCGTTCTGAGCTCTTGGAACATGATCCATCTGTAGGCCGTCAAAGTGCTCTTCAAGCTTTCTTACTTCATCAACGTAGGCTTCCATCAATGGACTCTGGTAATTCTTGTTCACTTGGCGGACGACAAGCTGCGAGGTACCCCTGACAATGAGCTTCTTGATCCCAAGGTCTGCCGCGATCCTGAGACCGGCAAGCAAACCTTCATACTCTGTGGTATTGTTTGTTGCTTGCTCCTTGGGAAAGTGCATCTGGACTACGTACTTGAGGTGCTCTCCGGTGGGTGCGACAAGCAGCACGCCAGCACCGGCGCCTTGCAGCGAGAAGGCACCATCAAAGTACATTAGCCACTCTTTGCTTGCTTCTTTGACGGGGATGCTCGTTTCTGGAATTTCTTCTTCTGGTGTTGGCGTCCACTCTGCTATGAATTCTGCCAATGCTCTTCTTTGGATAGTTGAAGTGCTCTAAAACTTGAGGCCAAAGCTTGACAGTTCCAGTGCCCACTCAACAATCCTGCCTGTTGCTTCTGGATTCTGCAGTATCCTCTTCAGCGGAAAGCGAGTGACAACTGTGATCTCATGTGCTTGGAAGTAATGGCGCAGCTTTCTCGAGGCCATGAGAAGGCCGAAAAGCAATTTCTGCACACCAGAGTACCTTGACCTAGCCCCCTGCAGGAGGGAACTGACAAAGTAAACTGGGCACTGCACCATTCTCTTCCACATCTCTTCGCACGCCTGCGCAGATCCATCTTTGTCAGGACCAGAGCTTGTCGGGGAAGCCCCTACTTGTCGCTGGATGCACTTGCCAAGGTTGCTGGCTCATCATCTGCCTCCCTCTCCGCTATTAACGCAGCACTAACCACTTGATTGGTTGCCGCTAGATACAGCAGCAACTTCTCTTGTGGCTTAGATGCGACAAGTATTGGAGTGGAGGACATATACCTCTTCAAGTCTTGCAGCGCAGCCTCCGCTTCCGGAGTCCATTTCATTGGACCCGCCTTTTTCAATATTTTGAAAAAGGGAGGGCGCGTTCAGCAGACTTAGAGATAAACCTACTGAGAGCAGCCACGTAACCGGCAAGTCTTCGTACATCCTTGACGTGCTTTGGTGCTTCAATCTGCTCAATGGCCTTGATCTTGTCGGGATTGGCTTCAATTCGCCTCTGAGACACGAAGAACCCGAGAAGCTTGCCGGAGGGGACTCCAAACACACACTTCTCGGGGTTGAGCTTGAGGCTGATCTTGTGCAGATTGGCAAAGGTCTCGTCTAAATCTTGAATCAGAGTTGCCCTGTCTTTGCTCCTGACCACTATGTCATCCATGTAGGCTTCTACATTTCTGTGTATTTGTGGCTCAAAAGCGGTATGGACTACTCTTGCAAATGTTGAACCAGCATTCTTCAAACTGAAAGGCATCCGTATGAAATAGTACGTGCCACATGGAGTGATGAATACGGTCTTATCCTCATCCTCTTCTGCCATGAAGATTTGATGGTATCCTGAGTATGCGTCAAGAAATGAAAGCAAATCACCTCCGGCTGTGGAGTCAACAATCTGGTCAATGCGCGGCAAGGGAAATGGGTCTTTGGGACAAGCTTTATTGACATCGATAAAGTCGATACAAAGCCTCCATTTCCCGTTTGCCTTGCGCACGACTACAGGATTGGCCAACCACGTAGGATGGAGCACTCCTCTGACAAGGCCTGCTGCTTCCAACTTCTTGATTTCTTCTGCGATGAATTCTTGGCGCTCCACTGCTTGTTTCCTGACTTTCTGCTTGACGGGCCGCGCATGAGGACAAACGGCAAGTTTGTGCTCAATTACATTCCTGGGAACACCGGGGATGTCAGACGGTTGCCATGCAAACACGTCGACGTTCGCCCGCAGGAAAGCAATGAGCGCGCTTTCCTATTTAGGGTCAAGCGTGGCACTGATGGAGAAGGTACCACCAGTGTCGTCCTCCTTGGCGGACACCTTCTTGGTCTCTGGCGGAGCTGCCATTGCCTCGTACACTTGCCGGTGGAGCTCGATGGTGCGTTCTCGACGGTAGCGCAGCACTCCGAAGAGGTGCGCTTGCCGGAGTGGGCATCAGAGCTCTTGCCGGACTTGGTCTTCTTCTTCCCCCCGGGAGCTTCAACGGCAAGTGTCTTGCGATCTGTTGCGGCTGCTGTTTCCTGGTAGATCTTGTCGGCGCAGATAAGAGCATCCTTCTTGTCGCCAGGGACAGAGATGACACTTATCGGGCCTGGCATCTTCAGCATGTTATATGCGCCATGAACTTTGCGAGGGCTGGACGGCCGAGTATCCCATTGTAAGGCAATGGAAAATCAGCAATGTCAAAAGTGACCCTCTCAGTCCTAAAGTTCAACTCGCCGCCAACTGTCACCGGCAATGTGATCTTCCCCTTCGGCTTGCTCCTTCCCGGGTTGATTCCTTGGAACGTGCCGGTCTCTTCAAGCTCGCTGTCAGGGATCTGGAGTTTCTGGAGTACAGCGTAGGAGATCAGGTTCAAGCCGGCCCCGCCGTCAACTAGCATCTTAGTGACCTTGAGGTTGCGGATAGTTGGTGAAACCAACATCGGCAAGCACCCGACCGCAGTTGTGCGATCAGGGTGGTCCTCAATATCAAAGATGATAGGCGTGCTAGACCATTTCGGAAGCTTGCGTGACTCGACAGGTGGTTCTGCTGCATTAACTTCCCGCACCCACTGCTTGAGTTGGCGGTGTGAAGTATGCAGAGAAGCACCGCCGTCAACGCCGAAGACTTCTGTGGCTTTCTGGAACTCCTGCTCACTGGTCTCGACATCATCCATGCCTTCGTCGTCGTCGTCATCTTCATCCTTGTCGGGGCCACGGGGAGGTCTGTCTCCCTGCTGCTGCTTGGCCTTGCCGCGGCGTCCTCCCCGGACGGTATTCTTCTTGTCGGATCCTCCAACACCCCCTTGGGCCTTCTCCTTGTCACGCCGCTCGTACTCAGCTTTTTGCTGCTTGACAAGCTGCTCGACCCTCTTGCAGTACTGGAGGTCATGACCCTTGGTGCGATGGATCTTGCAGTACCGCTTGTCGGAGCCTAGCAGTTGGTGCAAGCGGCAATCTCCTTGCCGGAGCTACCAGCTTTGGCTTTCTTGGCGCCACCTTCGTTGCCGGACTGCTCAACGACTAGCACATATTTGCCTCTCTTCTTCCTGTTGTTCTGCCGCTGGTTTTTCTTTGCCGGGGCAGCATCCTCGCTGTCAGATCCTCCAGCTCCTGTATCCTCTACGGGGAGTTTCCTCCCCTCCTCAGCACGTGCACACTTGTCGGCCAGGGCGTACAGCTCACTGACGTCCCTGATCTTGCACATCGCCATCTCCTCCCGCATCCTGCGGTTACGCACATTCTGATGGAACGCGCTGATGACCGCGGCAGGGTGGACATCTGGGATGTTGTGCTGTACACGGCTGAATCTTTGGATGTACTTGCGCAGGGACTATCCTTCCTTCTGAGCGAGCAGATGAAGGTCACTCTCTTGGCCATGCGGTTTGTGGCCGCCTGTAAAGGCGCCGACAAACTGATGGCATAGGTCTGCCCGAGAAGATATGGAGTTGTCCGGCAAGTGCATGAGCCAGGATCTGACGTTGGGTTTGAGCACCAGCGTGAAGTAGTTGGCAAGGATCTTGTCGTCTCGTCCCCCGGCAGCTTGCACCGCGATGGTGTAGATGCTGAGGAACTCCGACGGATGCGTCTTGCCGTCGTACTTCTCTGGTACGTCTGGCTTGAAATTCTTCATGCTGGGCCACTGGACTTGCCGCAGCTCAGGAGTAAACGCAGGAATACCTACCACGTACGGCAAGTCGCCTGGTCCCCCTGGCGCATGCATGTCGACAGCGGGCCCAGCGCGCTGGTCTGATTGACGCCGCGCTTCTCTTCGGCGCTCGATGCGAGTACGAGCGTCCTCTTGCTGTCGTTCGTGAAGAACTTGGCGCTGATCACGACGAACTCGTGGATCCGAAGACGCGGTGGAGTCGCTGTCGAGGTGGATCCGGCAAGTCGGCGATCTTGGCCTTCGGGGCGGAGAGTGCACGGTGGTTGCACCCCCACCGGTCTTGTCGCCACCGGCTCGTGCCTGGCCGACTTGCCGCGGCTGCAACGTGTTCGGCTGCCGCGGAGTGTCGCCGTTGGCGAAGCCGATGAGACGCTGAATGGTGGCCCTCCAGTCGTCGATCTTGTCTGCCATTGGAGGGAAGTCTAAGAGCAGTTGAGCTCGTGCCAGAGCTTCTGCTGGAGTGGCGGGTAGCGGTGGCGAACGGTGCGAGGAGCGGGATATGCTCGGACTTCTAACTATGTTAGAAGGAGCAGTATCCCGTCCAAGCGACCGTGCCTTGCTCGTGCCGGCATGTTGGCGTGCATGCTGGTCTTGAGCATCCCGGGATCCACCAGCTAGATCTTGATCCAGCAAACGTATGGTACCATGAGTACCATGACGCTGTCGGTCCCGCGCCTCCTGAGATGGGCGCGGTGCATGTACGGACGCCGAGGTCTTGGAGTGTGCCCGGTCGTTGTGGGAGTCGACTACGCCGCCGATGGGCAGTGCAGCCTTGTCCTTGGACATGGCGGCACCGTGAGCTCCCTCGTCGATGCCCGTTCTTCCGCCGGCGTCTACCCCACTGATATGTCTCAAACGTATCTACTTTTCCAAACACTTTTGCTATTGTTTTGACCTCATTCTTGCATGATTTGAACTAAACTAACCCGAACTGACGCTGTTTTCAGCAGAGCTGCCTGTATGGTTTTATTGTGTGCAGGAAAACGGATTTTTAGGTGTCTCAGAAAATTCCACGAAAAATCACAGAAAATCCACGCACCCGAAGGAACCTTGTGCCAGAAGATGGTCCAGAGGGCAGCCAGGGGGGGCCCAGGCGCCCTGGTGGCACGGCCCCACCCCTGGCTGCGCCGAAAGCCCGCCTGGGCTGCTCCCACCTCCTCTAGTGCCCTACTTTGACCCGGATTTATCCCTGTGACACAAAAACCCGAGAACAGAAGTCGTTTTCCCAGTTTCCGTCGCGGAGCCGCCGCCACCCTCTGTTCTTCTTCGGGAGGGCTAATCTGGAGGCTGATTTGGCCTCCGGAGAGGGGAGATCGTCGCCATCGTCATCATCATCACCACTCCATCCTCCCTCCATGACTTCTCCTTCCATGTGTGAGTAATTCCCTGCTGTAGGCAAAGGGGATGGTAGGGATTGGATGAGTTAGATCATGTAATAGTTCATCAGATTGTTGGGGGCATGTTGCCTATCATCTACTATGGTGTTTATCATCTTTGTTTCAACTTGTTGCTCTTAATGCTTGTCACTTAGGGCCCGAGTGGCATGATTTCAGATCTGAACCATATGTGTTTGCATGAATATATTTGTGTTCTTGATCCTAACTATGAGTTGTTTGCACCTATTACGGTCCGGAACCGGCGATCCCAAAAGTGACAGCTTGGGACACCAAAGGGGATGGTCCATAGTTTGAGGATTACATGTATCCATTGAGTTTATTGCTTTGTTCCGGTGCTCTTTGACAGGAGTACCTTAATCTCCATAAGTTCCTTTTGGCCCCATTCGTAGCGGGATGGTAGGACAAAAGATGTTGTGCAAGTTCTTATTGTAAGCACGTACAACTACCTGTGGGATACAAAATCCTGCTGGTCACTAGTTGCTACTTTTGCTGTTACTTCCGCTGTTTACTTTTACTGTCACCACCATCACTATCATATCACCGTTACCACTTATCTTTGTTGCAAGTAAGTATATTTCAGGTGCGGTTGAATTGACAACTCAACTGTCAAAGCTTATAAATACTCTTTGGCTCCCCGTGTGTCGAATCCATAAATTGGGTTATTCTTACCCGCGAAGACTATCTCGATCCCTTACGGTTGAGGGTTATCAAGTACCGTTTTCTGGCGCCGTTGCCGGGGAGCATAGCAATATTTACAAGCCAACTTGAAGTATCCTACCTGCTGCACTTCATCCACTATGGGTAAGAAAGGAGACCCCATGGTTCCGATCTTACTATCCACTACAAGAAGAGGTACTGTTCTGAACACTAGTGCTACACTTGATTCACCTTCTGTTATGAGTAAGTTTGCCTCACCACCACCACATGATGCTCCTACTGAATCTGTTACTATGTCCGAAACTCTTGATGATGCTTCTACTACTCTTGATGATATTGGTTCACTTGGTTATGTTCTTGAGAAACAGATCGCTGCTGCTGCAAAAAAATCTGGAATTGAAATTCCTGTTACTCGCTACCCCATTGGTGGAACTTATGATTATCCTGATTTGAGTGAACTCAAGGAGAGACTCCTTGATGATGATTACATTATGCTTGATGATGATTTATGCAGGGAACTGACAGAGATTGCTGGCTCTGACCCTGAAGCTATTAAGAAGCTGCTTGAAAAACACTCCTTGAAGAACAAGACTGTTCCTGATCCTGAATTTGCTACATCTCCTATATGCATCAATGATCCTGATTATGATTTCTCTGTTGATCTTTCACTTATACCTATGGTTGAAGCTGACCCCTTTTATGGCAGAGAAAATGATGATGCTATTGCCACAGATGAGAAGAAACGAAACTTTTATGTGACTAAGCTTCTTCCTTTCTCTTTGAAGGAAGGTGCTAAAACATGGTATGATTCACTCCCATGTGGTTCCATTAAGAGTCCTCAAGACTTAGCTCAAGACTTTGCTCATATGCAACATGCTGCTTTACAAAGAATTTATAACTTTAAACAGTTGCAGGATGAGCACCTACCTAAAGCTTGGGGGAGGTACTGTAGTCTGATTCGGGCTAGACCAGGACATGGAGTCCCTAAGAATGAATTAATCGATATATTTTATGCTGGTCTAACTGATGAATCCAGGTCCTATTTGGATAGTTGTGTTGGTTGTGTTTTCAGGAAAAGAACACCGGACGATGCAGAAGAATTAATGGGCAGGATTGCCAAAAACCATGAAGATTGGTCCGTCCCTGCACCACCTCCACCACCAAAGAAGAGGGGCATGTTTGTTCTAAGCCCCGAAGATATGCGAGAAGCAAAGAAGTCTATTAAAGAGAAGGGTATTAAAACTGAAGACGTGAAGAATCTACCCCCTATTGAGAAGTTGTGTGAGCCTACCACTCACCCTCCTATGGTAGAGGTACACTCTCTTTTAGATTTCAACGCAAGTGACATCCCTCATGGTAAGCCTCCTGATCAGTGTTTAGATGAGTTTGATAATTTTATTATGAAACAAAATCATTTTAATGAGAGGATACAAAGTCAATTGCATGATAATTCCATTGCTATCAAAAGTTTGCTTGATGTTCTAGGTAGAACAGTTAATGATGTTGAATGTCTTGTGAAGCATTTTCATATGGTTCAAACTCAGCTTGAACAAATTTCTAATGTGCAAAAAGATTTGCTTGCTAACAATGCCAAACAAGATGATTTGCAGGCCTTCGGGATTAAGACCCGAGGAGGAACTAGCACTCAAGATCCTCTCTATCCAGAGGGGCATCCGAGGAGAATCGAGCAAGATTCTCAAATGCAGGAAGAAGAAATTGTTGGCTCTCCAAAGAAGAAGAAGAAGAAACACAAGGAGGCTGACAATTCCAATAATCCTATTACAAGTGAAGAGCCAGCTGTTGATCCCAACAGTGTATCTATCTCCGATGCAGAGACTGAAGACGGTGCCGAACCTGAAGGTAAGGATAATGAGAATGATCCGCCTGAAGTTCGAGAAGAAGAAACACCTGACAAACGCAAGAAGTACACTAGAGAAGACTTTGTCGCAAAAAGACATGGGAAGGAAAGAGAACCATGGATACAGAAACCCATGCCCTTTCCAGGTAAGTGTCTCAAATCTAAAGAAGAAGAGCATTACAATAAGTTTTGTGAGTGGATTAAACCTCTTTTTCTTCAAATCCCTTTGACTGGTGCTATTAAGTTACCTCCCTATTCAAAATATATGAAAGATATTGTCACTAATAAAAGAAAAGTTCCTAATGAAGAAATATCTACTATGCTTGCTAACTACTCTTTCAGTGGCAAGATTCCTGAGAAGCTTGGTGATCCAGGTATACCAACCATTCCTTGCTCCATAAAGAATAATTATGTCAAAACTGCTTTATGTGATCTTGGAGCAGGAGTGAGTGTTATGCCTTTTTCTATTTACAAGAGGCTTTGTTTAGAGAAGCTAATCCCTACAGATATCTCTCTTCAGATGGCTGACAAGTCAACCGCCGTCCCGATAGGTATTTGTGAGGATGTTCCCGTAGAAGTTGGTAATTGTCTGATCCTTACTGATTTTGTCGTGCTTGACATGCCCGAGGATGGGAGCATGTCCATTATTCTTGGTAGACCTTTTCTTAACACCGCATGTGCTATTATTGATTGCAATAAAGGAAAGGTTACCTTCAATGTGAATGATAAAGAACACACGGTGTATTTTCCAAAGAAGACCGACAAGAGGCATGGCCTCAACTCTATAGAAAATATTGAGACCGTGAAGATTGGAGAATGGGACTGTCCACTACAAGTGCACCACGAATACAAAACTATTATGGTGGGGACAATGTCCATTAAAGTAAAGGTGCAATGATCACTTCGTAAGAGGTGAGACTTTTTGCTCTATATATCGCCTGTTTGTTGGTAAGACATGATCAACCTTACTAGTGAGCATGTTTTATATAGGTAAAAAGTTGAGCTTGTTATGTTTTCCTTTGTTTTAGCTTTTGTTCTCCTTGCTGTACCAAGTGTTTATGTTTTTGAAGCTTCACAATACTAATCACTGCTTTAAGTTTTCAGAAAGTCTTGCAGCTTTTTGAACTTCAAAAAAATTTCAACAGTGAAGTTTTCAGAAAAATTCCAGAAAAATAAAAATATAAATTTCCATGCCGGGAGTGACCCAGAGGCACCTGGGGCTGACAAGGGGGGCAACCAGTGGCCCAGGCGGCCAGCTGGCGCGGCCTGCTGGCGGGGAAACTGATCGCCCACGAACACCTATGGGACCGGAGCCCCTTTTTGGTACGGCAAGGGAGCGGAGGGTGTACGAAGAGCAGATCGAGGCGAGCACGCGAGCAGTTTACCCAGGTTCGGGCCGCACGGATGTGTAAAACCCTACTCCTGCCTTGGTATGTATTGTGTTCTTGGCTCGGGAGCAAGAAGAGCTATAGTGCTTGTCGCTGGCTACACCGAGCGTGAGAGTGATCGAAGATCGGAACCCCCTCTATGTTGTGCATGGGCCTCCTTTTATAGGTCAAAGGGGTCACCGACAGGTGGCAACGTAGGTGAGGGTAAAAATGTAAAAATGGTGGTAGTTGTAACAGTGTATGTACAGTGCTCTGTACCTAACCCTGACGGTGGGGGACAAGGGCATTAAATGCCCGTCGTCGTCACCCCAAACAGTGCAAAAAGCGTCCGTCCGGGCGTCTACATTCGCCACGACGGTGGCCTCGTCATCGTGGCTTGCCACCGTGTACCCCAAGCTGCACAGCCTTCCGCCACGTGCCCCCGGAAGGGCCCCAGGGCGACGCGTGGCTGGATGAGCTGGAGCGTGGGCACACAGTGGAAGCTTGCCGCGGCAAGCGCCTTGCCGCGGTCGCTACCTTGCCGCGCCCGGAAGCTTGTCGCTCTCCGGGCCTAGCCGGGGCGCGCGATGCGCCACGGCAAGTCTCCTGAAATGCCATGTTTTGGCCTTCCTGGCAAGCTCCTCTTGCCAGGGTCTTGTGCTAAAGGGGGTGGTTTTGAGCCTGGAGCGGCCTTCCAGGCAAGCTCCTCTTGCCGGGGCCTTGTTTCTTTAACTTGAATACATTGTTCTTGAATGGCTCCAAATGAACCAAAGTGGGCCTTGGCGAGCGCGTGGCAAGCCCTGCCACGGGACGCTGCTACTGCCCGTGCACTAGTCGGGATACTAAGGTATCCCTACTTTAGTACACCGACAGGAGCCCCCGGGCCTGGGCCACACACGGTGCCGAACGCTGTTGGGCCAGGCCCAAAACAGTGCACGGGCACACGCGGCCCACGGCGCGCCGCATCCCACTCCGTATCCGCCGCATCCCTCCCTAACGGCACGCGTCGATTGCGGCGTCGTGGGAGAGACCCTGGCCTGTTTCTTTAATGGGGAAAATGCGGAACATCCCTCTCTCCCCCTTAAAAGTAGGGGAAACAGGGGTAGTTCCTCCCATTCGCTCATTGCTTCTTCAACCTCCAGAAACCCCCGCCGCTCTCCTCCTCCCCGAAGGTCGAAAGAGAGCAGCGCTCCGCCCTTCTTCCGCCGCCGCCAGTCTCTCCAGCGCCGTCGACCTCCCTCGCCGTCCCCGCCATGGCCCCGAAGGGCGACAAGGCGAAAGCCGCGAAGACCTACCGGGCGCAGAAACTAGCAGCAATGCGGAAGAAGATGGTGGTCTTCTCGCCGAGGCTCGGTGCGAGGGAGCTGAAGGACTCCTTCTACCTCTTCTGGTCGAGGGAGACAAAGGCGCACCCGCGCACCAGGGTACTCCCCGCCGAGGCCTGCGACATGTTTCCGGGAGGGTACTCCTATTTCGCTCTGTTCTTCCATTGCGGACTCTGCCCTCCATACTCCGAATTCTTCTGCGATGTTATGAACACCTACGGGTTTCATCTTCTTGATTTCACCCCAAACGTCGTCTTGACCATGGCCGTTTTCGCACATCTGTGCGAGAACTTTGTCGGGGTGTATCCCAACGTAGCCCTCTTCCGCCATTATTTTACACCTCGAGTAGAGTCTGGGTCTCCTCTGTCCGGCGGGATTTCTTGGATATTTAGGCTCCATAAGAAAGAGGCATACTTGACTGGGGAACTCCGCGGAAAGTGGGAGGAGTGGAGGGCTAATTGGTGCTGGATCATGGAGGATGCCCCGGAGCAGTTCACTTCCCCGCGCCGAACTGCAATAGTGCGCGGCAACGACTGGAGTGACCTGGCCCCTGAGGACGACAAGCTGAAGATAGCCATTACTAAGATCCTTCGCCTCCGGCAAGCCAAGCTCACCGTAGGGGCTGTCGGGGCAGATTTCCTTCGCCGCCGCATCGCCCCCTTGCAGGAGAGGAAGAGGCCTGCTTGGGATTTTGGTAATGCGGCAGACTGTATGAGGCTGCGCCCAGGCCTTAACTATAATTTCACTGTCCTGGAGTTCAAAGGGATGCTCCGTGAGCTATTGAAGCATGACGCCAAGCACCCGGAGTGGTTTGCATTGCCGCGGGGCGTGGTCCCGCTATGCAACAACTCGTCGCTCAGCGCTATCCGCGCGGCGATGCCGTGGTGTGACTCCCATGGGATTGACCCCACTTGGCTGGCGCCCTTTGACGAAGCCGTGCAAACATTCTTCGATAACTTGGTGGAGCTGCCCATCGATCCCGACGAGAAGAAGGGCCTCACCCGCGACACCACCGACCGGGAGATGGCGTATATCGCCACCAGGTTGGAGGAGGCAGCCGCAGCCGAGGCCGCAGGCGAGTTTGGGTATACCTTGGAGGAGGCAGATGCAGCGGAGGCGGTGAGTCGGGCCGAGGAGGAAGAGATCCTCAAACTGTTAAAGCCTGCCAGGCAACCCGCCGAGACGAGCGAGGCCACCGGGCAAGGAACAGAGTCGAGCGAGCCCGCCGAGCAGGGCGCTGAATCGAGCGATTCTGCCGAAGACTCGGGTGGGTCTCTGAACCTTGACTCTTCTTCATCCTCGGGACGTTCACTGCCACCGGCAAGTCCCCCAGCTCCAGCGAGGAGGCGCCCCCGCAAAGCTGCAGTCGTGGCGGAGCCTCCGACGACCCCGCGGCCGCAGCGCCGCCCGACGCGCGCCACCGTGGCGGGCAAGGCCGTCAAGGGAGCGCCCCGCGCCTCTGCAGCGGCTGGAGGAGGGTCTTCCCGCGCCGCCTCCACCGCTCCTTCCGCCCCTCGGGCCTCGACGACGACCGGAGCGGGGTCTTCGCAGACCACCGTTCCGGCGCCCGCCAAGCGCCCGAGGGAGCCTACTCCTCCAGCTCCTCGCGCCGGGACGCGCGAGGCGGATTTCGACTTCTCCGTTCTCAGCTCCGACGAGGAGGAGGAAGAGTAAGTAAAGCAACTCTTGTTTTCTTCAATTTGCTATTCTTGTCTTGAATCTTCTTTGTCTGATTCTGTTTGATGTCTGTCTTCCAGGACCCTGGCCCAAAGGGTGACGAAGAGGGCCAAGATCCCGGTGGTCGACCTCGAGGACGAGCCCGTCGCAGCAGCAGGGGATGCGCCCGCGACAGGCTTGCCGGACCAGCCAGCTGCCCCGCAGAGCAGCCCCCAGCGCAGGCCCCAGCGTAAGTTTTCTGTTCGCTCTTTACTTGTCGGGCGCGCGTGGTCTTCTTATCTTCATTAACATTTTGCTTGTTTGCTGGCTTGTACAGAAGCAGAGCCGCAGCATCAGGAGCGGCAAGAGACTGCTCCCGACGAGCGGCGCGTCTCAATCTTCCCGCCAAGGAGGAGCTCCCCGGCGAGGGAGAATACTCCGCCAAGGACGGGTACTCCGCCAAGGGCGAGTACCCCGCCAAGGGCGAGCACCCCGTCAAGGGTGGGCACTCTGCCAAGGGAAGGCGCCAGCGGCCCTCCGCCGGCGGGGGCCACCACCACGCCGCCGAGGGAGAACTCCCCGGCAAGGAACCCTGTCGAAGAAGAGGCCCGCGTAGGTAACCCTAGTGCTTTTTCTCTTTTGATTTCTTCTTTTTGGATATTTGCTTGACCATTCTTCTTTCTTTTTTTTCTTGCCTTCAGACTCGTCCGCTCCAGAGCCTATGGAGACGGAGGCTGCCACCGAGGAGGCCGCGCGCGGCAACACTGGTGGCGCCGCGGCCAACGAGGAGGCGATCGGAACCGAGGAGCCCGCCGTCGAAGAGGCAACCAGGGACGTCGATGCGGCAGCTGAGGAGGGGACCGGCGGTCACACTGACGGCCCTGAGGCCGCAGGAGCGTTTGACGCTGCGCCGACCGCCGACCCTGCTGTTGCCGCTGCCGGAACCGGCATCTACTTTGAGGCCGGGAACGGGGTCTTCATCCAGCTCCCGTGGGCTTCTACGTCAAGGGCGCCCGCGGAGGGAGAGGCCTTTGATGGGGAAGTCCTCGCCTCCGCGGGGCTAAAATTCATCGACGCGCCCGGCAGCAGTAGCGAGCCCGAGGAGGAGCAGCTCCTGCGGAGGCTCCTGGCCCTGTACCGCGCTAGGCAGGCCAAGCTAGAGTCCCGAGAGGCTCTGGCCGCCAAGGCGAGCGTCGACTTGGAGAAGCGCGCCGAAGAGCTCCGAGCCGCCAACCAGGCGGCCCTCCGATCCTTGGCGGAGGAGCGGGAGGAGCTCGCCGAGGCGCATCAAGCGTTCATCCTTGAAAAGGCCGAAGCAGAAGAGCAGCAATGGCTTGCCGCCGAAGAGTTGTCTCGGTGAGAAGGTGAGCTGACGCAGCGGAAGGTCGACCTTGATAGCCACGAGGACGATCTTGGCGGGGCTCTGCACGAAGCGAGGGACGCCGCTGCAGCTGCAGAGACCGCCAAGAGAGACTTGGAGGCGAGGGTGGCGCAATTGGAGATCAACTTGAGGACGAGCGAGGAGAAGGTTGCCGCGCTCACATTGCAGAGGGAGAAAGACGCCCACAGCCACTCGGAGCTGCAGGTCCGTCTCTCCGACAAGGGCAAGGAGCTCGCCATCGCTAAGGATTCTGTCGCGGACTTGGAATTGAAGTTGTCCACCCTCACTGCGTCACTTAACAGCGCCAGGAACCGGGAGACGAAGCTGAAGGAGGACCTCCGGGCTGAGAGGGCACCGTTGGACAGCGCCGCCCTCACGCAAAACAACTTCAGGAAGACGGTGGAGCAGTGGACCGAGGAGCTTGTCACCGCCGCCGCTGACATCGACAGGGAGTTGGCGGGGCTGGGGACAGAGCACCTCGGGTACTCCCCCGACGCGAACCTCCCTCACAGTGCCAAGCTGAGCTTATTCTTCAGGGTAGTGGCGCCGGCCCTTGAGCAGCTCCGGGAGAGGATCCCCACGCAGCTGGCGAACGAGGAGCGCAGGCTTTGCACGGGAGTTGTGGAGAGAGTGCTGACTAAGATAGTCTACCGCAACCCCGGGCTCAACCTTGAGAACGTCCTCAGGACCTTGCCGCCCGACGCCGACCAGGAGGCGCTGAAGGCTCTTGTCGCCCCCATCGTGGCCAAGGAGGGCAAGATCAAGAGAGTTGATGGTGACCGTGCAGACTAGGCTGCTTTCTTTCTGCTTCCCTTGTCGCTGCTAATCACGTTATGGACAGTAGTTTGTTAGAACAGCGACAAGTCATCTTGTAATATAACTTTATTTTGGGTAGTAAATGCAGTGTCATTTCCTTTGTTCGACTCCTTTACTTTGTATGCTTTTACCCTACGCTTTCAGGGAACTTGCCGGCAAAGGGACCCTTGCCGCGAGCGCTGAGTGCGGAACTTCAGCAGCCTGCTGGCAACGCCTCTACCGGCAAGAAACCTTGCTGCAGCTAGTCGCAGCACACTTAGGTTGTTGAGCGAACTCGAAAACGAAGTAAGGGCGCGACACTTGTCGCAACACACTTAAGCCGTTGAGCGTGCTCGAAACAAAGTAAGGGCAAGGCTAGCCACGGGTAGGTTCCTCCGCGAACAGGTTTTCCATACAAAGTGTGGTCGTTTAAGGAAGATAACTTAAAATATTTAAAAATTTGAATGCTCAAACTTTGGTAACTTAGCTTTTGTGTGCGGTTTGCTTCCCGGCAAGGCAAGGCTTTCTTGAACGGTACTTGGTCCATACCACTGTCTCCTTCCCCCTCGGCAAACTTGTGCGCGAGGGAAACTTCTTCTGCTTGAGAGAAAAGAAAAAGGGAGGAAACACAGATATGGGGCCTTGCGGCTCGTTATTGCTTACCGGGGGTGCGTGCTGCACAAAGCGTCAGATAGTGCATGCAAGAAAAACGATAAAGCATGAAACGACAAGTTGTGCGGGGCACATAAGTTTTACTGATGCACGGGGTCTGCGTCTGGCTTTGTACAAAGGTTTACATGCAACAGCGGCAAGACTTGTACAAAATGTGGTTGCCGGAACGGATCGCGGCAACCGCGCCTTATGGGTGAAACTTGCGAAGATGCTCAATGTTCCAGGAGTTGCTCACCGGTAAGCCTTCTTCGGTCTCAAGGCGGACAGCGCCGGGCCTTGTGACTTGTCTCACCCGATAAGGGCCTTCCCACTTCGGCGTCAACTTGTTGGAATTCTTGGCGGACTGAACACGCCGAAGAACAAGGTTGCCTTCCTCGAGACTTCTGGCCTTAACTTTGCGGCTATGGTAGCGGCGCAAAGCTTGCTGGTATCGAGCAGCTCGTACAGCAGCCTGAAGAAGGTCCTCCTCGAGGAGCAGTGCATCATCTTGCCGCAGCTGCTCTTGCTCGAGCTCATCATAAGCGAGCACTCGAGGCGACCCGTATACGAGTTCCGTCGGGAGAACTGCCTCTGCTCCATAGACAAGAGCAAAGGGTGTCTATCCAGTGGCTCGATTTGGCGTCGTCCTGATTGACCAAAGAGCCGCCGGCAACTCCTCAATCCAGTTTCTTCCACATTTGTGCAACCTGTCGAAAGTTCTTTTCTTGAGCCCGCGCAGCACTTCAGCGTTTGCCCTCTCCGCTTGACCATTGCTCCTCGGGTGAGCAACAGAAGCGAAGCAGACCTTGGCGCCAAGGTCTTGGACATATTGCATGAAGGTGCGGCTTGTGAATTGTGTGCCGTTGTCGGTGATGATCCTGTTAGGGATCCCGAACCGGCAAATAATTGACCTGAAGAACTTGACTGCTGACTGTGCGGTCACCTTCCTCACTGGTTCCACTTCCGGCCACTTCGTGAACTTGTCGATGGCGACGTACAAGTACTCGAAGCCCCCCGCTGCGCGGGGAAAAGGGCCGAGGATGTCGAGCCCCCAGACCAAAAATGGCCAGGACAAAGGGATCGTCTGGAGAGCTTGAGCTGGCTGGTGTATCTGCCTGGCATGGAACTGGCACGCTTCACACTTGGTTACTTGTGCAGTTGCATCTTGGAGGGCTTCTGGCCAAAAGAAACCTTGCCGGAACGCCTTCCCGGCAAGTGCTCTTGCACCAATGTGGTGTCCACATGTATCTCTGCCAACAGCTTTTGCCCATCTTCCCGGGGAATGCATTTCAATCTGACACCATTGAGTCTTCTTCTGTACAGTTCATTGTCGACGAACTGATACATACTTGACTGCCTGGTTATCCTTTCTGCTTCTTCTGGCTCTTCGGGAAGTTCTCCAGTTTGAAGAAAACGGACAATTTGCCGTGCCCATGCTGGAGCCTGAGGCTCAACAACAAGGACTAAAGGCATCAATGCTGCTGCGGGAACGTCAGCTTCTACGGCAAGAACCTGCGGCTCGGCCGGAGCTGGACGTTCCCCGGCAAGCTTGCTGGGGCAAGACTTGTCGGGGATGCCTGCTTCAACTGTACGAACCCTAGGGTCCGCAGGAGCAGACTGTTCCTCAGCAACTTGGTCGTTGATCTTGGGGACCTTGGCGGCGACTTCAGGAAGATCCGCCGGCAAGTAGTCACCGGAGACCAACTTTCTCTTCTTGCTTTGCCCAACTAATGGTGTAACGGATGGTTGAGTTAGCTTGAGCACGAAGATCCCTGGTTCCACAGGTAGCTTTAGTGCAGCACACTTTGACAGGCCGCCTGGGACGTCATTTTGAGCTCTTGGAACGTGCTCCATCTGTATGCCTTCAAAGTGCTCTTCAAGCTTTCTCACTTCGTCGACGTAAGCTTCCATCAATGGGCTCTGGTAACTCTTGTTCACTTGGCGGACAACCAACTGCGAATCACCCCGCACAATCAGCTTCTTGATCCCAAGTTCTGCTGCAATTCTGAGGCCGGCAAGCAAACCTTCATACTCTGCAGTATTGTTTGTTGCTTGCTCCTTGGGAAAGTGCATTTGGACAACGTACTTGAGGTGCTCTCCGGTGGGTGCGACAAGCAGAACACCAGTACCGGCGCCTTGCTGCGAGACGGCTCCATCGAAGTGCATAACCCATTCTTTGCTTGCTTCTTTGACGGGGACGCTTGTCTCTGGAATTTCTTCATCTAGCGTTGGTGTCCATTCTGCTATGAACTCTGCCAATGCTCTGCTCTGGATAGTAGAAGTACTTTCAAACTTGAGGCCAAAGCTTGACAGCTCCAGGGCCCACTCGACAATCCTGCCTGTTGCTTCTGGATTTTGCAATATCCTTTTCAGCGGAAAGCGAGTGACCACTGTTATCTCATGTTCTTGGAAGTAGTGGCGCAGCTTTCTCGAGGCCATGAGGAGGCCGAAAAGCAGCTTTTGCACCCCAGAGTATCTTGACCTAGCCCCTGCAAGAGGGAACTTACAAAATAAACTGGGCGCTGCACCATCTTTTTCCGTACTTCTTCTTGCATCTGCGCAGACTCTCCCTTGTCGGGCCAGAGCTTGTCTGGGAAGCCCCCTGCTTGTAGCTGGACGTGCTTGCCGGGGCTGTGGGCTCCTCCTCTGCCTCCCTTTCCACTACCAACGCAGCACTAACCACTTGATTGGTCGCTGCTAAGTATAGCAGCAACTTCTCTTGCGGTTTAGGTGCGACAAGTATTGAAGTGGAGGATAGGTACCCTTTCAAGTCTTGCAGCGCCACCTCCGCTTCCGGAGTCCATTTCCGGTCCTGCCTTTTTCAAGATTTTAAAAAATGGCAGGGCGCGTTCTGCAGACTTAGAAATGAACCTGTTGAGAGCAGCCACGCAGCCGGCAAGCCTTCGTACATCCTTGACGCGCTTCGGAGCTTCGATCTGCTCGATGGCTTTGATCTTGTCGGGATTGGCTTCAATCCCCCTCTGGGGCACAAAGAACCCGAGAAGCTTGCCGGAGGGGACTCCGTACACACACTTCTCAGGGTTAAGCTTGAGTTGTATCTTGCGCAGATTCGCAAAAGTTTCATCTAGGTCTTGAATCAGGGTATCCTTGTCCTTGCTCTTGACCAATATATCATCCATGTATGCTTCTACATTCCTGTGTATCTGTGGCTCAAAAGCAGTGTGGACTACCCTCGCAAATGTTGAACCCGCATTCTTTAATCCAAAGGGCATGCGTATAAAGCAGTAAGTGCCACATGGAGTAATGAATGCGGTCTTCTCTTCATCCTCTTCGGCCATGAATATCTGGTTGTATCCGGAGTATGCATCAAGGAATGAAAGCAACTCATATCCAGCCGTGGAGTCAACGATCTGGTCGATGCGTGGCAAGGGAAATGGATCCTTGGGACAAGCTTTATTCACATCAGTGAAGTCTATACAAAGCCTCCACTTCCCATTTGCTTTGCGTACGACAACAGGGTTGGCCAGCCACGTGGGATGAAGTACACCTCTAACAAGGCCTGCCGCTTCCAGCTTCTTGATTTCTTCGGCGATAAACTCTTGGCGCTCCACCGCTTGCTTCCTAACCTTCTGCTTGATGGGCCGCGCGTGAGGACAAACGGCAAGCTTGTGCTCAATTACTTTCCTGGGAACACCGGGGATGTCAGACGGTTGCCATGCAAACACGTCGACATTCGCCCGCAGGAAAGCAACGAGCGCGCTTTCCTATTTAGGATCGAGCGTGGCACTGATGGTGAAAGTACCACCAGTGCCGTCCTCCTTAGCGGACACCTTCTTGGTTGCAGGTGGAGCTGCCATTCCCTTCTTACACTTGCCGGTGGAGCTCGATGGTGCGTCCTCGACGGCAGCGCAGCACTCCGAAGAGGTGCGTTTGCCGGAGTGGGCCCCAGAGCTCTTGCCAGACTTGGTCTTCTTCTTCCCCCCGGGAGCTTCAGCGGCAAGTGCTTTGCTATCTGTTGCAGCTGCTGCGTCCCGGTAGATCTTGTCGGCGCAGATAAGCGCGTCCTTCTTGTCGCCGGGGACAGAGATGACGCTTATCGGGCCCGGCATCTTGAGCATGTTGTAGGCGTAATGAGAGGCTGCCGTGAACTTGGCGAGCGCTGGACGGCCAAGTATCCCATTGTATGGCAATGGGATATCGGCAACGTCAAAGGTGATCCTCTCAGTTCTGAAATTTAGCTCTCCGCCAAAGGTTACTGGCAGTGTGATCTTCCCCTTCGGCTTGCTCCTTCCCTGGTTGATCCCTTGGAAAGTTCCGGTTTCCTCGAGCTCGCTGTCGGGGATCTGTAGCTTTCGGACTACAGCAGAGGAGATCAGGTTCAGGCCGGCCCCGCCGTCAACCAGCATCTTGGTGACCTTGAGGTTGCGGATGGTTGGCGAAACCAACATCGGCAAGCACCCGACCTCAGTTGTGCGGTCAGGGTGATCCTCAATGTCGAAGATGATGGGCGTGCTGGACCACTTCAGGAGCTTGCGCGACTCGACGGGTGGCTCTGCTGCATTAACTTCCCGCAACCATTGTTTGAGTTGGCGGTGGGAAGTATGCAGAGAGGCACCTCCATCGATGCACAGAACTTCTGTGGCCTTCTGGAACTCCTGTTCGCTGTTGTCTCCATCGTCCATGTCCTCGTCGTCGTCTTCGTCTTCGTCCTTGTCGCGGCCGCGGGGAGGTCTATCTCCTTGCCGCTGCTTGGCCTTGCCGCGGCGTCCTCCCCGGCCATTGAATGGCCGCTTCTTGCCGGACTCTCCTCCGCCTCCCTGGGCCTTCTCTTTGTCGCGTCGCTCGTACTCAGCCTTCTGCTGTTCAACGAGGTACTCGACCCTTTTGCAGTTCTGGAGATCGTGGCCCTTGGTGCGGTGGATCTTGCAGTACTGCTTGTCGGAGCTGTCCTGCTTGTCGGCGGCCGCTACAGTGGTAGCTTCCTTGCCGAAGCCACCACCCTGAGCTTTCTTGGCGCTAGCCTCCTTGCCGGACTGCTCCACGACCAGTACTTCCTTGTTCTTCTTCTTCTTATTGTTCCGCCGCCGGTTTTTCCTTGCCGGGGCGGCATCCTCACTGTCTGTTCCTCCTGCTCCAGCATCCTCTCCGGGAAGTCTCCTCCCCTCTTCAGCGCGCGCGCACTTGTCGGCCAGGGCATAGAGCTCACTGACGTCTCTTATCTTGCACATCGCCATTTCCTCCCTCATCCTGCGGTTACGCATGTTCTAATGGAACGCGCTAATAACCGCGGCAGGGTGGACGTCCGGGATGTTGTGTTGGACGCGGCTGAATCTCTGGATGTACTTTCGCAAGGATTATCCTTCCTTCTGGGCAAGTATATGGAGATCACTTTCCTGGCCATGGGGCTTGTGGCCGCCCGTGAAGGCGCCAACAAACTGATGGCACAGGTCGGCCCAGGAAGAGATGGAGTTTTCCGGCAAGTGCATGAGCCAAGATCTGACGTTTGGCTTGAGCACGAGCGGGAAGTAGTTTGCTAATATCTTCTCGTCTCGTCCCCCGGCAGCCTGCACCGCAATGGTGTAGATGCTGAGGAACTCTGAGGGATGGGTCTTGCCGTCGTACTTCTCGGGTACGTCGGGCTTGAAGTTATTCATGCTGGGCCACTGGACTTGCCGCAGCTCACGGGTGAACGCAGGGCAACCTGCCGCGTATGGCAGGTCGCCCGGTTCTCCGGGCGCGTGCATGTCGACAGCGGTCCCAGCGCGCTGGTCGGACTGTCGTCGCGCTTCTCTTCGACGCTCGATGCGAGTTCGAGCGTCTTCTTGTCGTCTATCGTCGAGGACTTGGCGTTGATCGCGGCGAGCTCGTGGATCCGACGACGCCGTGGAGTCGTCGTCGATGTTGATCCGGCGAGTCGGCGATTTCGGCCTTCGCGGCGGGGAGTGCACGGTAGTTGCACCCCCGGCGGTCTTGTCTTCATCAGCCCGCGCCTGGCTGACTTGCCGCGGCTGCTGCGGCGTGTCGTTGTTGGCGAAGGCGATGAGGCCATGGATGGTGGCTCTCCAGTCTTCGGCCTTATCTGCCGCTGGAGGGAAGTCGAGGAGTAGCTGAGCTCTAGCTAGAGCTTCTGCTGGAGTGAAGGGGAGCGGTGGCGAGCGGTGCGAGGAGCGAGATATGCTCGGACTTCTAACCGCGTTAGAAGGAGCAGGTTCTCGCCCCGGCGACCGCGCCTTGCTCGTGCCAGCGCGTTGGTCTTGAGCGTCCCGCGACCCACCAACTTGTCCTTGGCCCAGCAAGTGGATGGTACCCTGCGTACCACGTCGCTGCCGTTCTGGCACCTCCTGGGAGGGGCGTGGTGCGTGCACGGACGCCGAGGTCTTGGAGTGCGTCCGGTCGTCCGTCTTGTCCTTGGACTTGGCGGCGTCGTGAGTTTCCTCGCCGGCGTCCGTCCTTCCGCCAGCGTCTACCCCACCAACCGTTGGTTCTGTTGGTGGCGGGATCGACGCGGACGGGCCTCCTACCTCCGAAGCTTTCTTCTTCGGCGGCATGTTGATGAAGTTAACAAAGTTGATGAAGTTGCTGAAAGTTGCGCCCGCGTGAACGCCGGATCAGGTTCACACAACCTCGACGCCCCCTACCTGGCGCGCCAAAGATGTCGGGGAAACTGATCGCCCACGAACACCTATGGGACCGGAGCCCCTTTTCGGTACGGCAAGGGAGCGGAGGGTGTACGAAGAGCAGATCGAGGCGAGCACGCGAGCAGTTTACCCAGGTTCGGGCCGCACGGATGCGTAAAACCCTACTCCTGCCTTGGTATGTATTGTGTTCTTGGCTCGGGAGCAAGAAGAGCTACAGTGCTTGTCGCTGGCTACACCGAGCGTGAGAGTTATCGAAGATCGGAACCCCCTCTACGTTGTGCATGGGCCTTTTTTTATAGGTCAAAGGGGTCACCGACAGGTGGCAACGTAGGTGAGGATAAAAATGTAAAAATGGTGGTAGTTGTAACAGTGTATGTACAGTGCTCTGTACCTAACCCTGGCGGTGGGGGACAAGGGCATTAAATGCCCGTCGCCGTCGCCCCAAACAGTGCAAAAAGCGTCCGTCTGGGCGTCTCCGTTCGCCACGACGGTGTCCTCGTCATCGTGGCTTGCCACCGTGTACCCTAGGCTGCACAGCCTTCCGCCACGTGCCCCTGGAAGGGCCCCAGGGCGACGCGTGGCTGGATGAGCTGGAGTGTGGGCACATAGTGGAAGCTTGCCGCGGCAAGCGCCTTGCCGCGGTCGCTACCTTGCCGCGCCCGGAAGCTTGTCGCTCTCCGGGCCTAGCCGGGGCGCGCGATGCGCCACGGCAAGTCTCCTGAAATGCCATGTTTTGGCCTTCCTGGCAAGCTCCTCTTGCCAGGGTCTTGTGCTAAAGGGGGTGGTTTTGAGCCTGGAGCGGCCTTCCCGGCAAGCTCCTCTTGCCGGGGCCTTGTTTCTTTAACTTGAATACTTTGTTCTTGAATGGCTCCAAAGGAACCAAAGTGGGCTTTGGCGAGCGCTTGGCAAGCCTTGCCACGGGACGCTGCTACTGCCCGTGCACTAGTCGGGATACTAAGGTATCCCTACTTTAGTACACCGACACCTGCCCCCTGGCCGCGCCCATAGGGCGCCTGGGGCCCGCAAGACCACCCTCCAGGTGAGTCTTCTTCATCTCTCTCTCTTTCTCTCCAAAAACACGAGCTCTGCACTTGTTCTTGCGTTCTTGCTGCTCTTGGAGGCGATTTTCGATCTCTCTCTACAGCCTATCATTCGAGCTGAGATTTTGAACAAATACTCCCTGGTATGTAACTCCTCCACCCCTCCAATTAGATTTCTGATTGGTGGCTTCATTTGTGAGTATTTAGTAGTTCTTGGTGCTGTGTAGATGAGCTTGCATGCATGTGTAGAAATTTGTTTTCCAAGTTTTGATGCAAGTTTATGCCTTAGGTAAGTGAGTTGAGTAGTTTGCCTTAACCCACTTTGTTTAAATCCTTGTTTTTGTAATTTGCCAAAAAATTCAGAAATGAGTTTGTTAGGAAGGGTGAAGGGGTGGCTTGAGAAGAAGAGGCCCGCACACTCCGATCGAGTTACTAGAGTCGCAGCCTCACCCTCGACTGCTAGGGTGAGCTACAATGGAGATCATGTGCCCCTAGAGTTGTTGGAAGACACAAGTCCAGCATGTGCTATGATGTTCCCATGTCATGAATTCCTTAAAGCTGCCGGAATTAAGGATGAGTTTTATAATCTTTGTGCTAATGCAGGTCTGACACGGCTCGTCACGTGCCGTGTTACTCAGTATCAAAAACTCACCTCCGGTTTCATTAACAGTTTTAGATATAACCCTGATACTGGTGCTATTGAGTTTAGAATTTACAATGATCTTATCACCATGCCTTTGGAAAAGTTTTGTGAAATAATAGGTGTGCAAAACGTTGGGCTGACGGCTAAGATGACCTCTCAGCCCTCCGAGCTAAAAACTGTCTTCAACTCTCCCTGCAGCATGGGTACGAGGGATATTTATCGGTCAAAAATCTCCAGCATCTTATTCCCTCACCTCAGGTATTTTGCGTATTATGTTGCTAGAGGGGTATTAGCTCGTGACAACACGAGCAACACTTCTGCGCCGGATATTGCTATCCTGGCAACCGCCCTCTCAGGGAGGTTTGATTATAATTTGGGTGCCTTAATTGCTCGATGCCTTGCTATGAACGGTAACAGGGGAGATTTATTTGGTGGCGTTTATGCCACACATATCTTAGAATATCTTAAAGACACCCCACACCCTGATGATAAGACTTTTACTTATTTAAGTTTTGATCTTGTTGCTATGAAAAGGCATAAGTTTGTTACCATGACTTCTGAGCTTGATAATCTTGTTCATATCTTGCGTTTCGTAACTACCGCGAACGCAAGATCCGTCTACCTGCACCTCTTTTGTTTGATTTTTCTCATAGGAACGGATGGTCCTTTGATGTTATCCAGTTCGATGAGTTCATGGTCTAGCATCAGTTTCATAACCCCATGGAGGGGGTTGTGCCCGACGAGGAGGAGCACGGTGAGTTGCCACCTTTTCAGGGGGAGACCGTCACCCAGTTTGGTGAAGGGTCTTCCTCTGCTTGGAGTACGGACCCTTCTTCATGGGAGGATCCGAGGAGTTCGGTGTACGCGCCGGAATCCTTCTACGACCCTTGGACTCACCAGCATCCCGAGGAGGCTCCTGGGGGCAGTAGCTACTACCAACTTAGGCCAAAAGCCTAAGCTTGGGGGAGTACGTGCCCTTCTCAATTTTCCATTGTATTATCCGTTTTATTTCTGTTCGCTTTAATCTTTTCGAAGTTTTTGCCCGTTCTTCTTTGTTCTTTCTTTGCAAAAACAACAAAAAGATTTTCTCTTTCTTTTGCTTTCGTTCAATCTTTGAAATAATCCAAAAAGATTTCCTTTCTCTCTTTAGTTTGCTTTGTTATCAGAGTTCAGCTCGAGTCCGTGATGGCATTTAATTATATTTCTTACGTTCGATCATGCAAGTGACGAGGCAGTAATGACGAAGATCGACTGAAGGGAAGCAACAAGGGAAAATCGATATGAACTCTTCTTGTTTCTACTTTTGTACATATGCCTGTACTTATGATCTAGAGACCAGCTTGTAGCGACATAGTGCTATGTTTACAATGCTCTCCCAGTGGTTCATGCTTTCCTTGTGGCTAGTCTCAAACAGCTAGAGTATATAATGTGTTATTGAAATGATTTACATGCATTGCACTGTTCATAGTTTGGTATACTAAGGTGGTATTTCCCTTTGGAGAATTCTTGGATTGACTTGGCACACGTTTACACATGTTTAAGACTAAAAGGTCTTCTTTGCCTTGATGATCTTTGAGTTTCAGAATAGTTACATCACTTTCATGCCCGATTCAATGTTGCTTTGTCGCTCTGCATGATTATGACCGTTATTGCTCTCTAGTTGGTTGCTTCCCAGTCTCTTGCTAGCCTTCGCTCGTACTAAGCGGAATTATGCTTGTGCATCCAAATCCTTTCAAACCAGTTATTCCATATGAGTCCACCATACCTTCCTATGTGGTATTTACCTGCCATCCTAACGAAGACTTTCTTGTACCATCTCAAAATTATTCAAATTTACTCCTGTTTTGTGCCTCTGTTTTAGCTCATGAGGAAGTAGTAGTTAATTCATGATCTTTTCAAGTTAGACAAGTTTTACCCCGGGATTGCATGTCTAATCTGCAAACCCCTAATACGAGAAGGAACTGGCATGAGTGCGCCCGGCTCATAAAAGATAATACAACAAACAAACCCTCCTTCACGCTTTGTTCATGAGAAATCAGAAAACTTTTGGCAGTGATAAACAAAGGAGTTTAAGGGGATGTGATCGTCCCCGTGCGGGAGCCGTTCCTCGAAACTTTTCCAGCTCGAGAAGTAATTGGGTTGTCTACTAAACATTCGTTGACGAAATATGCACCTCTCAAAATCATTTTTACCTCTGTTTTCAAAACCAAGAGCTCTGGTACATGTTTAGTCTTTGCTTCCAACCATGGGTTTTCAACCTCGCGATCAAATTCCACGGTTCGAGAGTCTCCACCTTCTTTCTTCAAAGCACCAACTAGGAGAGCATAATTGTCATTCTGAGTGTAATGTGCATTGTCCCAAAGTATTACATTGTCTTCTGCATGCTTGTGATATTATTTATTCAGAAATTCTTAGTTCTAGTCTCCTTTAAAACTCTGGAGGAGTTTCTGCATTTATGTTTTGCTTCACTCATGGAGGCTAGCGAAATACCACTCTAGTATGTTCAAGCTATGTGCAATGTAATCTTGTCTTGATTTTCAGTAGTATATTATTTACTTTTGGTTATTTGTGATTGGTCACTTGAAAGAAGGATTGCTTCGTGCATTGTCCTCATAGCATTGTTTCAATACTTGCTAGACTCTTTTCGTACTACATGCTTATATACATCTAATGAA
The DNA here is from genome assembly GCA_902687465.1 of Secale cereale. Taxonomy (NCBI): domain Eukaryota; kingdom Viridiplantae; phylum Streptophyta; class Magnoliopsida; order Poales; family Poaceae; genus Secale; species Secale cereale. The sequence goes on from LR738711.1 coordinate 72,879,636, forward strand.
GCAAAAGAGTTTGTCAAAGTTTTCTTTGTCGCGTCCAGTTCGTTGAACTGAATTGCTTGAGGACAAGCAATATGCTAAGCTTGGGGGAGTTGATACGTCTCAAACGTATCTACTTTTCCAAATACTTTTGCTATTGTTTTGACCTCATTCTTGCATGATTTGAACTAAACTAAACCGGACTGATGTTGTTTTCAGCAGAGCTGCCTGTATGGTTTTATTGTGTGCAGGAAAACGGATTTTTAGGTGTCTCCGAAAATTCCACAAAAAATCACAGAAAATCCACGCACCCGAAGGAACCTTGTGCCAGAAGATGGACCAGAGGGCAGCCAGGGGGGGCCCAGGCGCCCTGGTGGCGCAGCCCCACCCCTGGCCGTGCCGGGAGGCCGCCTGGGCTGCTCCCACCTCCTCTGGTGCCCTACTTTGACCCGTATTTATCCCCGTGACGCAAACCCGAGAACAGAAGTCGTTTTCCCAGTTTTCGTCGCGGAGCCTCCGCCACCCTCAGTTCTTCTTCGGGAGGGCTAATCTGGAGGCTGATTTGGCCTCCGGAGAGGGGAGATCGTCGCCATCGTCATCATCATCACCACTCCATCCTCCCTCCATGACTTCTCCTTCCATGTGTGAGTAATTCCCTGCTGTAGGCAAAGGGGATGGTAGGGATTGGATGAGTTAGATCATGTAATAGTTCATCAGATTGTTGGGGGCATGTTGCCTATCATCTACTATGGTGTTTATCATCTTTGTTTCAACTTGTTGCTCTTAATGCTTGTCACTTAGGGCCCGAGTGCCATGATTTCAGATCTGAACCATATGTTTTTGCATGAATATATTTGTGTTCTTGATCCTATCTATGAGTTGTTTGCACCTATTACGGTCCGGAACAGGCGATCCCAAAAGTGACAGCTTGGGACACCAAAGGGGATGGTCCATAGTTTGAGGATTACATGTATCCATTGAGTTTATTGCTTTGTTCCGGTGCTCTTTGACAGGAGTACCTTAATCTCCATAAGTTCCTTTTGGCCCCGTTCATAGCGGGATGTTAGGACAAAATATGTTGTGCAAGTTCTTATTGCAAGCACGTACAACTACCTGTGGGATACATGCCCAATGTTTGATATTTTCCTAGATGATCATTACTTTTCTGTGTGCCTTGCCCCAAGTTAGATTCATGATATATCTCATCCATGCAGCGCCCAACCATCCATCTCCCTAGCCTACAGTGTTTTAAATCCTGCTGGTCACTAGTTGCTACTTTTGTTGTTACTTCCGCTGTTTACTTTTACTGTCACCACCATCACTATCATATCACCGTTACCACTTATCTTTGTTGCAAGTAAGTATATTTCAGGTGCGGTTGAATTGACTAGGGATGGCAGTTTTGCCCATGGGTATGGGTACCCGCGGGTACCCTACCCAAAAATAGTGGGCATGGGTGAGACTTTTTACCATTTCACACCCATGGGTATGGGTATCCATACCCGCAAAAATCATGGGTAGGGTATGGGTATAAAATTATACCCATGGGTAACCCAATGGATACCCAAAAAATAAATAAATAAATAAAACCATGTAATATGTGAGTAAATAATTATCTTGAGTTCTTAACTAGCCCACGGACCATAGGCCCATAGCCAGCCATCGCCCCAGACCCCTCATATACCTAAAGTACTTATCTTCTCTACTTTTCCTTGACTTCGGAAGATGAAGCAATCAAGAGCCGGGTTACTGAATCCTCATCGATTCATCCCCAACCAAGGCTATATATTGTACCCACCGAATGGGTACCTGAATTTAGACCTTTTTCTCATCTTAATTTTGTCATGTTAATCCTATATATTGTACCCACTGGATACCCATTGGGTATAGGATACCCGATGGGTATGGGCATGGGTACCAATTTGCGCCCATGGATAGTGAAGTGGGTGGGTATAGAAAAAAGATTTGGGTATGGGTTTGGGTAGAAAAGTGTCGTACCCGCCCATACCCTACCCATTGCCATCCCTAGAATTGACAACTCAACTGTCAAAGCTTATAAATACTCTTTGGCTCCCCGTGTGTTGAATCTATAAATTGGGTTATTCTTACCCGCGAAGACTATCTCGATCCCTTACGGTTGAGGGTTATCACCCACCAGCCGTTGGCTCCGGCGGTGGTGGGATCGACACGGACGGAGTAGGTGCCTCCGAAGCCTTCTTCTTCGATGGCATGTCGATGAAGATGATGAAGATCTAGCTCGTGTGAACGCCGGATCAGGTTCACACAACCACGACGCACCCCTGCCTGGCGCGCCAAAGATGTCAGGGAAACTGATCCACGAACACCTATGGGACCGGCGGGCCGAGTCCCTTTCGGTTTGGCGGGGGCGGAGATCGCACGAAGAGCGGATCGAGGCGAAGCACACGAGCAGTTTACCCAGGTTCGGGCCACACGGATGCGTAAAACCCTACTCCTGCTTTGTGGTTTGTATTGAGTTCTTGCTCGGGAGCACTGAATGCTACAGTACACACCAGCAGCTAACGAGACCGAGCGTGAGTGAGTCCGTCCCCCTCTACATTGCGCATGGGCCTCCTTTTATATGCTCAAGGGGTCACCGACAGGTGGCAACGCAGATGATGGTAAAAATGGAAAGGTGTTGTAGTTGGTACAACTACCTGTACAGTGCATCATACCTAACCCTGACGGCAGGGGACAAGAGCATTAAATGCCCATCGCCATCGCCCAAACAGTGTAAAAAGGGACCGTCAGGGGGCGCCATCGTTCGCCACGATGGCGATCTTGTCAGCGCCGCTTGCCACCGCGTACCGCTGGCTGCACAGCCTCCCGCCACGTACGCCTGGAAGGGTCCCAGAGCGACACGTTGGTGGGTGTGCTGGAGCGCAGGTACAGAGTGGACGCTTGCCGCGGCAAGTGCCTTGCCGCGGTCGCTGTCTTGCCGCATCCGGGAGCTTGCCGCATCCGGGAGCTTGCCGCTCACCAGGCCTTGCCGGGACGCGTTGCACGTCGCGGCAAGTTCCTTGAGATGCCTTGGTTGGCCTTCCCGGCAAGCTCCTTTTGCCGGGGTCTTGTGCCTTGAGTGGCCTTCCCGGCAAGCTCCTCTTGCCGGGGCCTTGTCTCCTTTGCTTGAATACTTTGTTCTTGAATGGCTCCAAAGGAACCACGGAGGACCTTGGCGGTCACCCGGCAAGCCTTGCCGCGGGATGCTGCGACTGCCCGTGCACAAGTTCGGGATACTAGGGTACCCCTATTCTAGTACACCGACATCATCGGATCCCAACAAACACACCGCAAAAAGAGTTACATCATATGGATCTCCAAGAGACCATTGTATTGGTAATCAAGAGAGAGAGAGGGAGAGAGAGAGAGAGAGAGAGAGAGAGAGAGAGAGAGAGCCATCTAGCTACTAACTAGGGACCCGTAGGTCCACAAGGAACTACTAACGCATCATCAGAGAGGCACCAATGGAGATGGTGAACCCCTCCGTGATGGTGTCTAGATTGAATCTGGTGGTTCTAGACTTTGCGGCGACTGGAATAGAATTTCATCGACTCCTCTAGGATTTCTGGAATATCTGAGTATTTATAGAGCAAAGAGGCGGTGCGGGAGGCCGCCGAGGTGGGCATAACCCACTTGGGCGCGCCAGGGGCCTGGCGCGCCCTGGTGGGTTGTGCCCCCTCGGGGCACCCCCAGGTGCAGCTCTGGCCCAGTGGGTGTCTTCTGGCCCATAAAAAATCTCCAAAATGTTTCACGGTGTTTGGACTCCGTTTGATATTGATTTCATGCGATGTAAAAAACATGCAGAAAACATCAACTAGCACTTGGCACTATGTCAATAGGTTAGTAACAAAAAATGATATAAAATGACTATAAAATGATTGTAAAACATCCAAGAATGATAATATAACAGCATGGAACAATCAAAAATTATGGATACATTGGAGACGTATCACATCCCACCTTACTCATTGTAATCTCAGCAACCCTAAAGTGTTACATGTGTGAATCATTCATGTTCTCCATCACCATTGTTATGATGTTCATTTCCTTCATGAGTGAGTAGTTCCCTTAGTTCTCGGGGATATGGATGAACCCTAGTGTGTTGTGGATCGTTTGATACTAGGATTTAATATACTCTGTGCATGTTTTTGTTAATAATCTTCTTGATGTTGGATGAAGTCGACCATCCAATGTACCTTGTGGGCCCCTCATTCCTCCTTTTGACATAATTCAAACTCTATAAATTCTCTAAAATCGAGAAACCAACAGAGAGCGCCCCAAAAAACTTTTTTCGCTGCCGCAAGCTTCTACTCTTGCCAGTTCCCATCTAGAGGCCTTTTCCGGCTCTTTGCCAGAAGGGGTGTCGACCATGGAGGGCATCTACATAAACCTTGCTACCCTTCTGAAGATTTGTGAGTAGTTTACCAGAGACCTATGGGTCCATAGCTAGTAGCTAGGTGTCTTCTTCTTCTTCTCTCTTTCTCTTTGAGCTTCAATAGAATGTTCTCCTCGATGTTCTTGGAGAACTATTTTATGTTATATTATTTTGTGGTGTGTTTGGTGGGATCCAATGAATTCTGGGTTTATGATCAAATTATCTATGAATATTATTTGAGTCTTCTCTAAACTCTTTTATGCATGATAGTTATAGCTTCGTAATTCTCTCTGATCCATCCGTTTGGTTTGGCCAACTACATTGATTTATCTTGCAATATGAGAGGGGCTTTGTGATGGGTTCAATCTTGCGGTGCTCTATACCCCAATGACTAAAAGAGAGAAGAGACGTATTTGTATTATTTCCATTAAGAATAAAACGATGGGGTTTTTCATATTGATTGGGTTTACTTTGTCTACATCATGTCATCTTGCTTAAGGCGTTACTCCCTTCCTTATGAACTTAATACTGTAGATGCATGTTGGAGAGGGGTCGGTGTGTGGAGCAATAGTAGGCAGGAGTCGGTCTACTTGTCTCGGACGTGATGCCTATATACATGATCATTGCCTTGGATATCGTCATAACTATGCACTTTTCTATCAATTGCCCAACAGTAATTTGTTTACCCACCGTATGTTTTTTGTTCGAGAGAGAAGCCTCTAGTGAAAACTATGGCCCCAGGGTCTACCATTATTATATATTAAAGTACAAAAATACCTTGCTGCAATTTATTTACCGCTATTTTATTTTATGTTTTTGTTTATCTATCTATCACTGTGAGATTTGATCTTGGCAATTAAACGCCAAGGGATTGACAACCCTTGTTTGCGTTGGGTGCAAGTATTTGTTATTTTATGTGTAGGTGTTGTTCATGAGGTATTGCATGGTCCCCCTACTGAATTGAGAACCTTGGTTCTTAACTAAGGGAAACACTTATCTCTACTATACTGCACCATCCTCTCCTCTTCGGGAAAATCCCAACGCAACTCACAAGTAGCAGGCCCCCCCTGAGGTTGTCGCTTCCCCTTGCACTTTCCGGATTGTTTATTATTTTCCTATTTTTCATATATTCCGAGACGAACAGAAAGTACTTTTATGGAACTTTTGGAGTCAGTTTACTTACTGTACCATGTACCTACTCCTTTTCATGGTTCTGGAGCATTCCAGAAGGTTTCCTCTATGTCCTCTTCTGTTGCCATAGTTTGAATAATATTGGTTTCAATATTAATGGGTGTATCTGAGATATAATGTTTAATTCTTTTGCCCATTAACTACTCTCGGATTAGTGCATTCAGGGTTGTTGATCGTGATAGCTCTGGAGCTCTAAACTTCTACAACAGTGTACTATCCTTACCATTTAGAGAGAATTTTTCCTACAAAGAATCCTATGTGTAGTTCTCTCCAGCGTGGTACCCTCCATATGCTTCGGAATGTCACTTCCAAAGGATTTGTTCCTATTCACACTCAGTTACACAACTTCTAATAACACAAGCTAGTCCTTCTACGTATAGATGTGGGTCGTCCGAAAAGTAATGTCTTAAATCAAATAATAACTTTTTCTTTTCCTGGTATGTGAAACTAGGTGGTATATATTTAGCAACAATGTAATTAGCATACGTGCATACCAAGGAGTATTACGAGAAGCATTGATAACAACTAATTGTTCATCAGGAAAACTATTATTAATAGGTAGTGGGTCATCAAGAATATTTTCCATTCTAGAGAAATTATCAGCTACGGGATTCTCAGCTCCCTTTCTATCAATAGTATGCAAATCAAATTCTTGTAGCAAAATAACCCACCTAATAAGTCTAGGTTTAGCATCTTTCTTTTCCTTGAGATATTTAATAGGGGCATGATCGGTGTGAACAATTACTTTATAATCAAAAATAGAAGATCTGATTTTATCACATGCAAACACAAATGCTAAAAATTATTTCTCAGTACTAGCATAATTTCTTTGAGAAATGTCTAGAGTTTTACTAGCATAATGGATAACATTCAATTTCTTAACAAATCTTTTTCCTAGAACAACACCAACAACATAGTCACTAGCATCATACATAATTTCCAAGGGTAACTTCCAATCAGGTGGTTGAATAATGGGTGTAGATATTGAGGATTTCTTAAATATTTGAAAGGCATGTACACAATCATCATAAAAAAATGGAACATCTTTTTGTAAAAAGATTAGTAAGAGGCCAAGAAACTTTAGAGAACTTCTTAATGAACATTCCATAAAACCGGCATGATGAAGGAAACTTCTTATAACTTTTATATCATTAGGACATGGCATTTTCTCAATTGCATCAACTTTAGCTTTATCAACTTCAATACGTCTTTAGAAATTTTATGCCCAAGGACTATATCTTCATTTACCATGAAGTGGCACTTCTCCTAATTCAAGACAAGATTATTTTCCTCACATCTCTGCAAAACTCGGTCAAGGTTGCTTAAGCAATAATCAAAAAAGTCCCGTAAACGGGAAAATCATCTATGAATACCTCAACAATATTTTCACATAAGTGAGAGAATATAGCAAACATACATCTTTGAAAGGTGGCAGGTGCATTACATAGACCAAAAGGCATACGTCTATAAGCATAAGTTCGAAAAGGACAAGTAAAAGTGGTTTTCTCTTGACCTTCTTGTGATATAGGTATTTGAGAAAAACAACTATTAACCATCTAAGATGCAAAAGTGTGCATGCTTGGACAACCTTTCTAACATTTGATCAATAAAAGGCAAAGTGTAATGATCTTTTCTAGTAGCTTTATTTAGTTTCCTTAAATCAATTACCAATCGATAACCAGTTACAATTATTTGTGGGTTAAGTCATTTTCATCATTAGGAACAACAGTAATGCCTCCTGTCTTAGGAACACAATGAACATTACTGACCCATCTACTATCAGCTATAGGATAAATTGTACCTGTCTCCAGAAGCTTTAATATTTTAGTTCTTACCACATCCTTCATCTTAGGATTCAAATGGCATTGATGATCAACCACTGGCTTAGCATCAGAATCCATATTAATATTATGCTGACATAGAGTAGGGCTAATGCCCTTAAGATCATTGAGAGTATATCCAATAGCAGCATGGTGCTTCATCGGAGTTTTAAGTAATCTCTTATCTTCATGCTCTACAAGGTTAGCATTGATAAAACATGATATATCTTCTTTTTATCAAGGTAAGCATATTTCAATATATCAGGTAGTTTCTTTAATTCAAACACATGATCACTCTTAGGTGGGAGAGGATCTCCAAGAGTCTCAATAGGTAAATTATGTTTAAGGGTATGTGCTGGTTTAAAGAATATCTCACCTATTTCATTTATTTCATTCATATACATATCATTTTCATGGTCTAGCGAATATTGTTCTAACGAATTAGTATGAGGTACGATAATAGAAGCAAGACCAATAATTAAATCCTTAGTAGATAATTCTTTCTCATGTGGTTGTCTACGAAACATGGAGAAATTAAATTCACGAGATACATCAACAAACTTAACCCTAACCTTTTCTTTCGCATAATCAAATTCAACATTAATAGTATTCAAGAAAGATCTACCAAATATAATGGGACAAAAATTATCTTGTTGTGAACCAAGTACTAAGAAATTAGTATGATAACGCATTGATGATCGACCTGCGCGAGTTCATCCAATGATAACTTGGTAACGCATGATGAATAGAATAGAAGTACTCTTTGATGTTTGATTATTTAATTATTTTTTCATCATGTCTTGAAAAGTTGATAGCACCGCTCAATCTCGTGGGTTATGGCTTCCTACGATGACTCAACTTCTTGTAGGGTCGACTTCGCGTTCAAGGAGGAGCACGCGAGTGAGGAATCTTTGGATGAGGTCCTCAAGGCGCTCCTAGAGCTCATACTACTAAAGCTTTTTCATGATTTGGCGAAGAAGAATCCACCTACTAAGGAGAGCGAGGACCCGCCACATAAGGAGAGAAAGGGCCCACCATGTAAGGAGAGGGTTCACCCACCACATAAGGAGAGTGTTTTTCTAACACTTTGTTATGTGTTGAAATTTTGTTATTCTCTCTTCTGTAGAGATTAGGTGGTATGTGGTGTACTCAGGCAGACATCCAGGAGTCTATAATTTATGGGAAGCATGCCATGAACAAGTCAATCATTACATGCTTACACACTGTATTTGCTCCAAGTAGGGACAAATCAGACCTGGTGGAAGTGGATGAATATCTCTCTGTCCCACTTTTGATCTTTACTAGGTCATTTACGGCGCACCTTGCTGCACCCATATGTTTTTGAACTCTAATGTTAGGATTGATACAAATATATGTAGAGATTAGATATTGCTTTAATATCGGCATGTGATATATTAGTAATTTTTTGAGCTAATTTGGTTCATCCTCGTACCTGTGATAACAGCTTACTGCAACACGTGAATTTCTCTTCATGTTCACTGGCACACTCAAGATTCTCCTTTTGTAACCTAAAGGATTGCACAATTGGAATCTAGTAACACCATGGAACAAAAATAAATGCAATAGAATAGCAAAATGGTAGTTCATGTGCACCTCAAATGATCCACCTTTTGCTAGCAGACCTAAATTACCTCAATTAGTATTAACCCGAAGATCTAATGAAAGCAGTAGGGAGGAAGGTGTAAGTTGGAATTACATGCCATGAATTTTCAGATGTGAAATAGTCCTCTATATCAACTAGCAATCCATTTTGTTTTGAAACAATCAGAGAACACGTATCAATCATTTGGATGCACTAGCAATTATAGTTTTTCCCCGATAGAACAATCTTGAAAGATAATTCTATTTCTTCATGCGTCTGCTCAAGAATGTGAACCATTGACAACAATCCTCTGTATAAGACACCAATCAATTATAACACTAGAGCAGTCTCAGACTCACATGCAATCGTGAATAGAGGATGATGCATCAGGCTGGACACGGTCCGGGCCGGTCCGGTCCCGGTCCGAGCCGGTGTTTGGACCAGCCACCGGCGGTCCGGTCCGGACCGGACCGAGCTAGCATACGAACTGGAATCCTGGGACCGGACCGTGACGGTGCCAGCTCGGTCAGGCCCGAGAGGACCGAATGGACCGACCAACTTTGTTGCCAGGCAGTGTATATTGGCTACTTTTTGGTCCTATTTAGCTGTTGTTTAGGCATCTGCTGGCTTTCGAGAGTAAATTAAGCAAAAGTACAACAATAACACTACTCTTAGCTACTACCTAGGCTGTGTTCTACTGTTTAGGCATCACATAGTGATAAGCTTACTAATGGATGTAATATGACAAGTCATCAATGATCACTACAGCTTTTAGAGAGGTTTCTTCAGATAACTTTGGACCAAAACATCAGAAATATCACAGCCACCCACAAACAACTAATTTGGACAAATGTCACAGCCACAAACAACTAATTTAGACAGCAAGAACTGGACTAAATTTGGACAGCAAGAATAACTAAATTTGGACAACATTTCCTTTGTTTTTTGGACATCCACAAACTGATTTTGACAGGAAAGATGGCACAAATCAGGTTAAGCACAAATATCACATCCACAAACATTAGGTCTTATCATCATTGAATGACACGATTACAAACTTGCAATGACAATTCCAAGTTCATGTCAATTGACAAGTTGAACATAACACAAATGAGAGGTTCATCTCCAAGCTAGCAGTGACAATTCATAGTTCATCACTTGAAAGGTTCCAACATAACACAAATGCAAAAGTAGCATTCACATGAGAAAGAACACTTTGACATTCATCTCCAAAATAGCAAGATCAACATCCACATGATGAATGTCTACAAGTAAGATAAGCATCATTCACGTAAATAATATTTGATATCGTATGATAAGTGAAACATGTAGGAAGAATAGTTACCAATCGTTGATCTCCTCCACCACAATGGGTAACTTGATGTTCTCAACATCATCCTCTTCATTCTCATCCCTCGGCTACAAGTGTGGAAGTTAGACAAATGCTCACATCACATACAACAAGACCAAAAAAGAAAGAAAGAAAAGGGTAAGGAAAAGATGGCAAACATACCACCAGATTCAAGTCAACGTGAGCACCCTTGATATAACTTGCACCACAAACTAATGCCTCCACCATAACCGGTTTTAATGAGCTCTTATAGTCATCTAATACGACACAAGTTGACAAACTAGTTTGAGGATGAGAAGTTGACAAGTTTATATCCAAAGTTCAATAGTACGAGTTGGCATACCTAAAATCCTTCCGGTCGTGCTGAAGGTACATTCCGAAGACACGGAGGTAGCCGGGATAGTAAGGAACCTCTTGCTATCTTGGCCATAATTGGGTACCTAGGAGTATTGTCTTTCCCCCAACCAAGAAGATCAAGAGCCTTGTTGCGAGGGGCAAACTCATCCTCTAAGTAGTTCCTCAACTCACTCTTTGATATTCTTGTTGAACGGGACGATAAGAAGGACTCGTACCCAGCTTGAACCGGGATACTAGGAATGTTTGTAGAGGAAGATGAACTTTCTCCATTTCTGACTCGCTTATCTTGAGCAACACATTTGTCATACAAGGCCGCCAACTCTTTCTCCACGTTTTTTATCTCAGTCCTAAACCTTGAACTTCCTTCTCCATATAGTTCTCCAAAGGCCCACTCTATGTAACCCATCTTGTACCTAGGATCAAAGATGATAGCATTGGAGTGAATTAGAAAGCATACGAGTAAAAACAACAAGCATATGAGTAAAAAACAGCAACCGTTGGAGTAAAAACAGCAAGCATGTGTATCGTGGATCAAAGATGGTTGCGATCACCATGGCATTGTTCTTTTCTTCCCAATATTTGTCAAACTTGTCCAACATTGCTTCACCCATTTCCTTGTAGTGGTCACTATCACTACTCATTTCTTGTTTGATTGCAAGCTTGACGCCAACAATGTATGGGTAGAAGATGTTCGAAGTGGGATATAAACTTCCTGAAAATGCTTTTGTCACCTCAGCCAAACTCTCAAGTAATGGAGAGATAAGGTCATACATGTCCCACTCTGCGTTTGTCGGCGCCCAAGCATAGTTGGCATTCGAACCAGCATGAGAGGTCAAAGCTTCCTTATATCCACGGGCAGTGCTAATCATCTTAAAGGTTGAACTCCACCTTGTTTTACAATCCAGGTGTAAATGATTACCAACTATGACACCCAAGCTTTTGCAAGTGGCAACAAAAGCATGGAGACGAGAAAGTGACCTCTTGAAGTACTTCACCGTCTCTCTCAAGCTATTTATCAAATTATCTAAGACCGCGGTCCCATCTTGCACGACCAAGTTGAGGATATGTGCACAACAACGGATATGAAAATATTGGCCTTCGAAGTCCTTACCTACAAAAGACAACTTTTATATGAGCAAAAATACAGCAAGCATATGAGCATATATAGCTTCTATATTAACATATACAGCAAGCATATGAGCATATATAGGTTCTATATTAGCAAAAACAGCAAGCATATGAGCATATATAGCTTCTATATTAGCAAAAATAGCAAGCATATGAGCATATATAGCTTCTATATTAGCAAAAACAGCAAGCATATGAGCATATATAGCTTCTATATTAACATATACAACAAGCATATGAGCATAAATAACTTCTATATTAACATATACAGCAAGCATATGAACATAAATAGCTTCTATATTAGCATATACAACAAGCATTTGAGCATATATAGGTTATATATTAGCAAAAACAGCAAGCATATGAGTATATATAGCTTCTATATTAACATATACAACAAGCATATGAGCATATGAGCACAAACACAGCAAGCATGTGAGCAAAAAACAGGATACAATCATACCTCTCCGAAACAAGAACTTGGCCTTCAAAGCATCGATCGCACCATCATTGTTTGAAGCGTTGTCAAGTGCGACGGACATAATTTTGGTCTCATTATTCCATTCTGTCACACACGCATAGAGAGCATCCGCAATGACATTTCCAGAGTGAGGAGGATCCAACTCTATGAAAGCAAGCACACGGGTTTGTAATTTCCAATTCCCATCTATATAGTGTGCAACCACGCACATGTAAGATAAGGTTTGGTTGCTTGTCCACAAATCTGTAGTTAGACATATGGAGCTCACACCCTTTAGGAGAGATTTCAGCACCTCTTTTTCGTTCTTGTAAACCCTCATGCACTCGGCTCGTATTGCCTTCCTTCCAATGGGTTTATAATTTGGATTCATGCACTTCATTAGAATGTTGAACCACTCATGTTCAACCATTCTAAATGAATACTCATGCACACATATCATCTTAGAAATAAGCTCCTTGACGATTCCTTGGTTGTACTCAATAGAGGGGTGCATTCTTGGACCACTTGTTGGACCATTGATTCTGCGCAGCTCAAGAGTTGTTTGGATGGCATTCCTAGCCATCTTGTCCCTTAAACCTTCACATTTCAAAATATGCCTTCCAATAGTTGAGGTGCTGCCACCTTGCGTATACGCATACCTCTTTTTGGGACAATAATTACAAACAGCCTTCAACACCATCACTCCGGGATGCTTCTTTGATGCCTCTTTGACCTTGTGAAAATGGGCCCAAACATCCGATGACATCCTAACAGGAGCATTGGTTCTTGTCCTCTTTTTCTTTTTATTTTTCCTTTCTCTTGCCTCCTCCTCACTAGAAACAACATGCACAAGTGATTCCTCGGACAAAGTGTCACCTTCTAGTTCATCAGCTGCTTCCTTATAACCTTCTGATGTATCATCATCCGACATATCAGCACTCGCTTGTGGCGGGACTATAAACAGGTTTTACTCCTCATATTCCTCATCGTCCTTGTCCTTGTCCTCATCCATGTCCACGTCCTCGTCCTCGTCCTCCTCCTTCTCCTCGTCTTCTACCACCTAACACACATGAGCACACAAATAAGAAAACAACACCTATATGGTTATATGGAAATATGGCTACATCAAGCATCAAGTAAAGCAATCTCACAACAGTAGATGCATGAGGCAGCTCGGAGCAGGTTGCGGAGCCGGAGGCAGCGGCTTCCGCGGCACGCACACTGGCACCGGTGCGGTCGGGGAGACGCGGAGGAGGTGGAGGGTGTTTTTTAACCTACAAATCAACTCTCCCGTTGTGGCATTGGGAAAGTCTTTCGCCTTCCTAATCTGCACCTTAGGCTTCCTCTTCTTCCTCAGAACCGGCGGAGCAGCGCCGAATCTTGCCTAATTAGGAATTCAGGCTCTTCTCCTTTGCCTTCGCCTTCACATTCTCCTTACCAGCACCCTTTTCCTTCTCATTCCCCTTCTCCTTCACCATTATCTACAAAAAATAGCACATACTATCTGCAGTCAGTACATCAATCAACAAGTGCAAATAATTCATCTTCTTCTTTTTGTAGCATAGAAAATCATCTAGTACTAGTGCAAATAAACATAATTATCTCATGACCATTATCTACAAAAAAACAGCACATATGGACCATTATCTACAGAAAATCATCTAGTACTTCTACGTTGGAAGAGAAATTATCCACCAATGGGCTGGGACAAAACGCTCAAGTACATGGTAAAAAAACCAACCCCCTTTGGCCTGAATCATCTCTGTCCAGATCTCAGTTTTGGAAGGGAAATTATCCGTCAGTGCTCCTAGTCCTATCTAAGTCTCTACTGTCTAGCATTGAATCATCTCACTCCAGAACTCCAGATCTCCAAATAAGTTAAAGTTACAGGTTAGAGACATACCTCTTCCTCTTCGTGGCGCTCGGTGAGGAACCAGGGAAGGACGGACCGACGGCGTGCTGGCCTTGCTGCCTCCCCGACGTACACGTGCTCCTCCAGGTCAGACTCGGACGAGATGACGCCGTCGGTGAAGGGAGAGGTCGCGGGCAACGGCGCCATCGCCTTAGGGTTAGGGTTAGGGAAAGAACAGAGAAGGAGGAGGCGCTGCCTCTGTTTGTGAGAAGAATCGAGCGAGGAGGGGGGGTCGCTCGGCTCGGGGGCTCGGGGCCTCGAACTGTAGACAACTGATGGGACTTGCGCCATCGGTCTGCTCGGTCGGCCCGGTTAAATACCGGACCGGACCGAATTTTTTTTGGTCTCTTTTTCTGGGGTCGGACCGGCACATATTCCTATCAGGCCTGGACCGTACGGGCCGGTCCTAAACGGGCCACAAGCGGTCCGGAAAGCCCGCTCGTGCCATCCAGGCAGAATGATGCCAGTTCGATATGCATGGATCTGCACAAGATGGAGGTCAAAATTGATCGGACCTGTTGCGAGATGGCAACAAGGGTAGTGGAGAAGCTGCTCGCGCGGGAGCATCCGCTACTGCCATCGCCTGAACCCCACCCTCGTTGTCGCCTCTCGTCAAATCCACCGGACATGTCGCCAAACCGCTGCCGCTGCGGCCTCAAGCCCACCATGGTCGCTGCTTCTCCATAGATCCATCAGGGAAGATGAGCTTGAATCCATCACAACTCGGAGCATCTACATCCAGAGAGTACAAACAACATGATCAATAATGAGTTTCAAATTTGAGGCAGAAAGGACTAGGAGAGGAAGGGGCAGAGAAGTGAAGTAGCGGCTTGCCAAAGTGACTAAAGGGTAGGCAGGGAAGGGGAGAACCGGGCGGAGGGAAACTATATGGACACGCATGGATTAAGAAAGAGCACAATCACTGGGTAAATGTGTGTAAATGACCTGCAATCACCTATCATTAAAGTCTGGCAACATTGATTTTCTTCCTCAATCACCGGGTACGGGATTTCAATCGACAGTGACGGTTCGCTGCTATCCTCACTGCACCCTGGCATGCGCACGGTCGCACCCACCGCTTTGCCCTGCCACAAGGTGTCAGTCGATGATTGCGTTTTTCAAATTCTTGTGAGAAGGTACTGAGATTGGAACTGGCCCAGCTGGCCCAAATAACAACGGATCGCTGATTTTTTTACCGGAGCATCGGCCACCCCGTGTAGCGATCTCAACAGCCATGAAGGTGCATCCAACGGCTAAGAGCATACAGAAAAGCAGATCCAAAGGTTGAAATCACTAATGGTCTGAGAGGGCTTGATGAGTGCTCAGTTGTAATGTTTCTAAAACTGTTTGATGCTTGTGTGGTCCATGTAAGACAAAAGGGTCACAATGAGGTTTTAGCGACTATCTGAGACTTGTAATGATGCTTTAGTTAGTTTGATGAATAACTTTAGACTTGGTATGATGCTTTAGTTAATTTGATGAAGAATATTGAACTTTTTATGATCCTTGTGCATTTCCCATGATGTGGTACTGTCTAGGGACAAAATTTTGCCGTCTATATGTATTTTGTTCCACGGCAGATGCAGAAACAAGTAAAACAGAAAATATGACATATCTTTGCCGAGTTTCCACTCGGTAAAGGAGGATTGCCGAGAACACAACTCAGCGAAAAAGCCATGTGTCCTTCTCTGAAAGCAAGGTTCATTTCTTTGACGAGTGTGAAGTCAAGGATCTCGGCAAACAGTGGCACCTGGGGCTTGCCTGGCCTACGTATCGCCTAGTGGGCCACTTGGCAATTACAACGTTTGCCGAGATTTATTTCTGGAAACTAGATAATTGTGCCGACGTGTCTCACTCATGGGCTTTCATCTTTGCCAAGTGCCTATGACACATACTCAACAAAGTTTCAGTCACGTGGCAGCCACCGTCTCCGTCCGGCCCGTGAAGTCTTTTTTTTTGCCGAATCCCCGTTTTAGCTTTCGGCAAAGACTTTGCCGAATCCCCATTTTAGCTTTCGGCAAAGACTTTGCCGAGTCCCCGTGTTCTGGTTCTCGGCAAACTCAACTTTGCAGGTATGACTCGAGCTGAGTACCCTTGGCCGAGAACAATACTCGGCAAAGGCTTCGCCGAGTGGGCCGCGCCCGTGCTGGGCATGATCCCCATACCTCCTACCCAGCCGGGCGCCCGATCGGCCCGCTATGCTCGCGTCCACCACACGCACGTACGCGCATGGGTCGTGGCGAGCCTGCAGCGATCTGCACGAGCACCCCTGTGATCCACTAATTACCTAGGCCTACTTACACGCGATTAGTGCCCGCACACCCATCACCACACACACAACACACACGGACACACCACAGACTCAAGATGGCCATGGACCAGGACCCGATACGCCCTGCGCGCACGCACACACACTGCACATGTCTGCCATGGCTTATTTATTAATAGAAACAATGGGTTTTCCTTCTTAGTTAGCCCTAACATAAGTAAGGCGCACAACTATAGTCTGGTAAATATGACTATGAACGGACAAGGCTGCAGCGTTGCAGTTACACCATAATCAAAGATAGACCTAAAGTCTCAAGGGACCACATAACGGAAGACTGTCTATAGAATCTCTATCTATCACCACAGCATGAAATTGTTTTGCACTGCTCTGCAGAACATCTTAAGTTTGGGGTATACAATAGACCAAGCGGCGCAGATTATGACACCGATGGTTAGGCTCCTTGGTGTGCATGATACAGTCGTCGAGACTCGAGAGTGTAGATCCTGAGAGCGAGCACGGATACAGTTGAGGTCTTCATGGCTACTGTGAAGGAGGACCAGTACCAACAATCATTCTTCAGGAACTCAGATTTTATCATACTCTCCAACACACTGGTCGCTACTACCATCCGGAAGATGCATAGAATAGATACGATTAATCAATCAGTGCAATGGATAACAAATATCATCGCTCTCAAGCATTTATTTTGAATGGAGATGATGATATTAGACAGCTCTTAGTGGAGACTAGCTAGATAATCAGCACAGAAATACTATAACAAACACTACTGTACTACAGATAGATATATATATTTTCCACGGCACGTCCGAAGGTGAAAAAATATAACAGATCAAGTGAGTCACCATGAACGCGTATAACAGATGGATATTGATTGTGCATGCTTGACAAAAGCACGCCATGAACGCTTTCTAATTTGTTGAGACTTTGAGGCTCTCAAAGCTTCCTCAGGCAACGCTACATATTGATTGTTTCTTTTGCTGCTTTAGGACATGATTGTTTCTTCCAACAACAGGCCTCAATGATGACTCTGGAACCAAGCCACCATTAACAGCTAGGAACCTTGTTGGCTTGTCTGTTGCAGAAGATGCTGCTTCCTCACAGGAAGTAGTATCAGGGGCAGGCTCCTTAGATTTTGACACATTTTCATCACAGGAAGTACTACCTGCAGGACAATTTTGAGCAGAATCATGCCCTAACTTTTGTGCAGAGGACATTGACTGGCATTCCTCTAAGGAGCTGGAAACCAAATCATCATTTGGGATGTCATCTTGCCTTTTGTTTTTATTCAGAATGACTGGAGGATCAATAAAATCTGCACGTGAAGGAGCAAAAGACGGAACTCCGTTTGATCCAATAAGTCCAATTTCCTTCACTGTCTCCTTGTTTGAATCATGTTGGTGGCAAAATTTCTGCAAATCACTTCAAAGTCATATGGGCATGACTTCATCGGTTTTGTGGACTCAGAGGCGGAGCACTTTTCAGCATGATCTTCATACTCCGTTGACGTGAACGAAGTCTCGTGACATGTTGTGCAGTGGTGTTGAGCAGGCCATATAGGCTCTAGGCAGTCGCAGCGGCATGTTTTCCCCAAAATTGCTGCAGCCTTGGTAATGGGAAGTTCCATAAGCTGCTGCTCGCTGCTGTTCGACGACCCCTTGGATGATACTGGAGGATCACTGAGAACAAAATTACCCAGCTGGTGATGAAGATGCCTCTGCCGCTGCCACTGCCACTGCTGGATACCACGTTTCAGCTCCTTCACCCTTGGATCGTATTCCCTTAGCCAGTCAAGAAGGCTACGGATTTCTTCATCCGATTCATAAACAACGACAGATGCAGAATTCCACCCTTTGCAATCAGAAGTAGACCCATCATTTGGGGAGTCATCTTTTTGGTTTATATTCAGAATAACTGGAGGATCAAGATGACCTGTAGGTGAAGGACGTTTACCAGATTGTCCTAACACCCAGTACAGTCGACCCAAGGAATCCTTTCCCAGAAAATCTCTTCTCAGGGATGCCATATTAAGCTCTGACTCTACTGTGCCATTTAACTCCTGCAGTTTTGAAATCTGGTCCGATAAAGTATTCATTTCACCATATGAAGTCCTTATTTCCTCCTTATCTTTCAAATCCTTCAATTCATAATTCAAGGCATAAAACTTCTTCTGGAGATCATTGAACTTATCTGGACATTTTTCTATGTGTTCTCTTATCAGGACTGTGTTGAGCATTTCATCACAAATAAATTTCAGCATATGTATTCTCTGCATTTTGAAGATAAATGTTAGAAAACTTTGTACCGTAAAATAATAGAGAAAATATTATTTGGCCAAATAAAATCATATGAAGGAATACAATGAAATGTGCAATACACAAATAACTAAATCTTCCAAAAACTAAACAATAGAGATATCTACTTGAAAGATTGAAGAGAAAACCATACCTCTTGTGTGCTAAGCTCCCAGTACTCCGTTTCCACAAGATGCTGCTTCCTCACAGGAAGTAGTATCAGTATCAGGGGCTGGCTCCTTAGATTTTTACACATTTTCATCACAGGAAGTACTACCTGTGGGACAATTTTGAGCAGAATTGGACCCCTCCTGCCCATCCAGTCCTTGGTCACCGCTACCAGAGGCTGCCGCACCCGCACACCTGGGCAGCTGGGCAGCGGTGGTGACGGAGGCTGGCGCATAAGCAGACCCAAGACATGGATGCAGGATTCGGGGAACATACGTTCGCAGGCGTCGCAAATAATGGTGGCCCGCGAGGGCTCGCGGAGGCCGCACGGCGGGTATGAGTTCTTCCCCCACCCCACTACTCCAGGGTGGTGCGCTGATGGGGGCACCTCCATCGACGAACCAGATTAGAGAGCGACGAGGGCCACCATTATTTCCGATGGGTGCAATTACGGACATAGTGACGGGGGAGGGAGGGAGGAGGAGGTTAGAGATCGAGAAGTAAATCGGAAGCTCATGACCAAAGCGGGGCTGGGATAAGGGGAGGGATTCCTCCGGGGAGAAGCAAAGGAGAAGAAATAGACGGGGAGAACGGAACACGTGAAAGAAAGGCCACGGACGCTTAGGTGGAGATGGGCTGTCAGTGGGTGATGCGGTGACGCGAGCTCTTTCGCCCGTGGAGCGGGGCGCGGTGCTCTACTGTCGGTTGGTGTTGGCTGCATCTTCTATCGGTTGTATAAATAGACAAAATACATTCAGTGTAGTACTCGAAATGTATGCAAAAGCAGCTTTCAATGTGTGCTTTGGTGTGATATGAGATTTACACCAAAATCATTCATTAATGTCTACATTAATTGGCATCCATCTTATAGTATATAGAAAAAAATTGTATTAATTCTATGCTTTGTTTCAAAACGAGAAATATATTAAAATTGTTTATTAATGTCTTCTTATTATATGAAATATATAGAAACCATTTATTAACATATGCGCATGTTGGAATATTTTGTATTAATTGTGTGCTTTGCTGGAATACGAGAAATATATTGAAAATCGGTCACTAATATCTGCTTGTAAGAAATATGTAAAAGATTGGTCATTAATATCTGCTTGTAAGAAATATATGTATATATATATATATATATATATATATATATATA